>JAVSCE010000995.1:0-628238 GCA_032199065.1 Smutsia gigantea
ACAGAGGGGCCCAGAGGACGGCTGTGCGGGACGACTGTGCAGACAGAGGGGCCCAGAGGACGGCTGTGCGGGATGACTGCGCAGACAGAGGGGCCCAGGCGACGGCTGTGCGGGACGACTGTGCAGACAGGGGCCCAGAGGACGGCTGTGCGGGACGACTGCGCAGACAGAGGGGCCCAGAGGACGGCTGTGTGGGACGGCTGTGCAGACAGAGGGGCCCAGAGGCAGAGACCGGCTTGCTGCATGCAGACTCGCTCTGAGTGAACGGGATTTTAGTGACTGACCTGCCACCTGGAAATAAAGTTGGGTATAACCCTTTCACCCCAAGAACAGTTTTGCTGTCAATCTCTTTGGTCACACTGAATCCATAGCGAACTTGCCCGGGGCTGAAACCCATTGGCAAGACAGCCTGACACATGATAAACTGAAGCCCTCTGCTGGACCAGAGTAGCTCATGGTGGGGCACTTGACCTACCGTGAGGACAGCCTTCTCCAAGGGAGCGGCATGTGAGCAGGACCTGAAGGTGAGCACGTAGGTGAGGGATGTGTGTGGAGGAAGAGATTCAGGTGTGGGAAGGGCAGGTATTGAGGCTGTGCAGAGGGTGACAGCATGACTTGCACGAGGTGTCAAAAGATGCGGGTGTTGGGGGAGTAACGAGTAGGCGCCCTGGACAGGTGGGCCGCAGAGCTGCGGAGTGGCGGGGGCAGCAGGGGGGACAGTGGCCATAGCATGTGTGTGTACACAGACACACTCTAGTTATCATATGTGTAGTACCTAAAGGTATATATACACATACATGAATGTGTCTGTTACATATACACATATAAAATAGTGTATATACACAATATGTATAATATACACAATATGTGTAATATAACATGCATAGTGGTACGTAGAGAGGGGCTATAGCAGTATGGCTACTGGCTCCGCGGTTACCTTCTCAGATTTCAGCCCCTCGTTATGCCCTAGACATGACTGCGTCACCACTCACCCCGCAGCCTCATAGCCTCCTTGGAGCCTTTCACCCCCAGGTTCACCTCATGGGCAGTAATGACAGCCTGCAGGAACGCGCGATTGGATTAGCGCATGGCTCTGCTATTCTCGCACCCTGGGGAGTCCCAGCTGTCAGTCCCAGCCGTGAAAAGCTGGTTCAGTCCCACTCGCTTTCTTTACATCAGCAATGATCCTCGCACGCTAACCCCGATGTCCAGCGCTGGAGTCAGTGCTCTGGAAACTGAAAGGTACTGGACAAGAATGAAATGTTCATGTTCTCAGAAGCTGAAGGCCAGAATTTGTTGATCTGTCTGTGTGGCACTCTAGAGCTCGAATTTCTCTCAGGGGTGGCTATTCATTCATTTTTAACTAATGGGGGGCAGCTGGCCCAGGCTGCCTGGGACTGAGGGGTTTCCGGGACATGGGACTTGCAGTGCTACAACTGGGAGAGCCCCAGGCAAACCGAGGTGGCGGTGCCCCCACGTCGCAAATGGCCAGCTCGCCCCCAGACATTCCCAGTTCTCCTTCATGTGGCCATGTTTTTGCCCAGCCTCCTTTGCGCCCAGGTGTAGCCCTGTGCCTCCTCCCTCCCGTCTGTGCTGTAATGTGAGCAGAAGTGATGGAGACCCCCAAGTCAGCGGTGGAGATAGGCAGTGAAGATGGCAGAGCCCCTGTCGACCTGGGCTGGAGGCCAGGTGTGGCTGAGTCCCCCTCCCTGGGGCTCTAACTGCAGAACAGAAGCCCCTGCTGGGTAACAGTTGGGAACCAGCAGGCTTCTAGCGCTTGGTGCCGTCCTGATCAGTGCAGCTGCCCAACCTCTGCAGGGCTGTTTTGTTTTTTACCATTTTGATTTGAATATATATTTTCTTTCTAGTTTAAATAAATTAAAAGGAAAACAAAAACAGCTCATCCATTTCTTCCCCCCCCACACTCTATTTTTAGCAGCCATCAATCTATTCTTTGTATCTGTAAACTTGGTTATTTATTTATTTAGATTGTCTATAAGTGACCTCATACATTGCTGTTGTCTTATTTCACTGAACATACTGCCCTTGAGGTCCATCCATGTTGCCACAAATGTAAGATTTCATTCTTTTTAGTGGCTGCATAATATCCTATTGTGTGTATATACACAGTTTCTAAATCCATTCATCCACTTATGGACACTTAGGTTGCTTCTATAGCTGGACAATTATAAATGATGCTGCAATGAACATGGGGATGCATATATCTTTTTGAGTTAATTGTCTCATTTTCTTTGGATATATTCCCAGAAGTGGAATTGATGGATCATATGGTATTCCTATTTTTAATTTTTTCAGGAACCTCCATAGTGCTTCCCACAGTGGCTGTACCAATTTACATTCCCACCAGCAGTGCATGAGGGTTCCCTTTCCTCCACATCCCTGCCAGCATTTGTTATTTCTTGTCTTTTGGATGGTGGCCAGTCTGACTGGTGTGAGGTGATATCTCATTGCGGCTTTGATTTGCATTTCCCTGAGGAGAGCCATGTGGAGCATCTTTTCACGGGTCTGGTGGCCATGTGTATGTCTTCTTTGGAAATATGTCTATTCAGGTCCTCCGCCCATTTTTAAATCAGATTATTTGTTTGTTGGTGTTGAGTTGTATGATTTTTTATTTTGGATATTAGCCCCTTATCAAATGTACCACTTACAGGTCTTGTCTCCCATACAGGGCTGCCTTTTTGTTTTGTTGACAGTTTCCTTTGCTGTGTGAGTCTCCTAGTTTTTCATTCTATTGTAAAAATAATAATTGCACGGCCAATACACAGACATGGTGACAATGCAAAGCAAACGGCAGTGTGGGGGCCACCCTCCGGTGAGTGGCTGCAGCTCTGGAAGGCTCTGGGTGCAGATTCCCGGGGGAGGGGGGGAGACCCACTGTTCTATGTTATACAGGTGGCTTCGGAGGTGCTTGGCTTCATCCCCTGGAGGCGAACCCTGAGGGAAACTTCGGGGCGGACAATGGAAATGGTTTTCAGCCTGAGGTGAAGAAACAGGTCAAATACTTGAGCTCCTGGCCGTACCTTAGAAGGCTCTGATTCTAACCCGATCAAAGAGAAAAAGTGCGTTCACACCATTCCAGTGTGCCTCTTCAGATGCATGGATTTAAGCCACTTGACTTTGAAATCCATTTAGTTTCTGTTTTTGCCAGGAGTTTTCTGGGTGTATAGTTCAAAATAGCTATGTGTACATAGGATGTCCACAGGAAAATGGTAGATTCTGGGTTGGAAAAGGTTCTGTGAGCGAGTGCCCTGCATGTTTAGCGCAAATGTTTGCAAAGACAGGAAGTACTTTAGAAATCAGGAGAACACCCGTGTCTTACTCTTGGTCCAAACCAGGGTGTGTCTGGATCTAAATGTGGACATGGATTGAGTAACTAGAAAATGTAACAGGTGAAAACAAGGACCCTGAAAAAAAAAATTAAATTTAAAAGATGTTACGGGGATGCGGGGAGGAAAAATCCCGTACTGACAGGCTGGACCGTCAGGATGTTTCGATCTGGAAGCACGAGGGGATGTGGGATGGAAACCGAAAGGGAAAGCCGATGGCCGAGGCTCCAGAAACTCTAGACTTGCTCAGCGACCTTGTGAGTTTCCCTCCCTGCACACAGTTCCTCCCTCTAGACCCTCCAGGACCTGTGGATTGAATGGTGTCAGGATGAGCGGCCTGTCTGGGGTCAGGGGACTTGACCTGGGGATGTGAGCATGGGGCTTTACCAGGGGCACGAGGCCAGGCGAGGGACTGCCCTGTGCGGATCTTTTTTGCCGAGGTAATGCTTTGGACTGAGGACTGTTTGGTAACTGGTTAGATAAGCCTTGTACCTAACTAACTACAAGACCAAGTATCCTGTGACCTGTCCCAAGTCGGGGCCAACCGAGTGCTGGCACATCACAGCAGCAGGAAGAGTGCTCTGGCAGCAAGGGCCAGGCAGGCTTCCAGGAGAAGGCAGTGTGGGCACTGGGCTTGGCGGATGGTAGGCTTTTGGTGGGCAGAGAGTTGGAGGAATAAGAGCTTTGCCACATGGGTGGGAAAGCACGAGGTGTGGTCAGTGGAATTAAGAGCCCACTTGGCTGGGGTGCAGAGTAGCGAGTGCTGAGACGGGAAGGGTGGTGGGCGGGCAGTGAAGGCCTTGAGCGTGTGTCTGTGGAGAGGCTAGTTCTGCTTGCTTGGCAAGAGGGAGCCTGGGGGGTTTGAGCAGGAAAGTGTGGCAAGCACTTAAAAATATTGGCAGTTGTGTGTAGGTGGCTCGGAGTGGACAGATAGATGCTGGGCATGCATGGCCATAACCTAGGAGAGGCGTAACACTGTCCACAAAGTGGGCAGGACTCTCAGGCAGCACGATCAAGGCTGCAGAAATATTTCCTCATTTTCTGTAAATCAGAGGAATCCTGACTCAAAGCCACCACCCCGTGTGCCACTGGGAAGTTCCATGGTAGTTATAACTGGGACCGCCTTCCCCTGAATAGGGACATATCAGAGCCTAGGAGCTTCATGTGGTCAGTGAGTGGAGAAGGGGCTCTGGTGTGCGGTCCTCCTGCCGTCCTTGCCATCCATCCCCCAGTGGTCCATGAACCCAGTTTCTGTACCATGAAGACAACCCCCTGAGAAGGGAAGCGAGTATTTGCCCTCACCTTACAGATGAGGAAACTGAGTCCTAGAAACTATGGAGCTTGTCCAACTTGTCACAGCTAGTAAGGAAGGAGCCAGGGCTAGAGGACCACGCTCTCACCACCAGCCCGCACCACCTGGGGGGGATGCTGGACCTGGAGCGGGTGAGTGGCAGCATCCCGTTTGACAGGAAGCTCGAGGATGGCTGGGTTTTCCTAGCTTTGTTATCTTTATTTTTTAATTATAAAGTTAAATGCTTATCGTAGAAAATATGCAAGTGCAAAGAGGAAAGGAAACAGAGAAACAACCGGTGACCCCACTATCTAGAAGCAAAAGCTGTTAATACACCAACACACGTCTTTCCAGTCTTTCTCTGCATTGTTTCGCATGGTGGAGGGCACACACACACAGACACACACACATTCAGGCTTCCCCCAGTGGGCTGCTGTTATAAACTGTACTGTGACAAACAGATGCATAAGTCCTTATGGCTATTTTGGACAATTTCCGAGGGATAGAGTTCTGGAAATTGAATTATAAAGCATAAGCATTTTTAAAGTTACTCATCCATCTGCACCACACTTCTTTCCAAAAAAGTGTCAGTACTGCTAATCACTATGCATAAACCCAATCTGAGTATTATTTTGAGAACCCTTACTGATCTGAGAGGTGGGAGTGACCTCTCGCCGGGCCAGGCTCTGCCTCCTGCTCTCATTTATTCCTCAGAATGACTGTTTAAAGAAGGCCTTGTTCCTTAAAATATTGATCTTGCTGACTGAGGTTTTTGGCACCTTCTTAAATTTTGCCCCTAGATGCAGCTTCGGTTCACTCTGCTTCACAAATGGAGAAACAAGGGTGGGAACTGAAGTCTCTCGATTAGAGTCACCCAGCCCGTAGATCTCAGCGACAACATTCAAACGTGGGTGTGTGTGGCTCCAAAACCCTCTTTCTCTTCACTGGGCCCTCCTGGTGCTTCACGGCCAGGTTCTGAGTGGGGGTGAGGAAGAGGGAGAGTAAACTGTAATGGGACTGAAGAATTCATGGCAGAAGGAGCCGGTCCTTTCCGGTGCCTGTGTGTGGTGGTGACGTGTGGGTCACGCTGATTTGGGGCACGGGGACACAGACATGAATGCTGTGGGGTGTGTGCAGGAAGCTGAGCATTCAGGTCTGGCCCAAAGCAGGGGGGTGGCTGAATGTGTGATGGCGGGCTCGGCCTGTGGGATGGCAGCGAGGCCCAGGCACCCCTGATGGAAAGCTCCGAGAGCAAAGGGTTAGGCCCAGGCAGAGCTCCTGGGGACACTCAGAGGTTGGGTCACAGTCCTGAGCCTGCGGCCAGGCGCCCAGGAGCGCCCACCTGCACAGTGGCAGCCGGTCCCCCGTGTCCTGCACGGGCGTGGCTGGCGGGGCACCCGGGAAGCCCAGAGCAGCGGTGACGGTGTGTGGTCTGCAGAGCCAGCCCGCATCATGGGCACAGGCCGGCCAGGCTGCCACGGAGCTTTATGCCGAGGACAGTCCCGGGGCCACTGGCACGGGTGCCTTAGCGTATTGGGCTTGTTCCGCAGGAAGTGAAACACAGCTCCTGGGGTAGAAACAGGATGAGGGGCCCCCCTCCTGCACAAACAGTTCTCTCGGGGGCCAGGCTGCACTTCTGCTCTTCAGACCATTCCGAGGACGGAGACCCCGAGGGTGGTCGGATCCCCTTGCCCGTCTCTTCCTGCTTTTTGCCCCAGTGGAGCTGACACGTGGTGTGTGAGGAGGGGGGGGCCTCCGGGGCGACGGGCTGTCCTGGCCCTAGCCGAGCAGAGGCAGTGTTAGCTTCTGAGAGCAGCGCCAGCGTGGGTGGTTTGGGGGCCCCTGGGGGCTGGGGCAGGTTTGAGCCCCTGAAGCCTGTCCGGGTCAAATGAGCCTGAACTCGTCTGCCCTCGCCGGCACCCAGGAGCCTGTGGGACAGGGAAGAACACCAGCCTTTCCTAGATACCTGTGATGTTGCAGGCAGTATAGGGACTTTCACATAAATCACATCATTGAATTCTCATCATGGCCCTCCAAGGAAGGTATTGTCCATATTTTGCAGACAAGGAAACTGAGGCTCAGAGCAGTAAATAAGGTGCCTGAGACTCACAGAGCAAGCAGTGGGGTCAGAACTGGAAGTGGGTGGATTTGATGCCAAATCTGGGGCCCCACATGTAACAGTAGCAGGTTAATTCCATTAGCTCCACCAGGGGAAGGTAGAACTTACAGGTAAGAGGTGACTAGGAACCATGGTAGTGGGCAGGGTGACGTCAATCCAGGTCAGTCCTGGGCCGCCAGCATGAGCCGCTGCTGACACACAGTGGGACTCAGTAGATGCTCAGTAAGCAAATCCACTCAGAGCAGTGAAGACAGAGGTGTGGGGATGTGATCTCCCACCGACTCCCAGGGGTCTCAGTGGACGGTGGGCTACCTGGAAGGGCTTCAGAGTGCCAGCAGCCCCTTTTACCTGGGGAGTTGGAGGATGGAGCTGACTTGGGAACTGCAGAGCATGGATGGGGCTGCAGAGGGGCTCCTGTAGATGTGGCCTCTACCCAGGCAGGCCGGAACCACCGTGGGAGCCTCTAGTTTCCCAGGTCAACCTCACCGCCTGCCCCCTGCCTGCCAGACCCCACAGGTCTGGCTGAGGAAGCCAGGCTTCAGGCCGCCTGCTGAGGACGGCACCTCCCTCCACCCAGCGCGCGGTTGGAGATGCCCAGGGGGGTCCATAAAAGCACAGGGCGCAGCCACTCTTCCAGGTCTGATAAATTCCCCCCTTCAGTACCACTGAAAGCTACCACTGTGGACCAAATTAGTAACCCCAAAGAGAAAATCCCTTATGAAAATCTCCTTCTGAGAAGGCAATTTGGAAATCTGTGCTAGGAAACACTTGGTTTCTGTTACGGCACGACATGGAAGCAGCTTAGGTGACAGTGGAATAAGACAACATCCCTAGATTCTCAGTCATGAATGAGAATTACTAAGCTATTCACGTTTTCCTTTCCCCCGGCCTGGCTTCGAGGAAAGTCTTCCCCAGCAGCTGCACTTCTCTCTATGGTTCGCATATCATAGACTGTTATCTCCTTAGTCTTGAGTTCCTATTTCCTTGTCTTATGTCACTGTGATTTTGGTTGCCTCAGTACCTCATAGAAATGATGTAAATAGTTAAATGTGAATAATAAAAAGACGTGAAGTGTCTCCCCCTACACCCTACACTTCATGAGGGTGGAGCAGCTGCTGTCCCTGGGCACGGCGGCCGCCGGGCGTCCCCAGAGCCGCGCAGCGGACACCTTCCACGAGGCGATGGCCCACAGGCGCCCCTGCCCAGAGGCTCTGGGTTTAGGCACTGTCGCTAACACTGGGTGGGGACTGGACAACAGTTACAACCCTAAAATAGAAACTGTCCAAAAGACCAAAGGGTGCAACATTACCGTTCATTCCTTTTGGCCATTTTTCACTCTGAGAAATTGTTAATTTAAAGCCATTTGGTATCTAGAGCTCCATGCCCACGTTTGGAAAAAAACCCTCAGTAGAAGTTGGAAAGATGTAATTATACAGAAATCTCTAAATTCAGGTTCCTGACCCCCCCACGAATCCACGTGTTATAGTAAGTGTGACAAAAGATGTTTCCTTTAAGAATCTACTTTTATTCTTGTTGATTTCTCATGTCATTTCCTAAGCGTCTGCAGTATCTGATGAATTGTATTGCTTGAGAATTAAAGAGAAACAGGATCCCAGACATTGCTAGAGGGCTTTTTCGTCCAGACCAGAGCAGCGGGCACAGGGCAGAGTGGCTCTGGGCCGGCAGTGGGGAGAGGACTGTTCAGCTGTCCCAAGCCCTCTGCTGAAATTCAGACGTGGGGTCGCTGATCAGAACCGGCCACTGTCACTGCTCTGAGCGTTTTGGAGGGCAAGCCCTCCACAGCTTTACTCCCCTTTGCCATCTCTCCCAGGAGCTCCACGAGTGTGCTCAGCGCCTCCTCCTGACGCACTGGGGAGTCTGCTCGTCTACAGAAAGCCCAGGAGCGGCTTCCCTCCTGCCTCTCCCCTGACTGATGTCGGGCTGAAGACATGAGCCACGGGCTCCATGGTCTGCCCTATAGTCCGCCGGACTTGCGGGTGGCTGTTCCCGTCCTCAGGTCTCGGGGCTCAAGGAGCGCCCAGCGCTACCACCCGCTTTGTACAACCACCTATCAGCCCTCCCACCCTCACAACAGTCTGTGGTGGCCTCCCACCCCAGCCCCGTGGGTGACCGATTGGACTGACCCGGTTCAGGGGACCCAGGATGATTTCTGTAAGCAGCTGTGAGGAGGCCAGGCACCAGGAACCTGGGGAGTCTGACTTGGAAGAGACAAATAAGGGATGTGAGTGCGTCCAGGGCCCTTAAACACACTCCCTACCCAGGGCAATGCTTGGGGGAAGTGCAAGGTCAAGGAGACGAGAGACCAGGTTCCATGTGATGCCAAAAAACTAGGGCTAAAATCGAGATGTCCTGCATTTCAGAGCCTAATCCAGGAGAGAAATAATTTATGAGACAACCTCAATGTTTTTTCATTGCACGAATTTCTTGAGCGCCCATAGCATGCCAGTATCCACCACAGTAACAGTCCGAGAGAGTCAGCACCCAGCAGTGGCCGTCAGGGCCCTCCGGCGTGAGGACAGGCTGGTGGACAGCCAGACGTGGAAGCAAGGGCTTGGCAAACAGTACCCCCGAGACTCCTTCCCGACAGAGCCACTGTTCCGAACCATGCCGGGGAGGGGAGGGAGGGAGGGAGGGCATGGTCTGCAGTGGGTTTCCCTTCTCCCCTCATGTCATGGGAGATCGTGCCTTCCGGCCTCTGAGCGGCGTTGCTGATGTCCTCCGGGGCCCGTCCGTTTGGTAGGTGGCCCTGTGCTTTAGCGGTCACTGCGGAAGGTGGGACCAGAGAGCATCGGAGCTGGCTCTCAGTGTCCTCGGGGCGAGGTGCGTGCAAGCAGAGGAGGCAAAGGGCACCGGCTAAGGATGGTGACAGGAGAGCCGGCACCGGGCCGCTGGCCTCACTGACTTCTGCTGCTCGGGAACTTGCTTCCCATTCGTGAGGCGGCGTGACCTGGATGCTACGTCAGTGCCTCGGAATTATTTATCTCCTGCTCCCTAACATTAGCATGCAGCTTTTCATCCACAGCTGCTCACTGCAAGTTGCGTTTTCAGGCAGGAGTGGGGGGCGCGTGCTGCCTTAGGCTCCCTCTCTGCAGAAGGAAGCCCTGTGGCTCTGTGTGCGCTGGGGCCCGAGGAGCCCCTTTCCTCAGCTTTGCTACCACGGCAACACAGGCTGCAAACTTGATTTTCTATCATGGACTGAGGCTGAGATCATGAACCAACCTCAATCTAGGGCAAGAGTTGGCCAACTACAACCCTTGGGCCAAATCTAGTCCCCTGCCCGCTCCTGGACACAGAGACTATTGGAACCCAGCCACTCTCATTGATTTACATGTTGCCCACGGCTGCTTTCACAGTGTGATGACAGGACCATGTAGCTGGCAAAGCCTCAAATATTATCTAGCCCTTTTTAGAAAAAGTTTGCTCAGTCCTGGTCTAGAATGATGTGACCATATTTTTATTTAGTTAAACTGGAGTGGAATATTATATAAATTCAGGGTCCTGGAATATCCAGGCTGTTTGGGGCAGGATCTAAGGATGCTCTGGAGGGATGCCGAAACCTGAGGCTTCCGCTCACATGTGTTGACTGGTAAGAACTGCCTGGAGGGCTGTGCTGAGGATTCTGAGGCTGTGTCCGGGCTGGTGTGATTTCCTTGGAGGAGAAAGCTGGGTGATACGCGGTTTAGGCAAGGAGCGCCAGGTGGGAAATGAGCAAGGTAAACAGCAGTCAGGGACGGCTTGGCATTGCCCCTGAAGCCGGCACTCGGCATGGATGAGGCTGGATTGTAAACATATATCCCGGAGTGGGAGAGGGGGAAGATCTAAACCCCATCTGCTTCTGCTGTGACAGACGCAGACAAGAGGCAGGGAAGCCAAGGTCAGGCTGGTGCCCCAGCTCTAATGGGGACTCCTCTGCATGCACGGAAGGCTAGCAAAACAACAGTGTTTGTTCAGGACAGCATTTTGCATAAAGCTCATTGGAGAAGAGGCGGGTGTTGTTCATCTGTACAGGCAGGCAAAATGTCAGTTAAAAATGTTACAAATTATTTGAGAATGAGAAAGTATGTGTGACAACGCATGCTTACTGGAGAAAGCAATATAAAACGTGTCTCCTGTCATGCACACAGATATATACACACGCTCTTGGTGGTTTTTAAAACTACCTACCCACTTGGTCTAATGTCCTCTTTTTCTGTAAGTCCAACAAATGATTCCTCCTTAGTGATCCAAGGAACTCCAGGTAGCAGAATGTGTTCTGCAGACCTTTGCTTGACAGGGTGAATATGCTGTTAGAAAGTGTTACACACATCTCGTTTTTGGAACTCAGATCATATTTTAAATGTATTAAGAGTGGCATTCAAGGTTAAATCCTTGAAAAACATACTAGCCACTTTTGGATAAATCCAGTTCTTCAGACGTTGCAAGGCATCGTGGTCTGATATATACCTACTGTTTTATCAAGCTGACTTTTCCCCTGTAAGCTGTACCTGGAGGCTCTTGGGGCCACTGTTCCCTGGAAATGTAAATATACATGGAGACCCCAGTAAGGGGAATTACATTATTGTGCACTGATCTCTCATACCAGACACTGAATACCTTTCCCACATTCAACATTTTGGCTTTAATGTTTTTCCTTCATAGCATGAAAAATTGCAAGTCAACTCTGGCTGACTAGGTTTTTTTTTTTCATTTCGAACAATCATATGAAGCATTTGAATCGTATTAAGTGTACTAAATCGTATCTCATATGGGATCGAGTATTCAAAAAATAGAGTTTACAACTTAAATTTGTTGAGAATTTATTTGCATAAAATGCCAGCATTTCCCAGGGAGCCTCTGGCACCCTCCCACCCCTCAGGTAAGAACAGCCGGTGTGGTAGGCATGCTGATGGGCCGGGGAGAAGTTCCATTGTGGACAGAGCTGGGCGAGTGGGGTTGACAGCACGGGCGGCGTGCAGGCCCCAGCGGGGCAGTGGGCCCCAAGCCTGGGTGTCTGAGAAACAAGAGTAGAGGGTATTCAGATGTAGAATTCCTCCGCATCGTTGTCTCCGGGCCCAGCCAGCACTGGGGGTTGGGGGACGTCTCTGCCGGTCTGCTGGGCTGTGGGAGCCTCACGGGGCAGCTCTGGGGATGGCTCTGTGAGCAGGGAGGCGCTGCAGGCTGTCGCCGGGGAGTTGGAAGGCCCTTTGGTGAAGAAGGGGAGGGAGGTCCACAAGGAACCCCCGGTCCCCCCGCTCCCTGTGGGCAGTGGTCCTTCTCTGGAACCCTTGTGCTTTGACCCGTGGCTGCTGTGTCTCTCGGCGGGGAGGGCTGTTTCCATGGAGCTGCAGAACCTACTGGGTGCAGAGTACGCAGAGACCACAGAGAGGCCTGTGTCCACGTCCGTCTCCTGCGCCCCCTCTAAGTCATTGACGGAGAGAAGGTGGCTGTGCCTTCTCCCTGATGCCCCGTGCCCTGGGGCACCTGTGTTTGAAAACCACTGCGGTGCAGCTGAGGGAGCCATGGAGGGCTCTCCAGAGGGCAGACAGAATAGGGACTTGCTTCTCGGGAAAGACCAGGCGTGGCTGGGAGGGCTGCGGGCTTGTCTGGCAAGTTCCTGCAGGTGCCCGGCAGGCAGGCGTGTGTGGTTGTGCCCCCGGTGTGAGCCGTCCAGTGGGGGCTGCTGGCTGCGGCCAGGCGTGCGGCTCGGGGCGGTGGCGCTCGGGGCCGGCCCGGAGCCAGGTTTCTGCTCTGCATACTGAGCTCTGTCTGGTTTCAGAAACTTCCTGTGCACCCTGTGTGCCTGTGGGGAAGAGGGCATACGGCGTTAGTGTGGGGCAGGGCATCAGCCGGGCTCGGGGATTTATTGTTAAAAACACCACGAAACACACTTTCTGGGGATCGGAAACTGCCAGAAGTTTCCCTGCAAACCGACGCCTGGGGCGCAGTGGCAGAGCTAGGCACCGAGCAGACGGCCTTCTAGGAGGCGTCTCCCAGGCTGGAGGGAGGTGCAGCCGCTCATCACAGGGACTGAGCACACGTGAGGGTGGCCAGCACAGTGGCCCACGGACCAGGGCCTGGCTGGGCAAACCACCACGAAATGCAGGAAGGCGTGAAGGGCTCGCTTCCCCCCAGCCCACACACTGCTATTGGAAGGTGCTGAGAGAAGGCAGCCGTCATGCTGGGCTGGGCAGTCTCAGAGCCATGGGGACCTGACTCTGGACACATGTGCGTGCCAGGATGCAGCCCGGGGCGGCCCATGGCGCGGGCAGTGAGTCTGTGATCAGTGAGGGGTCCTAGGAGATCAGCCCTTACTTGCTCTCAGGAATCACTGACTCCTTATACACTCAGTGTTTCAGAGACAGGACAGGAAAAGGGAGCTGCCGGCCACTGGCCAACCCTGTGGATGCCCTGGGGCTCGGACAGGCAGCTTCTCCCTGGAACACTGCACCCCCTCCCATTCTCCCCGCCCTCCCGCAGTCACCTGGACCCTGCTTCTGCTGTGTGCAACTGAGGGCGTCTTTCCACCTGGGTCTGCAGAGTCTCTCTCTGGCCTGGCTCGTGCACAAGCCTGCAGGCCCATCCTGCTACGCAAAGTTTCAAGAAAACAATGGATTTGAGGACAGTGGTATGGGGTCATCTGACTTATGAATCCCTAAAATGAGAAAATGGGACTGAGTACAGTTCATAAATGATGTTTCCTGGCCCCGCAGGCTGAGCTCCTGGCCCCTCCCTGGACAACCACCCCTGGCTTCCCTGTAAAACAGGACCCTGGTTTTCCCACAGCTGCTTGGGAAATTTAGTGCAATGTAACACGTGGTTATTGTGTGCCTATTGCAGGTAAAGGAGGAGAAACTACCAGAGAAGAGCTCAGTCTTGGACTGCATGAAACTTACATTTCATCAAAAAGGTAGGCGACAGAAAGAACCCAGACCAGAGGAGACGGCAGCTATGAGGGTGCCCCCTGGGGGCGGGGAGTCTCGGTGGAGGTGGCCAGGCGAGCCTTCAGGGTGGGCAGCAGTGGGGGGGAGGCCATGCTGGACGGACGGGAGGCCGTGCTGGACGGGGGGAGGCTGTGCTGGACGGACGGGAGGCCGTGCTGGACGGGGGGAGGCCGTGCTGGATGGAGGGAGGCCGTGTTGGACGGAGGGAGGCCGTGCTGGATGGACGGGAGGCTGTCCTGTGCAGAGAGGCCAGCACAGAGGCTGACTGTAGGCAGCTAAGCGAGAGACTTGCGGGGAGGCAGCAGCAGTTCATCCTGCTTAGCGTCCCAGCTCATGGAGAGCAGCGAGGGAAGGTCGTGCTGAGAATGGGGTCTGGTGTGCATGGTCGAGGCCTTGACCACACTGGCAGGAAGCTCACATACTTACCCTTTCCCTGGGGTCACGTTCAATCTTAGTTACGGTTTTTTTTTGGCATATGACCCATTCCTTATATTGGTTTGTAAGATCTTTGTTTGCCTAATTCTGGATATCTCTTAATCCTAATGATAGACTGATTCGTTCTCAACCCACATTGACCGAGGGCCTTTTGTGCAGAGCTTCTCAGCAGGTGTGTCTCTACTTGAATGGGTTGATAAACGTGTGTCCAGATCTCTTTCACCAGCAGATTCCCGAACCGCACACATCACCACTATGCTCTGTATGTGCTCTTTGATGTGGCAAAGGTTTGAGGGCCCCACAGGTAATTGAGTGAAGTGGTCTTCTCCCCCAACGATTAACAATGCAGTGTCCAAGGTAAGAAGGTGACTCATGATGATAAAGTGTGTGACACTATATGGGGCCTGCAGCACACAAAGGAACAGCTGGTTTTGCAGAGAGATGAGGCGGTGGTGGGAATGTAGGAAGAGCTTGCTTGGAAAGTTGTGCCTGGACAAAATCTCAGAGGTGGACGAGGTGTTTGTGTCCTGGACGGCAGCAGGGATAGGAGGGCATTCGGCACTAGCGGCCTGAGCAGGGGAGGAAGAGGGAACCGAGGAGGAGGGGAGCCCTGTGTTATGTGCCAAGAGGCGGCACTTGCCCTTCAAACCCTGAAGGCCTGGCAGCAGGTGGCACAGCCAGGTTGGCGGCAGCAGGACTGGACTGGGACGAGGCCGGTGGCAGGAAGGCCAGGTGGAGGTACTGCCATGGTCTTTCACCTTTGTAGAGATTCAGGACGAGTGAGCCACATTTTTAGTTGCTCGCATGAGTTTCTTCTCAATCATCAATTCAGATAGTCAGGATTTTCTATGGAGTCTCTGTCCAGCCATCCTGACCCCCTCCTTGAACCTCAGTCCGTATGCCCTGTTTGGACTGTGTGTGTGTGTCCATCTGTCCATCCATCTCCTGGTCCGAGGACCCTTTTCCTGCCCTTTGGGCTTGGCACAGCATGTTGAAATCCCCAAGGTGTCCTAAGGGTGGTTGAGAAGCTAAAGGCGAAGTGCAGCGATTAAGATTCCTGATGGTCTGAATACAGATCCTCAAAGAACGTGGTGCGACATGTTTGTGGTACAAGTTTTGACAGTCAAGGTGCAGGTCTTCTTGAGGCCAGACTCCGCAAGGCCATGGTCACCAGGACACTTCAGCCTGGAGCAGCTCCCCATTTTGTCCAGGGGACCTAGCCAAATACGACGAGGGGGGTTTTGAGCCAAGCTCACTCTCTGTGGGGCAATCCACTCCCCTGGGCGCGTAGCTCTGTGCTCCGGCTTCCCCTAGACACCCGCAGGGCCCGCCTGCCTCTGCCTGCCCTGCTCCGGCGAATGACTGATCTCCTCTGCGAGGCTCTGTGCTCCGTGGCAGAGGTCCTGACAGATGACAGGAGCCTAAGCATGATGACTTACGGCGTCAGGACAAGGTCAGGAGCAGCCTCAGCGGGCCCAGGTGAGCCTGAGAGGTGCCACAGCTGGGTGGCTGCTGGAGAGAAAAACCTCTATCATTTGCATTTGGCTAAATAAGAGAGAAAGTAAATAATGAGGCTCTTCAGAGAAGCCAGTCCTTGGGCATGGAGGCTGCTTCCAGGAGGGCATGATGTCTGTTCATTAAATGCCTGTCCTGTTTCTCCCAAGGGCCGGTTCCCCGGGGTGCCCCGGTGCCACTTCTCACCTGAGCGTAGACACCACCCTGTGACTCCCATCTCCAGAGTCTCAGTCGGCAAGCACGCCCGCAGGCTGAGTCTGCCTGAGTCCCACGCAAGGATTTGCTAGGGGGACACCTGAGGCAGGTGGTGTTAATTTTGACTTAAAATCAGGAACTGGCGGAGGATGAATACGTGGTGGTTTTGCAGAGGTTTTCTTCACAGCGCTTGTTTAACGGGAACTGACACATGTGTCCTATTTCTACCATATCATGAAGGCAGGACCAGAAAACCTTAAGCTCTGCTGCTTTAAAGAGAGGTGTCCCTTCACTGGACAGGCGCCCACGAGTGCCTGTGGCAGGAGTCCAGCTGGCACTGTGGTGGCTTGCGTCAGTGGCAGGATCTGGGGGCACAGGCTCAGAGGAGGGGGCCTGGCAGCCTCCACACGCCCAGCCTCCCTTGGGCCTGGGAGATCTGGGGGGACTCGTCCTCCAGCCCAGCCTGCTTCTAAAAGCAGGGTCTCGTCTGTCCTAAAGACAGCTCGCAGAGCCAGGGATGGAGCCTCTTTCTGTGCCCGTCCCCTGGTGGCTGCTCTGTTTCTGGCTTCCCTTGTCTGTCTGCCTGACCAGAAGCATGAATCATCATAGGTGTTTTAGGAACCTCCCTGGGGGGCCTCTGCAAAGTGAACCGGCACTGCGTGCTCTCCTCCCGGGACCCCTCCCTCCTCCGCTGGCCGCCGGCTGCCCTCTGGAGCTCCTCCAGTCGGCAGCAGCATGTGCCCTTTCCCTCTGAAGTGGTGCAGGCTGGCTGACTCACTGGAATCCAGCAGTTCCATTCTTTGGTAATTGTGAACTTTCTCTAAGAACAGAATAGCATCACATACATGGTTCTGCTTAGCCAACCAGACAGGGAGATCTGGCTCCATCCCTGAAATTACCACAAACTGAAATGCAGTGACTGACCCTTGAGTTTCTCATGCAACTCTGGGCACAGGCAGTTTGCAGGTGGGGCGGCAGAGAGGTGTGAGCTGAAGCCCCTTCATGAGGCTCTGGTGTCAGTAGACTCGTCCCCCTCACATGGACAGAGGCCCCAGTAGAGGTGCTTCTGCCCCCGGGCTGGGAATCCTGGGTGTGCCTCGTGGGCTGTCCCCGGCCAGGCAGGTGCATCTCCCTGTCACTTCCCCTTCCTCTTGTTCTGTCCTTGGCAGAAACACAACCAGTGTGGCATTGTCTGCTGTGTAATGAGCCAGAAATGGCCTTTTGACCCAGGGAGTGATAAGAATTAGGGGCACTCTCAAGGGCATTGGCAGTGGGCTCACCTGAGAAATCAGATTTTTTTCTAAAGAAAAACTTAGTGGGTAGTTTTCATACATTGTCTTTTTTGTTTTTATTAAAGTATCGTTGATACACAATCTTATGTTGGTTCCAAATATATGACACAGTGGTTCAACACATACCCATATTATTAAATCCTCACCCCCTCTAGTGCAGTTATTATCTATCAATGTAATAAGATGTTACAGAACCATTAACGGTATTCTCCATGCTGTACTACTGTCCCTGTGCCCAGCTTATATCGTGATTGCAAATTATTGTGCCCCTTTAAACCGTTCACCCTCCCCACCCACCTGCCCCAACTCCTCCCCCCTTGGTAACCACCAGTCCCTTCTCAGTGTCTATGAGTCTACTGCTGTTTTGTTCCTTTTGTTTTGTTTTGTTTTTAGATTCCACAAATAAGTGAAATCATATGGTATTTGTCTTTCTCTGCCTGGCTTATTTCACTGCACATAATACCCTCTAGATATATCCATGTTGTAAATGGGAGGACTTTTTTATGGCTGAATAATATTCCATTGTTTATATGTGCCACATCTTCTTTATCCATTCATCTACTGATGGACACTTAGGTTGCATCCAGATTTTGGCTGTTGTAAATAGTGCTGTGATAAACATAGGAATGCATATGTCTTTTTGAATCTGGTATCTTATTTTCTTTGGGTAAATTTCTAGAGTGGGATTCCTGGGTCAAATGGTATTTCTATTTTTAATTTTCTGAGGAACCTCCATATTGCTTTCCACAATGATTTAACTAATTTACATGCCCATCAACAGCGTAGGAGGGTTCCCCTTTCTCTGCATCCTCACCAGCATTTGCTGTTCCTTGTCTTTTCGATGCTGGCCATCCTCACTGGTGTGAGGTGATATCTCATTGTGGTTTTAATTTGCATTTCCCGGATGATTAGCGATGAGAAGCATCTTTTCATGTACCTGTTGGCCATCTGAATTTCTTCTTTGCAGATGTGTCTGTTCATATCCTCCACCCATTTTTTAATCAGGTTATTTGCTTTTTGGGTGTTGAGGTGTGTGAGCTCTTTGCATATTTTGGATGTTAACCCCTTATTGAACATGTCATTTATGGATATATTCTCCCATACTGTAGGATGCCTTTTTGTTCTACTGATGGTGTCCTTTGCTGTACAGAAGCTTTGATGCAGTTACATTTGTTCATTTTTATTTTTGTTTCCCTTGCCTGAGATGTGTTCAGGAAAAAGTTGTTCATGTTTATATATAAGAGAATTTTGCCTATGTTTTCTAAGAGTTTTATGGTTTCATGTCTTATGTTCAGGTCTTTGATATATTTCGAGTTTACTTTTGTGTATGGAGTTAGACAATAATCCAGTTTTATTCTCTTACATGTAGCTACCCAGTTTTGCCAACACCAGTTGTTGAAGAGGCTGTCATTTCTCCATTGTATATCCATGGCTCCTTTACTGTATATTAATTGGCCTTCAGTTTATATCTGGGATCTTTACTCTGTTCCATTAATCTATCGGTCTGTTCTTGTGCCAGTACCAAATTGTTTTGATTACTGTGGCTTTGCAGTAGAGCTTGAAGTTGGGGAGTATAATCCCCCCAGCTTTATTCTTTCTTCTCAAGATTGCTTTGGCTATTTGGGGTCTTTTGTGGTTCCATATGAATTTTAGAACTATTTGTTCTAGTTCATTGAAGAATGCTGTTGGCGCTTTGATAGGGATTGCATTGAATCTGTAGATTGCTTTAGGCAGGATGGCTGTTTTGACAATATTAATTCTTCCTATCCATGAGTGTGGGATATATTTCCATTTATTGGTGTCCTCTTTAATTTCTCTCATTAGTGTCTTTTCTCTCATGAGTAGTTTTCAGGGTCTAGGTCTTTCACCTCCTTGGTTAAGTTTATTCCTTGGTATTTTATTGTTTTTGATGAAGTTGTATAAAGGCACTATTTTTAAGTCTCTGTGCTCAGTCGAAGCTGAGCTTACCAATAGCTATAATAAACAGAGACATTTTGCAGAAATGCACATTTACACATTTAGAGGAATTGGGTTAATTGTACACTGTTTACTTTGTGCTATAAGGTTTTTAACAGCTGGGTTGATTGACTTCTAGTGCTTGCACTTATGTAAGTGTTTAAGCAGATATTCATATTTGCATATAATAGGCACTCAAATCTCTACTGAATGAGTAAATGAATACATGTATACATTTGAGATAAAAATATGTATCTTCTAAAATTGCTTATTACCAAGGGAGTTTTAGGGTAATCTTATGCATGCGCATGCACACACACACACATATTTCTTCTAAATCATAAATCCAACAGTTAATTATTTGGTTTTGATAAGATGAAAAAAAATCATGAGAACTTTGGTAATACTGAAAAATAGTAGCAACATCTACTGATAAGAAAATTTTCAAGTCAAAAACTATCTGAGGGGTGCCTCAGGGAGCAGCTCTGTTTAGTATTTGTAGTAGCTCTTGGGAGGATGTGTCAAGAATCACAGAAGATTCTAAATAGAAAGGAACTGTGAGGACCTGCAACTGGAAGGAAACAACCAGGCCACCGATCTGCTGTACGTTAAAAAGCCATCCATTCAGGGAGGAACAACGCAGAAATACAAGGTCACAGATCTGAGCACTGGGAGCTGAAAAACAACACTTTCTCTTTGTATAAGTAGTGCATTTTTTCCAGAATATTTTTCAGTATGATTTATGAATTACCCTGCCCTTGGCTATAAAACAGAGGGAACTGAATTTTATATTAACAAAGCATCATTAGAATTTGTCCAATTTAAGGAATTTCAAAAGAGAAATATTCCTTGTCACTGTTTGATGAACAGAGCTTAGAAATATCACTGAAATGATTAGCAATGACTCAAGCAAGAATCCTGTTTTTGAAATCGGAATGGAAGAGTGAGGAAGGCCTACCTGAACTGTGGGACATAATCAGAAGAAACAATGTCTTCATCTTGGGGGTCCTGGAAGGAGGAGGGAGGGAGAATGGTGGAAAACCTCCCAAATCTGGGGAGAGATATGGTCAACCTCAAAGATACCCAAGGAGATTTCACTGAGACACATTATAATCAATCTCTCAACAATCAAAGAGAATCTTGAAAGAGCAAGAGAAGAAAGAGTCATCACACATGAGTGAACTCTGATAAGGCTCTTAGCAGATTTCTCAGAAGAAACCGTACAGGCCAGGGGAGAGTGGGATGGCACAAAGTGCTCAAAGAAGAAACTCACCCAAGAATACTTTACTCGGCAAAGCTGTCATGCAGAAATACAAAAGAGATAAGGACTTTACCACACAAACAATAGCTGAGGGAATTTATCACCACTGTACCTACCCAACAGGAAATGTTAAGGGAGTTCTTCAGGTGGCTAATGAGTGACATGAAAACATACTAAAGCATACAATCCACTGGTAAATTAGTGAATATACAGTCAAATTCAAAATACGCTAATACTACAATGGTTGTGCATAAATCACTTTGAAATCTAGTATATAGGTTGAGACAAAAGTGTTGAAAATAAGTATAACCACAATATTATGTTAATGGGAATAATATAAAAAGATGTAAATTGGGACATTAATAAAAATTGGAGGCAGGCAGATAAATGGGTAGATTTCTAATGTGACTGAAATTAAAGTTGTTATCAGCCTAAAATAGATGGTTATAAGATGTATTATGAAAGTCACATGGTAACCACAGAGCAACAATTATAATAGATATACAAGTGATATGGAGAAAGAATCAAAGCAAACCACTACAAAAAAACCATCCACTCACAAAGACAGACAGCAAGAGAGGAAGAAAGGAACTAAAGAACTATAAAACAATTGGGAAGCAATTAACAAAGTAGTGATAATAAGTCCTCAGCTGTCAATAATTACATGTAAATAGACTAAATTCTCCAACTAAAAGACACAGACTGGATGAATGGATAAAACAACAAATAAGACCCATCTATATGCTGCCTATGAGAGACTCACTTAAGCTTTAAGGACACTCACAGGCTGAATGTAAAGAGATAGAAAGAGATACTTGAAGCAAATGGAAACCAAAAGAGAGCAGGGGTAGTTATGCTTATATCAGACAAATAAGACATTAGGTAAAAAGCTACAACAAAAGAGAACATAGGTCATTATATAATGATAAAGGGGTCAGTTCATCAGGAGGATATAACAATTGTAAACAGGTAGGCACCCAATACTAGAGCACATAAAAGGGAGAAATAGACATCAATGCAATAACAGTAGCAGACTTCAATATGCCACTTTCAACAATGTATAGATCACCCCAGACAGAAAATAAATAAGGAAATAATGGATTTGAATAACACTTTAGACCAAATGGGCTTTCCAGACATACACAGAAGAGTCTCTCTAACAGAGGCAGTATACACATTCTTCTAAACTGAAACAAAATGTTCTCCAGGATGGATGACATCATGATAGGTCATGACATACGTTATAGCAAATTTAAGAAGATCAAAGTCATACCAAGTATCTTTTCCAATCACAATGGTTATGAAACTAGAAATAAGTAACAGGAGGAAAGCTGGAAAATTCACAAATATGTGGAGATTATGTAATATACTCATGAAAAACCAATGGGTCAAAGAAAAAACAGGGAAATCAAAAATATCTGAAACAAATGGAAGTAGAAGCACAACATATTAAAACCTATGGGATGCTGCAAAATAAGTTCTAAGAAGGAAGTTTATAATAATACCTATCTCAAACAACCTTACTTTTATACCTCAAGGATCTAGAAGAGAACAAAGCCCAAATTTAGCAGAAGGAAGTAAATAATAAAGATCAGAGCAGAAATAAATGAAGCAGAGATCAAATAATAGAAAAGATCAATGAAACTAAGAGCTGGCTCTTTGAAAAGATAAAATTGACAGTTAAGAAGAGAGAAGATGCAAATAAAGTCAGAAATGAAAGTGGGTCCATTACAGGTGGTACTGCAGAAATGCAAAGGCTTATGAGAGACTATTATAATCAATTATACACCAACAAACTGGATAATGTAGAAGAAATGGACACATTCCTAGAAACATATGACCTACCAAGACAAAATATTAAAGAAATAGAAATCAAAACAGACCAAAAACAAAGTAAGGATATTGAATAAAAATAAAAAAAACCTCCCAACAAACAAAAGTCTTGCACCAGATGGCTTCACTGGTGAACTCTACCAAACATTTAAGGAAGAATTACTACCCATCCTTCTTAAACTCTTCCAAAAAACTGAAGAGGAAGGAACACTTACAAACTCCTTTTATGAGGTCAGCTTTACCTCCTTATGCCCAAAACAGACACAGTCACTGGAAGAAAAGAAAATTACAGGCCAGTGTCCCTGGTGAACACAGACAGAAAATTCCTCAATGAAGTATTAGCAAACCAAATTCAACAATACAGTAAAAGGATTATACATGGTGGGATTTATTCCAGGGATGCAAAATGGGGATACAAATCATGATCATCTCAATAGATATACAAGCATTCGACAAAATACCTGCCCATTTATGATAAAACCTCTCAACAAGGTGGGTGTGGGGGAACATAAAGCTGAAGGTTTTTCTTCCAGGATCAGGATCAAGACAAGAATGCACCTCTCTTTACTTTTATTCAATACTATTTTAGAAGTCCTAGTCACAGCAATTAGGCAAAAAAAAAAAAAAAAATCCAAATAGGCAATGAAGAAGTTAAACTCACTACTTGCAAGATGACATGTTTTAATGAAAACCCAAAAGATGTGATCAAAAGTGAGAATAAATGAACTCAGTGAAGTTCAGGATAGAAAGTCAATGTACAGAAATCTGTTGTACTTCTATACATTAGTAACAAACTATCAAAGAAATTAAGAAAACGTTTCCATTTACAACTGATTAAAAAGAATAAAATATCTAGAAATAAATTTAACCAGGGAGATGAAAGACCTGTACTCTGAAAACTGTAAAAGTCATGAAAAAAATTGAAGATACAAATAAAAGAACAAAAGAAAGATATTCTGTATCATGAACTGGAAAAACTAATATTATTAAAATATACATACTACCCAAACTCATCTACAGATTCAGTGCAATCCCTGTCAGAACTCCACTTGTATTTTTCACAAAAATAGAATAATTCTAAAATTTATATGGAACTTCAAAAGACCCTAAGTAGCCAAAGTAATCTTGAGAAAGAAGAATGAAGATGGAAGCATCATGCCTCTTCATTTTAAACTAAATTACAAAGCAATAGTAAGCAAAACAGTTTGACATTGGCATAAAAAATGGACACATAGATCAATGGAACAGAACAGAGCTGAGAAATAAACCCATACATATATGGTCAATTAATTTATGACAAAGAAGCCAAGAATATGCAATGAGGAAAAGATAATCTCTTCAATAAATGGTGCTGGGAGATCCAGACAACCACATGCAAAAGAATAAAACTGGACCACTATCTCACACTATATGCAAAACGAACTAATAGTGGATTAAAGACATGAATGTAAAAACTGAAACCATAAAACTCCTAGAAGAAAACACAGGCATTAAGCTCCTTGAGTTTAGTGTTGGTGATTTTTTGGATTTGACACCAAAAGCAAAGGCAACAAAAGCAAAAATAAACAAGTGGGATGACATCAAAGTAGGAAGCCTCTGCACAGCTAAGGAAACTGTCAACAAAACAAAAGGTGACCTACTGAATAGGAGAGAAAATCTGTGAATCATGTATCTTATAAAGGGCTAATATCCAAAATATAGAGAGAACTCATACAACTCAATTAGGGGAAAACCCAATTGAAAAATGGGCAGAGGATCTGAATAGCCAGTTTTCTAAAGAAGATACACTGATGGACAATAAGTGCATGAAAAGGTGTTTGACATCACTAGTCTTAGGAACATGCAAATGACAACCAGAATGAGCTCTCACCTCATACCTGTTAGATAAGAACTAAGTGTTGGTGAGGATGCAGATAAAAGGGAACTCTTGTGCACTATTGCTGGGCATATAAATTGTTGCAGCCATTATGGAAAACAGTGTGGAGGTTCCTCAAAAAATTAAAAATAGAACTATCATATGACCCAGCAGTTCCCTCTGGGTACTTATTTGAATGAAGTGAAAACTCTAACTTGAAAGGGTATCTTCACTCCCCTGTCTACCGCAGCATTATTCACAACAGCCAAGACAGGGAAGCAACCTCAGTGTCCACTGATGGATTAACTAAAGAAGAGTTAAAGCATATTCCATACACAATTGAATATTATTCAGCCATAAAAAGGAAAGAAATCTTGCCATTTGGGACGACATGGATGGAACTTGAACGCATTTTTCTAAGCAAGTCAGACAGAGAAAGACAAATACCATATGATCTCACTTATATGTGGAATCTAACAAAAAAACAATAAAACTGAGCTCATAAGTACAGAGAACAGAGTGGTAGTTGTCAGAAGCAGATGTTGGGGTCAGTGACATGGGCAAAGGGGTCCAAAGGTACAAAATTCCAGTTATAAAACAGTCCTAGATGTAAAATACATTTTTACTATAGTTCGTAATACTGTATTGCGTATTTTAAAGTTGCTAAGATAGTAGATCTTAAAAGTTCTCACTAGAAGAAAAAAAACCTTTGTAATCATGTTTGGTGACACATGTTAACGACTCATGGTCATCATTTTGCGATCTAAACAAATACTAAATCGTTACGTTGTATACTTGAAACTAATGTATTGTTATATGTCAGTTATTCCTCGGTAAAAAAGGAAAATCCTAAAGACTTCACTAAAAACTGTTAGAACAAATAAATGAACACAACAAAGCCACAAGATAAGGATACACAATCAACATCCGGAACTCACTTGCTTTTTTACATGCTAATAGTGAATTATCTGAGAGGGAAATTCAGACGAATCCATTTGTAATAGCATTAAAAACAATAAAATACTTAGGAATCAGCTTAACCAAGGTTTATGAGGGTTTTAATCAGCTTTATGAGGGCTTATCATCTCCAACAGCATTTGGCCAAACTGTTTACAAGCTCAGGCCTTTTTATTGTGCAAATCGCACACTAGTGTTAAGATATTTTACAACTGCAAAATGTAGTTGTGTCCTTTTTCTTTAAGAAAAGCTGCTGTATTTCTTAATTTTGTTTCTTT
The DNA here is from genome assembly GCA_032199065.1 of Smutsia gigantea. NCBI lineage: Eukaryota > Metazoa > Chordata > Mammalia > Pholidota > Manidae > Smutsia > Smutsia gigantea. The sequence goes on from JAVSCE010000995.1 coordinate 25,276, forward strand.
TCCTCAGTGAAATTAGAAATAGAGTAGTGGAACAAAAATGCCTTCATTTTGCCACCTGACCTGGAGTTTGGTAGTTTTAATTAACTCCTGCAGACTCTCAAATAGGCATATGCAAAAAGTCTTCTCTTAAAAAGGTTCACACATTTGCTTCCTGTTGCCTAAAATCTGTGTGAAATAATGACCTAAAGACTGTGTAAAACATAATTAAATGAAGGTAGTAGACATTTTGGGGACATTAAGATATTCAGAGAACATGGATGAAATTTGAGGACATCATGCTAAGCGAGGTAAGTCAGAGAAAGATGAATACAGTATGATAGTCGTTCAGTGTCAATCTAAACAAACAGATGTAACGAACTGGGCTACGCAGCCTGCCTTGGAGAGGGAAGCGGCTTGGTGTCACGGCTGCAGTTTCTCTAAACTTAGTGTCGGGTACTTATCACCTTCCTTGTTTTTCGGCTTGGACTCCAACCACTAATTCAGGAATAGCTGGGCACCCATCCCCACTGTCTGAAATAAATAAAAATGGATTAACAAAACTCAGAAGTGGTGCCGCAGCAAGGCTGAGCTCACTGTCCGTATCAAAAGGAGGCCACACCCCAAGTACCAGTCCCAACGAACAGCTCTACTAAACATCGACACCTTCCTGGACTGGCCCAGGTCAGTCCTGCCGGACTCGTGCTGGTGGTCATGGCTCCTTCCCGCCCACCCTCAGCTCGGGCCCCCCACACCATCATCATAAGTACGTGGACCTGCCAGAACAGATACTGGCAAAGAATCCTCAAGATAGAGGCTGTCATGAAATCATGCTGAGAGGAGCAGAAATGACAGAATGCACTGTATTACCTCGCCCAGTAGTTTGCAATCCTGGTGGCACATAAGAATCACATGGGAAGTCTTAAACACCCTCCCACTCCAGAGCCTTTGGAACAATCCCTGGAGTTGGTCCTAGACGTCATTTGAAAAGCTTCCCAGGTGATCTGAATATGCAGCCAGGACATGAACTGCTGTTTAGGCCACCTTTCTGGTTTTCCCTTAATGCCTAGCTTTATTTCTCTCATGTCTGGGGCCTGTACCTATTTTTATGGCTACTAAAAGTGATATTCTGAATGACTAGATAGTACATATTTTCGTGACTATATACAATTCAAAACTTGGAAACCCTCTTTCTTACTCTCTGTGAAGTAAACTCCTGCAGTCTTCCAGCTCCAAAAATCTATGATTCTGGAAAAACTGTGAAAACCTGGATCCTGAAAATTGTTCCTTGTATAATCTGCACAAAGAAAGCTAGTGGGAGGAGTGTACTTTTGTCTGTCTTGCCCCCCCCCCCACTGTATTAGTTAGATTAGCATTCACTTTTTCCCCTCATTTTATACAGTTATTTTGGCTAATGTACCCTGAACTTGTCCTCTCAATTAACTTTGGTCTGGAAAATGATACGGATAATGGAAATTCCGAAGAACGAGTTTCCACTGCCACTTTCCCCTCTCAATAATTTTTTTACTTTGATCTTATCTGCAAATCTGCTTTAATAACAGAGCTTGCTCTTTGGCCTTGGACTCGTCTTTAGTTCCAACCATGGCTCTGGCTTTGGTAAGTTTCCTCTTGCAGTTTTATCTGTTAACGCACTTAAAACAGAGAACTATTGAATAATACGTGTAATGCTTATGCCAGAAACACAAGGCTGCCTACACCAGAAGAGATCGACTAATTGCCCCACAGAACAAAGACCCGGGCTGAACAAAAGCTCCATCCAGCCGCCCCCAGAACACATGATGTCACTGTCACTGTGGCTTTAAAGAGCAAAGATGGATCTGATCTTTTCCATGAATCCACATCACTGGGGAAAAATGTTGATTGTTGAGATTAGTCTTGTAATAACAATGCCTCTACTCAGAAAGCAGGATTTAGGAATTAGGACAGCGCCTATACGTTTCATGGGCCCATAAGAAGCGTGCCAGGAAAATGTCAGGAGCTCGCTGTCGCTGTTGTCCCCAAAGCAACAGCTCCCATTATGTCCTGAGGTGCTCCTCGGGCCAGAATTATATGTAGGTTTTCTTGGGTGGTGAAAGCAAGCAAAAATATCCAATGTTTAAAAATCTTCTTTGAAGTGCTTATTGTTCAAGACACAGATGCAGAAAGAGAAGGACCCAAGGATGGGACAACCTGATAGATGAGCCACCAGGAAGTCAGTTAAAGATGCGTTTTCACCAAGGTCGGCATCGTCAGTATGTCGTAAAGCCTGAGTCATTGCAGGCTTGTGTTTCCAGGTGTGGCATGTAGTCAGTTTGCCCTTCGCCTGAAGAAGTACTGGCTGGCCCCTTTGACCTGGGATATCCAGGCCGGAGGGTGAATACGGGTCCCAGGTCATTGGATATGGGCCCAGCCTGGAGTTGCAGAGGATCACTGAGGACGTGGGCCAGATCCCCGTCCCCATGGTATGAGTGAACCGGACCTCTCTGGGAACACCAGGAACTGTCTCGGTGGTCCCAAACTCCCCCAGCTCAGCAGCTGGTCCTTGGGCCTCTTCTACAGTCTTGGGCACCAGCCTGGCTGTACTTGGACTAGTTCTGACCGAAATTAAATAAACTTCCGTTAGTTTCTCAGTTAAAATCCTGGAGTATCAGTGTAGGTTTTCTGATGCTTTAATAGACAGAAAAATATCCAAAAGCTACTTTTGAAAAATCAATATCCAATTAATTAAGGTTACTAATTTCAAGCCCAATTTTTTCTTAAACTTGATTTGAGTTAAACTCCTAAATCTTATTACTCTACCAATAAATCTAGTAAATGTTAACGATTACTTTTAAAAGGGCTCTTGCAGCTTAATTAACTAATTTCCTTTAACACCTGAAACTGCATTTATACATTTACTGTATTGATTTTAAGTAGTTCAGTGGCCTGATTAATAAACAAAACCTTTTAAGTACATAACGCTTGTGAATCTAATCAATTAAACACATAAATGTGGCAAATATTAAGTCCTCTTAAATGTTTCAATGTGACAAATTAACTAAAAGTTACCCTTAATCCCTCAACTTAAAACTGCATATACACATCAGTTCTAGACTACATTTCAAATTGGAATCACAAGGTTGATCTCTTGTTCTAATAAGTCAAATTCTCTGAAATAACATCAAATTCTTGAACAAATTATTTCTGAACCTAACAAAAATTCTAATGTTATAGGTTTTGTTTATTATTTCTATACTTATTTTTATTAATTTTTTTCTGGGATTAAAAAATAACTATCGACTAAGGAGCTAACTATATCATTCCAAATAATTTGGAGTTGCTTCTCTAGCTGAGTGAGGTCAGTTCAGTCACCACGGACAGCTATTTTGGGGAGATAACAGGAGCCGCCTTTTATGGTTGCTCTAACGGGTTACAGAATTTAAAGGGGTTGTTTACATGGCCCATATACCTGGATTTGTCAAATCATTATCTAATTCCTCTCTATTAGCAAATTTCTGCAACCTCTTCTCAGATTGTGGCTAACTTCCATCGCTGCTTCACTAACCCTGCAAGTCTTTTCTTCTCTTAAGATGTTTACACGTTACCCCTTTGGATTCTCTCTCTCTCAAGGCTTTGCTACCTCTGCCGGCCTCTGATAATAGGGGTTCTCAGGTTCTTCCAAGAGAGGCAGTAGTTGACCCTGGAAGACCCAGCCGTTTGAAATGTGAATCTGGTGTTAAAGGAGTGACCTCAAAGCAGGCGGGCAACTGCAGAGACAGGTAGGTTCAGGAAAGAAAGGGGCTAAACTGCTCATTACTTAACTGTCAACTTTATTAGACTTAAGGAGATCTTGGAGAGCAGCTTCATGTACTGGCTTTCTGCGTGCTGCAACATGGCATCCCCTCGTGGCCATTCATGGGACTCCAGGCCACTGGAGTCTGTCTCCTCCCAATGTCCCGGTTGGGCATGCTCATGCCACGGGATCCTGCTCCTACTGTCTAAGTGGCTGAGCCGAGAGAGGGCACCTGACCCGGCGGGACGGAGGCACAACATTTGGCTGAGCAGCTGGATTCTCCCCTGAGCAAAAGCACAGCAGAGGGTAGGAGTCTGGACTTACACCTAACAGAAAATATCAGTTCTGACCTAAATCCCATTTCTTCTGGTGAAAAGATGAGAAGAATGTTATGATATTGTTTCTTTATTCAATTATGCCCAAGCCTAGAAGCTTTCTCCTTGATCTTGTCTATTATTTTTTCAGCTGTTTTCACAGACCCTTTTGAGAGCCCTTTCAAAAGATGGTGATCAAAGTTGAATTCTGTGCTCTCACACTGAATGGACTACTCTTCTGGTTGTCAAGTCAGAAACTATTCTCACACTATTATAAGGAGACTTAACGTAAGAATGCTGAGGAGACAACTCCAGAAGTTCAGTGAGCCACAAGAATAAGTAGAGCTAATGACTCGTATGCAAAAAGACCCATGCTTTTTCTTCTCTGGCCTTATCTTGTAGGTCAGTACCACCCTTCTCTCTGATGGCAGGGCAGCTGCTGACCACCCCCAAGCTTTACATGCTAGAGCTTCAGCCACCTAGAGGGAGACGAACTTTTCTTTTCCCATCAATAGCTGCCCCTCCATGTCAAAATTACAGTGCACAGATAGTCTGGATACATCAACCAGAGCTGGGAGGCAGGACTGGGCTATTCTGGCATAGTGCTTTGGGTGTACCCGTGTGAATGGGGAAGGGGGCTTGCAACACAGACGTACTGGGAGGGGGGGCCTCACTGGGCCACGGCGTGGGATGACCAGGGCCGAGCATGCAAAAGAACGGCATCTGGACTCTACCTTCAGGTCCCTGCTGAGCTGGCTCACCGCTAGGCTTTCTCTTAAACAACTGAATGACCTTTCTCATTTGTGGTGTGAATGTGTTTTGAATCAGAAAATGAGAACATTTTAAAAAACCTATTTATAAGAAAGCGTGGTGACAAGTAAGACCTTGACACTTAATTTCCTGGAAATCTGTAGGAAATGAACAGGTAACCAACAGATTAAGATTTAGGTGTGATTTCAGCCTTGCAGTTTTAGATATTTTCTTTGCTTCTCATTTTCAGAAAGATATCCTCTTTTGAGGTCTAAGGAAGAAAAATCTACTTGCAATTTCTGATAAATATTTCATATAAGCAGTACATTGGAATCAGACTAAAATGACATATACTGGAATTTTCAAAATCATATTTATGTATTGTCACATGGACATTCTCCAGGATAGGTTATATGTTAGACCATAAAGCAACTTTAATAAATTTCAGAAGACTGAAATCATATCAACCATCTTTTCTGACCACAATACTATGAAGCTAGAAATTAGTTACAAGAAGAAAATTCTCAAATACATGGAGATTAAACAACATGGTACTAAACAACCAACAGTGTCAAAGAAGAAATCAAAAGAGAATAATTTCCTTGAGACAAATGAAAATGGAGTTACAATATACCAAAACTTATGGGACATATAGTAAAATTAGTTCTAAGGGGGATGTTAATAGTGGTAAGTGCCTGTATCAAGGAACGAGCAAGATCTCAAACAACCTCACTTTGCACCTCGGGGAATTAAAAAAGAACAAATAAAACCCAAAGTTAGCTGAAAAAAAAAAAGAATTAAAGATCAGAGTAGAAATAATGGAAGAGACAATAAAAAGAAAATAGAAAAATCAATGAAACTAAGAGCTGGTTTTTTGAAAGATAAACAAAATTGACAACCTTTAGCTAGACCCTCTAAGAAAAAGAGAGAGAGGACTCATACAAATAAAGTCAGAAATGAAAGAGATATTAAACTGATGCCACAGAAATACAAAGGATCATGAAAGACTACTGTGGAAAATTGTACAGCAACAAACTGGACAACCTGGAGGAAATGGATAAATTCCTAAAACCATATAACCTACCAATACTGACTCATGAAGAAATAGAAAATCTGAACAGACCATTAATCAGTAATCAAAAACCTTCCAGGACCAGAAGGCTGCACTGGTGAATTCTACCAAACATTTAAAGAGGAGTTAGTGCTGTTTCTTCTCAAACTCTTCCAAAAAAAACAGAAGAGAGGGAAACACGTCCAAATTCAATTTGCATGGCCAGCATTACCCTGATACCAAAACCAGACAGGAATACCTCAAGAAAAGAAAATTAAAGGCCAGTATCCCTGATGAACATAGATGCAAAAATCCTCAACAAAATATTAGCAAACTAAATTCAATAATACATGAAAAGTATACACCATGATCAAGTGGGATTTATTCTGGAAATGCAAGGATGGTTCAACATCAATTAATGTGATACACTACATTACCAAAATGAAGGATAAAAATCATATGATCATCTCAGTAGATGAAAAGGAGACACTTGACAAAATTCAACATTCATTTTTGATAAAAATCCCCAACATGGTGAGTATGGAGGGAGCCTAGATCAACATAATAAGGCAGTATATGACAAGCCCACAGCTAATATCATACTCAATGATGAAAAGCTGAAAGCTTTCCCTCTGAGATCAAGAACAATATAAGGATGTTCACTTCATTTTTATTCAACATAGTATTAGAAGTCCTAGGCAAAGCAATTAGGCAAGGAAAATAAATAAAAGGCATTAATTTGGAAAGGAAGAAAAACTCACTATTTGCGGATGATATGACATTATAAATGAAAACCCTAAAGACTCCACCAAAAAGAGAAGTAATAAAACAAGTTCAGTAAGGTTACAGGATATAAAATCAATACACAAAATCCATTGTGTGTCTATACTCCAATAATGAACTATCAGAAAAATTAGGACCACAATTCCATTGACAATTGCATCAAAAACAAATACCTAGGAATAAATTTAATCAAGGAGGTAAAGGACCTGTACTCTAAAATATATGACCCTGATGAAAGAATTGAAGAAGACACAAATAAGTGGAGAGGTATTCCCTACTAATGAATTGGAAAAATCAGTATTTTAAAAATGTCCATACTACCCAAGGCCATCTAAGAGTAAATGCAATCCCTATAAAAATTCTAATGGAATTTTTCAAAGATACAGATTTTTAAAATCCTAAAATTTCTATGGAACCACAAAGACCCCAAATAGCCAAAGCAATTTCGAGAGTGAAGAACAAATCTGGAAGCATTGCATTTCTTGATTTAAAACTATATTACAAAGCTATAGTAACCAAAACAGTATGGCAGTGACATAAACACAGTTCCATAGATCAACAGAACAGAATATGGAGCCCTGAAATAAACCCATGCATATATGGTCAATTAGCCTACAGCAGAGAAGCCAAGAATATACAATGGGGTAAAGGACAGTCTTTTCAATAAGTGATGTTAAGAAAACCTGACAGACACATGCAAAAGAATGAAACTGGACCACTATCTCACACCACACACAAAATGAACATGAACCAGATTAAAAACTTGAATGTAAGACCTAAAACCATAAAACTCCCAGAAGAAAACAGATGGTAAGCTTTTGACATCAGTCTTGTTGATTTTTTGTATTTAACTCCAGAAACAAAGATAATAATAAACAAGTGGAAGTACATAAAAATAAAAAGCTGCACAGCCAAGAAAGCAATAATGAAATGAAAAGGCAACCTGCTGAATGAGAGAAAATATTTGCAAATCATATATCTGATAACAGGTCAATATCCAAAATACATAAAGAACTCATGCAACTCATCAGTGAAAAAATCAATCTGATTAAAAAATGGGCAAAAAGATGTGTATGGAATTTTTCCAAAAAAGACATACAGATGGTCAACAGGTATACGAAGCAGTGCACATCGGTAATCATCAGGGAAATGCAAATCAAACCCACAATAAGCTATTACCTCACACCTGTTAGAATGGCTATTAGTAAACAGACAAGAAAAAACAAGTGTTGGCCTGGGCATGGAGAAAAGGGAAGCTTTGTGTACTGTGGAACAACCACCATGGAAAACAGCATAGAAGTTCCTCAACAAATTAAAAATAGAACTACCAAATGATCCAGCAGTACCACTTCTGGGATTTATCCAAAGGAAATGAAAACACTAACTCACAGGTATCTGTACTCCCAGGTTCTCTGCAGCATGATTTACAGTAGCCAAGACAGAAGCAACCTGAGTGACCACTGATGGCTAAGCAGATACAGTGGTGTATACACACAATGGAATATTATTCAGCCATAAAAATGAAGGAAGTCCTGCCATTTGTGAAAAGATGGATGGACCTTGAGGGCTTTGTGCTAAATGAAATAAGTCAGACACACAGAGAAAAATATGTATGACCTAAATGGAATTTAAAAAAATGTATTCATAGATACAGAGAACAGACCAAGACCAGGGGTTGCCAGAGGTGGGGGTTGGATGTGTGTGAAATGGGTAAAGGTGGTCAAAAGGTACAAACTTCAGTTTTAAAATAAGTAAGTCTTGGGGATGTAATGTACAGCATGGTGACTCTAGTTAAATAAAACTCTGTTGCATATTTTAAAGTTGCTAAGTGAGCAGATCCTAAAAGTTCTCATTACAAGAAAAAAAATTGTGACCTCATGTGGTGATGGATGTTAATTAGAGTTACTGTGGTGATCATTTTGCAATATATACAAATTGAATCATTATGTCGTACACCTGAGACTAATTTTTGTCAATTATATCTCAATTAAAAAAACAAGGAAACAAATCAACATCCAAGTTCATCAAGTATAGCATAGAATAAACATCTCGGTGCAGATTCGCTGGGCTCAGTCATAAGAATATGAATCAGTAGGTCTGGGTGCATCTGTATTTCTATCAAACACTCTACAGGACTTTGATGCAGGTAGTTTAGGAAAAAAAACATACATATTTTATATAATATGTATTATGCAAAAACAGAAGAGTGCATTTGAAAACTAATAGGGTCATTTCCTTTCAAAGGAGGTTTATCTACATGTTTTTAGAAGTTTTTGGTCTGTAGTACCGTGAATCTTAGCATGTGTTAGGACAAGTATTGCTTGACTAATGTAACTAAAAATCCTTAGACTTTGAAGGTTTGATAAACACTGTTTTGATAAACAGAACCAGCCTTGTATTACTTGAATCAGCCAAGTTTTACAAGTCAGGTTGAGTCCATTTCCCCTGCCCCAGCACCTCCTAAATAGTATACGGTTTTTATTACCCCTATTATTTATTATCTGTCTCCTCCTTCTAGAATATAAATATCATGAGGGCAGAGATTTCTGTCTGTGTTGTTTGCTGCATATTCAGAGCCCATGGTGCCTGGCACAGTGCCGGCACTCTATAATTGACTGAATGAACAAATGGTCACAGTTAGCTGTGATATAAATTCCCCACCTCCTGAAGGTCACAGGTCTGTGTTGGCATCAGCCGCTGCCACACAGATCAGTTACAGTAGCAGGTGCGGAGCCCAACAGTTCTCACTCACAAGTGCAGGTCTGCGGGCAGCACCACGTGGTGGAAGCCGGGGGGCCTGCAGGAGCAGAGGCCGAGGAAGGTGGCACACAGCTGGCAGACCACGCTCTTCCCAAGTAGGTGGGGCCTTGTTTCTCAGTGGGAGAGTGATCAGGTTTCTGCCCTTGCTGCTTCTGTTCCTAGTACAGATATTTTATTTTATTTTTCTGTTTTTATTTTGGTATCGTTAATGTACAATCACTTGAACAACATTATGGTTACTAGACCCCCTATTATCAAGTCCCCCCCACATACCCCACTACAGTCACTGTCCATCAGCGTAGTAAGATGCTATAGAATCATTACTTGTCTTCTCTATAAATACTGCCTTTCCCGTGTCCCGCGCCGCTGCATTATGTGTACTAATCGTAATGCCCCTTTTCCCCCCTTATCCCTCCCTTCCCACCCATCCTTCCCAGTCCCTTTCCCTTTGGTAACTATTAGTCAGTTCTTGGGTTCTGTGAGTCTGCTGCTGTTTTAAAGTTCCTTCAGTTTTTCCTTTGTTCTTATACTCCACATATGAGTGAAATCATTTGATACTTGTCTTTCTCTGCCTGGCTTATTTCACTGAGCATAATACCCTCTAGTTCCATCCATGTTGTTGCAAATGGTAGGATTTGTTTTCTTCTTATGGATGAATAATATTCCATTGTGTATATGTACCACATCTTCTTTATCCATTCATCTACTGATGGACACTTAGGTTGCTTCCATTTCTTGGCTATTGTAAATAGAGCTGCAATAAACATAGGGGTGCATGTGTCTTTTTCAAACTGCGCTGCTGCATTCTTAGGGTAAATTCCTAGGAGTGGAATTCCTGGGTCAAATGGTATTTCTATTTTGAGTTTTTTGAGGAACCTCCATACTGCTTTCCACAACGGTTGAACTAGTTTACATTCACACCAGCAGCGTAGGAGGGTTCCCCTTTCTCCACATCCTTGCCAACATTTGTTGTTGTTTGTCTTTTGGATGTTGGCCATCCTCACTGGTGTGAGGTGATATCTCCCTAGTACAGATATTTTTACAATGGCTGTAAACTTAACATGTTGTAAATCATTAATGCAAGTCACCCATAGTGGGCCTTATCACCTTTAAAGTTCAGTTGCTAAATTCTGCTGTAAACAAACAGCTGACACGTGTCCTCAGTTATTGAGCCCTGTAGCTCTGCTGGCTCTGGGGTCAGACAAGGATTCGTGGTCCCCAGTGCACATTACAAGGCAGCATTAGATACCCCATTTAGGAGTAGAGAATCATTGTACTTTTAAAAAATATTTTACCTAGTACATTGTAGCTTTTATATATTCTAAATAAAAACCTGGTAATGTTTATGCTTTATGGATGGAAGGCACCTGAAACTATTCCCTAAAGATGGCTGAAAATATGTCCACTTTTCTCCAATGTTTATTATGAGACTTTTCAAATACACAAAAAATTCTGAAAGAATAGTATAAGGAACACCTTTGATACAGTTGTTATATCTGTTCAGATATTTTATGTGTATAATATTTTGTCATTTGACTTATCTACATGTATACACATATATATGAGAATAGGTATAAGTAGTAGAATCTATATATAGCTTTTTGCTGAGCCACTTAAAAGCATTCTGTGACTCTTGTAACATTTTACTCCTAAATATTTCAACCTGCATCTCCTAAGAATAATTTAAGTAAATGCCATGCAGGTGGCTGAGATGGACACACGCTCACATGGACCAATCAAGCATCCTGAATTCTAGTCTCAGGCAGGAAGGGGCTGTGGTGTGGTCTGGAGGGAGGCCTCTGAAGTTGAGAGGCCCTGGCAGCCACCAGATTCAATGGTAGAGCGGCCTCGGTGCATCTGAATCCTCACTGGGCCACTCACTGGCTCTGTGGCCAGGGGCAAGCGGCACGCCCGCTCTGATGACGCTGGTGGTGAGAGTGCTGACAGTGAGAATAGCAGCAGACACCCAATGAGCTTCCTGTGCTCTACGATTTACTCGTCGGATCCTTCCCCAGGGGTGATATCACCAAGATGGTGACACAGGTCATTCCTGCTTTGCTCCCCTTCACAGGAACAACTAACAACTGTTTATGGGCAGGACAGCACTGAGACAATCCTAGAACACAGGGTGAGGCTGAGGCGACTCCCTGTACCAGAGAGACCAGGGCAGACAGCGCCAGGAGGACGAGAGGAGCAGCTGCATGCTGAGCACGCCGCCCCCCAGCCCCCCAGACCAGGACGGCTCCACGCAGGGAGGCTGTCCCCAAGCCCCTAGCTCCTCCGGAAGCAGCATCCTGCCTCCCCGGCACTGCGGGCTGCTTCCCGGGAGCCCCTCTCAGGTCTTGCCTCATGCGGACCGGGGGGGATCTGACTGTGGAGAAGGTGGGAGGGGCTTGCAATAACCAGCGTGCAGACCTCGGCAGAGTCCCTCCCTGCAGGGGCCAAGTGGTCGTCACAGCCAGCCTCTTTGCTCATCTGTAGAACCAAGACGGTGGTGCCATTGTGCCAGGGAGCTTGGCGGGGTGCAGGTCTGCCTGATCTGCCTCAAATGCAGTGTCTTCTCAGCTCTGGAGCCTGGTCTGTCTCCTGGTGTGGGGGCTGAGTCACAGTCCTGTTGACTGCTGAGTGTAGCTCCTGGCCCTGCTTGGCCGGGAAGCCAGGCTGAACCCCGGAGGCTGCATGGCCCAGCTGTGCTTGAGCAGTGAGGCCAGTGGGCAAAGCTGATCGTCTGCAGAGCAAAGAGGGGCCCCATCTGGCTGGGAACTTGGGGTGCAAGTCAGCTTGAGTCAGGACCACAAAGAGTCTTGCTGCACCTGCAGATGGTTCTCTGCCCTCCCAGGTGCGCGGGCTAGTCATCGCCCCGCCCACTGATAATGGTACCTACCAGCCCTGCTCCACCAGAAAGCCTTCCTGAATACCCAGCGAGCTGTTTGGAGTCAGCTCTCCTGCTCTGTCTGGGAAGGGGAGCTAATTCTTAGCTCTTCCCACTGCTGAGGGTCAGCTTTGGGCCCTGCCTCCCCAGGAAGCCTGGCCTGAGCACCTGGGAAACGGCCTGAGTCCCAGGCATGCTCTGCGTGCCCAGGCCCCTTCCTGCCAGGAAACCTAACCAGAGCTCCTGGGAATCACAGACGCCCACCTGCAGCGGCACTGAAGTGAAGAACCTAATCAATGGCTCTTCGGCAGAGTCAAGAGAGTGGCTCCATCTCCCGGGAAGCTTAGACTGTAGGTCTGTCTGATGTGGGTCCCAAAGAGCCCTGTGGGCCCTCGGCCTGCTCTGCAGCCCTAACCATGCAAGGAAAGTAATTTATAGCCACACTCAAAGCTCAGTATAGCCTCCAGTCTAACTTGACCTAGAGACCTAACCAGGGCTCCCAGGAATCTTCGTAGCCCATGACAACACCAGGCGGAGGCCTCAGCTGGCACAGCTGGGATGGTAGCTGCTCCAGCCAGGGAACTTGGTGCACAGTTCTGACTGATTTAATTTCCAAACAAGAACCTTGCCAGCCTCGGAACCTGTATGGAGCCCCACCTGGGCAGGGAAACTAACTCATGGCCTGTATACTGCTGAATGCAGCCTTCAGCCTGCCCCACTGACATCACAGAAAAAGGAGACATTACAACGGATATCACAAAGGATCAGAAGAAGCTACTATGAACAACTATATCCCAGTAAACTGGACAATCTAGAAGAAATGGAAAAACTCTTAGAGATTTATGACCTGCTAAGACTGAATCATGAAGAAATAGAAAATTTGAACAGACCAATTAGTAGTATGGAATTCAATCAGTAATAAGAAACCTCCCAACAAGACATGAGGACCAGATGGCTTCACTGGTGAATTTTACCAAACATTTAAAGAAGAATTGATGCCAGTCCTTCTCAAACTCTTCCAAAAAAAGGAAGAGGAGGGAACATCCCCAAACTCATTTTATGAGGCAGGATTACCCTGATACCAAAGTCAGAAAGGGCACTGCAAGAAAAGAAAACTGCAGGCCAATATCCATGAAGAATACAGATACAAATTTCTGAATAAAACACTAGCATACTGAATTCAGCACATTAAAAGGATCATTTGCTGTGATCAAGTGAGATTTATCTGTGGGATGCAAGGATGGTTCAACATAAGCAAATCAATGAATATATCACATTAACAGAATGAAACAAATCATATGATCATCTCAATAGATGCAGAAAAAGCATTTGACAAAATTCAACATCCATTTGTGATAAAAATTCTTAACAAATCAGGAATAGAGGGGATGTGTCTCAACTAGGCCATACATAACAAGCCCACAATTAGTAGTAACTCAATGGTAAAAGGTTGAAAGCTTTTCTTTTAACATCCGAACAAGATCATGGGCCCACTCTCACCACTCCTATTCATCAAAGTACTGGAAGTCCTAGATAGAGCAATTAGGCAAGAAAAAATAAAAGCATGAGCACTGGAAAGGAGAAATAAAATAGTGTCTATTGGCAGGTGACCTGATTTTATATATAGAAAATCCAAAACACTCCACCAAAAATTGTTAGATCTAATAAATGATTTCAGTAAAGTTGCAGGATACAGGAGTAACATACAAAAATAAGTAGTGTTTCTATAAACTAACCAATTAGGAAAAAAGGTAAAGAAAGTGATCCCACTTAAAATAGTATCAAAAATAATAAGATACTTAGTAATAAATATAACCAAGGAAATGAAAGATGTCTATACTGAAAACTACAAGATGTTGATGAAAGAAACTGAAGAAGATACAAGTAATTGGAAATGTATCCTGTGTTTATGGATTAGAATATTGTTAAAATGTCCATACTGTCCAACGGCACCTAGATTCAGTGCAATCCCTGTTAACACTAAGTGGTAGGATCTCACTTCTTTGTGGAATCCAAAACAACCAAGCTCACAGATCTGTGGTTGCCAGAAATGGGGTGGGGGAGGTGGAATTGGAGGAAGGCGGCCAAAAGGTATAAACTTCCAGTCACAAGATAAATAAGTACTAAGGATGTGATGTACGACATCACAACTGGACCTAACACTGCTGTTTGCTGTATTTGAAAGTTATGAGAATAAATCCAGAGAGTTCATGTCATAAGGAAAAAAACCTTTTTCTTTTTGGTAACTCTATGAGATGATGGATGTTAGCCAAATGTATTGTGGTAATCATAATACACATAAGCCACATTTTGCTGTGCACCTGAAATTTACACAGTACTGTAGGTTAATTACATCCCAATGGAGATGGAAACAATTCGAAACAAATCCGTAAGTCTTTCCCCTAAGTCCACTCACTTCATGCCATAGCCATCATGGCTTCGCACCGTGTCGGCACAGCTACCCTGGACCTGTGTCCCCCAGAGCTCCCTTCCCTGGATGATTCTGTGCGTGCCCGGTCACACGAGAATGGCCCTCGGGGTGTGAGGTGGAAGTGAAGGAGCGGCCAGTCCTCACGCTCCAGGGTCAGGGCCGGGCACCAGACACCGAGCTGGCTCACACGCGTGGCTCCTGGTCTGCTTGCTCAGCCTGCGGGCGTCAGGCTGCCCTGGGCCTGCATTCCTCCAGCTCCCGCTGGGGCTGCTGTCAGCTTCTCCTGGGTCCACACGAGAGGTCACCTCCATTCTGCTACTCTTCTGTCACTTGCACCACTTCTAATTTATTTCACCTGCTGAATTCTTTGACCACAGGCATGGAAACATTGTTCCCGAGCAAATGGGACAAGGGCCCCAGCCTAGAGACATCCATCGCGGCCAGTCGTCAGTCACCCTGACTTTGTCCATTGCCACAGGAAAACATGGCTGCATCTCCCGGAAGTCACAGTGGAACGGTTCTTTTATCTTGAACGGTTCTTATGGAAGGAACCTACTGGGGTTTAGCACCCAGAAAAGCTTGTGTTTTTAGATCTCTTTTTTTTTTTTTAATCATACAGTGAAAACTTTCTGCTTTAACTTCCAGGAAGCTCTGCCCTTAATCCCCACTTCCTTTCTCTCTGCCCTTCTCTATCTGCTTTCTGATCTCTGTCAGGATAATTATCCTGCAATACACATACTGACAAAGTATTTTTGGAAATAAGCAGAATAGAATTTATAAATGCCGAATGCAGACATTAAGAAGTGTTGAAGAAATAAAAAATTAAACAGCAGGGGATGCATGAGAGGACTGCTGGAACTGCTGGGGGAGCGAGGCAGAGGTTCAGGGGGCAGGCGTGGGCAGAGAGGCCAGAACCCTTCAGGTTCATCCTGAGTACAGCAGGACTGTGGAATCCAGCTGTTTCCTTTCTGTGCTGCCGTGCACCCCGAGAAAACACTGACTGACCTAGGGTCACACCTGGTCCCTCGGGCAGGTTGGGTGTGGCACACAGGCCAACAGAGTTTAGCAGTGCAGACACGCGCCCTCAGGCTGGGCCTGGGGGTGTCCAGGCTCTGTCCCTGCCGCCCTCCCTCCCCATGCCTGAGGCCCTGCATTCCCTCCCGCCTCCCTTCAGGGCCTCCCCACCCCTGGTCCACAATGCAGGAGGCTGCTTAGTGGGGAAGGTCAGGACCCCGCCTGAGGGCCTGCAGACTCTCCGGGTACCACTGTCTACAGCAGGGGCTCTCATGGGCCGGGCAGTGCTCTCTCCCCTGCTGTGGCCAGGGAGGGTGGTGCTGACCTTCCAAGGCTAGCTGGTGCTTGCAACATGGGCCAACCTTTTTTAAAGCAGGTGTTTCCCAGGAGCCTGTGGTGCAGGCAGACACTGTGACAGCTGGACGGGTGCATGTGAACTGGTCTCTTGGGTTCGATCCATCAGCCCACCTCGGGAAGAAAGTGACTTCTTTCGGGCGACACAGATCCAAACTAGAGGAACCAAGACTTTGGGTGGCCTGGCTGCATCTGAGTGCAAAAAGGGAGAGAGAGTCCCTCAGGGTGAGGCTCCAGAGGCCCAGGGGGTTGGGCTGGAAGTTCCTTAAAGTCAAGGTACTGTTTGACCTTCCATTTAGGGAGGCGGAAGGTGGGTGTTGGGAAAGAGAAAACTGACCTAACATTTTTAATAGCAAAAGGTTCTTCCTCTACATTTTTTTGGACAAGTGAGAAATCAAAAGTGGAAAAGCATTTTTTTTTAAAGAAAACTGACATAAACAGCTTCCATGACAGAAATCCTGGAAGAAAATGTACCTAAATGCTGTTATGGTGATAGTAACAGATTGATTTTTAAAAAAAAATCCCCCCCAAAATGTGAGGTAATTTGGTTTTATTACTTTCTAATGAAAGCAAAAGAAAAATAACATACGAAAATAGCGAGGATGGCTAATTGGAAGCTAACAAAAAGCATGGTAACACAGGAAGAAAATTCACTGGAAACTAAAGTAGGTTTTTCGCCTGGTGTTTTAAGATCAGGCCAACCCGGAAGAGCTGTCGGGTCGGCAGGCGGACAGGATTGGGTCTTGGTCTGTGGGGTTTGGGGCCAAGCTCCTAACCGCGGATCCCAGGAGGCACCAGCCGCCCTGTTTCTGCGGCCTGCAGGGAGGCGAGCCCTGAGCACTCCCACCGCACCCCACTCCGCTGTACCACAGTCTGCACACGGCATATCCACGGGATGGTGCAGGCTGGCTGGGACTGGGGGCACAGAGACCTTCCTTCTTTGTCCGTCTCCAGTACCGCATCTGGCCAAGGGCGGTCCTCAAAGTGCTTGCTGACTGCAGTAGCTCCCGAAGCGCTGGTCTGTCCATTTGTGTTGCCGTGGCCCCGTGGGGGACAGGCCGGGGCTGCTGGCAGCCACCTGCCGCAACCAGCTACAGCAGCAGTCCCCTCCAGGCCGACCACCGAGGCCGACCGACCCCTTCAGAAGCAGAGTCTGGGACCCGCCGAACTAAACAAGCCCCATGCGGCAGGCAGGCCGGGGGAAACTGCTTGCAGAGGAAGGGCGGGAAATGCGCAAAGTCCTCCTTTTCCTTCCTCTGCCTCGGGCCTGATTCCAAGCCCTGCCACAGCTGACTTCAGGGCTTGCTCCCTCCTTTCTCCCCTGGTCACTCTTCCTTCTAGGCCTGAAAGAGCTGCCACGTCACGTACACATTCTGCAGAAATGTCGGGCGCAGACGATGCTCTTGGACATGACATTCTGGGGCGACTTTCAAGCACCCTGGTCATCTGCCCAGATAAAAATCGCCTGTTGCAGGCACTGCGGCTGACTGAAAATAGCAATTTCTTCTGTGCACTAGACATCAGGCTGGGGCTTGGGCTGGGAAAAGAGGGTTCAGGAAGCTCTCCTTACTCTCCAAATATCCCTTGTGACTTGTCCCCTTTTTGTTTAACAAAATGTATGTGTAGTTGACGTCACGTCACAATTTCAGGCGTACGTGATGGTTCGATATACATATATGTCGTGAAATGACCACCGCGGTACTGAGACGCGCTCCCCTGATGCTCTGGCCCTAGCCTGCTGCTAGGTACAGTTACAGTGCTTTGACAAGCAGCCGTGCCAGGTGGTGGGTCGTCCTCCTGAGAACAGCTGCGCCATGTGGGCGTGTAGAGAGGGAGCTGCCCGAGCTGGTCAGACACGCAGGATCGCAGGCCCTACTCTGGGCCTCCTGGGCCCCGGGAGCCTGTGGCTTTGGTCTGCTGAAGTCTGAGAAGCCCTGGTGGTGGGAAGTCTGGGCCCTGCTGGGTTCTGGACAAGGGCAGGAGCCAGTGTGGGTTTGTGAGTTCCGCCACTTGCCGTTGGCCATGCTGGGAGTCGCAGCCCCTGACCTAAGCCTCAGGGTGGGCCTTGGTGGGTGGGGGTCTGATGGCCCTGCCAGATGGAGGGGTAGAGGGGGAAGGACTTCTGTCAGCCTGGCCTCTGTCCTCTGCCCAGGAGAGAGAGCGGCTCACGGGGCCTCCAGCCTGGGGAAGGGCAGGGAGGGGACACCGGAGGCCACCACACTTTCTCTTTGTCCCCCGCCCTGTGTTCAGCGGCTGGAATCCCACTCAGTCTCCAGCAGACAGTACAGCCTGGGTAGTGCCCCCAAGGGCCCCTGTCGTGGTCACCTCCTCCAGGCCCTCCTCACTCTCTGTCCCCGCCTCCCACCGCCTCCGAACCACACGCCATGGCTTGGCACTGCTCTGCCTGCCCCCGCTGTGCATGCCCGAGATGGCCCACAGCCCCCCACCTCCCCTCTGCCTTTCCCTCTGTATTCATGCCGACACTGGTCACATCTGCCAGGCAGCAGAAGCTCTGGGGACAGCAGTGGGCCACACAGATGCCGTCCCTGCCCTGAGGCGCTCACGTGCTGTAGGGGGACAGACAAGCGTGTGCACCAGTCCCAGTCCCTCGGCACCTTGTCATCAGGGGACAGAAAAGGAAAGCGGGGGATCGTGAGGGGACTCGGGGTGAGGGCCTGAGGGGGCGAGGCCAGAGGGGCAGGCAGGGGGTGTCCTGGAGGGTCAGGCCGGGGTGCTGGTGTGGAGGGAGGGGAGGTGGGGAGAGCGGAGTAGGGAAGAGCCTGGGCCTGCTGCCACTGCGGGGAAACTGGCTTGTACTCTGGTGGGGTGGGGTGGGCAGCCCGTGGGGGCCACTCAGGCCTGTGTCCTTGCCCTCCCAGTACCCAAAGATGTCAACACACAATGCAGATGGGCTTAGTCACCGGACACAGGCCTCTGTCCTTAGCAGCTACAGGAACAGGGGTACCCCAGGCACTGGGATGGGAATAAAACGCCAAGCTCACTGTCATTCACTATGTGCCAAAAGCATGGCTGACAGAAAGGAATTCCGGGGGATCCCCTGAAGGTGTATCCCTCTGGGATTAAGCCGCATCCCCAGGAGGGGCAGGTGGGGCCATGCAGCAGGCCCCGTGAGGAGGCGCGCGCCTCGGGGAACCTGCTGCAGTTGTTCCAGAGGACAGATGAGGTCAGGCTGCTGACGCCTCTGGACAGGAGAGGCTGGGGCGCCGCCCTCAGGCCCAGGAGGCTCACGCAATGAGGCACGTCTCAGTCTCGCCTGGCCGCTCCGAATCATAGTGATGTGCGTCTCCCAGTTGGCTTGCGCTGCTGGGAAACTCGAAGTCAAACTGGGGCCCATTTCTGGGAGAACGCTGCCCCACCGAACGTTCTGTGATGATGAAAACTTTCCGTGTCTGCGCTGTCCGTCTGGTAACCACCAGCCCTGTGTGGGCACTGGGAATGTGGTGACGCTGAGGAACTGAACTTTTAGTTTCAAATACATTAAGGTCTGAATTTAAATGGTCACAAGTTTAGATGGCACATAGAAAACTACATGTGCTTGGATGCCATACTTGCTTCATCTCACCTTCCTACCAATATGCTTCCTCTACTCCAAGTGCCTCTGGCATCTAATTATTTTTATTAATCTTCTTGTGCGGTATATATCTTTGTCAGCCATCTTAAATCTTTTTAAGAGAACATGAGATGTCCTTTTAAGTACAAAAAAAGGAGAACATAGCCACATTCGCACTTTTTTTGACTAGGTACTTCTTCCCCCGTTTTGTGAATATACTCGTTTAGGGGGAGGGTGTCCCGGGAGCGGGGAGGAGAGGCCTTCTCTGTTTCTGCTTTGCTCCGTCTCCTCATCTGGGCATTGCTTATACATATGTTCAACTTGTGAAAGTTCACTGAGCCATATACTTAAGATGTGCACTTGTCTGTATGTATATTATTTATCTGATTCTTCAATAAAAAGTCAAGAAAAACATGAAGAGAACCCATTATGTTCAAAGCACCATGATGGTATTCATTCTAGGGGATGTGGAAAGATTCAAGACACATGATCCTTGACTCCAGAAAGCTGTGGTTTGGTACCATCAAGTCTCAGTACAAATTTCTAAGATGCATTTTCCAGAGGATCTCAGACAATGGCTGATGCCGGCAATTCCCCACCATCCCCCCACCGCCCTTCCCCCTGAAGCTGAGAGAGGAGAGAGGCATTTCAGGAGGAGGGACGCTCTCCTGCCACCTTATCAGATCTTAGTAAAAAACAGTTCCAAATTTTTATAAGAAGCTGCATAGCTCCCGTAACAAAACCTCTCAACAATTCTCCTCTTAAGGTATTCATGGGAGGTGGAGGTCTCTGAAATGTGGAATGTTAAGTCAGTGGGGCAGGATGAGGAAATAAAATGCCATCTACGTTTTCAGAAAGCAACTAAAAACTACTCAACGAAGATTGTCTTCAGTGCATAACTCCACCCAAATGAATAAAAGACATTTATATAAAAAATTATGGTTGGAAATAAACTTGGACACCATACACTAAGGTGAATGCGGCCAAAGGTACACTCAACTGTGTCTCTCTCCCCAGGACCCAGATATCTTAATTTTTCTAAAGACTGAAACATAAATTTTTACTTTAACAGCCACTTAAAGAGATGGGTGGGTGTACATGTCATACAAGAACAGGGGCCTGCCTCCCCCTCTGGCACAGGGGCCGTAACCTATTCAAACAGCCACAGTCAGGAATTAGGAGGGGCCGTTCGTCACTTCTGCCCACGTTCATTTATTCCTTGACACGCCCCCGTGTCAAACAACGGCCTGCATGCCTGAGACCCAAGGTAGAAATCTTTTTCTTACTCTTTTCACACTTTGATGTGCTAGCTTCAGAAGCCTGCAACTCTGTAGATTTTATAACCATTTAAAGGCGTGGACCTTCTTTGAAATGTTCTTTTAATGGTCCTCTGAGCACAGTCCAGGCCAATATTTCATACTTTTGTGCTTTCACTCATGGTCTTACAGAGATCAAGAGCAAAAATATTCTAATGCTGCGCAGAGAAAGTTCCTTCCGAAACAATCACATTCATTTGGGTCTTTTAGTGTAAACAAAATCTGTCCATTAACTTTTACCTATTCAACTGCATTACATTTTACAGACAGAATTGACGTCTCCAAACACAAGAGGATTTTTTTTCCCTCACATTTCAGAAGGGATTTGGAGCAAATACTAGCGGGCATTCAGTTCACTAAATAATACAGCAC
This sequence comes from Smutsia gigantea, assembly GCA_032199065.1. Classification (NCBI taxonomy): domain Eukaryota; kingdom Metazoa; phylum Chordata; class Mammalia; order Pholidota; family Manidae; genus Smutsia; species Smutsia gigantea. Next base: position 46,612 of record JAVSCE010000995.1, read on the forward strand.
TATTAGTTTCTTACTGCACACTTCAAAGGGAAATCTGGAAATGATCTAGTTCTTATAAAAAGATTAAACACCTCAAGGTGACCTTTCTGACTTCAGCAATATGGCCTGACTAGTTTTAACCACTTATCTGACATGCACCAAGTTCTCACTTCACTTTGGAATACGTGGATTGTAGTTCTGAGTTCAATGCCCAAACCGGCAAAAACTATGAAACTTTACCTGTGAGTCAAGTCACTACAGTCAGCCCCTTTCAGGGCACTGCCCCTGAATTCACCGCCGACGTTCTCCCTTCAGGCAGCCAAGTGTAAAATAGGCACCAGAGCGAGAGGCTTTGCAGAAAAACAAAGTTCTATATACCTGGAAATGACCTATGTGTTGCTCAAGAAAGCTTGGGTTTGGAATGAGTTAATCAGGTAGGGAGAGGTGTGGGGTGTTCTTTAATCTACATGGATTTTGAATTTCAGGATCTGATCAATGACCTTGAGAGAGGGTCGGACAAACGCTGGCGGCCAGGAGGCGCGGCGAGGCCCGAGGCGCAGGGCGAGGGCGCCCAGGGGACGCGAGCCCGCCCGCCCCCCGCATCCACCCGGGTACCTGCAGGAGGATCCTGTTCCCGTCGTGGTCCTCCGTCTGCCAGCGGCCCTCGCTGATGGGGCTGCAGGGCTTGGGCAGGCGCGGCACCAGCTCGCCCAGGTCCCCGACGCGGAACTCCAGCACGCACGAGTCGGCGGGCGCTGGCGCCTGGCCGCAGGGCAGCCTCTTCAGGGAGAACTGGATGTCCACGGCAGGCCCCGAGAACACGGGGAAGACGCAGAAGTCCGCCTTCCTCTGGCTGGGGCGCCGCCCGAGAATCAGCGCGTAGAAGCCGAGCGCGTCCGCGTAGCTGTCGTGGCGACAGTAGACGGTGAAGCGCACGGCCTCCTTGCCGTAGTGCACGGGCCGCACGGCCCACAGCGGCGTCCCGGGGCCCAGCGTGAAGAAGTCCTGGCTGCAGGGCAGGTAGGGCCGCAGCCCGCCCGGCGCGCGCTCCGCGTGGTGGTGGCACCAGGGTGGCCGCTGCAGCGCGCGGTGCGCCCGCAGGATGGGCTCCTGGCCGCCCGCCTCGCGCAGGAAGAGCACCACGGCCAGCGCGGGCTGCGCCGCCCGGGGGGCCTTCCGCCGCCGTCGGGGCGCCCTCCGCTCGGAGACCCGGAACAGCGGGAGGCCGGGGTGCACCCAGGCCAGCAGCCCGTCCACCGCCTGCTGCAGGGGCTGTGAGGCCCCCGGGTCCGAGATGATGTGGGCGCTCACCAGGAACGGGTCCTGCGCCTCCCCCGCCGAGAGCTCACCTGGGAGCACAGAACAGGGCGCCCGCATCAGTGGGGGCCCCGCGGGGACGTCCCACCGAACCGCCTCCAGGGCCTTAGGACTGGGAGCCCCAGCTCAAGTGTGAAAATGCGTGGGGCGACACCCAGCAGCCTGGCCCTGAATGGCCGCGCGAGTGGCTCCCGAGCCGGAGTGTCAGTGTCAGGGGCGCTCGGGTGCCGTCGTCGCGGGAGGGCGCCTTGCTGGGCAGCAGGAGGTCTGCCTCGCTGATCTGGAGGGGGTGGTGGCCCCGTCTGAGAGGCAGCAGGCATCCGACTACACCACTCGCAGTTTCCTGAGGTCCCGCAGAGCCCTGCCCCAAACCTGTTCCCCGCACCACTGCCCGCCTCGGGTTTGCCCTGGGTCTGCTGTGTTCATTCATTTAACAAACATTTATGGAATCCTTCTTGCCCTTCCCATTACGTGCATCTGTAACGACATGGCTTTAACTTTGTGGGGTCAAAACCTGTGTGAATTTGCATCCCAACTCCGCCTGTAAGACACCTCATTTGGTAACGTGAGTCTGGCACTTACTTATTCCCACATTTCCCGAACAATCAAACGACCGGGACGACGAGGAAGCGGGTGCCGCTGAGCGCCACGGGAGGCCCTGGGTGTGGGCTTCGGTGTGCACAGCGACCTGCAGAGCCCAGCCGTGCACGGCCTGCACCACCACAGGCAGTTCCCTCTCAGGGACCAAGAGCCACACACGAGAACAGCGTGATTTACTTGGGAAACACAGACAAAAAATGTAGATGCAATCTGACATATGCCTATAGGAAACACAGTATCTTAGCAAGGGATAGATTTTAAAGTCGCCCTGAGGTGAAAGTTACCTAGAGCTAACATGAGCGCTGGAGGATCTGGGCCGTTCCAGTGCCGGGCTTGAGGCAGAGCCTCCAACCAGACCGCCGGGCCAAGGTTCCTCTGGATGAGCCCCCAGATGAAATAACAGGGCTGCTGCCTGGCTTGGGTCGTAAAGAAGAGTCCCGTATCGTTAAACATTAGCCGCCTACCCTGGCAGGCTGTGCTTTCACTCCAAGAGGGGCTTCTGCGGTGACGGAGGGCAAAGTCAAGCCTCAGCACGCCCATGGTCGCAGAGTGGAAGGGTGGGTGGCTTGCTCGACTCTCCCCATCCCGCCCCCCGCGGCGGAGCAAGTGCTGCTGAATTGGCCTAAGTTAGATTTGAGCACGTGCATTTCCGCTTTACCACCGCACACAAGGGAGGGGCGCCTTTTCCTCCAAAGGCTTGTGAGAGAGGCTTCTGGAGGAGGCTCCGTGGGGACTGGGTCTTGAAAGGCAAACATCTTATAATAACTGCAAATGCAGGGGAGGTCGGAGGGAAGGCTGTCTCTGCAGGCCCAGAAATGTGCAAAGAACAAGCACCCCGGGAAGGGGGTGGTGAGTAATTCTGACAACACAACAGATGCAGCAGGAAAAACGGATTGCAGCCAAGTTGTGGAGGGCTTCAGATTGACTTGGCAGTAATAAGGGACAGTGGAAGTTTTATTAAAGTGATGTTGGGATCAAGTCAAGGGGGAGGCAAAGTGATGAGAGGAGGGAAGAGTCCCCACAAGAGATGGCAAGCACTTGGCAGCGGGGGAGACAGCATTACCCGCCCGGCTCTTCATCCTGGCCTGCACCCTCGCTCTTTGCCGTGCGACTCTCGTTCCTCCCGCTCAGTGGGTGAAGTGCATTTTCCCACCCTTTGATTTTGCATTAGAAGACCATGTGCCCAGCTTTGGGCGATACCAAGATGCAATAATGACACATGGTTTGACCTGTCTTCTTGTGCTTCTGCCATTTCCATGAGAAGGACACGCTTGAGCTAGCTCCCTGGTGCGGAAAGGGGGACGGGAGATACATGCAGCAGAGCCACCCTAGCTTACAGTGGCGAGCCTCAGAACCCCAGGCATATGGTGAGAACCACTGTGCTAACCCAGGACACAGGGGAAATGTAACTGACTATGGTTTTAAGCCACTGTTTGGGGGTGGCTTACACATGAAGTCAGTCAGTGGTACATAGAAGAGGCGTAGATTCACAGGCTATTTATGAGGCACGTGCAAAGGGCCTCGGAACCCACAGGCCTGGGGGTGGGGGCAGGAAAAGCGAGAGAGGGGTGTAACTTGATGTTTCTGGCTTAAGCAACTGGTCAGATCTGATGCTTAACTGCAAGGTAGGAAATAGAGGGAGAGCAGCAGGGTTGTGGGAAAGCTAAGGAGCTGTGATGCGCCAGTGGCTTCCAGGAGGGATGTTCTGTTGGCAGCTGGACTTGTGCATTGCTGAGGTGATGCGCAGAGTTAAGAATGGCCTGGCTACCTTTAGATCACAGTCCAGCTTGGATGGAGCTGTCTGGTAAGTGTGTGCCTCCACAGCGGTCTGAGTTTGAAAATCCATCACACTTGCTTAAGAAACAACTGGAATTCATGGATCGCTCTGGCCCTCTGCTCGCTCTTCTGCTCACCTGGCTACTTTCTGTTTCACTGAACATTAGCAAATGTGTACTTGAAACAAAACAGTGAAAAGGCAAACCAAGAACATTTTCTGCCAGTCAGTAACTCCAGTACAGGCAGGAGAAGACGCCACAGTCACGTAAAGCACCTATTTCCCTTTTCCACAGGGCCTCCACCTCCCCACAGTGGAGACGCGACTTTGCTAAACATTAATGCATGCTCAGTATACATGAAAAGGGGCAGAAAAGCTTTGAGCAATTGGAGGATGAAGAAATTTACTTGTGAAAAGTAGATGGTTTCTGGGAGGGGAGGAAAGGCTGGATGGAGTAGAAAGAGTATCTGGGAAATGAAGTTGTCGGAGCAGGCAGGCCGTCGCATTAGGATCCCGACCCTGCCAGGCTGTGCACAGGGCAGTGCGCACGAGGAGACCTTGTTAGCTAACACACACACGACACGTGGGCGGGCGCTTTCTCTGTGCATACACGTGTGACCTCACCGAATCCTCACAACAACCCCACTGGGGGGCTGCTATCATCCCCATTTTAGAGAGCAGAAATTGAGGCACCACGAGGTGAAGTGCCCTGCCAAGAGGTCTGTGTGCGCAGTCGCTCCACGGCCCTGCAGAGCAGCGGCTCACTCCGCCCTGTACTCGTTCACAGCAGAACGGGCAGTTCCCCTCTCCATCCATGTGTGGCCATGCAGCGGCTGCCTCCCCTGTCTCTGCTGTTCTCCCACCTCCTCTGACCAGCCTTCTCAGCCGCCCTCCCCCAGCTTCATGCCTTGGACACCCATTACCTCTCTTTCTTCTGGCCCTGGGTCTCAGAGGAAGAATAATCTGCAAGATGCCTCCCTGGTGGCACATGCCCGGGCCCTTCCCTCTGAGCACTTCCCTCGGGGGCCACTCAGGTCAGCCCCGCAGGCAGGCGGCCGAGAAAGAGAAGCCAAAGAGTGACACAGAGTCCGTGGACGGGTGTGAGGGGCCTGGGCGGGCAGAGGCCCGGGGTAAGGTGGCGTCTGAGTCTCCGAGACAGTCGTCAGGGTGCCCAGCGTCCTTCCTCTCCAGCGGCCACACAAAAGCTTCCCGGGGAGCAGTTAACAGAGGCCGCGTTGAAGCCTGCATGGCTGAGCGAATGTCTCCAGCTCTGCAAAAGGGCAAGATGCCCGGCCTCAGAGCAACGGGTGGGCGAAAGGCTTTGGCCAGGCCCCAGCTCGCCCGGGCAGCCTGGGAGGCTGCCAAGAATGCGTCAGAAGGACCTGACCCCAGAGCCGCCTCGGCACTGTGTGACCAGGGGGAGTGAGAGGTGGGAACGCTGCCCCAAGGACCAAGGAGAGTGTGAACGAAGTGGTGGCATTAGTATGCTCCGGCGGTCGCCAGCTTGTGCCCACTGCATGGGGCCCTGAAACAGACTGGCTCCAAGGGCCACAGAGGTGGCTACAGATGGTCACTGGGTGCTAGGCTCATGCACCCCCCAGGCAGAGTCTGCCTCTGTGGAGCTGCTTGGAAGCCAAGCATTAGAGGGAAGGAGAGAGACGTGACAGTGGTCACAGAAGGCCTCCTGTCTCCCGGAGGGGCAGAGACGCCACTACTGTGGGGCCGGCTCGGGCTTCATCACATCTATTACACATCTCCTTGGAGGAACTCCAAGGGAACCTGTCCACTCAGCGGAAGCCACAGACCAGGAGTGGGCCGGGCAGCAGACGGACCTCCCCACTCTGGTCAGAGGACCGGAGCTGCCCACATAAGAACGAGTATCAGAAAAGCTTTCAAATTAGTTTGTGCTTCCCAAGAGGAGAAGGAAGATGCCTGCCCAAGGGATCACACCTGCCCGGATCACACCTACCCGGATCATACCTACTCAGATCATACCTACCTAAAACTTCCCAAAAGGTTTACAAACACCTTCTCATTTAACCTTTGAAGCAATGCCACGTTAAAGGTTTATTTGCCCCCATTTTGCAGGTAAATGCCACCTGACTTGCCAAAGGCCACCTGGCCCGTGCAGAGCAGGCTCTCTGTGCCCCTTGCCACTGTGCTTTCTCACATCTCAAGTCCACCCTCTTTGTGATCATCCTGTCGGTTTCCTGCCCCGAGCCTCAGCCTGCTTGGCTGGGCTGTGAAACTGTGGCTTAGCTCATTCAGGCAAAACGGCGGGAGACTCAGCTCTGGATGGGCCGATTCTAGCACCCTGACCTGCATGGACATCCTAAGCTAGAGTCTGGCACGGTGGGAGGGGATGAGGTCTTCTGCCCAGAGACTGGTGCTAGAACTCCCACTTGGCTACCTCAGAGCTGCCGGCCGGGCCCCTCCCTGGCATTCCTGCACCTGGGGCCTCACACCCCCTCGCCTGTCCTGTGCCGCTCCCCACTGTCCGGTGCCTGTCAGGCCTTCCTCCCAGAACTGGCATCCCGGCAGCAGGTGCGCCTTGCTGAAGGTCCATTCCAAAGGGAATGCCACGCCGAGTCTCAGGCTGTGGCAAGCGCAGGTACCTCTTTCTAGAATATTCTAGAATTCATTTATTTTATCAAGGCATGTTTACTGAGCATCTACTGTGTGCCAGGCACTGGAGGATACAGTGGTGAATAAGAGAGTTTCTGACTTCCTAGAACTTAAAATCTAGTTGGGGAGATTGTCAACAAACAAACACTTTAGATGAAGCTGGGTAGCTGAGTGCAGGAGGACAAACCCATACGCAGTGTGGGTATAACAAGAGGTTTCCAAGGCAACAGCCATAGCATTTGCCATCGACTGAATAAATTTCCACGCACCATTCTGTTGCCCTAAACACCGCCAGCACCTCTGCCCCCCAGAACCCCCAAGAGGCTAGCAGCGACTGCTTGCAGGCTGCAGTTCAGGAAATTCGGTCCTGGACTTTGGCCGGAGACTCTTAACCTCACATGAACAAAGTGGAACAGACTCTTTAGGGGGGGTGAATAAACTCCTTATTTGTATTTCTAAAGAACTCTCGCTGTGGCACCGAGCAGTCCAGGGGTTCAGTACTTGGTCTGTCACGCAGAGCCACGTGATCAAACAGCATAAAACCCAGATGAGATGGTGGATCAGGTGGTAGCAAAGACATGCCCAGGCACGGGTGACACTGCGAAGGAGGACTAGGTCAGAGAGCAGGAGGGGAGAGGCCCCAGAGTTATGGGCACAGCCCCACTGCACACAAGGGCCCACCTCGCCCCATTGAACTGCATGGGCTTCCCAGAAAGCCTGAAATAAATGCTTTCAGAGTGGCCTCCAAATTCCTTCCCGGGAGAGTCTATTCATCCGGAATGTAATGAATAACCTGCCTTCATCTCCTTTCTTACAACTTTCTTTTTAAACTAGGACCTCAAACCTCTGAAATAATGAGAAATTTGAAGCAATCTCCTCTATCTCTGCCAACGCTTAAGATAAAACCTCAGACTTTCTCAACTCTTAGTACTTATATGATTTTGACGAGGCCTTTGACCTACCGCTCTGGGCTGTGGAAGTGGCAAGGCTGATCCCAGTGCAGCCCTGCACCCAAGTCACAGTCCGGTGCCGGGCTGGGATAGGGGAGCTCTGGTGGCAATGAGGTGACGTGCAGTTTCTGACCTAAGGGATCCAAACTGCATTCATGATACAGGTGAAAAGGTTCTTCTCTCTCAGCCTGCATTCAACTTTCCCGTAATGGAAAAATGAGTATTGGCTGAAGTGGTTAAGCCAAAACTTGTATTTTCATTCGACAGAGGAGGGCAACATGGAATCGTTCTGATCCATAAGCACTCCTGGACTTTGGTAGAGAGCATGGCTTTGCTGTGACTATCTTTATTTGACTGCACGATCAATTTTCATCATCTGTTGCAGAAACAATGTCAGGGATCTGGACGTGTGATTCATATTCTTGGGCTCATTCTGAAATCAGGACATTATTGAGGAAGGAATCAGACAGGAAGTAAGGCAGCTACTTTACATACCTTGCATTTCTTCCACTTGGAAGTGGGTCTTCCATCTTAACTTTAAACGTATTTCTAAGCTTAACTCTCAAACAAACCTCTGCATGGGAAGAGGAGGGGGAAGCAAGGGCAAGACACCAATCAGAGTAATGACAAAGACACTAAATTCTGACACAACTTGATGTAAATTCTGGAAGGGGACCTGGGGGTTGATACATCATTAGTCTGGGAAGGGATAAATACCACTAGAAACACTCAAACATACCAACACAGGTGCCTAAGTCCTTTGGTGTGTAATGATTTTGAAAGTTTACAAGAAGTAACACATATCTCATGCACACCAAGTCCAATGCTTGATAATGTAAACAGACGCTTAGTGTATGAACGTTTAAGGGTTTATAAAATGACTGGAGAGACTCTAGTATTTCATACAGAGTCCTTTTTTCCACTTAGTAATTTCCACTGTTTCTAAACCATACTACGGCTTGTCGTTTTCATCAGCAGCAAAGTCGTCCTGAGGAAGCCAGGACTTCAACAAGATGCTGCAGATCTGGGGAGGAGGCAGCAGGGCTTGCAAACATCGGGAGTAGGATTTTCATCTGTTTTAAGAAGTAAAATACATCTTAGGAGCAAAATATCACCATCAATATCACAACAAAACAGAAGAGGAGGTCTGGTAACCAAAACCTATCCCAAGATTTGTTCACCAAGGGACCCCAGACCTCTCAGTCTTGGACTGGAGCCAGCGGGAGGAATCCTCACAATCAGGGTCACTCAGATTTTACAAAGGAGTTTATGCCGGCAGGATGTCGAGAAACCAGACAACCAACGAAGAGCTATTACAACTGCTCTAGGAAAAACCCTGCCTGGGTGCTTATGAAATATACCCTCAATGCCACAGAATAGGGTGTGTGACCTCTGGCCCTGGCCTTGCTCAGGGAGAAACTAGCAGTGCAGCAAGTGGAGCCTGTGGATTCTCTACGGCCAGAAGTGCAGAGAATGTTCAAATGCTTTGCCGATTTGAATATGATCCTGATGTGTTCCCAGTCTTTGTCCCATGCTTCCTTAACTGTGTCCTCTACAGCCCATCTGAAGCACGGACGAGCTTGCTGGACGTGACCCGAAAGGTAGAGATGGGGCAGGCACTTAGTCCAGCCCCTCATTTTACAGACAAGGTCAGACGACTTGTCCATGCTGACCAGTTAGTCAGTAGCAGGTCTAGAAAGAAAGCAGTACTTCCCACCTCCCAGCTCAGGGCTCTGCCTTAGCTGTGAAATGCCTGCTCCTGCTAAATATTCCCAAGGACTGCAAAGCGGGAGGACACACGCTGCCTCCTGGAGCTCACGACTTAAGTGAGGAAGGAAGACATTCGCACATGAGAAATATAAGAAGAGAAAATGGGAGATAAACTCTAAATGATGTAGCAGATGAATTTCAGAGGTAATAATCAAAGCTCCCCATTTGCCACAGTTCTCCTACTGTCTGTGGCCCTCCACCTACAGAGCCTGGGTTGTTCATTGATTCAGGGTCGGTGGGGGCAGAGAGAACCACTAATCAAGTTTCTGAATTCATATTTTTTTCAGATCACAGTAGAGGAAAAAGTCTTGAAGGCTAAGCTCTCTATTGCAAGGGCTGAGGTTCTGGAGACAGAAAAGTCCTTCTGAGCCAAGAAGGGCTAAAACCCTAGAGCAGAGGGCTCACCCATGAGTCAGAGAGCAGCAGGACAGGTGGTCCTGTGTGGGCGGCTTTTCCAGCTCCAGTTTGGGCTTCCGGCGGGCAGAGGAAGTCTGGGGGGGGATGTGACCAGTGTGTGAATGCCAGGTTTCTGAGAATGGGTCAAGCACCGAGCTTCTGGGCTGAGCCCTGCAGGGGTGGGGACCCCAGGGTAGAGCCGACCTGTGTCCTCCCTTGTCAGGGGTTAAGGGAGGCAGCTCAAGCTTGAAGTTCAGCTCAGAGAAGTACAGCAGTTGTACCTCTGTAGCTGAGCGCGTTACTGTGCAAATTCACACTATGAAAGGAGGTCCTTATTAGAGTTCTCAAAAGACAGTACAAACTGTTATGATCCAACTGACGGTGACCCTTAAGCGTGCTGTCCCTTAGACCTCCACCTGGGTCTGGGTTATCAGTGGCCCCACGTGTTCTAGCCTCACTCTGCTCAAGCCTGAGGCAGTGACATATTAAATGTGGAATCACAGAGGAGGCCCAGTTCTCCCATGACAGACGCAGGGAAGGCTTCTCACAACGACGTGCTTCACAGAAGGAAAGGGAAGGGTTCCCAGCACAGCTCGCACAGCACAGCCTCACTACCTTTTGTGCTAATAATAAAGTCAAAGATGCCAGGGCGAGACCAAAATACAAGGAGTGACAGTGGATGGAATGGTCTTTCCCTTCCATAACCAGTGTGTCGGACAAAACAGAAGTTTAATAAGTGTGGAGGAAGGAGAGGTTTACAGAAAAGGAAGGAAGGCTGACTGGATCCTCTGCTTCTCTCCTCAGTTCTAGAAATTATGACCTTAAGCGGGTAAGACCAGGTTTTTTGCACGGTGTTCCCCAAATACTTCCAAACTGTTATCTTGCCAGAGTTCATGGCTACAGTACTGATGCTGAATAAAGACAGAAATTGTCTTCTGGAGTGGGAAATACTTTCCATAAAGCCTGCGTGAGCCCTGATGACTTTAATGTGGCTGTCCTGGCGCCCTGAGGTCCCAGTGGAAGTGCGTCAATGCCGACCCTCTAATGTGAGCCACGGCGGCTTCACCTTGGGGGCCTCTGAAACCTGGGTCTCCCTGTCGTCACCCATCTGCAGGGCGCTTGCCCGCCGTCACCGTGTATGCACATTGTGCCTGTGTGTGTGTGTCCATCCATACCATCTTTATTCATGAGATCACAGCATCATGAACCCTGGCACTGCCACCCACACCCGTGGGAGAGCGAAATGGCACCTCTGGAGAATGACCTGGCAATAGGAATCCCCAGCCTTGAAAAGCGAGTAACACCTCACATCTCAGAAATTTCACTTGTAGGAATTTATGCTAAGGAAGTAATGAAGGATATGCACAAAGACTTAGAAAAATGTTCCCAGCAATACTGTTTTTAACAGGGAAAAAGTGATATAACCTGTAGGGGGCCAACATTAGGGTGCTGGAGAAAAAGGATGGTGCAGTAGTACAAAGGAATAGTGTATAGATATTCAAACTATTGTAGAAATAAGTTTACTGGTATATGCAGAAGTTCACAATTTACTTAGAAAATTAGGCTGTAAAATGATACACTTTGGGTGATCATACATATCTATAGGAATATAGATGCTCAGAAAACAATGAAGGCAGATACCAAATGGTGACTAATGGTTTCTGGAAATAGGAATCTGAGTTTTATTGTTTGGGTTCATCTGATTTACCACAGTTTTGTATTACTTTTTAATAACTATGTGTTGTTTGAGTGATGGTAATTATTTTTAAATTGAGAAAGGCACCCGTCGTGTCAGGGTAACGTGTGGTGAAGCCGCTCACAGTACCTCTTCCTGGGGTCCGGGGAGGGCTGACTCCTGCCCATGCGATGTGTGCCCTCCGTATACGCAGCGAGCTCAAGCCAGCAGAACACGCCGCTCGCAGCCACCTCTCCCCAGTCGCAGGCAGAACTCCTCCGGGAGCTGCCCAGGGCCCTCGCGTTGCTGACTTATTTTCCCATTTGTGCTTCGAGGAGTACGGAGGGGCCCAGAGCTCGGGGGCAGTGCTGTGTCACTGGAGGATTCCGGGGGCCGGGCGAGGGGTTAATGCCTGCACCTGAGTTTTGAGAAGGACCCATTTTAGGGCAAAATCAGGAGGGCAAATAGGAAAGGCTCTCAGAGAACAGTCTCAAACAGAGAGAACTAATCAATTCTCCGGCCATCTCCTATCGACTCTATCCTGGGGCTAGAGAGCCTCAAGAAATGTTCTTCTGTTCTAAAAACCTCAGTCTTATGTTCCCAGTATTGTTTAAGAGCAATTCTCTAGGTATGATTACAGTCTTTATGTGAAAGGAAATAGTCATACATGATGAGTTTCATTGGCATTACAAGGCACGGCTGACTTTTCCTTGGCATGATTATTGTTTTTCTTTTATCCTATTTATAAAATGTCCCTTAAGAATGCAAACTGTACCTAGTGGCTTATGATCTTCTAACAGGTTTCTGGAAGAAAAAAAAAAGACTCTACAATTCTGAGAGTATAAATTAAACTCATCTCCCTTAGGAAGTGTTATGATTTATTGAGATCTCCTGGGTGTAGTGGTGTGGTTAGGCCTGCAGAAACATAATGGAAAAGTTGTGCCAAATGGACCAGTGGCCACTAGAAGAAAATTCTCAGCATGAACCAGACCATCCACTGAAGAAGCCTCATCAGCCATGCCCCCCAGCGCGGAAAGCAACATTGGACGCAGTCGGTGGAAACGCGATTTACAGATCCACGAGGGAGGAAAACCCGACGCCCAGTGGTCCACATGCCCCGCTGTGCCCGGCGCCAGAACTGGGACCAAGGACCTAGGCCCACTCCACCCCTGTGCTTCCAGTGGCGACCTCTCTCCTCCCGCTGGGAGCGTGCACAGGTGGCCCTGCCCTCCAGGGGAAAGACACTCATGAAGCAGACTGGTGTTCTTGGGGGAAGCTTTCCTACCAACTCCAGTTGGCAAAACCAACTGTGGGCAAATAAACTGCAACCCCCACTCGCCCCAAGGAAGCATTTGTACCTCTGCAAACTCAGGAATAGTAGGAAGAGAAGCACCATGTGAATGCTGAATATGGACCTCTCCCCCCATTTCCAACAGCAAGTGGTTAGAACTAGTGCTCAAATTCCAATCGGGAATCAGGAGTCGTTCAAACACAAGCCTTCGGTGGAGAGGCCAACCAACAGCAGCAGGACGAGGGGCAGGAGTGGACCCCCTGCCGGCCACAGAGGGAGGAGGCACTCGGTCAGCCAAGACAGGCAGAGTGAGGCGGGCCGACGCGGGCAGAGTAGGCAGTAAACTCATTAGCCTCTCAGTCCTCAGAGCGACTATAAATTTGGGGGAAACACTGCTTTTAAAATCTACTTGGAAAATGTTTTTTATTATTTCAGCACTGTTGATCTATGTTTTAGGGGATAGATTTATAACTGTAGACTTTAAAAATTATTTTTTTCTTTTTAGAAAAGGGTCCATTCTGTTACCTTTCACTGACTGCTTAAGGGGCCTTCTCCTTAATACGGGTGTGGCCAGGATTTATGTTCCTGTCTGGGAGGAGAGGCAGGCCAGGAAACATCCTCGGCAGAGATAGCCAGGGGCCCACCACCATCCACTCACCCTTTCTGCCTGCCCAGGACCAGGATGTGATGGCCGTGGTGAAGGCAGCCTGCTGTGACTTTGAGGTGACCCTGAGGTTGGAGCCGAAAGCAGCAGAACGATGGAAGAGGCTTCCACACCAGACCTGCATGCCTCCTCTGGACGTTTTTTAAATGTTACAGTCATTATTGTTCAAGTCACTATTTTTTCCTCTATTATTTATAGCCCAATACATTTCGTCACTGAAATATGAAACACACACATATATACAGATAGGCCTTCACTCACCAAGAGGCCCAACACCAAAGAGTGAGGCAGGAGTCACACACGCTTAAAGAGAGAAAGAAGAGCAATAAAAAGTTATTGATCCCAGTTGCACTAAGAGAAATTCCAACTCAGAGACAGCAATTAAAATAATGGAGAGAAAACATCCCGAACCAAATTACCAGTTTCGCTGACAAGAGAGGAGCTTTGCTGTGACCCAGAGGACAGATCTGAGAGCCTACAGATCGAGCAAAGGCTTCAGGCAAGTATTTTATAAAAATCATTCTTAAAGAAACGTAGCCTCCGGGCAAACTGAATGGAATGAAAATGGCGGCAGAGAGAGAGAGAGAGTTCAAGAGAGCTTCCTCAGATACCAGGGATGCAAATCCTTCAGGGAGTGACTGCAGATCACTGGAGCATTTTTCTCATTATTTCTGATGGTTCTTAATAACGAAGGGACAATGTTGGGTCTCCAGTTGGCTGAAGTGATCAGAAAGCGCTTGTTTCAGTTATACTAATAACTAAGTAGAATTTGACACTAAATTACAATTCCATATCTACCGCTTCCTGCATAGCCTTGTACTGCAAAGGAAAACTAAGCCAGAACTGCAGTTAGCCACCCACTTAGGTGTCTTTCCATTGGGGCACCGTTTAGAACTGAGGGCTTAACAGGATCATGAGACAGGATGAAACAACTCAGCATCTACTGATTCAGGGCTTTTGTCGTAAGACAAGTCTTTCTTGTTTTAAAATGAGTGGTTAATCAATCTGAAGGCTTTGGTCATTTATAGGGTGATCTTAATCACTGTCAATTGTCCCTAGAGATAAGGCCTAATTTCCCATGAATAGGTTTACTTGTGATTCAGTATCTAATATAGGCACCTTTTTCTGTGCTCAGAGTGCGTTTGTAAACATATTCCCACCCCTTTCTTCTCTAACCACATACAACAATCACCCATGCTCTCTGTCTGCAGACACAGAAACACAAGGGAAGGGATTTGCCCAGCAGATGAGCTGGGGCCACGGAGTCAATGAATGTACTCTGAGCTGTTAAGCCTGCAGGCAGCAGATACTTGATAAATGTTTGTTGAATGAATGAATGACCTCAGATTCGTCAGAGAAGGTGTTTGGAAGCACCCATGCTAATAGAGCCTGGCGTAGTTCCTCCAGGCTGAATTTCCTTGCGGAAAATAGTGGCATATCTAGTCCTGAAGTCGAGGCACAAATTCTCCGGGAAAAGCCCCCACCACTAGAGTGAGAGGACCGTGTCCCACATCCTCTGGCAGGGATGCCTTCGGTGACTATTCCAGTGCAGTTCCTTGGCCGGCCTTATCTGACTGACCCCCCGGGACTGGGCAGATGATGCTGAAGGACATTTAAGCCGTACTTACTGCTGGTAGAGGACATGTTGCTGTAGTCGGACCTGAAACACAAAACCTGAGTGTCAGCGGGACCAGACACAACTTTTCTTTACCCAGACGAGTTCTTCAAGCTGGAATTTTAAACAGTCAGTGTCAAGAAGCACTTAACAGGTCAAGAAATGCCACAAATTAAAAACTGCAGTGCTGAGGATGGTTTTGTGTGAAATAAAGTTATGTCTGAATTTGAAAACAAAACTTTAAGGGTGCTTTAGAGACCAGGGGCCCTTCACCTGGGCTCCGTGAATCTCCCAGCTGGGTCCTGAACCATCTACTGTTCTTCTGGGGAGAAGATTCAAATTTCAACAGATTCTCAAAGGGATTCATGACTTCCTCAAAAGGTGGTAACTACTCCAAATGAAGCACTTCCCAATGTGGCAGCACGGCCCGGAGAGGTTTCTTGACTGAGGAGCCCTGGACCCTGGTGAGAGAGACAGCCGGGGGTTGGGCTCCACTGCGGAGGTCCTGACGGCCACCGGGAACACAGAGGCACAGTGATACGGGACTGCTCTCGGTCCCATCTGAGAAGAAATCCCGCCGGATAGCAGAGTAACGGTGAGGGGCTGTGACCCAGGAAGGGAAAAGGCAGGGTCAGGGCTTCACCTTCTATGCTGAAAAATCATCGGCTGGCATCCGGCCTGCGTGAGCATCACGGGCGTGTGACCAAGGCTCTGCCTGCCTCATCGCCACCACGCTGCCCTCCTTGGGTGGCCGTTAAGCCTTCCCTCTCTGGCAACATACGTGGGGCAGGAGCTGTGAGCTCCCCCACCCACCACCGAAGTCATTCTCAGTAGGAAATTAATCTCTCAGGCACACAGGGATTTATCCTGCCAAGGTGGGAGTTAGGGGACCTCATTATGCCAATAGAGTGATTAATTACATTTTATTTTATAGATACACACTCCTTTTATTTACTTATTCTCATGTTGCTTTTCTTGAATCACCCAATTTTCGTTCTGTTGAGTTTCTCACCCCATTAAAAAGGACATAGAAAACTTTAAAAGAATCATAAAAACATGCCTCATACTAGTTAAAATAATCTACATCTCACAGAAAATGATGCAGTGACTTACTGGAAAAGGAACAAAGTGGAAGAAAAATAGCATGTGGTTTTCTCTTGTCAAATGAAATACCGTAGCAGTCAGAATCACTGAATTTTAAAACTAGAAAGAGTAACAACTAACATTTGCATGTCCCTTTATATATTACAAACCGCATCTGCCCAGGTCTAATCCAATTTTTTACATCAATGATTTGGAAACTAAAGCGATGATCTTGGTAAGGAGACCAGGAGGTGAGGGGTACAAAGGGTTTGAAGAGGCGCCTAGGGAAGTGGCAGGAGGAGATGGGGGCAGACAGCTTGGCTGGGGTGTGGCGGCCCGCAGCCAAGGACAGGACGCGAGGGAAGAGGGCCTGCAGGGTGAGCAGCTGGGGCTTTAAGTTGTCTCAGGGACCAGGCAGGATGACACTTAGAAATGTAACTAAATAAATGCAGTGAGAACCCTGCAGACCTCCACTCTGGTGAACGCAGCAGAAAAACTCCATTACAATGGGGATGATCTTAGGATGGTCAGACTTCAAAGTAATTTCATGACAATTCAAATAGGTTCAGTAACAATGTGCAATAGTGCTAACTAGTCATTAAAAATTTGTATTTCCTTTCAGCTGGGATTTTCCAAATACTCCCCAGGCAGATGGGTTCCACATACGCACACATTAAGATCCGCATACAGGTGATGATGTAGGTAGAATGAAATTTACATTCGAAACATATTTCTAGAATCTTAAAGCCAACAGAAGCGTTTCAGGATGGGTGCTAGCATAACTAAGGGCTCCGCCACATCCTCTGTATTCTTGCAACTAAAGGCACCACCCTGGTCAGTCCCTGTGACTCTTGCCTTGCTCCAATTCCTTCCCCAGAGAGCAGCCAATCTTTGCAAAGCACAGATCTGACCATGTTCCTCTCTGGATGAAGTTCCAGCTCAACGGTGTACAACACACACCCCTCCTTCCATGAGTGATGGCCTCTGTCCACTCTGCAGTCTCACCCTTCACCCAACCTCCCTGTTTACCATCAGAGCAGAAATCAGACACAAAGAAGTCACCTATGATCTCACACTGCTCTCCAGCTCCTGATCCTGTTTATGCGATTTGTACAGTTGCCATAATGATGGAGATAGTTTTGAAATGCCCTTTTCACTCAGTGCCATCATAAAATTTGCTACATAGTTCCTGTAATCATAATTCTAGCTAAAGTGATGTACTATAGTTATTTGTTATATGATTATTCTTGACTGTTCCCTTTTGCAAAGCATGTGGTGATGGGCCACTTATAGCTTGATATTTACTTTTTTCCTTAGAAAAATTATCATGAGAGGGGATAGGGACTGAATCAAGGGATGAACAGTTTTAGAGCTCTTAAAATATATTCCAAACAGCCCTAAAAAATTACTTATTGGGAGCATTGCCGGTGAAAGATAAGCTGTGAAGTTCAAAACAAGTTAGTGCATAAATGGGTTCAAACAGTTTCAGATGCTGACTACGGTCCTCTGGAAGGGTTTGTACTCCCCAGATTATTTAGGGTAGGAGGGTACAGCAGTAGTGTATCTGTCTTGGGACTCTTGTTTATTGGTCTCATATCCTAAGAATTTACCCAGCTGGCTCTGCATAAGACTTCCAACTCTGCTAGAATGAAGCATGAAAGGCGAATCCATGAATTTTAGGATGAAAAATTTAGGGACACATGAAATAGATGAGCAGAATAATACAAAGACTGTGTATTTTCATGCACCTGACACATAGTAGACACATTTCCAAATATTACACTTAT
This sequence comes from Smutsia gigantea, assembly GCA_032199065.1. NCBI lineage: Eukaryota > Metazoa > Chordata > Mammalia > Pholidota > Manidae > Smutsia > Smutsia gigantea. Next base: position 64,138 of record JAVSCE010000995.1, read on the forward strand.
TTAGTATCTGTGCCAATAATGAACAGAATGTGAGGTGAGGTCCCTTGACTGTATTTTAATTACAATTATACATATAGGGGTCATACATAAAGGGGTCTGCACGTAAGATAGTTTACCAGGGTCAGCAGCCTACTTGCAAGTTTATATACATAGAACAGACACCTTCCTAAATCCTCTTTTCCAGGAAACCTTGGCATGAGAACTCATCTTGGCATTTCAGTAAAAGTGATCCTGACATTTTTATAAAACAGAAAATCAGCCCCATGCAGCACGGACCTCATCTGTTAACGTCTGGTCCACTGAGTTAGACGCTGTGGTGATTTAGGGCCAAGCAGCTCCTCTCTGAACACAAAGATAATAGACAGACCGCCTTGTCTTCTCTTCAAGATTTCTCTTTACTGTTCTTTAAACCTGTCCCACTTTAAAATCTATTCCACCTCTTTCACCTGTCTATAAACTCTAGCGCCATGAATTGTGTGTTATCCCTTAAATCACAGGAAAGGGCCAGTTGGCGGTCACCCAGGGACACAGGGCCTGGTATGACCCTGTTTTCAGAAGGTCAGTCTCAGCTGACATGGAAGGGGGAGGTCCATCAATGCCAGATCAACTTTCGAATGCAAACAGTCCATCAGGAATGGTCACGTTTGAAAGAGTGGCTCGGAGGCCAAATCTGTGAGATATCATAACGGAACGCCCATCATAGAGTATTTGTCTTACTCTATACCTTTTATTTGTGTTTATAACAGCACTGCCTGTTCCTCTGCTAAGGGATTCTGTTTCTTAAGACAGCTCGCCCTGATCATAGCTCCCCTGCTAGTTTTCCTTAACAAAAAGCACACAGCAGTATAAGGCTTACTTTCAAGTGGGTTTGGAAAATGGGAGTTTCAAAATGACCTCAGTTGCCACAAAACACTAGTTCGCTTTTAGTGTTAGCCTGTAAGGGATGGGTCAGACAGCAACGGTAGCATTTCCAGCTCAAGGACCCGTCCGAGCAGGTTGAATGGCTTCTGGGAGGCAACTTCGCATGGTGACAAGCTGCTGGCTTCAGTTCAGGCCACTAACTAGTCCTGCACCCTCTCAACCTCCATTTTACCAACTGTAAATAACATTATTGCACTGAGGCATTTCCTACAATCTCTTAGATATTCTGAGCGACCATCAAATCACTTAAGGCATTTAAAAGCATCACAGCGAGTATCTATTGTGACGGGTATAAGAATATATGGTCTTGAGGGAACCCAGAGACAGACGTTTTTACTCTGTAGAACTCTAAGCTTACCATTTTGAGTGTTCTTCCCAGCAATATTAATAGTGGGATGAGAAGCAATGATTTCCTGAGGGTTTGTTTATGCCAGGCGCTGTTGTAGGGGCTTTAAATGTGTAGACTGCTTTAATCCTCACCACCACACTCTGAGACGGGCACATTTACTGTCATTCCCGTTCTACGGAGAACTAAGGGCAGAGAGCTGGACCCTGGGAGGCCGGCTCTCCTGACTGCAGCTTTTGCAGCCATCAGCCCAGGCTGCCGTTGGTGTGGGGCCCTTGGAGTAGGAAGCTTCTTGGGGCCATCTCTTCAATCACACCGCTCAGACGATGGATGACCAGCTCCAGCAACACCAGCATCCCTTGCTCCTGTGTTCTGTGATCATCAGTCTAGCAAGAGTCCCCACACGGGAGGATCCCAAGTCCTCGCAGCCTCTCTCCGCCTGCCCTCAGGTCGCGAGCACTGCTGCAGGTCAGCAGAGAGGCGGACCGGTATTCTCACACACGCCTGATCACCAGTCTCACTCAGCACTGCCCGAACGGCCAGTCAGAATCTCCGCTCTCCTGGGGCAGGGAGGCTGCATCAGCGTGGATGGAAACCCATCTCCCTTTCTCTCCTGCTGGCTGTGAAAGGAGAGAAGGCCCTCCTCCTACCTAAAGCCGGTCCAGGCACGGGGGGTCTGAGTCTGTCCACCTCCACCCTCTCAGAAAGCTGACACTACAGATCATCCATTTTCCTGGCCTATCTCTAGCCTTTCCCTGGCACAGGGTCCTTCCGTGAGCACGTGTGGACCACTACTGCCTCTGCTCAGGAAGCCCTTCCCTCACCCGGCTGCCCCTCCTGCTGCTGGCCCCCTCCTCCCTCCCGTTCCCAGACAGTGGCTCTGGCTCTTGCTTCCCCACTTCTACTCCCTCCAGGAGCCACGCTGATCTGGCTTCTGCCCCCACTGCTCCCCGGTCAAACATAGACAACCCTTGAACAACACGGGTCTGAACTGTGCGGGTCCACTTATACACAGCTTTTTTTCAATAAGTATATTGGAAAAAAATTTTTTGGAGATTTGCAACAATTTGAAAACTTTTTCTTTAGCTTCCCTTATTGTAATAATACGTATATATACTACATATAACATACAAAATATGCGTTCATCGACTGCTTCTGTTGTCAGTAAGGCTTCCAGTCACCACCAGGCTCTCTGTAGCTAAGTTTTGGGGGAGTGAAAGTCATGCTCGGCATTTCGCCTGCACAGGGGTCAGCGCCCCTGGCAGCTGTCCTGTTAGGGGGTGAGCTGCACCACTCTCCCTCAGCTGCAGGATCTCCATTTAGAGAAGCCATTCGCATCCCTCCACTTAGCTTCTCAGTTGCACAGTCGATCTCTCTTTCCTTTCTCTCTGGGCTTCTCGGGTACCATACCCTTCCTTTTTTATTCCATGGCTGCTTTTCCTCCAGCTCCGTCATCAGCTCCTCCTCCTTCACATGGCATGTAAATGCTGCTGTTTCTCAAAGCTGCTCTTAAATAGCACCTGCGTCACAGAGCTGAAGGATTGAACGAGTTAAGGAAATGTGTGAAGGCTAGAGCCGTACCTGGCACGCAGTAATGCCAGGAAGTGTTTGCTTTGCTTTAAGCTGCTGTGACCGACTGCTAGGGCCGCCACTGCCATTTTTAGGTGGAAGTTCCCAAGCGCGATGCTGCCATGCTGACCTCTTCTCTGACCGCCTCTCTGACAGATACACTGAAGGCTGGTTCAGCATCTTTCCTTGGATGTCTCCCAATACCTCCAACACAACATGTTGAAAATGAAACTTCTCGTATCCTGCCCAGACTTGGTTTGGAGAGGATCACTAAATACTTTGAGAATCTGATGAAAAATAAGTCTTTTCTCATAAAAATTCACAAGCACACCTTTTCTGCATACACCTTTAAGCAATTCACAGACTCCAAATTAGGGATCCCTGCCTTGACAGATGTGTCTCGAAAGAGGAGTGAGTTTTCCCCTGGTGGACAGGCATGTCAGGCGGAGAAGGGCAGAGCTGGCAAAGAGGGCAGCCTGACAAAAGGACCTGGAACCTCCCTGCCGGCGTGGCTTGATGCAGGTGCAAGAGTGTTTCTGCTGAAAAACGAGGCACGAGAGAGAGGGACCCCATAACATCAGGGCTTGGAGGACATGCTAAGTTCTGTGCACTTCATGGATGACAGAGTCACTACAAGTTTGAGGGGAGAGGGACATGATCAGATTTGCATTTAAAAAATAACCATAGCATCAAGTGCCTTTTACATGCTTCCTACACAACCTCGACAGGAAGCAGCTGTTTGAAAGCTGGATGGGACAAGAGGGGGCAGGCTCTGGAAAAGCAGGGGAACGGAGCTTTTTGATAACTAAGCTTCAAGGGATATACGAATAGGTGGCAAAAAGTTAGTAAGTATACACTGAAGCTTTTATTTCAATGCATACTTAAACCTAAGGCAATACCTTAGCTACCAAGGCAATTAGAATTCTTTAAATAGTCCTGCCTGCTTTAGTGATAGAGGCGGGGAGCAGAAGGCTCTGGGGCCAGTGTGTCCCGCCAGCCCCTCCCAGGAGCCCTGGAGCTGCCCTGCTTTCCCCTGGGAGCCCAGGGTGTTGTTCCTTCCGGTCAGGGCTTGTCTCCACTTCGCCCAGAGCCTTTGGGAAAAAGTACCTGTTTAGGTGAACTCTGCAAATTGAACTGTAATGGACCTATTGTTGTGCTTTATTTAATACAGTTGAAATGAGCTGGTTGATTTCACTTTGTTTCTTTTATTCATGGTCCAGCTCACTAGAGGTACGGGGGGAAAAAGCCAAGGACCTCCAGTGAAAGTTGATAAATGCCATGTACGCAAAGTGGGGGAAAGCAAGGGAGTTCAGTATCTTGGAATCAGGTTACTCCACAAATCTGAGTTCTGGGGCAAACCATAAACGATTACCCGTTCGGATGAAAGGAAAGCCTATTGCCAGGTAGGCGAATGCTCTAGGGCATGAAGTCCCAGATCTGGGCCAGGAGTGGAAGGAGGCTGCAAGGAAGGGTGGGTTTGGGCGACTTTCTCCGGTCAGGTGAGACCCCTGGGCCGGTCCCGGACCTGGACCCTCTTCCTGTCCTCATAGGTTGCCACCCCGGGGGAATCAGTTTACATCTTCCCCACTTCCCAGGAGCGAGGCTTTCTGCAGCTACAGCTCACCTGCCCCACTCCCGGGGGTTATTCCAGATAGGAAGACACCCCTTCCTCCTGGGTGGGCGCCACATCCTGGATGTGGCGCTGACGCTGCACAGGGAAATCCTCTAGATATAGGGGCTGGCCGCGCCTTTACAGCGACGTCCACCTCCTAAAGACACTGCTCTGCCGTTCCACTCCGAAAACAGTGTGGTTGGGAGAGGGCTAACTCTCCTCCGAGGGGCTGAGTGCGTGGAAACCAGAGTATTTCCTCCAGCGCGCGGGGCTCGGCCGTCGCTCCATCTGCCTCCGCCTGCACGCGGGCGAGCGGCGGGGCTGGGACAGGTGCGCCCGGGGTGAGGAGGTTGGGCGCGGCCGGAGGAGCTGAGGGGTCTGGGCCAGCACAACAAAGCCGTACAATGGGAACTGCCGCTCAACAACTTCCAAGAGGCTCCAGGTGCCGCGTCCCGCCCCTTGGCCCCTCAGCCCCACCCTCGGCCCCGCACTCCGGAGCCTCGAGAACCCAGTCCTCGCGCAGGCGGGACGAGCGCAGGAGCGCCCCGGCCCGGCCCCGAGTCGGCTCCCTCCACCCGCGGGTGCGGCCCCGGCTCGGGCTCCGCCGCGGGGTGCAGGGAGGGCCGGGCGCGCGAGCCCCGCCGCGCCAGGGAGGGCCCCGCCCGCGCCCGCCGCTCACCCGCCGGTCTCGGCGCCCGAGTCCACGCAGTCGTCCTCCTCGCCACCGCCCGCCTTGGGTTCCATGGCGCGCTTCCCGCCGCGCTCCGGGAAGCCCGGCCAGCCCGAGGGAGGGCTCCCCGCGCTGCTCGCCGCCGGCCTCGGGCGGACTAGGCGAGCGCCGCCTCCGTCCCCGCGCCGCGCCCTCTCCTGGCCGGGCCCGCCCCTCGCCGCTAGGCCGTGGGAGCGAGTGCGCGCGCAGGAGAGAGAGAGAGAGAGAGAGAGAGAGAGAGAGAGAGAGAGAGAGAGAGAGAGAGAGTGTGTGCGCGCGCGCACGGGGCGGGGCGTGTGCGCGCGGGTGTGTGCATATGAGGACACGTGCACGCTGGTGTGTGTGTGTGTGTGTGTGCGTGCGTGCATGGGGTGGGGCGTGTGCCTGTGTGCGAGCGCAGAGGGTGTGTGCGCAGGGTGGGAGTGCTCTAGCATGTGTGAGCTCGCTTGTTGCGCGCCTGTGTGTAGTGAGAGTGGATGGGCCGGCGAGGTGCTTGAGGTCGCGTGCGCCTGTGCTGTGGAGTGACGTCGGTGAGGTATGTGCGTGCTTGTAGTGCACGATTTGCGTGTGCTGAGCGCGTGTGTCCGTGTGCCTGTCTGCGCTTTGTGGCTGCTTTGTGGGCGGGGTGTGAGTGTGTGCGCGCGCGCACGGCGGCCGCCCCTCTTCCCTGGGACCAAGGTCGGTCCCGAGATGGGGAACCCGGGGACTGCCTTGAGGTTCCTGAGCCTGAGACTGCGAGTGGCAGCCAGAAATACCCGACCTCGCTGGAGCGCCAGGAGGGGCCGTTCCCGCTTCACTCTGGGGCCAGCGGAAATATCTAGGCGCCTTATCATCGCTTCCTCACGACTCACGACGCTGAATTCATTAGCGCCTTTGTTAGCCCAGGTCTGAGGGGCTTCTCACCACCCAGCTTGCCAGTTTACAATGGGGTGTCATGCATTGTTTTGCTGCTTTTAAAAAAGGGCTTTAAAAATAGTGTGAATACCATTGAATGTGGCCACACTCAGGGGCTGTGGCCGGGAGGGGTTGGGGAGGCCCCCGCCCCTGCCAGCGTCCTAGAGTGAGTGGTCATTGGGTGAGGGGCCGCATCTTCTTGGCCAGGTGAGGCTGGACGGAAGCTTGGGTGGAGGGAGGATCAAAACAATTTGGATTCAATTCTGACAGCAGTGTCCAAGCATCAGAAGGCACGTTTTCTACTTTCTTCTGTTTTAAGAAGTTATTTAACCTCTGAGTTGTAATTTACTCATCTGTAGGATGGGGCTATAGCCTGTTGTGAATTTAATGAGATCATGTATGTAAAAGTACTTACCATTGGTCTCGATACACACCAAACTCCCATCCAGGCAGCTGTCATTACATTGCAGCACCAGCAAGCTGCATTCCATCCCAGTTTGCAACGCTGGACAAGAGATATCAAGGCATGAATATGTTTTCTTTCCTGCCTGCCTCTCCCCACTTCTGTTCTTCCTTCCTACTTATCTACCTAAATCTCACTCCTCTTCTCCTAATTAAATTACACAGAAGAGAAATCCAATTAACAAAAGAACAGAAATGCAATTTCATCCTCAAAAAGCAAGTAAATATGCCACCCTCGAATCTTAACTGAACATCCTTACTGAGCAAAAGATCTTTGAACACAAAACAGAAATGGGTGTATTACACTCAATTTGTGCTCATTAGCTGAAAAAGCATGCTGGTTCTTCAAGGGAGACCCCTGCACGCTTGTACTGATCTCTAAAGGGAATTCTCACAGGACACCAAAGGGGCGCTGTGAATGATCTCCCACACAGTGCCATTAAAATGGATTTACTCAATAATTATTTAGGTACCAGACAGGAAGATGAATTCTGGTTATACAAATAAGGGAAAACAACAACATATATGATGCCCGCTCTCATGGAGTTTTTAATCTGGAAGGGGAGACTAATTAAACAAGTAGGTTATATGATCAAGTGTAAATGGAGATGCCTGCTATGCAGGAAAAGGAGTGCACCCCAAGGAAGAGAGAACATGCATGGGGCTGTCAGGAAGGGCTCTCTCAGGAAGGGCTCCCTGGCCCCTGGTCTCAGGGCTTTGTACCTGCTAGTGTCCCTGGAATACTCTCTCCCAGAGTTTCCTAGACTCTTGGCCCACCCATAGCCTTCAGGACCTTGTTCAAATGGTGTTCATCAGAGAGCCCTTCCCCAGTGAACCTACCTCACCGCTCCCTCTTACCTGCTGTCCTCTTCTTCCATGTCTACCAGCACCTGGCCTGTGATAGATTTACTTCCCAGGTACTGCTCTTCCCTCCCCAGCTGAACCCCAAATGCCAGCTCTGTGAGAACAGGGGTTCTGTTTGGTTCGCTGCTATATCCCCAGCACCTGGAATAGTCCCTGGAGTGTAAATATGTGCTGAGTGGGTGAAAGGAGAGCAGTGCCAGCATGGAGCCGAGGGTGAGGAGAGCTCTCCAGGCAGAGGGGCGAGCAAGTGTGAGCAGAAGGGCACTGAGGATTCAATTCGCAGAGGAGTGAAAAGCTGGACGTTCTGCAGAAATGTCATCTCCAGAAAAATCAGCCTGTTGTAGCCCATTTGGAAAGTAGGACAAACACAGTGTCAATGAAACTGGTTGAAGGAAGTAGTAAAAGTGGCCAAGCTGGTGTAATAGGTGCAGGTGTAATGCACATTCTGTAAAGACATCTTCCTGCACAGTCATGAGGGAACCTACCTTTCTTCTGTGCTGGGAAGTTCATATTTATCCCTCCATTTCTCCTCACTAAGGGTCTATGAAGTAGGTTTGTTTTTCCTTTCTACAGGCGAGGAAAGCAAACCCCAGAGAGTGTAAGTGCCTCGCCCCCGGCCACCCAGTGAGTAAGTAGAGGGGGCCAGGGGGCCACTTACTGTGGGTGGAGTCCCTGTCATCTACCTGGGAGATGGAGGGGTTGCCCCCACGCATCCTCAGGAGGGGGACGCTAAGTAAAAGGCCAGAGAAGAAAGGGTGAAGTCAGCACGGCCGTAGAAGGAGACGCTGCTCAGAGAAAGGCCAGAGCAGACCAAAAAGCTGGCCACTTCTCAGAACGATGGGCAGCTCAGGTCTTTGAGACCACAGGGCACAAGCGTTGTCATTTACCATTGGCACCGCATCTCACGGCAGCCCAGGGATGGACTTATTATCAGGAAGAGAAGCGTGGGCAGTCATCACAGCCCCAGTTCAGCCCTCAGGCCTTCGGAGCCTCACTCTGATCTTTTGGTAAAGGGCTGTCAGCAGGAATCCAGCAGGAGGACCTTGTTGAGATCACCACCTGGTGTCTTGGCCACGACGTTTACGTGGTTTTCCGGCTTGACCTCCAGCACCAGCGTTTGATTGGAGGGTGCGCCATCCCCCTCCCTTGCCCCTGCGGATGGGCCCGAGGAGATTCACGTGTCCGTATCAGGGCCCTACCTGCTGCCCCCGCAATGTTGCCGTCACTCTGAGGACAGCTTGGGAGAAACCCTGAGATGTGGCATAAAAAGCCAGGAAACTTGAAACCTGACTTCTGGACCTGAATCTGTCATGTCACTAATGGAAAAGAGTTGGGTCAACTGCCTTAAAAGTTCTTACTACATGTCAGGCAGGAGGTTTGTACACATGACCTCTTTTATCCTTCCAAAAGCCTCGTGCGGCTTCTGTTGTTGTGAAAACAGGTTATTGCTATAAATCTCCCAGGTGACTCCAAGCCCCCTGGAAGCTATGAAGTGTGCAAATACAAGACGCCACTTTCACTGCCTTCTTCTCAGGCAGATGCGAGCACTCCCGTGTTGTATCCCGTCTCCAGTATTCTCTGCAGCCTCTGCTGGAGTTGTTGCAGGTGCTGAGTAGGAGAAAGCAAAGCCCTTCACCCATTTATGCAACAAGCACTCACAGTGGGCCAGGCAGTGGCCGGTGGCAGGGATGCCCTAGGGGGATAAGCCAGAGACAGGGGAGGGCCCCGGGAAGCCCGGCAGGCATGTGACAGGTGCACCCCACCACTGGCCGTTAGAGTAGGACTGGAATATCAAAGCCCTTTACTGGAGAAAAAGCTTGAAATAGTCTGGTGGTAAATAAAGAGAATCAATGTTGCCACTTGAAGGTGGTGGATGACTAATCGAGAAAGCCAAAGAAATCGGGAGAGGACAAGAGTTTTGAACAATAGAAGGTGAGCAGCTTTAAGATAAAAACTTTAAGCTTTGAAGGAGCTTAAAGGGATTGAAAACAGATAAAAATAAACATTTCCCAGGCCTGAGATATGTCTGGGTTTGAGCTTCAAGTTAGAGGGAAGCCAGCCTCTCCATTGTCTAAGCGTAAACCTTCTGGGCCACGGCTAGAAGGCCAGCTGTAGTTCTTCAAATGCAATACTGGGTTAGGGTGTGCAGTAGCAAATAGACCTGGAAGATATGTTAGTCTGGGAAACTTCTGTGCATTCACTTTTATTTTTTTATTTTAATGACATTTCCCAGAAACAAAAAATTTCAGGTTAAAGACTGATATGAAAAGAAACAAATACAAAACAAAACAAAACAAAAAACCTCTTTCTTCCAAGTCTCCAGAAGAGTTTATCTGATGTGAAAAATAAATATTATGATCATGACAAGAAAAACTATAAACTATTGACAAATCTACTTAGACAAAGAAAGCCACTAGCCTTACACGCAAGCTAAGGGGACCAGATGGTAAAGGGATAAATGAAACTAAAGATAAAATGTGAGCTGGAAAAAAATCTCATTCAAATGTAAATGAATCCACTTCAGTAAGGGAGAAGTGGTGGTCCTGCCTCAGAGCCTCCCGAGAACTCTCAGCCTGCGCGTTAGGGTGAGATCTGGAGTCCAAGGCCAGGCGTCCATATGGTGCCCACGGTCACACCCCTACCTGCCGGGTGGTGGGCAAAAAATGAGATGGGACTGCTAAAGGCCTCAGGAGAAGTGCTGTGGAAATCAAAGAATACGGTGAGACCCTAGACTCAGGACACTGCCCTCAGGCCCCTGTGCGGATAGACGTGCCTCCTGGGAATTGTGGCCGGGTCCCCCGTTTATCAGCACACTGATGGTCCCACCTCACATCCTCACGCCTTCCTTCCGGGACCTGGTCTCCCACGGCTCTAACTGCCTGCCTTAGTGCCTGACCGCTGCCCTGACAAAGTGCCAGAGACAGAGACGGCGGCTTGAACAGGCATTTAGGTCTGCCCAGCCCTTGGGGCCGGAGGCGCTGGGTCTCCCTGAGGGCTGCCTTCTCGTCCTCACAGGGCTGTTCCTCTGGGCACACACGCCCCTGGTGTCTCTTTATGTCTCCAAATTTCCTCTCTCTCATAAGGACGCCAGTCAGATTGGAGTAGGGCCCACCCTAGCAGTCTCACTTTGATTTCACCATCTTCCCCAAAACCTCATCTCCAAACAGGGTCACATTCTGGGGCACTGGGGGCTAGGACTCCACTATATACAGCAGAGGCACTGGAGTTGGTCCGCCCACGGCCTCTGAGGAAGGCTCACGTAGGAGGCAGGACAGTACATGCCACAGGTGAGACTGCACTTTGACACTGGCCGGACTGCCTGAGTTCCAACCGTCCCTCTCTCCCTGAGTGGGTTTGTGATCTGGAACACAAGGTAGCCTCTCCGAGAGTCAGTCTCGTGTGTGTCACAGCACACACAGGCTTGTAAGGACAGAGAAGCTGCTACACGGAGCCCTGAGACGGTGCCTGGGTGCTGTCACCGTGCTCTGCAGCTGGCTTCCAAATCCGTTTCTCTCTTCCTGGGCCCCCTCCGGTTCTGCATCCGACTGTCCAGATGCTCTCAACCCTCTCGACACAAATGCCACTTGCTCACTCGCTCCTCAGAACGACGCTGACTGGGATATCTGGCCCCATTCGTGCGAATCAGGCAGAGGCGGTGGCCCTCGAGCCCTGACAGGCAGTAGCGGGAGACGCGGGCAAGTTGACCCCCAACCTCAACACAATGGAATTAATGTTATGACAACTCTGTGTGCACGACTCAGTTTATAGACACGTGCAGGGCGCTGTTAGAGCCGATGGAAAGAGGATGCAATCCCTCCTGAGCAGGGCGGAGCTGTGAGCTGAGACTTACAGAGGGAATAGGTTTCAGCAAACGGACAGAAAGGACAGGGCAGAAACCTTCGGTGTTTGAGGTCTGGGCCGTCCAGCCTGCCCCTCTCGCACCCTCACCCCGCTTCTGGTGAGATGATCTTACAGTCACCCCAGCTTCTCCCCTGGGCTAATGAGGGCATTGGCATTTGCTCACAACCATCCTTTCCACCCCAGGAATGCTTTCATTTTCCAACTGGTCCACCTGCGATTTAACACTCTAAGCTACACATTTATGACTTTCGGTTCCAGCCTTCTTACTCTCAGTTGTCTCCCCGCCTGCTTCTCCACCTCATAAAGACGTTAAGTCATGCATCTCAGAGTTGAAGGGCCCCAACGGTTTGTGGATAGGTCTAGTACCTGGAGCGCTGCTGCCCGCAGCCCAGCTTAGAAGGTCCTTCGCGCAGTCCAGCACCTCAGGGTGGAGCTCACCTCCCCCTGGGCTGTCTTGCCGGCCTCACTTCTCTCTCCAGCCGCTCTCTCTCCTCCTCCTGAGGGAGCCTGGCCTCAGCTGCTCAGGGGCCCAAGGATGCACAGATATAAGGGGCACCTGGCCCTTCAGCCACCGTACCCCAAGCATTACTGAATAATGGGCAGTTTGAAAACAGGGAGATAAACTTCAAACCCGGGGTCAGCCTGGGGGTGTACAACCTCGTCTGCCTGCTTCTCTGCCAGACTGTGTCTGAGGGTCTGGAGCCCTTTTTCTGTGTTGTGGGTACACAGGTACCGTGAGCCGCTGAGTCAGAGGGTCGCCCTGCTGGGTGGGTTGCTGGGGCTGGAAGCAGAGTCTCAGGCCGACAGCCACGCTGCGGGTGGACCCAGAGGCAGCCCCGACCAGCCTGGCTGTATCTGGCATTCCCTGACGACACAACAAGGCTGCCTGCTTGGCAGTTGTGTGGTTTCTAATGTGAGCTTGCTGACACCCTCAATGACCTTTAACCTAAGACCTCTCCCCTCAGGCCACGGGCCCCTCCAGCCTTCCTTCTCAGAAACGACCCTATGGCTGGCAGCCCCCTTCTCTGCTGTGCCTTCAACCCTTCATAGGTCTCTCCCATCAACGTTTAAATACACTCACCTCTTTCATGTTGAAAAAGAAAAAAAAATGCTTTTTAACCCCACATCAGTTTTCCTTAACTGCCACTCCTTCACACAGCACATTTTCTGTAGGCGCTTCCGTGTTTGCATCTGCCTCCTTCCCAGGCCAGCAGCTCCCCTGTCTTTGGACACTGTCTGCACCACCGTCCTCTGGACAGCCTCTCCCTTGGCTTCCTGGTTGTCTCTCCCACCCCCGCCTGCCGGCTCTCATAGGCTCCAGGTCCTTTCCGGCAGGTCAGGTCCTCCCAGGCCCTCTTCCCTCTCACCCTGCACTTCCTCCCTCCCTCCATGATTTCAGCAGATGCACCCGTGGCTGGCTCCCAGTGTGAGCTGTCAGCTCCAGCAGCTCCTCGGTGCCTCAGACCTGTCGCTCTTACGTCTCCCTGACATGTTTCCTTGGATATCTCAAAGCCGCTTCTCATTAAAGTTGCACAAACTGAGCTCGTGGTTACCACCTCACCCTGTCCACCCCTCGCCTTGCGGTGGTTCCCTCCCCTGTTCCTCAGAGTGAGCAACACCGTCATCGGTCCTAGGATGCAGGCCAGAGGTCAGGTGCCGTCCTCAAAAACTCCCTCTCCTTGACCCCTTCCCCACTGACCTCAGTGTCCTGTCACTTCTTCAGGCTGGATATGCCCTGAGGTTTCTCCTGTCTGCAGCTCTGCTGTCTTTATGTCAGTCCACTCTTCCCTTCTCTCTACACTAACTCATTACCCTAGTCTTCCAGTGTGTAATAATTCTACATCCTTTCCTGCGTCTTCTTATCCGGTCACCATACTGTGACCAGAGCACCCTTCCCAAGACAAGGCAGGCTGTCCTTTGCCTTCCAGAGCCTAAAGGATTGCAGTAGCTTCCTGTTGCTCTCAGGAAGGAGGCCAGACTGCACCCGACCCTCAGCCATGTGTCGCCCCCATCCTCTCTGCATTCTCTGTGCTCCCACCACACCGGCCTCTTTCGTTCCTCAGATGAGCAGGGGTGCTCCCTCTCCAAGCACAGAGCCTTTGCACATGCAGTTTCTTTATCTGGCACACTTTCCCCAGCTCATCTTTACCTGGTTAACTCCTATTGGTCATCAGAAAGCCTTTCAGTTGTCTGCACCCTGACTAAGTGGATCCCCCTATCTGTGTATCCAGAGGATCTTAGCAAAGAGGTCATTTTGTACTAGTTAGAGTATTTCTTTGGTCATTCCCTCTTTCCACCTCTAAATTAAATGTGCCTGAAAAGCCGACTCCTCTGCTCACCTCTGCACCTTCACTGTCCAGGACGGCTCTGGACACCCCGCACGGTCACACCAGCGCTGGCTGCCGAGCCCAGCTCTCTGGGCCTCCTGCAAAGGCTGCTGAAGGGAAGCCGAGCACGTGGGCTGTGAGTGTTCTGATCCCTTGGAGGAAACTAGAAAATTCTCAAAGATGTTCACTGTCTTTTTAAAAAAGCGTTAGTTTTATTAAAGCGTTCATGATGGACGAGGAAGGCTTTGTAACACAGCAGACCCAGTTCAGATAATCAAGTTTCATTCCACTGGGGGCTGACGTACTGGAAAGAACAGCACACCAAGGGACAGTGGTTCATCCCCACAGCCCTTTGGAGTGGACCTCTGAGTTGCCCAGGCGTGTGTGATCTCATGTGTAAAACACTCTTCTGGGCACTGGCCGTGCTTTGATATTTTTGCTTTTCCATAAGGTTTTCCAGAATTCCGTGTTATGTCTGAATGGTCCCTGGTGAAGCAGGTCAGTGCCTTCTTGCTGTGACCTTGCCTAGCATCTGCTACCGTGATGGCTGTCGGTGCCCTGCCACCCCTCAGTTCTCCCAGGGTAGCAGTTGCTGAGCGCTCCAACTGCCTGCTGGAGCTTGTGGGGCCTTCTCTTCTGGAGGGACGGAGCTGTCTTGCTCCCTTAGCTCCTCAGGGCTAGGGCGAACGCTCTCCTGCTGCAGGGGGGTGAACTGACTCTGTGAGTTCCCCAGTCTCCCTCTGAATTACGATTCCATGGTCCTATTAATGTCAGACACAAGTGCAAGTCTAAGTGTGCAATTCCATATAACCCTGAGTTTTCTCCTGGGGATGAGACTGAATAGGAAATGGAATGCATCACAGTGATGGGACCCGCTGTGTGCTTTGCAGGACTAACTAGTTGCCTGGCTCTGTCACCTTGGAAACAAGCAAAGCCTGACACGGCGATCTTGGGGGGCTTTTGCTTCCTGACTCACATTTATCTGGATTTGGCTTTGTGGTGGGAGGGAACACATGTGATATTTCACCTGTGGGTCTGGGAACACGGGCAAATGGTGTTCTACGTGATTTGAGGAACCAACAGTGCGTGACGCAGAAAGAGCAAGCCGCAACCACTGGTTTTATGTTAAAAAGGTGGCGTGCGAGTCAGGGTGCTGTGGGAAGTTTTAGGCTGTTTTGTACATGATGCTGGATATCAGGATGATTCATGGGGGGGAAAAGACCTCCAAACATCTGCCCATTTGGTTTACATGATGCCAAATGCTGAAATATTTGGAAACGTTCAAATGTCTGACGTAACAATGACAGACTAGTGGCTGAACAATAATGTGTGTTTTTCTTTTTTCCAATTCCTTGTTTTGGTGCTGTATAAATCACTTTTGTAAAGTTGCTTCATTATACGTAGCTAGGATTTACATTGCCTTTCAAAACAAAACTGATGGCTATCCAGAGAGTTTCTTTTTCAGTAAATATTTTCCGATTCTATCAGAGAGTGTTCCCCAAGAAGAGGAGTATAGAAACTTCAGCGTGACTCTAAGCAGCTCTCGCAGGGACCTCGTCCCTCCCCAGAGCAGTGCCTTGCCTGACATCAGCCCTGTGGTCTCCCTCCGACTCTCCGGACCACTCCTCGGACTCCTGTGCCAGGTCCTGCACGCAGTCTGCCGTCCCGGGCTGGGCCCTCTCTGTCCTAGCTCCTCTGTCTCTTATTCTCCGTGCACATCCTTGGTGGCCCTGTGCTCATAAATACAAACACTGCCAACATGCTGACGACCGAGTTTGTATCCTCGACCCCTTGCTCCTCACTGAACTCCAGCCCTAAGTCCACTACCCCACGTGGTGTTTTCACTTGGCTTTTCTGAGATGTGTCAAACTCATCACGTCCAAGACAGAAATGACGGTCTTCTTCCCCAAACCTGCTGCGTCTCCTCCATGTTTCTCGGTAAACGATCCCACCATCCACCAGAAACCAGGGAATAATCTCCAATACCTCCTTCTGTCCCACCTTTCACATCTATGCATCACAAATACATTGACTAAATATCCTGAATTGTCCCCTTCTATCTCCAGTGTCACCTCCCCCCACCCAGTCCCGACCAACATCATTGCAGACCTAGGTCATGTCGCTCCTCTCCTGAAAGTCCCTGTATGATTTCTCTAGGCCTGTAGGAACAGCAGGAAGGATGGGCTTCCAGGGCTGACTCCGAGTTATGTCTTAGAAATGTTGAACTGGAAATGCCTGTGGGACATTCGGTTAGGGTCCAGTGGGCAGATACAGATGGGGGTCAAAGCAGGAGATGGTAGTCGCTGCAGTAATGAAGGACCGAATGGATATGTTACGATTTAAACTAGGAGCCCCCCACCCCCAATCAGGGCTCACAAAATATCTCTCATAACCAAGTGATGGCCGCAGCATTCTAGAGGCTTTAGAAGGGAGGGAACTCTAATTTCCTGGGGCCCCCAGGGCTTTTAGGATTGTTTTATACACACTTAACGCACAAGAGATTGATATCCAATCAACATGTCAATTCATTATTTAGAGTGAGAAATATAACTACTAAGTTCTACCAAGAGTGAGTTTACCGCTCAAGCACATTCTCGGCCGGAAGAAAACTAACTGTTGGACAAATTTATAATCAGAAAGCTGCTGGGTGGGCATAAAATGCAAGCTAGGGAAGTGATATGAATGACCCTTAATGGATTGTTGGCCTGGAGTCATCAGTTGGTCTGTCAATGCACACGTTTCTAGGCACCGTCCAAGCTGTGTTTTAAACTTGAGGTCAGGATAAAAACAATGAGGCTGTTTGTATCTATGTAAGAGTTAGTTTCTACGATGAGTTTTGCTCCCTTACAAAAAAACAAAAATGCAAACAAACAACCCAAGGAAAACACAGGCTGTGGAATGTTCAGCATTTAGGTAGAAGTATTTAGCTCAAAATATATCATAATTCAAATATAATTGCACTCTCCGCAGGAGCCAACTGGAAGAATATTCTGATTTATTAAACTTTTTGCCTAGAGGAAGATTAGGCAGTTAAGCGAATAGTCATTTGATTCCTCTCCTCTGCCTGAGTCTCAGAAAAAAACAAGCAGAGAGAGATAAGCACCACGCTTCTGATGCAACTGCCTTGAGGGAGAAGCAGCTCTGAGAGGTAAGCTCTGCTCTAGCGAGCGGAGACTGGAAGCCACACAAGAAGGGGTGTGAGCTCAGGATGGGGGATCTGTGGCCGTCCCTGCCCCCCTGCCCATCAGAGGCATACTGAGAATTTGACTCCGAGCCAGGCACTGTTCTACAGCCTTCAAATATATTAACTCACTGAATGCATACACTGCCTGAGTTAGATGCTCT
Organism: Smutsia gigantea; assembly: GCA_032199065.1. Classification (NCBI taxonomy): domain Eukaryota; kingdom Metazoa; phylum Chordata; class Mammalia; order Pholidota; family Manidae; genus Smutsia; species Smutsia gigantea. The sequence continues at coordinate 81,048 of JAVSCE010000995.1, forward strand.
ATTTAGTCCCGGTTTGCACACAAGAATATTGAGATCCACTGAGGCAGGTGACTTGCTGAAGGTCCATAGCCATTCAGTGGCTGAATGGGGATTTACATCCAGATGGTCTGATTCCTGAGTTCACGGTGCAGATCCCAACCTTCCTTCTGCGCCCTTTGGAGGTGAGAGAGAGAGAGAGAGTCCCACCTGGTGACCCAGGTCCCGGCAGAGCCAGCCGCAGCACGTCTGTGACAAGCCCCGCTCCCGAGGAGGCCCAGGCCGCACCCGTGGGGGCTTCCACCCGCCGACCAGGGTGAGCGGGGTGCTGGGACATGGGCGCCATTCCTGTTTTTTCTTTGTTATGTACTAAAGGTGGGATTTTTTTCTTAAGTACTCTGGCCACGGACTGCTTGCTTCAGGCAGACCACAGGGCAGCGGGAGGGGAGAGCAGAGTGGGAACCTGGAGGTGACGCCTGCGCTCAGGCCACGCCGGGTCCCTCTGCTCTGGCCTGTGTGTCAGACTCGGATGCAGAGTGGCACCGACTGGGCCCCTCTAGCCCCCTGCTGACCGCATCTTCCTGGAAGGGTGACGGCTGTCCGGATCTCAGCCTTCTTAGTTAAAAACCCCTCTGTAGTTGTGCCCCTGGGAGGTGAAGGTGCTCCCAAGCCAGCCTCACTGGACTTGGATGGACAGACAGCATCAGCTCTGTGTTTCTGCACGACCTCTCTGTTCTCTGCAATGCATGGTTCATATTACCCACTGTGTATTGGTTTTTCTGTTTACCACTCAGCAGGTGACCCAGCATCTAAGTTGCAATGGCAGTTGGGGTGGGGATGGTGTGGAGGCTCCCGGTGGTTTCATGCAGGGAGAACGTCACGAGCATCTAAGTGACAACCAGTGACACGGGAGAGAGAAAGGAGCCAGAGCAGACCCTGGGCGCATCGTGTTTCAGGGAGCGCACAGGAGGGAGGAGATGAGGAAAGAGCCTAGGTTAGCAGGGAACCTATGCAAGCCCAAGTAGGTCAGCTCTTTGGGAAGGGGCTTTGTTACCAAGAGTGTCAAACATTATGGGAGGTCAAGTAGAATGAGACCCACTGACAGGCAGCTGAGACTCGGAAAGCTTGACAGAAAAGGGAAGCCAGGAGTCATTACAGTGATGGAGAAGCTGTGGCTCAGGATCAGAGATGGAGAGGTTTACTGACACCATCCCAAATCAGCCTGAGAACAGGAATAGCTATATGAGCTAAGAGGTTCTTCATTCGATGGGTGTGGACTGGGTGTCCTCACTGGCATAATGCCCTAAAAGGGTGCTCAAATCTTATGGCTCTGGATCATTTGCAAAATCATCCCGCATGTCTGCAACTCATTAATAAGCAACTTTGGTTCTCAGTGCAATCACCCAGCCTTCCTTGGAAGAGACACTCCAGTTCTCTTGGGCTACAACCTCAGCTCTGGTTCCGTTAGAACAGTCCTCTCCATTTGCTTGCACTAAAAGAATTATTTACTTGGTTAGCATCTTCAGCCTGGTTATTAAAGAAATGGTGAAGTAGATCAAATCTACACATGGTGAAACCAAGGCTCAGAAAGGATTGATAATTTGCCCAATGTCACAGAGCCAGTAATTTGGAGAATTTGGATTCTACCTCAGGTGTGTGGGCTCCAAGACCCGTTTTTTTCCCCGCCAAGCCACACTGATTTCTGGGGCCAAGGACCTTCTTGGTATGAAGAAAAGAATGTGCTCAGTGAGGAAAGAATTGCCCATGATCTTCCAGATGGAACTGGAATTAAATGTCAGCTTTATTTATCTGTGAAAGTATATACAGAAGAAATAGAAAGAATATAGCATATGTCCTAGGAAATGGAATGCCTTGAGCTTTATGTGTCCTTTGTGAATTCAGAACGTATCTGCCAAGACAGATAGATGGCTGGCCTTGTGGAGGCAGAGTGGGGAATTTCGAAAACCCAGCATCATTCAGGCAAGGGAAGCCAATTCTAGGGGCTGAATTTTGCAGCCTGTGAGGGGAGCCTGTGAGCAGTGATGGACAAGGCAGCATGTGGCAGTGAGATCTCAGGACACTGGGGTGTGTCCTGCGTCCCTGAGGTGGGGCATTCTGATTAGGCCGTGGAGAAGTGGTCCGGACAGAGTCAAGGCATAGTCTCTGGTCAAAGATCAGGATAAGAGAAGAAAGAGATAGGGATTAGTGATGGTATAATTTTGAAAAGAGATTGCTTTCATTTTTTTCTTTTTTGCTATTGAGTTGCATGAATTCCTTGTATCTTTTGGGTATTGGCCTCTTATCAGATACCAGGTCTATAGCTGTGTTCTCCCTTTCTCACTCTGTTGCTGGCTTCCTCTGTGGTACAGAAGCCTTTCTGTTTGACATACTCCTACTTGTTTGTTTTTGTGGCTTGTACTTTCGGTGTCATACCATGAATTCATCGCCAAGACCAGTGTCGTGAAGGTTCCTCCATGTTTTTTTCTAGGTGTTTTAGAGTTTCGGGTCCCATGTTGAAGTTTTTCATCCATTTTGAGTTGATTTTGTGTCAGATGCAGGTCCAATTTCATACTGTTACATGTGGATGTCTGGTTTTTCCAATACCATTTGTTGGTGACTATCCATCACCATTGTGTATTTTCAACACCATAGCTGAGAATTACTTGGCCACACCTATGTGAGTTTCTTTCTGAGCTCTCCATTCTCTTCCATAGGAATAAACTTAACTAAGGACGTGAAAGATTTATATATAAAAAACTACAGAACATTGATGAAAGAAATTAAACAGGACAGAAACAAACAGAAAGCCATCTTGTGTTCATGGGTTGGAAGACTTATTGTTAAAATGCCCATGCTACCCAGAGCCAGCTACAGATTCAATGTAACCCCTGTCAAAATTCCCAAAGTCATTTTTTACAAAAACAGAAAAAGCAATTCTATAATTACCATGGAATCACAAAAGCCCCTGAATAGCCAACGAAGAACAAAGCTGGAGACATCACACATCCTGGGGTCAGACTGTATAATGAAGCTATGGTGGTCAAGACAGTGCAGTACTGGCATAGAGACACACGCCCGTTCCTCAGTTTCAGAAAGGTTATTCTTTCACCCCATTTATAGAACATCTATGTGCCAAACACTGTTCTAAAAGCCATTAAAAAAAAAGATGCATAGACCTTGGGAAGTGCTTGTCTTTTAATGGAACAAGAAGACACACCATCCCCATTTACTCCCCAGCCTCAGAACTTAGTTACATGGCTACCCCACATTGCAGGGAAGGCTGAGAAATGTGACCTTGATTTTGGGAAACCATTTGTTAAGATAAAATTGAGAAAGAAGGCAAAATGGTTACTCAGTGATAACTTGCAATCTCTGGTGCATAAGACTTTACCAGATGATGGGAAGCTGCCTATCTAATTTAAGTAACTGATAATCCAAACAAATCCTACCTTTGCCTCTTACTAACTGGACCTCCCATAGGTGTGTTTTCTTGTTTATGAAACAGAGATAACAAATGGGGACTGAGGTTCATAAGGTGTCTTTTAGAGCATCTGGGACACAGGAGGTAGTCAAAAGTGAAGGGTCCCTTTCTACCCTTTCTAGAAAGTGCAAATAACTGGAAATCCTCTCAGGAGAGCTGTATTGTACAGCTAACTGAACGCTTAGCTGGATCTGTTCATGAGAATTTCATCTTCTGGCTGGACACACACACCGAGAGGCAGCAGCTTGAGAGCTTAAGATAAATGACTTCTGAGCATACAGAGCTCACAGAGACTGAAATAAAGCCACCGGGCAGCAGGATGTGCGGCCCATCCAAGCCCGATCACCAGGCTACAGAAGAGTGTTTCCTCTGACATCGCTGGGTGGGATCAGAAACCCCTGGAGTTGCTTAGCTGAGGCCTAATCAGACATTTATACCCATATAAAAGAGACATTCACACAGAAGATTAAAAATAAATAAATGCAGCAATGACTCTTCTAACCACGAAAATGGAGTTTAAAGAGCATTTGTCTCTTTCCTGTCATTGACCCCACAAGGGGGCTTGTAGTCCCCGTGAGCAGATCTATCCTCCACCCCGTGTAGCAAGCAGGCCCTGCCATTGCTGGAAGGGAAGGCCCACCCAGGTCACCACCAGCTGACTCCCTGGCCTCCATTTAAGAGAAGGATTTGGGAAATCCTGGAGTCATGGGTTTATAACTATTGCCTCTAAACAAATAGGTAAACAGGGCCTTTCAGCTTTAGAAGGTGTTTTGTATACTTCCTTCTAGAAATCCACTTCTTCCAGAGTTGCCCAGAGACACACAATGGCTGGGTCACCGTCCTGTACCCTCCTAGAGAGTTGTCTGTGCAGGTCTGTGTATGTGCAGGAAGAGTGTGTGTGTGTATTTGTACTACCTTTGAGGTTCAAATGCAGCAAACTCCTGGTGGGCTGCTTGAACAGAACTACTTGGTATTTGAGCTTTTTACCTCAGTCCTTGACAGATGTTGGACAAGCAGGTGTTTTGTATTTAAACAGAGTTGAGGCTCGCCATGGTGATCTGATTTATCATACAGAAAGTTTAAAATCAGGCTCCGTTTTTTAAATAACCTTTTACAGTATAAATTCATTCATTCGCTACTTGTGAAAAAATGTGTTGGAAGGAGCAGTGTTCTATTTAATTCCAGCTCCTTTGCTTCCCAGATGTCTGAGCTCGGACACACGACACAGCTTCCCTGTGTCACAGACTCTCGTGCGAACCCCGCTCAGCACTGAGTCCCCAGAAAGCACGTCTTCCCGGTTCACCAGCTCATGTATCCCCAGAGCTGGCCCGTAGTGTGTTTCCAATAAAGATCTGTTGGATGAGCCAGTTAAATGGAAGTATTACTTCTGTCTCATGGGATTATTATGAAGGTTAAATAAGACAACACACGCCGGGTTCCTGGCCCTGAGTGCTGGTTGAATGGTGGACCATCATTACTATCCAGGGGCTCTCTGCACTTGCATAGCGCCGCCGTGTTGTGCCAAGACAGCCTAAATGTGCTTTTATATCGAAGTTTTCGGCAACTGTGATGAGTTACGGCCGTCGGGGAGATGTTTGCAGAGTCCGTCCTCCTCCGCTGCCTGTGACTGTGACACCTGGCCGCATCTCGTCGGCACCCCCTGAAGCTGCTCTTGCCACGGGGATCCAGGCTTCCGTGCTGCTAAACCGAGGGACAGGCGGCCTTGCCGCCAGGTGGTGACCCGCCAACGCCGTCAACGCGGTTGCCTTCCTTCCTGAGTCGCTGCCGTCCTCTGGTGCCCCGTGTCCCCGCTCTCCTGAGTTTTCTCCTTCCTCCCGGCTCCGCCTTCTCAGTCTTCTTCAGTGTTCCCATTCTTCCCATGTCAGCTCCTGTTAAGTTGGCTGTCCAGGCCCTGGTCCTTGGGTCTCTTCTTTATCTGGCTTCTCCCCCTTCATTGGTCAGGAAAAATCTAGGAAACTGGCGGACAGTTTAATAATGGGACTTTTTATGGAGATGTGAACACAGCCGAGGAACATCAACAATCAACAATCCCATATTTCGGGTTTAGAAGCAAAGGGGACGTGAGGAGGGAGCAGAAGCAGGACGTGTCGCTAGAAGCCAGAAAGGATGGTGAATGAGTGGGCTGGCTTGGCAGTGCGGCCTGACACAGGCGGGAGAATGTTCCAGGTTAAAGGAGACTGCAGCAGCAGGGCCGACCAATGTGTGCTCCTTGGGGTCCTGCATTTTTAAGGCAGTTATAAAGAACCTACCTATTCATGAGGACAGTTAGAGTAATCTGAATATGGATTGCCTGATAGGTGATATTATTGAAACAGTATTAAATTTTAGGGGTGTGATCTTTGAAAAAATATTTTGTCTGCTAAGCAAAGGCCAAACTCAGCTTCTGTTGTGTGGGTCTGAGTTCTTTCTACCTGACTTGGTCTTTGGTGACACATTTTGATAAGCAATATAATGCGGCAAATCGCCACAGAGCAGAGCTTGAATGTTTACGAGAAGCCCGACCTTTGTTGACCATCTAGTCTTCCCCCTTCTCCCTCACTTCAAATACATTGTTTAAGTGGCTCTGGCTGGTGAGCTCCACAAGGCAGGGGATCCGTCGGTGTCCTGTGGGCACTAGAAGAGGGGTACATCACAAATGCTAAGTAAATGCCTGTTGGCTGAATGAATTTGATACGCGAGCCCAACTGACACTGATATTTTGATTGTGATATCGAGCAACAGTGTGGAACTCACTTATTAATTCCACGTATTTATACATCGTCTCTTGAGTTTCCTTTGCGGACAATCACATCGACTACGAGAAATGCCAGGTTGTTTCTTTGGTCCCAATCCTTGCAGATTTTCTTCCTGTTTCTTGCTCTGCCCCCAGGGTCTCTGATGCAGTGTCGCCCGGAAGGGCTGGCACAGGCTTCCTTGCCTTCTTTCTTATTCCAGACGGAATACTGATAGCCACTAGAAATAGCACCCTCTGTGGGATTTTAGTAGATTCTTTTGAAAAATCAGGTTAAAGGAATTTGCTCTCTAGTTCTAGTTTGCTAAGAGATTTTAAAAAATTCATTTATGGGTGTTCCTGCTCATTTTATGCCTGCCGTTTTGAGGGATGTTCTCCTAACGCCACTGAGAAGTTCTCTGCTAGCCAGTGCCTCGTAGTCAAATTCACAATTCCCTATTAGTTTTCTGATGAGGGAAGCTCATTACTTGCTTTACTTTTGTGCACCATAAAAGGTGTCAATACAGAGAGGCAAACCCAATTTTTAAAAATTGATGTTGTGCCAGCCCCGTCTTAACATCATGCCGTGTTACATAGGAGCTGCCTGCCATGAACCAATCCGTGCCGTGTAAAACGCACAAAGACGTGAACTGCACGTTGTCTGCTCCAAGTCAGCTGGTCGAGGAGCTCTGCGGCAAGTGAGACCCCATATCCTCAGGGCTCTTTCCTCCCATTGTGCGTGAGAATTCCAGTGGCATCGCTCATTACAATAAACCCCAATCTCAGCACAAGGACGGCATGACCAGGACCGCAGTGAGGACTCGGAGGACAGGGAGAGTGCTCTGAAAATCAATAAAAATTAAACTCTAATCTATTTCCTGAAAGGGGGTCAGCAGGCCAGCCCCTCCCTGTGGCTGGACAAGCTTAGGGGCTCAGTGACTGGAAGAAGGGCTTCTGGACCCCCTCTGTCATTTGTAGCCATCCTTTGCCCCACCCCACCCTCCCACCCTTCTAGTCCTCGTCCTGACATCTGTGTTTTGTTCATCTCTGTCAAGGGAAACAAGCGTGGTGCTGTCTGAAGTCCACGACAAGCAACCTCTGGGGAAGGAAACAGATCATAGGTGTGTGACTCCTCGGCCCTGGGGCAGGCGTGCGCCGATTTGCGTGGGAGTCTGCGTTTTCATTTCATGCTGAAACTGTTTTTACGAGTGTGATTGGCGGTGGTTGGGAAGACATACAGAGCTCAGTGGATTCGGTGACTCAGAACGGCAGGAATCTGTGTGGGGGAGGGAGAGGTCGGTGGGTTCATCCTGCCGTCTACTCAGTCCCTGAGAACAGTGAGGAAACGGAAGGGGAGCCGGCTTACCAGCACACAGACATGCCGTGAAAGCCCCCTGAAGTTCTTCCCAGTTCCCTGTGCACAAGGACCTGACGGAAAGCCACTGTCACCGGAGAAATTATTTGCTCGAACATTCTCTTTAACGAGCAGACAGATCCATTTTCTGGGGAACTCTATCGTTCTGTCTCTGTCCTATGAAAAACCCTGGCGGCTGCGATCAGCTCCCCAGAGCCCCGGTCAGCTCAGGTAAATGGCCGCTGGGGAGGGGGAGGCCCAGAAGTCAGGAGCAGCCGTCTCCCTGGCCTGACGGGTCATCGCCGTCATTCTGTCCGTCTGCTGGCCGTGTGCTCGGCCGCAGCCAGGCCTGGGAAGTGCCGTGCGGGCACTGGGGGCCAAGGCGGGCCCTGCTAGGAGGCCTGAGAGTGCAAGGTGACAGAGGACGCGGGCTCACTGTGGCCCTTGCTTCTTGGTGACATGGCCCTGCTGCCAGGGGCAGCCACTGTTGCATCACAGTCTCCTGCTCTGCTGAGCACTTTACAAGAGCGTCACTCACCTTTTGACAAGAGAGCAAGGTAGGAACTGTCCTTCGTCTGGGCTCTATTCTTGCCTGAGGGGCAGAGGGGTAGAGGAATCGCTCACACGGCTAGTCAGCAGTGAGTGGACTTGGGTCTGCCTCTGTCCACTAAGGCCACAGTTCCCCCCTCATCTATGCAGAGCACACGGCTGGGAACATAGGTTCCAGGACCCAACCGAGGTGGGTCCGAGAACCCTGGCACCTCTGCTTCCCAGGGGCCTTGGGTAACTTACTTAACTGCTCTGGGTTTCAGCTTTGCCATCCGCAGGATGCAGGTGACACTGTTCGTGGAAACAGTGCATGCCTCGTCCATTGTGTCAGGACCGGGCGTCATGTGGGAAAGGATGGGTTTTCTTAACCACCATTCTTAATAATTCCAGGAGAGGCAGTGACATCCCGGCCACAAGACTTCTTTTTCCCTCGTCTTTGGCACTTCTGAGTCCTTGGCAAAAGACCCCATGAGAAGTTCGACACAGCCATCAGTATTTAACTGCCTACCTCTGAATTTCAGGGAACGATGATTAGTTCATGAAACATGAGGCTTCTGCAAAGCCTGCTCTATTCATTCAACATTTAAAAAACGCTGGTCGGTTGATCCCTTGCAGAGGGGCCAGGGGTGCCCTGAAAGTGCTGGCAGTAAGAATCTGGAAATTCATCCCCGTGAAGTTCAAGAACAGGCAGACCCCTCCTGAGGTAGCAGAAGTCTGGTCATGGCTGCGTCTGCGAGTGGGAATTGGTGGGGAAGGAGGCTCCCGACACAGAACGCCTGGCTCTCGGGTCCCAGCTGGGCGACCTCGGGCAAGCCCCCTGACCTTTCAGTGCCTCAGTGCCCGCGTCTGCAGACATGGGGATGAGGAGGGCAGCTGTGTAGCCCAGGGTCACAGTGATATGTGATCTACGTAAAGCACTTACACCACAGTGTGCACCGACTTGCAGGAAGAGCTGCTCATACACTAGCAATTATTCTCTTGCATGACACAATCTCTCAAGAGCGGAAGGACCAAATCCCATGACTTTCTGAGATGTGAAGTATAATTTTCAGGCCTAGCTGAACAAAGTTTGCTCTCTACCTCCCCTCCAGTAGGTCAACCAGCAAAAAGCCTCAGCATCCAGCAAGTTCATGGTGCTGCCTCCCTCTTCCTCCAGGGGAGCTGCTGGGCCACAGGCCGGGTGCTGGGCCAGCTCTCTCATCACGCCACCGTCCTCCTAAAGGTGACCTAAGAGAACATGTTCTCAGCCCGGGGTTTCCTGTGTCCACGTCTCCTGTCGGACGTGAATGAGTCCAGAAGCCAATGGGATGAGGATTTTCCCAGCTTGTGCCCCAGGTTGTCTACCTGGCTGGCCAGCCCCTTCCCACCCTGATTCTGAGAGTTTCTCCCTCCTGGACCCTCATGGTGACCGTGGGCCTTGTGTAAACAGGACTTCGCCCCCGAGGTCACCTGCTGGTTCAAGCAGAGTCGCTGGACCAGAATTCCGACTGGGAAGTGGGAAATGTTCTTGTCAATCGAGCTGGCTGTTTTCACAGAAGAGATATTAGTTGAAGAGTGCGGGCAGCCACTTTCCACCTTGTTTTTTTGGACATACACTGAGAAAGGATGCATACAGCGAGGGAGAGCCGGGAAGCAGACACCCAGATGAGAGCAGAGGCCAGGCAGAGACGAGGAAGCCGTCACTCCAGGGCCTGCAGACCCGAGCAGCTGTCAGTCACTCTCTTGCTCAGGCTGGGTTCCCACCTCTCGTACATGCAGAATGCAAGTAAACACACCTGGGGTGAGTGAGAGGAAGACAATTCACTCCACGACTCTCTCTAAGGAGCCTTCCCTAAGCCCCCTAAGCGGAGTTAGGAGCCCCCCTTCCTGAGACTTCCCTCGTACCATGGATTTAGCTTGCCTTAGCCCTAGCCATGGTCTCCTAGAGTTTAAATTGCCATATTAAAAGTGTATTTGAATGAAAACTCCTTAAGGAGTTTCCATATTGCTGTCATTTTGATTTACAATCTCTAGATTTTTGTCTCATCTGTGTAGTTCCTGCATTGTTTATATTTTTAATATTGAACTTAGTTTATGCTTATCTATGTTCACATGACTTACTTTTTAAAAACAAGCTGTATCCTAAGAAACATTTAAGTGAACATGTGATGTACTAGATATATATATTTAAACATACTTTAATGTGGAAATTCACCTATTTAAAATAAAAGATATTTGTATACCACTTGAAATCATCTCACACCCTAGCCTACAGCCCACGAAAGCGTGGACAGTGACCCGTGCACAGACCGCTTCCCTCCCCTGGGCCCAGGGCCCAGTATTTCCCCTTTACAGAACTTTTCATAATAAACTGTCAAATGTGTGGCTTGTTTACAGTCTCGCTCACATTAAAACCATTGTCTGTGTTGTTTACTGTTCTGTCCTCGGTACCCTCAACGAGATCTGACACCCAGCTGCTATTCAGTACATATGCATTAAACGAATGCATGCACTGATAATGAACACCAGTTCCAGAATGTTCTGCAGGCACAAATGTCCATGCATGCTGCTTCTGACTGGCGGTGACCCCTGGGGGAAGTGTTCCCGTTTGGCACTTTCCTCATTTGCCATGTGAGGATGGCCATACTAACAGGTCCTGAATTCAGAATCTTCTGTGTTCGGTTTTGACAACAGGTTGGAAGCGATGTTCTAGTGCCGACAGTTCACACCCTGGCTGGTTGTGCACAGATCAGCTACACCATTTGCACAGGTCAGCTCAAAATGACAATGTTTGTTAAAAAATCAGGAGACCCTATGATCCAGAAATCCCACTTCTGGGCACATACACGGAGGTGCTGAGAGCAGTACCTTGGGGAAGACATCTGCACACCCGTGCTCGGAGAGGCACTCGTCACAGCGGCCAAGAGGTGGAGGCAGCCCAAATGACCGCCTGCAGATTGGTGTGTAAACACCATGTGGCAAAGAAGGGAAACCTTGGCCCAGGCTACCACCTGGGTGAATCTCAAGGACATTAAGCCAAGTGAAATGAGCCAGACACAAAGGGAAAGAAACTACCATAGGATTCCACATATAAGCGGCACCCAAAGAAATCAAAATCAAAGGGACAGGAAGTGGAACGGGGGTGTTAGGGGCTCTGGAACGGGGAGGGAGGGGCTGCCCGATGGGCAGAGTTTCAGTTTCACGAGGCAGAATGAGCTAGAGATGGGTGGTGGACATGGCTGCCGGGCGGCGCGAATGTGCTTAATGTCGCTCAATGGTGCACTTAAAAATGGTCGTTTTTTTAAAGATGGTAACCTTTTTGTTATGTGTATTTCACCACAATTTAGGAAAGGCAGGAGAATGGCTTCCTCTTTTCATTTGTGGCTGCCAGCCTGTCGTAAATTTTGTTTGGTATTTAATGTCACGTTCCTTGGCCACAAGGACACATGGGATGAGTCAGACTGATAGGTGTCCCTGTGACTTGACGTGCAGGGGGCTGTGTCTGACCCTGACCCTGAGCCCTGCCCAGACCCCCTTGGGGCAGGAGGGTGGCAGGGGTCACCATACAGAGCCGGGGAGTGGGTGTCCGAGACCTGGTGCTGGGGAGGTGGTGGGAGGGGGACTGTGAGAGCCAAGACACTGGGTCCCCCACACCTGTCCTGTTATCCATCAGACACATCAACTGTAAAACACCAACTGAAAGATTAAATTAAGGATTTTGAGATTGCAACCACAGGGCATTTGCCCTCCATCCCCTGTGAGCATGGGCCCCTGTCCAGCGGGCTGCCCGCACTGCTGTGAAGCCCACCCTGGTCGTGCTTCAGAAACACTACGAATCTTTGTCCCTGCAGGAACCCGGGTGGAAAGGACCCTGCAGCTGCCGACAGGAGACCCCAGCCCCTAACCACAGCGGAGACACACCACCTCGAGCTAGACGTGCCCCATGGGGTACGTGGAATGTGGAGCAGCTTAGGCAGCACCTCCCAATCTTACTGAAAATGACTGGACCAGACTTGCAGGCCCCAAACACCAGGCCGGGCAAATCCTCATGGAGCGAGCTCGGCTTCCCTTCAGCAGCTCCTCCTGCAGCAGAAGAAGAACCAGCAGGTTCCTGCGGACCCACGCAGCCCGAGTGCGTGTCAGGTCCATGCTAACAGGGGGCAGGGGTCAAGCGCCCGCCGCGGAGCCCGGAAGGCCTGTGCGTGGATTCCAAGGGCCCGGCCCTGAAAACCGGAGCTTGGGTGTGGCAAGGCCATCCTGACCTGCTTTTGCTGATGTTACGAGAAATAAAGTGAAACTCAGTGATTTGAAGATTTGGCCTTTAGAGAAAATTATGATCATCAAGTGAGAGAGAAGTTTGCTCCGTTAGAATGTGGGCTCAAATCACATTCTCTAAGACACGAATGGCTGATGAGTGTGATGGAGTGTTTCTGAAGAGAAGCCTGCCTAGTGCCCACGAGGGGATGCATAACCCATCAGTGTGTGTGATCTAGGTCAATGCTGAGGACCATGTGTCCCATCAGGTCTGTGTGTGTGAGCGATTTCTGGACCCTGAACCCTGCCTCTGCTTTCTACACTGTGTGGTTGCAAGGAAAACACCGTTACTGAGGGTCTTCTGCGGAATCCTGTTAGAATGAAGAGTCTGACACAGTGGGTCTGGGCTGGCCCGAGATTCTGCATTTCTAGCAAGCTGGTCCCTCGACCACACTTTGAGCATCAAGGATCTAGACCAGCCTGGACAATGGCTGTCCCCCTGTGGAGCACTCATGTCCCCAAAACAGCTAAATTAAAGGTTCTGCGGCCATACGGACCTGGAGCTGCACAGATTTCTCCTATGGGCCTTTTAGGCTCAGCTGGAAGAGCTCCCCTTCTCCAGGAAGTCTTCTCTGACTCGCCTGCAGAGAGCGCTTTCTGACCAGGGGCCCCCAGGGCTCCGTGCAGGACGCTAGCGCACAGATGTTGCTCTAAGCACATGCATGCACTTTCCCTCTCCCTCCTCGCCTATGTTTCCTGGAATACTGGGGCATTTTTGCATCCCTGTGGGCTGGCTCAGAGCCTGGCTCATTCGAGGGTTAGTCAGCAATTGATACTGCAACAAATGACCATAACTCAGTGGCTTAAAACAACATGCATTTATTACTTTATAGTTTTGTAGGTTGGAGGCCTAAGACGGGTCTGAGAATCTGTCTGCTTCTCCTGCTTCCAGGGATGCCCGCAATCCTTGGCTGTGGTCCCTTCCCTCCCTTCAGCGGCGTGTGGAGCCCTTCTCACACTGAAACCCTCGGACCTCCTCTCTGCCCCCTGTCCACTTCTAAGGACCCTTGTCTTTACATTGGGTCCATCCAGATAATCCTGGAAAAATCTATCTCATACTGCTTAGCTCTGTTAATTCCATGTGCAACCTTAATTCTCCTTTGCCAGATGAGGTGACATACTCACAGGTTCTGGGGATCAGGACGTGGACACCTTTTTGGGGGGAGTCATTATTCTGCCCAAAGCAATACTTGACTCTGCGGGGCCCAGCTCAGGGCTGAGGGGTTCAGAAGAGCCGAGGATTCCACAGCTCTGCGTTTCCTGGGGCCCCCTTTGTGGCATTTTTGGTATTTGTCATTCAGCCAGAATTATGCCTGACTCCTGACATCTTAGCAGACCTCTTGATTCTAGGCACATACCTATAGGCAAGGTCTTCTCCAAACCAAAGAGCTCAGTTCACTTCCATGGGCATGAGCTGTGGCTTCCTTCCCGGGCCAAGAAGTGGGGATGGCAGGATGGTTGCTGTCATGGGCTCACTGGGAGCCCTTCTTATGGTACGAGGAGCCGTCTCCAGGCAGTCGGTGGCTCACGTGGGTCAGTCCGCGTCATTTACTAGGGCGGCCAAGGCATCTTCCGCCATAGTCAGTCTTATTGGAAGATTCTTAAAATGTGTGTAATTTACACAAAATTATGCCAAATTTGAGCTGATATATGCTTTAGCCTGTGGCCAGGACTGAGAAGTATGTTAAGGGAAGCACTTTTTTTTTTTAATTTAATTTTAGTATTTTTAGTTGTGGTAAGACACATAACATAAAACACACTATCTGAACCGTCTTTAAATGTTCCGTTCAGCAGCATTAAGTGCAATGAATGAATCTGCAGAACCCGGCGCAGGAGAAGCCCGTCTCTGAGAGCCCACCTTCCGTGGCTGACGTCCGTTTACTTCTAGGGACTGTCCGGAGCTGATTCCCGGCAGGAGGCGAAAGCGAAGCCCCACCTAGTCCCTCGGCGTCACCGGCAGCGACCGGTGATGCCGTGGCGGTAGGTCTGAGCGAGATTCGTGAAGCACAGCGACCAAGTCAGTGCCCAGAGCGGTTTGCTCAGTGACCAAGCCCCCAACGGCCCCCAGCCAGAAACACCCCCAAACCTGGGGAAACACGGGGACTCCTGCAAACAGGTTTCCAGTAAAGAAACGGTTCGTTCACACGGTGCTTTCTGAGGAGCCCCTGCAGAGGTTCCCAGCCTCACTGGTGTCGCCTTCCTCTGCAGGAGAGGCTTTCTCCGAGGGGCACGGGAGGTGCCCCCTTCCCGCAGAAGGCGCTGCTCTCCCGAGCAAGGGCGGCCTGGTCCCAGTCAGGAGCAGTCAGCCTGCAGAGGAGCCTGGGCCCTGGAAGAGTCTGGAAACCTGGAGCCTCCGCGCTGGGCCGCACAGCATGGCAGTGCCAGCTGGGGACAGTCAGGGCTGGTCGATCAGACCGCAGCTCCGGTCACACTTGCTGGGGGCCCTGGTGCCTCCGGCCCGCAGGGAACCGGTGGAGGGGTTCTGCTGGTTCCAAGGCTCCGCAGGGTGGATTGCTGCCTGTAAGCCAGGAGCGCCACCGTGTGGCAGAGGGAAGCATTTCCTCCCTCCCCGCACACCACAGACCTCGTCCCTGGCGGCCACCCCACACCCCGGCGGGGCCCGGTGAATCCGGCAGGCCGGCGCCCGTCCGCGAGGGCCCACATCTCCAGGAGCCCAGGACCACGGGGGGCGGCAGGCACCAGAGGCGGGCCCCTGGCGTCCCCCGATCTGGGCCTCTTCCCGCCCGTCTGCATGTTAGAATCAGCTGCTCAGTTTGCAGCGGCAGGCCCAGGCCTCACCCCAGGGGCCCTGATGAGTGGGTCAGCGACGAGGCACAGATACGAAACAGCTCTCCAGGCAATGCCGACATGCACCTGAGGCTGAGGACCCAACGGTACCCCCCCTGCCCCCGCGCCGGGCACACAGATGGGTGATGAGTAAGAAGACACCAGGAGGAAACAGCAGGCATGTTCCCAAGGGCAACTGCCTCCCAGCCCCAACCCCCCTCCCACGGTGCAGGAAGGGAGCCGGGCCACAGTCACCCCAGTGGGACTGGTCCCACAGCAGGACTGAGTCTGAGAGGCCCGTCTCTTGCATTTACAGTAAGAAAGGGTGTCCACACCGCACCCAGTTGAAGGTCTGAAAGCAGGCTGCCTGCGGACCCTGCGAAGATGTGGAGCAGGAAGTGGCACAGCCTCCCGGTGTGGGCAGGGCGCCTGGGATGGCGTGGTGGCCGTGGGCTGGTGGTCAGCACCTGAAGCTGCTCAGACGGAGCCCCTTCCGGGGCTGGGGGCTGTTGCTAAAGCTCGGTAGTGCTCCTGCCTGCTACAGCCACAGCCGTTTCACTGCTTCTGCACCGTGTTCTGAGATTGCTAGAGGCCAGGGAAACGCTGTGAGCTTCCCCTGGAGCAGAGGTTCAGAGTGGACCACTGCACATTGAGACATCTGGTCAGGGATGGGTTCAGGTCAGCCGATACTGAGACTGAGGAGAAACTGGGAGCCCTTGGCAAGGGGCAGTTTAGTTCCCATTTGAGGGGACACTTGGAGGCTGGTTTTATTCCAGACGGAGCGCAGCTCATGGATGTGGAAGGGGTGAGAAGCCCTGAGACACAAGTCAGCAGCCTGTATATCTCAGATTGTGGCAGGGCTCTCAAAGGTCTTCATTCTGTAGACACCCACTTATTAGAGGCTCTGGGCTGTCAAAGGAGGAACAGGTCACTCTGTGTTTTGAAACACCTACTGTTGAAACAATTTTGAAATTCTAAAGTAGATGAACAAATCAGGGTGCATTTTACATGTTTATATTTAAGAAACAAATGCTTTTAACACACACCCAATTATGCAAAGTAGAATAACTACACCTTTTCCAAGATAATCATAGGATTTACAAAAGTACAGAGTCATCATACACTACAAGTGGTGTGACGTGTAACATTGTGCAGCGAGCATCTTTGGGTTTTGTGGGGCTGGCTCTATGCCTGGGGATCTTAGCTCGGCTGCTATAGCACAACAGCACAGACCAAGTGGAGTAAACAACAGATATGTGTTCCTCTCTGTTCTGGAGGCTGGAAGTCCAAGATCATGGTGCTGGTGGACATGGCTCCTGGGGAGAGTCCTCCTCCTGGCTTGTGGACAGCCGCCGATTTGCTCTGTCCTCACATGGAAAGAGAGCGTGCCCTCTCTCGTGTCTCTTCTGATATGGACGCGAATCCCATCACAAGGGCTCTGCCTCCCAAAGGCCCCACTTCCAAACGCCATCACGTCAGGCATTAGGGCTTCAACACACGAATTTTGGGGCAACAGTCCAATCCAATCCCCAACTGTATCACAGCCCTGGGACTTCCGTCAGCTGCCGTGAAGTGTGACGCTTGTGACTGTGAAGCTCCAGTCAGATGCGCTGCCCCCTCCTCCCCAGGGCCTGCCCCAGCTTACTGACTTTGCACGGAATGGAGGAAGGAGAGGGCACTGAGGATGCCGGGGCCAGGGACACTGTTGATTACCTACACCAACCACAGAAACTGTGTAACCATTAAACAGAGAAGTTGAAAAATATTCAATGATCTGAGAAAACAGAGTCCAGGGAATATTGTTAAGTAAAAAAAGCAGGCTTCAGAACTACACACACGGTGTGGCCTGGTGCTGTAGAAGGTGTGTATTTGCCGGAGCTCAGAAATGGAGACTGATGGGCTGTATAGGCACCATGGAATGATGTGTGATTTTTAGTTTTTTTTTTGTGTGCTTTTCAGAAATTTATAGAATTTCCATGATGAATGTGTTACTTTTATAATCAAGACAAAAGATATGCATGTTGTTTAAAAATACCAATATGAAAGAAAGCAAGAGGAAAAGAAAGGAAGGAAGGAAGGAGGGAGGGAGGGAGGAGAGGGAGGGATGGGAAGAACCCACCCTCCTTTGTGCCCAGTTGGCTGTCCCTCTGTGCAGGAGACCAAGAAGTGGGGGACAGAGGAGCCCAGAGGCAGAGGGTCATACAGTCTTCAGGACAGGCCTGTCTCTCTTCCCCTCCCTCTAGTGAGGCGAGGTGGTTTATGCTCCTGGTGCCACAGGTTATGGCCCATCCAGCATGGCAGGACCAGGGACAGACAGAATCACACTGCAGCCTGCAAGTGACAAGCTGAGTGTCCAGGTTGTGGGGTCGGGGGTGGGGGTATGTATGTGCATGGTCTACACTACCGAGGGCTGTTTAGGGTTTGATTCCATTGCCAAATATCTATCTAAACTTCAGTAGTTATGGAGCATTGTTTAGAAGTTTAGCACAGGGCATGATTCTGGTTGATTAATCTGTATAAACCAATACGCTGTTTGTCAGCATAAACAATTTCCATGATGGGTTTGTTTGCTTTCCACATATACTTGCTTTGGGTTCAGGACAACCCAGAGCAGAACACGTATATGGATGTATTATACACACAGACAGACAGACAGACAGACAGACACACACACACATACACACAGATGCATGCACATCCTGGCACACTTATACACACACATACTTTTCTTCCCTTATGGGGCCAGGTGCCACTCTTCTGCTGTCACCCCCTCCTTCCCCTCCCCTCCAGCAAGCCCACTAGGTCCCTGGTGGGTCACCTTGCCAGCATGCAGCCCTCAAAGGAGTAGGGGTTGCGAGCAGCTGACACCAAGTTTTAGGAGGTGGGGGCCCAGCCTCCCTCACTGGTTCCCAGGGCCGAGCGTACCAGGGGCTCATTGCATGTTTTCGGGGTGAATGACACCTGCATGGATGTATTCTCAGCACGTATGGCTCACTCCTGGGCCCACCTGGCCTAGGTGGGTAGCCCTCCTGGCCTCATAGCCCTCCTGGTGTCACGGCCCCTCCCCAGGGCTGGAGATGAGCTCTGTCTTCTAGGTGGCCCTCTGCCTTAGAGGGTGTCAACTTCAGGATGCCTATGGATCACCTGTGGGGCTTGTCAAACACCTGGGGCGAGGCCCTGGCCCCGGGCACTTCTACAGCAGGTGCGCCTTCTGGGAGGCAGCGTTTCTGTCTCACCTCTTTGGAGAGCTGGTCGGAAGGGCACTGACCAGCCTCCACCCTAGGGCTACCCACTCAGAATCTCATTCGCTCCGTAGCTGCTGGTTGAGCCAGAGCTTCTGGGTCTGGGGATAAAAGGTGAGTGGGAAGCAGCTGGATTCTGGGGGTCACATACAGCTGGGGCTCAGGTCCCCACAGCTCTGGGTTCACCCCACTCCGTCTGGTAGGGGGCTGGGGATGTCTATGTCTCCCCATCAGTAGAATGGAAATACTCCCCCCCTGGGGTCTTGTGAAGCTGACCTGGGGCCCCTAGAGGAGGACGCTGCGCAAGCGGAAGCCCAGCCATGCGGCGGGTGGGGGGCTGGCCCCAGGCCTGGGCGGCAGCGGGACCCTCGCTGGCGGTCGCGCCTCTGCTTCTGGCCCGGGCCCCGCGGGCTCCTGTTACCCAGGCCCCCTCTGTCTGTCCAGCCACTGCCACTGAAACCTCTGGCTCACCAGCCAGGCGCCTCCTCCTAGATTCTCCCGTCCCCCGAAAACGGCCGCTGTATTACAGTCCCTGTGTTTGAGGCACACGAGGAGCTCCTGCGGTTTTGTGGGATCCTGACCCGTCTGGAGGGGGACGCGCTGTGGAGCCCGAGCGCTGAGGCGCCGCGGCGCGGAGCAGGCGGAGGAGCTCCGGGAAGACGGTCGGGGCTTCGCCGCCACCGGAAGGGAGGGGCCGCGGGCGGTGGGCCGGCCCCCGCGCGTCCCCGCCGCTCCCCGAGTCCCCGCCGCTCCCCGCTCGTCCCCGCCTCACTCCGCGTCCCCGCTCGTCTCCGCCACTCCCCGCGTCCCCGCCGCACTCCGCGTCCCCGCCGCTCCCCCGCGCGTCCCCGCCACTTCCCGCGTCCCCGCCGCTCCGCGCATCCCCGCCGCTCCCCGGCACTCCCCACCGCACTCCGCGTCCCCGCGCGTCCCCGCCGCTCCCCTGCCCGTCCCCGCTCGTCCCTGCCGCACTCCGCGTCCCCGCCGCTCCCCCGCGCGTCCCCGCCACTTCCCGCGTCCCCGCCGCTCCCCGGCACGCCCCACCGCACTCCGCGTCCCCGCCGCACTCCACGTCCCCGCTCGTCTCCGCCGCACTCCGCGCCTCCGCGCGTCCCGACCGCTCCCCTGCCCGTCCCCGCTCTTCCCCGCTCCCCACGTCCCTGTTGCCCCGCGCGCCCCCGCTGCTCTGTGAGCTCAAGTCCGCTTCCCGGGCGCGCCGGGCCTCTGGAGGTGGCCGAGGCCAGGCGCACATCCACTCCTCCCGCAGTGGCACTAGGAGACCGACTCTCGTTGGGTTCTGCTGTGGAGCAGGACATGGGCCACGACAAGGGTCCGGTGGCTCCCTGTGTGAGTCAAGAGGCTGGAAAAGCAGCTGTGGACCACGTCGCGGAGGCCTCTGAGCCCCATTCTAAGGAGCTCCTGTCCCTCTCACCGCTATTGTCAGGATGAGGCGAAACCGCCTGGGCTGACGCCCACACCAGGCTGCAACAGGTGGTCGTTAATCCTTCAAGCTACGTCGGCATTTTCCCTGCAGCCGTTTTCTCCCTTCGCGTCTTTTAAAATTCCTCAGATACCTGGCACTTGCCCCCTGCTCAAGTCCTCCTTTGTCACAACTATCAGGCTGTCTTGGTCTGTGTCCATCAAAAAAAACTAGCAACCGTCCTGGGCTGGAGCTCCTTGGTCCACCGCTGCTCTCCTCGCGGCCTGCTGTGCCCTGGGAGCCCCGTCCCATGTCGGGACGGGGAGTCGGTAACCCTCTCCCGTCACTGTTTGGGACCTTGTGAAGGGCCCCCTTTTGCACAGAGCCTTCCATTTGCAAATACATTAGGGTTTGCAAATAAACCGTCACAGAACCCTGGGTGTATGTGGACAATTCAACAAACGGACCAGAAGTTAATGCGTTTTAAATTTGTAGCTCAATTCAGGAATGCCTTAAGAAGTAATTTGAATATTCTCTCCTGCACTCTCTCATCACCAGATCATTAAAAGAGAGTTTTGCCTGAATGCAATTACTCTGTTTTTTTATTCTGTTGTTAACAGAAGGATACTTTATGTACTAGTTAAAGAGCAGTAAACAAGATTAGAGGGATATGCTTATTTTATTTAATTGGTAAGACAAATTCATTTCATTGGTACTGCTCATCATGTAGAAGATTAGTTACAAATAATTCCTTATTAAAATAAAAAATTAAAGCAAGAAGCACCATGTCTGGTATTTGGCAGGTGCACAATGATGACCACGCCTTTGCTGCAACTCACACGATGTGAAATCCACTTGTAGCTCCATCGCTCATGCACATACACACACGTGGAATTTGGACACACTCACCAGTCTGGACAGGGTTCCAGTCTCGCTCTGGTTTTTTCTCGTGGCCGTATCTCCTTGCCGCGTCCACACCGCCCAGAGCCGGCGACTGTGTGAACGTGCTGCCCTGTGTTGGACGCTAGCGGACTCGCATGCTCAGCCAGCACCTAACACGCTCCGCAGATGGAAGCTGCTCACATGGTTGCATTTATTTAAGGACTGACAGCGGAAGAGGAAACAGTGGAGACAGAGAAGGAAAAAAGCCCCACAGGGCTCAGGACAGCGATGAGCACAGAGTAGGCTCCAGTAAATATCTGTCGACTGATTAATGGCGGGCCGGCCACCGAGGTGACCTGACCAAGCCCGGGCACCGAGATTCCTGCTGAATCTGGGAATTGCCAGCGTTCACCGCCGGTGAGCACGCTGGGCACCCAGCACTGTCACAGGGGTGTGAGGGCTCCTGCCTGCGCTGCGGAGTTGCAGCATTGAATAGCCAGCCATCTTCACTCAAAGGGAGCTGAAGGGCTTGGAGACGAAAGACTCATTCTCGCGCAGTGCACTTTGTGCCCGGCAAACCTCCGTCTGGCCGGGCATCGGTGCTCCATGCACCAGAGCAGCTTCACTCAGATCCCAAGCAGAGGGAAATAACCCGCTCTGCGGGGAGGGGCAAGCCAGAGGGCTGAGAATTCAGCCAGAAGACAGTGCAGTCGTAGGCCGGGATGGACTGGTCCCCCGCACAGCTGCCCGTTTTCCTGCAAACCTTGAAAGGCTGACTGCCTCTCTGCACCTGTCCCTAATTTAGCGTCACCAATAAGACTGCGCCTCTGTCCTGGTGAGAGGCTGCCACTGAATGGGGGGTGGGGGGGGTGCAGGCTGCCAGCAGGTCCTCCTCAGAGTCCGAAACAATCCTTCTTCCCTTTCCCAGCAGGCTCCAGGAGGAAAAGAAGAGAATCTTACACGGAGGGTCGTCCTACCGAGTGAAAGCGACAGGTTTCTTTGGCATATGAGCAAAAGGAAAAGTTCCCATTTAACTTTTGGGAAAAACAAAGGAAGATCCTGTATTAAAGCCACTCTACATGTTACGGGAACAGGAACAAAGGCTTAGCTTAGGAACTAGGGCTTAGGTGGGGTGACAAGAGCGGGGACATGGAGGCAACCGGAATGTCACAGCACCAGCTGGGAAGGCAGACTGAAACGCCTAAGTGGGTATTTCTCTAAAGTTTGGGGGGGGGGGAAACTGCTACAGTTATTAAGGATCTCTGGGAAATCTCCCACCAAATCTGGTGCTTGCTGAGAAGCCCTGTGTCTGGTGGGGCCCCCGTGACCTCCTGAAGATCATTGCCCCAAATACTAACAAGTTGGCCACTGACAACACGACACACCCCTAAAGCCCCAGCCGCCTAGATACGCTTCCTCTTCGCATGAGACAAGCAGTGATTCTGTCATCCACGAACACTAAGTGCTCTCTGTGTGCCAGGCACTGGGGTGCAGGAGCCGATTCAACCACGCAGAAGGGTTGATTCCTGCCCTGCATGCGCTGGAAGGGAGACCGGAGGTGTAGGCGCACTGTTCGGATGCACGGAGGTTGTCGGGATGCACACACATGGTCTAGCTGCCCTCCAGGCGCCTGTAGGACTGTCTGTCCCCACCTGCCTGCAGCTGGGGAGGCAGTGACTTGCTTTGGCCCATAGGGTGTGAGCAGAAGCGAAGTGTGTCACTTGCACTGGGAAGGTTTGAGGACAATGCCCCTTTTACCAAGCTCTCTTCCCGAGGCCCTGTTTGGATGAACTCTGTTAGCCGGGGTGTGGAGAGACTAGCAAGTCCCCAGCCAACCTGCAATGGCTTGCAGTGTAATTGAGGGCAAAATCTGGGCCTGGGGGTTACTGGTGACACAGCGAAGTAGCCCAGGCTGAGGGACAGAACGCAGGAGTAAGTGGTGCAGGGTGGTTGGGAGAGGGGTTACCGCTCTGCAGAAGATCGAAGAGTGGGGCTTAAAGGAGAGACAGCCCTGGACAAAACAGGCTGGAGCAGACCCTCCTTTCTCCCCAGGGCAGTTTGCTGAATGCAATGCCTGCTTCCTCTTGTTGACTCTAGATGACAGCGAGCTGAGCCATAAGGTTGGTGAGGATCAAATAAGGGTTTTTCTAAAAATTTCTTTTACTATCAGAAGCAAGAACAAAGCTGAAAAAAGCAGTGATCAGAATAGACATCCACAAGGTCCAAAGGATATATGTCCAATTTTAGGACTGGTCAGGAAGCCAGATGCATCAAGGATTATTCTGGGGAGTTGATAACCTCTGCTTGGTGTCTCAGTAAAACCTGTTTGTAGTGAGCATGCCCTAATTAAAGCACAAAACCGCAGAACTAGCTTTTTATAAAACCAAGACAACAGCTTGCAAAGTTGTTTTTTTTAAGTTTATAATTGCCTTCACTTTCTGATCATATTTCTGATGTGTATTCTTTATATAAATATGTACATAAATATATATTCAACTGCATTTGGTATTTCACATAGTATTTCCTGACGTTCATTTTTCTTTAATATACTTTGAATATTTCTTATGTACTTAAGGATTCCTTCTCTACACGACTTAAAAGCAACACATTTGTACTTAAAGAAATAATGCATATGCGATGTTTATATGCAGCATACAGAAGGGCGTGCACCGCACACGCTATTTCACCTTGTACTTTTCACTTGCTGCATTGTAAGCATCCTTTCATATAATAAGCTGTTGTTCTAGGGCACCATTTTTAAATAACTGTGCTGTGTTCTATCATAGGATAACTTAGCTAATTCTCAGTTGTAGGAAATTTATGGCCAAATATTTGTGCACATCCATGATTTATTGTTATCGTTTTTTAAGGATAAGTTGCTAGAAGTGGAATGGCTGGATTACAGTGATGCACAATTTTAAGGGTTTTTGATATGTTTCTGAACTACCCCCATGAAAGTAATTCCAGTGGGGACTCCTTCTAATAGGGTATTTGAGGATCTTTTTTCCCTTAAAATTTCCCAGCCTTGCAATACTGGGTATTATTTTTTCTCCAAGTCTTTCCAACCAGTGATAAATGTTACCTTATTTTACTTTAACTGTGCTTGATCCCCAGTGAGGGATGCAGTTGGCAGCGATGCGTACTTCCTGCGCCGGCGTAGGTCTCTGAGCTGCGGGTCAGCCTGGTTGAATCCTTGGCTGCCTCCGTCCAGTCGGCTCTGAGCCCTCGTGACCCCTCAGCTCTGAGCTCAGCCACCTGCCACGGCCCGTGAGGCCTGGGAATCCTTAAAACCGTCCCTGGAAGGGGCAGGATAGCACAGGGTTTATCCCAATTGGCATTTTACTGAAGAAGAAACCAGACTCTCCCACGGTCACAATAGGCGACAGATACGGAGACAACCCAGCTTTACATGTCCACCTGAATCTGGGGCTTTCTCAGGACCTCTCGGTCAGAGAAGTGAAAGGGGCCTTTGGAGTGGTGGGAACGGGGTATCAGATGTAGGACATGGCGCCCCCCAAAGGAAAACATTCTGCTGGCTGCAGGGAGCTTTGCCTTCCACTAATATTCAGATGATGACTTTAGATGATCACAGAAAAGTTGAGTCATCCATTCACACACGTTATCGAGCACCTACCGCATCCCAGTGTGGACGCAGCAGTGAGCAAGAGACAGAGACTCCTGCCCTCTGGAGCCTTGGGTTACCCGGCATCCACCCTGGAGCGCATCCCCCCGCGCTGACACCCAAGCAAGAAAGACTTCGGTCCACATTATCGGCAGTAAGGACGCCAGCCGTTTCGCTAAATAATATGATACCTCCACCTGGGGAGGAAGTGATGGGAGGGGAGAGGAGAGGATGGGGAAGAAAAATGGTGGTAGGAGATGAGTTTCAGAGAAGATGAGTTTCAGAGAAGATGAAAAACGTGGACAGCGGATATTTCATCTCCTGGCAGCTGCCACCACTGGTCCCCAAAGCCAGGCTTCCTGCCAGCTTTGGGAAGTCACCAGTTTTCTGCTGATAGTCATTCCAATGTTTGCATTCATGAAAAGACTGTTTTTTTGCTGAGAGTCCAGACACATGCTGCTATACATCATTATGGAAATAGTTAAGAAGACTGTGCCCCAGAATGTATCTTTCCAAGCATTATATATTTCATTCCTAATTATCCCAATTCTTTTTATATTTTGGGGAAAACAAGACCTATTCCTATAGTGATTCATGACAGTTGACTTTGGTCATGTAATCTATTTTGCTAGTAATCCTTGCTCGATGTACTTAGAAAGATAAACTGTTTGGCCTATGTAACACACCCTGGACCAAATATGGATAGTTTGGAGATTATCCTTAAAAAGAAAAATCAGTTCCCTGGCGGTCCTCCAAGGAGGTCGTCACCCCTCTACCTGGCCGGCTACCGGAGCTCGCTGGCAGACAGTGACCCTGAAGCGCCCCACCTTCTAGCGCTCACTCCCTTGTCTGGTCCCACCACACCCCTTTCATTGGAGCTGTTCCTGTGGTTTGACTTATGAACATGGCGAGGAACATGGCACCCAGGACGGCTCCACAGTGTTGGGATGGCTTATACACACGAATAGATAAACAAAGCACTGACTTTTCTTAAGTCTTACAGAGCTCCTACTTAGTCTTAATAGAATTTTCTCACAGTCCTGTTTGCCCCGTCTTCTGCTTTAAGTTCTTAGCCAGTTGGGGCTGTCATACAAGGTTACATGGGTTGTGCACTGCACCAGGGCGCCCCACCAAGTGAGCCCAGAGAGGGCACTTTTCTAAAGTACAGGCGTCTGCCTTACAGGCTCCCAGAGCTGACAAAGAGTGTTCACTTGAGTCCAATCCAGCAGAGTTTACCAGGCCTCCAAGGGCCCTTTCACCATCTGCTGTCACCTTTTCTGTCCCACCCAGCCTCTCATTAGTCGTCCGCAACCTTGGCCCAGCTGAGTTAACCCCACCGTCCCAGGATGTACCCATTCTGCCTCCCAGTCAGCAGCTGTCCCCAAAAGGCTGTGCCTTCTTGGGGAAGGAGTGAATGCAGCACTCCGGCACCATGATGTTTTTAGTCTTAGAAACCTCAGGGGATCAGATGTTTGCTACTGGCACAGTTTTAGGGATTTCCAAGCATGTTAAAGTAGCCGGGGATGAGGATGTCATGTGTTACTCCACCTAGGTCCGCACATGAGGAGGGCCAAGCCCAGGGGCTGTGCTGCAGCCTGCCCGGGAGGGCTGCGCTCCTCTGGGCAAAGGGCTGGAGGGGCAGGGCCCTGCGTCCAGCTAGGGAGGCGGGTTTCCAAGGAAATCCTTTTCCTTGCAATTCATAGCACAACCAGAAAGCGAAATGTTCCAAAACACTGTGCAAATGGACCAGTGTGACATGGGATACGTGCTGATGAATTGGTAATCTTACCCTTCATTAAACATTCAGCACAGACAATTTGATCTCTCCTCTGCTTCCCCACCTTCATTCACCCGCCTTCTGGGAAATGCAAACCCAGAGTCACTTTCCTGCTGGGGGCACAGCCAGGGGGGTTTATGGATACAGGATGAGCGCGCAGATTGTCTTCTGTGACTCAGGATTCTTTGAGGATGTGTGGTTGCAGCCTGGTGGGACGGAGGAAGCAACTGCCTTGAACGTGTGTCCCACTGAGACCATCTCAGGTTGCACGGCATCCACATGCCCGGCTGTGCGACAGGGAAGCGACTTGGTGCTGGAAGGGGGTGGAGTGCCCCGTCATGTAGCCTCTACACAGGTGGGCTGTTCAGAACGACTCGCATCTCAGGGAAACTCAGCCTATTCAGGGCAGCTAAACTAACGCCTCCTAAGCTGATTGTTACAAAGGCTGGTCCACGTGAGCCTGTGATCTCTGCAGATACTGAAGGATAAGAGGTCTGGATACAAAATAGTTGCCTGGGACAACGGTTTGACAGTTGTGTGCCAGGAGATACAAAATAAAAGTGGTGACAATTGTGTATTGTCATAAAAGTAATAATTGCCACTTCTGATTGAACAGATAGGCCACGTTCAGCACTCTCCCTATATCATCTTGTTTAATAATTACAAGAACTCTATAAAATAGGGAATAACTGCTTTTGAAGATGAGTACCCCAAAGCCCTGAGTTTAAATCAGTTTCCTAAGCTGGCAGGTGGCAGGCCTGTGAGGCCCATATGGGCATTCTCGCCTGCCAGCCTGCCCTGCCCCCAGCTGTGAGCATCGGCACAGACCCAGTGGACAACGGCTCTGCCACTGCCCTGTGATTCTGCCCTTTGAGTCTGAGAAATTCTGGAATAAAGAGAGCTGTGTTGTACTGAGTCACCTTACGCCGAACCTTGGGGTCCTGGGCGAGCCCTGCGGCTTGTGACACCTCCACAGAGAGCAGGTCTGATCTGTCCCACAGGAGGAATTGGCTCCAAGAGCACCTGCTCCTGCCTGGTCCACAGCAGGGCCGGCATGGCAGGGCCAGGCGAGGGGCAAGGATGCCGGCCCTTCTCCTGTCCCCATCTAGGTGCTTGCGCAGCATTCTCCACTGTGCAAGGGGAGAGCCAAGCCTGGGGTGCCTGATATGGGATTTGATGGGCATTTGCAGTGCCCTTGGAGCACACTCTCTAGGACCACAAGGTGACTTCACACCCATGCCCTCTGGGGAGCCCTGAGAAACTCTAAGTGAGGTATAAAGCCGTGGCCACTTGGGATGCATTTTCTTGAGCGGCTATGACAAGCACTCCGTAGGGAGAAAGGGTTCTCTTCCCTCTGCTCCATCAGTGGGAGCTCCAGGGAGAGGGGCCGCTTCCTGGCTGGGCCGGTGCAGGAGGGGAGGGGAGTTGTCCTGTTCCAAGGTGGGGTAGATGCTCCGCCAGTGCTGTCGCTGTGATTTTCTTCCTGAGTCTGGCCTTGGGAAGAATCGGCAGGGAGGTAGGAGCTGAGAAGAGGAGCATATACAGGAAGAACGTTGTTCTCTTGGTGGCCAGACATTCTGGGTATGACATAGATAAGTCTTCATTTTCTCATCTCTTTAAACTCTTCTAAATCCATGGAGAAAAGGTGTGACCATAAGACCTCCCAGCACAAGCTAATGAGAAAGGCTGTGTGGTCACCGGCCTCGGTTCTTCCAGGAAGGACTGTCACCACTTGGTCCATTCCGGCGTCTGGGTTAAGTCGGAGGGATGGGCTGCCTAGCGACCCCCCAGAAGTCCTGGGGGCACATGACCTTCCATATTCCCGGCGCGGAGGGGGCCGTGGCCGCACAGACCCGGCTTGAAATGGGAGTGTTGGGTCTGAGAACTAGTTTCTCACCCCCTGATTTAGACCTGAGCCGAGTCTATAGCCTCTCCGGGTCACCTTCATCTGGTAATGGAAACGATGTTTCTGTCCCAAGGAAGCCATAACAACTCGGTAGATAAATATATGTGGAGATGCCTCAGCAGCTCTAACACGCTCTGAAAAAGCACAGCACAGCTTCTACAGGTGCAGGTGCACAGCGAGCGGGGTGCCGCATGCAGAGGCGCGCTCGACACGGACGCGCTTATGTCCTTTGACAGCTACATTTTTAAAAGCCTGGTTACTCTTCTAACGCAGTACATAAACATTAAAATTATTATTATTATTATTTTTTATCACAGGCCTCTGAATATCCCATAAAACCAAGAACGCTTTCTCTTTCTCTCAAAAACAAGAGCAGCAAACCGAGCATGCATCCTGCATTTCACGTACAGCTTCTGGGGACTGTCTCCGCGCCTCGCCTGCGCTTAGCTCTCGGCGTCAAGCCTGCTGCAGGAAAATGGATATAGTTAGGCTGCACTGGCCTGAGGAAAGCCCTCGAGGGGGCATCCCTGAGGTGCTGATGGGCTCAAGTGAGCTCCTGAAAACAGTTTGTGTCTGATTGTAACTCGTTTGCTTACTTATTTTGTCGTTGGTGTGACCACACTTGTAACAGTCTGTACAAGCAGTGTGTGTAAATGGGAAGGTGCTTGAGCCCGGGAGCGGGTCTGCGCCCTACCCGTGGCCCCCGGGAGCCCATGGGTCCGTGCGCAGAGCTGGGCCTCAACGTCCACTCTCCCGGGTGCCCTGGGGGCCGCGGTCCCGCGCCGCCAGGCCTCCAGGGCGCTCTGGGCGCCGCTCACCACGGCCCGGTCCAGCTGGGGGGCTGCGTCTACCCGGGGCTGCTCAGCGTCTGGCTGGGTGCGTCCTTGCCGAGTAAGACTTCATTGTGGGGCGGGCTCCGGGACCCGGCCGCCTGCCCAGGGGGAGGCTTGCGTCAACCAGGGAGCCGCACCCGTGGGCACCGCGCGGGGCCGCAGGGACAGCGGCGGCGCGGGAAGGGCCTGGGCCGGGCGGCTCGGTCCCTGGATGTGGGTGTCGCCGCGGGGGCGCAGGGTCCGGGCCGGGGGCGGGCGGCTGGGCGTTGGCGCCTCTCTCGCTGCGGATCGGGTGGCGCTGCAGGTGTGGGGAGCCGCGGGCAGACGGGAGCAGCGGGGTGCGGGGAGCAGCGGCGAGCAGCGCGGGCGGCATGGCCCTGGGCCTGGGCTGCCGGCCGGACCTGGGGGTGCTGCGCGCGCGTAGAAAGCCGCTCTGGGGGCCCCGCGGCAGCTCCCCGCCCTGCAGACCCTCCGCGGGAGCGAAGCAGGCGGGCGGCCAGGCTGCCGCCCGGGACCCACAGGTGAGTGCCGGCGACGCCGCCCCGCAGGCTCCCGGGAGCCCGCGCGTGGGGAGCGACGTCCGCGGATGCGCTCTGCGCCTGGGCCTGCGGGGACCGCGCCGGGGCGGCCCACCACCGTCAGGAATGATAGCATGTGTGCTACCTAAAATTCCCAGTGGAAAGCGGAATCTTCATGGAACTAGAGGTGTTCACATACCTACGGGTTCGGCACACGTGAGATGGCTGCGCTCGCGCTGTTTTGTATTTTGGGGACCCTGGCCCAGCCCCACGGAGAGTCTGTGACTCAGAGGAGATGGCATGACAGCTCTGCCTGGCATACCCAGCAGGACTTCGTGGAAGAGATGACGTATTTATGTCATCGTTTATACTTTAAGGGTTTGTGTAATCATCTTCCTTGGGACACTCTAGTAACGCCAGGAGAGAAGGTGGGAGAAGCCTGCTCATGGAGGAGCAACAGAGGCCCAGTGGCCTGGGCCTGATGGGGTCTCCAGTGCGGGCAGTCATTCATTCCTGCATTTCCTCGCTTTTTTTAATGCCTCGGTTTTGAGGCTGTTTTGTTTTGAATTCCCATCCATCGTTGTCCTGATGGCTGACCTCGAAGGGGTTCTGAGCAGGTCCGTCTGTCCCACATCCTGGCTGTCTCCCCAGAATGCCCTGCAGGCCACACAAGCCCCACTCACCTTGAATGACTGGTTGGCTCACTCTCGAATCCCCAGGGCTTGGCCTCACCTGGCTGGTTTCAAGCATCTGCATTTTATCCCAGGTGGGGGCAGCTTAAATCATTTTAACTCCAAAAGTGCGTCAGTGTTGGGGCGCATACAACAGGTCCTACTCTTTGTCTCAGTACTGACGTGTGGCCAGCCGTGGACTTGTGGGGCAGGCACCCCTCCTTCAGGGCCATTTCAATGGCGCGACCTGCAGGGGCTTCTGGACTCCCTGCCAGCTTGAGTATCCTGGGTTCCAGGCTCTGTTAGATCCCTCTAGGCACTGTGTTTTCCTGTGCAGCGAAGTCCTCTCTGTAAACCCAAGCCACCTTCCTCCCAGTTGCCTGCCTAGTTCAGCTGTCTGAAGATGGGGAGGGGGAGCTGAGGCAGAAAACCAGTGTTTATTACCTCTGACACTCCAAAGATGCAGGAGGCCCTTTAGTGGCCAGAAGCCAAGGTGCTCTCCTTTGAAAGAGCTGTGCGCTGGCTGTGCCTGAGAAATCAGGGCACCATCTCTGGGGCTAGAGGCTGGCTTGTGGCTGCCTGGCTCTCTGGGCTCGGCGGGGCAGGGGACCCGGAGAGCTTCTTCCCCCGGAAGGCCATCTCCTGCCCGCACCAGTAGAAGATGCCTGCTGATGTTCACATTCAGAGCAAACCTTCTGTTCCCTGACTCCCTGTTATGTGCTGAATTGTGTCTCCCCCAAATCATATGCTGGCATCCTAACCCCCAGTCCCTCAGAAGGTGACTTTATCTGGAAATAGGGTGATTGCTGATGTAATTAGTGATTGCAGGTTATTGGGGTGGGTCCCTAACCCTGCGTCACTGGTGTCCTTTTCAGAAGGGAGATTGGGGTGAGGCTGCCCCTGACCCAGGGATCACGGACGCTGGGAGAGGGGCCCGGACCCCAACCCCCCCGGCTCTCAAACACAGCACGGCCCTGGCGGCGGCCCTGACCTCAGACGTGGGGCCTCCGGAGCTGCGACACAATATGGTTCTGCTGCTCCGGGCTGCTCGGTTTGTGGCACTTGGTCACCCAGTCCTAGGAAACGAGCACATCAGCAGAATGAAGTAGCAACAGCAGCTGGAAAACTGGAAGAGAAAAAAACAACAGAAAATCAGCACCATTCAAAAGAATATGCGGATTATACAGCTATTCAGCTGCCTTAGACGAGCTGTAGATTTGGCTGGAAACTACAGTAGAAAGCTGGACCCATTTAAAAATTTTGTCTATCTGAGAAGAAAGAACCATACCCATAGCTTAGGAGAGGTGAGATTTTTCCCAGCTTTAAATTCCAAACTTTCTCACATGGGTCCTGAGGCAGGGAGCTGGGCCTGATGAGGTTTGCTGTACCCTCAGTAATATTTTAGTAACAATTCGTCAGTAGCTGTATCATCCATTCTCAATGTATTCATGCATTCTTTCATTCATTCATCGACACCTGTGTTGAATACACACTATGTGTCAGGATCTATTCTAAACACTGGTACGCAAGTCAAAGTCCCTGTCTTCCCGGGTGCCCACTCTTCTGGGAAACAAGGCGATACACCGATTTCTGGTGACGATGTCTTAGAGTCCCTATGACACCCAAGGGTCCAGCATTGCCCTGCCCTGTCCCTGGCCCCCGGGCACCTAACTTCTGCTGGTCCCTTCTGCACCCAGCGGAGAACAAAGTTGCCAGAGGCATGGACGGGCTGCCACCCTTCCAAATACCTTGTCAAAATCTGATGCACCAGAGGAACAGGCCTGTGAAAACTTAACAAACTGACCTGTTGTGTCCATGTGATTTTCTCTGCTCAAGCCGGCATCTTGGAAAGCAAAGAGCTCCCTCTGCAGTCTGTTTCAGGGTCTTGTCTGGGCCACCCACCTGGGCCTCTGTTTTTCTCCCGGAACAAATTCCCTGGTTAATTTTTCCAGGCTGCTGGGGGTGGGGGTTTTGGGCTATTTTACTTCTCTTTTTCCACTTCTCATAAACATCACTTCTCTCAGCTTGGCTTAAAAAAAAAACAACAGCTTTAATTCACATACCATTAAAGTCACCCTTTCAAGTATATAACTGAGTGGTTTTTAGTATATTCAGAGTTCATTAGAGTGAACTTCTAGTTTAATGGATTGTCTTTCATGTCTTTATGAATTTGCTCTGTTAAAGACTCACTTATGTGGACTCTCCTTACACTAAGGATGTGAGCACATCGTCCGCCATATGTGTCAAAAATATTTTCCCCAAGTTATTATGTGTCTTTTCATTTTGTTTAACATTTTCCATCTAATTCCAGAACATTTCCATTACCCATTTCATCTTGGTTTCCTTTTATTTCCTTTGGTGGTAGAAAAAATCCTAAAGGTGATTGTCATGTCCAACATAGCACCTCATAGCTCATAGCTCCTTAAATGGGGGCTTTCTAGTGTCCCCAGATTACAGGTAATGAAGTGTATCACAGCTAGTAAATTCTTAAAAAATTAAGTGCTTTTCTTTGAATGATTTTATAGAGATTTCCTTTAAAGAAAAATGTGTGACTGACACCTTTCATATTGCTAATCATCAGAAAATAATGGGCTTTCAGGACATTTTCCAAACGATCATTTATATAAACCTGTAGGAATTCATCCTAAGGACTGTTAAGCCCTAATTAATATATGTTTAGAAGTCTTTATGGAAGCATACTAGTAGTATCTTAGAAGACAAATTCCTTAAGAGGTCACAGAGGTTCTAAAAACACTTCATTTGGCAACCAGGAGAATGTTTTTATAAAAGGTTTGACAATTATTTATTTCTTAAAATAAAGAAGTCTTTTTAAGTAAAACACTTACGAATTTTTGAACTTACCATTTTGACCATTTTAAATGTACAATACATTGGCATTAAGCACATTGATAATGTCGTATAGCCCATTGCTGTCCATTTCCAGAACTTACTCCTCATCCCAGATGAAAAGTCTGTCTCCATTAAATCCCCGTTCCCATCCTGGTAACCTTTATTCTACTTCCGTCTCTATGAATTTGCCTATTTTAGGAACTTCAGATAAATGGACTCACACAGTATATGCCCTTCTGTGAATGACTTCTTTCAGTAAGCGTAACGTTTTCAAGGTTCACCCTTGTTGGTATGTGTCAGAACTTCCTTCCTTTGTATGGCTGATCGGTTTGGGTTTTGATATGAAGCCAAGAGGGAAATTTTAGATTATGCTCTGACTCTGACCAGAGTGTCAGCATTTGGGGTCCTCATGACGGCAGATCCCCACACTCTTTAGGCCAGGAGAATAGGTGAATGGTCAGCATCCCTTTATGAGAACCGGGCCATGTAAGCAGACCCTGTCCCGGGTGGGCCCCAGAGAAGAGCCTTGGGGTGGCCGACCACAGACTCTGGGGCTGCCCCGGGGTGCAGTCTGGGGTTGGCTGCAGTGCCCCATGTGACAGTCCCCAGGTGGTTTAGGCTGGATATTTTCCAAGGCCAGGGTTATTGGTCACCCACCACAGCCAGAAGAAACTTCACTGGTTTTCCTGGGGATCATCTAGTTCTGAGCAGCTTGGATTCCTGACGTGTCTGCCTGATGGACTAGCCGCCAAATGTACAGCCCTCCCCTGCGTCCCCTGCCCCCCTACCCCGACTAAAGAAGTGCACCTGCTACAAAATGTTGTGAAAAGAACCGATGGAATTCTGGAGAACACCTGCCTAAGTGACTGATTTTCATTTAAAGTAGTTTTATTCTGACAATAGTCAGCTTCCAGCCTCAGTTTTCTGTTGAGGACACCCAGTGCTGGTTCATGAAATAAGACCATCCGACAGCAAATAGAGGATTCTTTCTCCTGATGGCAGGAGGATCTGCATCCAATTCATCCGAAAAGATTCCAAGTCACTGGCATATAAATTGCAAATGGGATAAGAAACAGGTTCTGGATCTTTTTCACCCTGGGGATTATTTTTCAGGTCTTCTGGAGAGATGTTCTGCAAACACACTGATACTAAAATGCAGATTTCCTCCAAGCATCAGTTACTGAGGGGTCTCTGTCACTTGGCCTATATCTGGTTTGCAGAGTTGAAAGGCAGTAATAATTCAATCCAAGCTGCAGAGACATCCTGCTGGGCAGAACTCACTGCAAGATGATCCATGACGTAATGATGATGGATAAGTGAGCACATGATACCTATAGCCCCTCTAGGTCAGACTACAGGTGGGTAATTACATTCCCCAATCTGTCTTCCAGGCATGTGCTGTGTGCTCAGCCTAGAAACAATGCTTCGTCTTCCCCTTTTCCTCTCTGCCACACCCTGTTGGCCTGGCTAACTTCTTATCTTTAAAGACAGCAGAGAAAGCACTTCCCCAGAAAGCCATTTCTCACATCTGTGATCTAACACAGTGGATTTCCCTCCTGCCTATGCACTCAGCATCAGCACCCAGCACTCAGAGCCCAGCACTCAGTACTCAGCACCCAGCACCCAGCACTCAGAGCCCAGCACCCATCACTCACAACTCAGCACCTGGCATGCTAATTGTCCATCATTGCTATGTCTGCTACTGGCCATGAGGTCACTGAGTGGGGACACCATGTCTTATTTATTTTTTTATCTACAACCTCTAGCATGGCTCCACACAGTAGATGTTTGATTAACTAATAATGTGAGAAACTAATAATGTAAGGAAACTTACAAAGCTTGGTGCAAGATCTGGAAAAGTAATAGTCTCTGGTCTACAGTGAGTGGAAAATTGTCTTCTGTTTTTAATACAGTAGAATATAGTTTAAGTATATTTAAATGAGATCATATCCTAATAATTAAAACATCCCAATTTGTAATGGATCAGAGGTCATCATCAAAAACACACTTTTTTCTGATGATAAAGTTATATTTGTTCATTAGATGAAATTTATAAAACACAGAAGTGTAAGAAATATGAAAAAATAGCTTAGAATCCTACCATCCAGAGATAATCACTGAAATGTTTAGGTATATTTTCTTATATATTTGCATATGTGTATATTTGGGTTGCCAGGTTAAATAAGAGATGCCTATTTAAATTTGAGTTCAAATAAACAATGGGTACTTTTTACTATAATTAAGTCTATGCAGTATTTGCTATATATACTAAAAAATTATTTATTATTTATGTGAAATTGAAATTTAACTGCTGTCCTACATACCGAGACCCTCACATTAAGTCAAACACTGATGGCAGTTGCCATAGCAACTTAGAGACATGCCCTCCATGTGGAAATGAGTTTGAAATGCGGAAACCTGTGGCCCTTGCCCTCCCATAAAACAACAACCGTGCTACAGCTGTGGCTCAGCCCAGGTTGTGTGGCTTCTCCAGTTG
This sequence comes from Smutsia gigantea, assembly GCA_032199065.1. Classification (NCBI taxonomy): domain Eukaryota; kingdom Metazoa; phylum Chordata; class Mammalia; order Pholidota; family Manidae; genus Smutsia; species Smutsia gigantea. The sequence goes on from JAVSCE010000995.1 coordinate 116,437, forward strand.
TTGTTTCTGTCTCTTCCATGTCCCCCCAAAATCTTTAAAATGATATGCGTCATAGTAAAATTAGGTTAGGTACTGGCAACCTTAAAAATAAAGTAGCTATTTTACTAGCAACATGAGTTTCTTTGGGAATAGCAGGGGAATGGCAGTTCAGGACAAGCAAATCAGGGCAAACACAGGCACGTCTGCAGAGGTGAAGGGAAGGTATGAGGGGGGAATTAGAGGAGGATTGTTTTCAACAAAAGTTCATGAGGAAGGACAGGAGTCTGGGAGGGTGGAGGCCGCCTGGATGCAGGTGGTGGTGAGCGTGTGGCTGCTGGGCGGGTTCAGGTCTTCCTTCTCTCTTCTAAAGCAGGAGATAAATTCCTACGTGAAAAACGCCCTCCCTCGTCAGGACAGGAATGAGCCCCCTCCTTCCCGCTGGTTATCAGGCTGCAGAGTGGCCGCGGGACGGCTCCCCTCCTGCTGCACTTAGACGAGGTTTCCTGGACTGACTCTCAGAGTCCTGAGGACCGCGGGGCTCAGGGCAGGGAAACAGCCCAGGAGAGGGTGGCCTTCCGGGAGACCGTGCTGTCTCAGCCATGTCTGCATGGCTGAACAGGAGGAGGCAGCCGGATGGGCCGTGAAGGCAGGGACCAGCAAGAAAAGGCACAGAGGATAGGAATGTCCAGAGGTGGGCCTTGGGGCATCTGCAGGTGGCATCTGCCTGCTGGGGGATGCCCGGAGGCCTGGCCTGCTGCGCTCACACGGACTTTCCACCAGCCCTGTGGTTTTCTGGTCCCACACTCCACTCCCAAACCTTGGTGTACCTGGTGGTGCCACGTCCGGAGAGTTCCCAGGTCCTCAGGGTCAAACTGTCCCTCTTCTCAGTTGTTGCATTGACCTGAGGGGCTCGGGCAGGCCCTCTGCTCTGTTACATCAGTTGCGCCTCTTCACTGATTCCCACTGCCAGAAACCTCTCTCTTGCGCTCATTGTCGCTGGAGCTTCTGCTCATCCCCCTCATCTCAGGGGCTCTTTGAAGGGGGGGATAGCTATGGGGGTATAGTTTCCACTTTCAACAGAAAGGCTTCAGGTATATGTTGACTTCAATATTTCCTCTAAGAAAGCTCCTTACACATAGCAAATGGAAAAAGCCCTTCATTTAGAAATGTTTTTAGTAGTACAAAATGCCTCCATGTCACCCAAATCCTATACATACATAAGGATGTCATCCTGTCATTTCCCAACTCACAGTCTGTAACTTAACCATATTTACTTTAATACCACCCCGCTTTCCAAAGGTCCACATAAAATAAAAGACCTTCACACACGGTCAGAAAAGCCCGGCTTACCATATATTGTCCTGTTTTCCTCCCCGAGCTCTCATTTCCTGAATTCCTCAGAGGGCTGCTCATTAGTGGTGACTCGGTGCCTTTGTCGTTAGTTCCCCACTGACACCACCATGTGCTGACCTTCGGTGGCATCCATGGGCTGTGGTACCCGTGGCCATGGTGTCCGTGGCTGCTTTGTGGGCTGCGATGTCCGTGGCGTCCGTGGGCTGTTGTGAAAGCAGTGGCCGTGCCTGAGCTGGTGAAGGAGACGTCAGGGCAGAGCTCAACCTAGATGGGCACTCATTAGATGTGTTTTACTCTATATTTTATTATTCCTCATGCTTTTCACACTGCACACTAATTTCACGGCAGGTTATTCTGTGACTTGAGTCCACATTGAGCCACGTTAGGTATAACAACGCTTGTGGAGCGTCTCCGTCGCACCGTGTCCTCTTTCCTGCTGCGAGCGTCTCACCGTGGAAGAGACTGTGCAGCCGCCCGCCTGGGTGTCTACCGGCGGGGGCCCAGGCCAAGGACACACTAGGCTTGCGTGGGGTTGGTGACAGCGGCTCACCACCCTTGTCCCGCCCTCCCCGAGGCAGCTGGAGACCCGCCGACTGGCGAGGCCGTGGATCTGCAGCATCCACCTGCCTCCCATGGGCTTCAGAACCACCTCTGGGCCCGACCTCACAGACATTTAGTTTCGGCAACATTGGGTCCTTCTGGGGTGTGGCACACCCGGGTGGGGCGCTCAGAGGCTGGCCCCAGCACCTCTTTCTCCTCTCACCCCTCTAGCAGAAAGCAGCACGAAAGGAACCCTCGCCTCTGAGCGCAGACGCGGCGGAGGCCATTGCGTTCTTCGATGCCATCATTGCGGACCTGGACGTGGACACACAGCCCCGGCCTCCTGTGGCGGCCGTGCGGAACGATGATGTGGACTTCCATGGTGAGTGCGCGCCAGGCGTGGGGGCGGCTGGACTCACAAGTGCGCCCTAAGGGGCCCCACATGCTGATTCGAGGGAAACTCGCCTCTGCAAGCCAGAGCCCGGCCCTCGACTCCTTCTTTTCCTCGGGCCTCTGTTTCGTCGTCCCCGCTGTGCACCCCATATATGACACGGACTTCCCTGGTCCTCTTGCTGAACTGAGACAGGGTGGAACCCCAGCACCTTCCGTCCCTCTCCTCCCGAAACCCAAGACCTTGGTGAGGGGACAGCAAAGTCCCCTGAGTTTCCAAGTGTCATCGTCACAGTTATTTTTTATTGAGAGTGAATTTATGTTTTTTTTCTCTGAAAACAGCAGTTAACGTAAGTTCACTGAAACTTGAGTGAACTAAACAACCCACCGAAACAGGTTCAAAACACACACACACACACACACACACACACACACACAGATGCACATTATCTTTTAAAACAAAACCAGAATCACTTTACAGTTCTGTGCTTTTCACTTTGCAGTTGCAATGCGTGGTCATCCTCCCTCCAGGCCGGTGCGTGTAGATCTAAGTCCTTGTTTGTACTGCGCACATGATGTCCCGTGGCCCCCGTGCCCCCCGCTGCAGAGCCAGGCCACCCGCTGCGCTCTCTGTCCTTCCTGAGAACTTGCGGCATTCACACTTCTGGGGCCCCAGCCAGGATGGCCCCGCCTGGCCTTCTGTCCCTCCCTGTGGCGAGTCCTCCCCCCCAGCCCTGCTTCTCCCTTCCAGTGGCCACCAGCTCCCGGGAGCACGGCTTGCACTCCAACTGGATCCTGCGGGTGCCGCGCCGGCACTCCGAGGACATCGCCACACATGTCCAGTCTCAGAGCAGCGTGGAGCGCAGGACCGTCGGCACCCAGAGGAGACTTGAGAGGCACCCCATCTACTTGCCCAAAGCTGTGCAGGGGGCGTTCAGCACCTTGAAATTTAAGCCCAAACCCTGCAAAAGAGAGTAAGTGATTTGGCCAAGGCATAACCAGGGTGTTTGCATGTCCCCCAGGCTCCCTGGTTCTTATGGGGCCTTGAGCCCCCGTCCTACCTGCCAAAATTATTCTTGTGTAAATTTTATCAGGGAGATCTTAGAAAAAATTTGAATAGTCTCTGCACATACTCTACCTGGCTCACTGCCGATCATCTGAAATGTCCACTCAGTCCTGGAACTGCCCCCCTTTCCGTCTTAGCCCTCATGCTGGGTGCCACCCTCTTCCACTGTTTCCCCAAGTCCCAGGCACGCTGTGAACTACAGAGAGTTAAGGAGAGTTTGGGATCGAAGAAGGCATAGCACCAAGAGGGAACCAGCCTCAACCTAATTAGATGCCCTGCCTCTGCAAGGTGCTGGGTGGCCGGATGGAGAGCTTCCCGTTGGCTAGCCTCATCTTCCACCAGCTCTTGGCCTCTCTCCCTTCAGATCCTGCTGTCCCAAGACCAGACCCCATCTCTGGCCCCTAGGTCCCTGCAACGTACTTGCTCAGAGCAGTAAATGCTCTCTTGCTCTGGCCAACCCAGACCACGCTCCAGGGACCTCACCCTTCACAACCAAAGGGTCCATCTAGGCTCATCCACCTGGTTTCTGTTTCTGCCAGAGCCATTCCATCCTGATGGATTCAGGGGTTTTCTATGTAGCCTTTTCCTCCCATAATGATGGACTGTATACTGGACATATTCAGACCAGGCCGCAGCCCTTACTGCCCAACCTTCACCTTCAAGGCCAGCCTGAGGTCCTGCTGAGGTCCAGCCACAGGCACTGCCTTGTGCCTCACAAGGCCCAGAGCAGGGACACCAGGTGGTCTGCCCTGGCGCGGTCCATCAGAGTATCCCTTCTCTTCCCCGCCAGCCATGCTGAACGTAAAGCCCTCTCTCTCACTCCTCCCTTCCAGCCCGGTGAGCACCCCACAGATCCTCTTCAACTTCTCAGGGGAGGACGTGGAATGGAACACAGAGCTCTTTGCCCTGGAGCCCCTGGCGTCTCTCGGGGAGGACTGCGTTGAGACAGAGAACCCCAGAGGCCAGTGGCTGCTTCGGGAGCGGCTCTGGGAGCCACAGGGCCCTGACCACCTCCGGGCCATTTGGCCTGGCTCAGGCTGAGTCCCTGAGGAGCTGTCTGCTTCCCGGCGATGTGAGGTGTTTGGTAGAGGTAGGAATGAACTTGTGACAAAGTGAAGCCCAGGAGCGTGTTGCCTGCTGATGGCCGCTTAGTGCCAAACCATGTGGCCTCCCCGAGGACCTGCGGCAGGGCTTTTCCGGCAGGGGCAGGGGAGCAGGCAGTGCAGCCTGGCTGGTGCTTAGCAGCAGGACCGGGAGTGTGGGGCTCCCTCCCTGGCCTCCCCTCCGGCATGTGGCCCCCCCGGCATCTGTCCCAGCAGCTGCTAGAACTCTGCTCACCGTGCACCCTGGGCCTAGGTTTTCAAAGAGGCAGACCCTCTCTCTTCGGGGCTCAGAGACATCCCGGTTCGGTAGGCAGGTTGCCTCCTGTTGTGCAGAATGCAATTCAGGAGCAGCTCCTTGCTCCCCAGCCCTTTCCACAGTGTTCTGGAAGCTTCTGCGGAATTAGACTGAAGGTGGGTCTAGAGCCCTGGAAGGCCTGTGTTGGACTGTCTCCCCCTGTTCTAAAACTCAGCTCCACTCCCTGCAGGAAAGATGAAGAAGGAGGGAGGTGGAAGGATGCTTTTTTCTTAATTCCCACCCAGAAAAATCCACACAGATACCCATTCACCCGGTTTACGGCAGGCTAATCCTCACCGTTCCTCCATGAAGAGCATCGTTAGGTTCTTTTGGACTAGAAAGGATTTCTGATTTCAGTAACTATCTGAAGCAGAATCATGCTTTTTTACCTATTCTTTGCCTTTCTCATGTGTGTTTTGCAGTTTGCATCTAGCTGTGCTGGGTCAAGCATGAGGACCACTGGCGTGGAAAACAAATGGCATTTGGTCCATCTGTTTCTTCCGGTGTTTTCCTGTAAAAAAGGAAGTCACCTGGAGGGTGCACACCCCTGAATGCAGGTGTGCTTGTGGGGCTAAGGGAAGGAGTCAGAACGGGAAGAAACAATGGTCCGAATTGAGCCAGGGACGCTCCAGGCCAAGGTGACTGAGGTCATGATGTTCTCATTCAGTTTTTGAGAAAGAAACTTGTTTATGTGACTCTGATTTCTGAATCTAAGTGTTTGCAACTCCTGTGAGGGAAACCTAATTATGTGGTATTCTTAAAAATTTTATATTAACCCATTTTCAGAATGAAAATACACTGGAAAGGTTCTAATACTATTTTTGCCCACGTCCGTGTTTGGGACGTCTCTTTTGTTGCTTATACTAAGCTCACTATAGCCAGAAGCTTGACTGAAAAACAAATGTTTGGCAATTTGTTTTAGAAACTGCATCAAAGCACAAGAGTGACCATTATTTTGTACCTTTCTCATGCCCATATATGGCCTTGTTTTGAAGTCCCACGAATGAAAGTTCACTGGAGATAAACTCAGAATGAAGGTCTCTTTACCCTGCCTCTTATCAAACAACAGTTTATCATAGATCAACCCTGGCATTATGTGGTAAAGACTCTGTGTGGCTTTTACAGATAAGAAAAAAGTAAACAGGACAGAGAGGATGTTTGGAGCCTTGATTTTGTTTAGCTTTTATTGCTCGTGGGACACAAAGCTGTCCTTTTCTTTTCTGCTTCATGTTTTGTATATTTTTGTCTTTAATGAGACTTTACACAGACTGTCCGAAAAATTCCATGATCCGGAAACCTAAGGCTGGCTTGTCTTTGGGATGATTTTAGGTCTCTGAAATTGGTGATCAAACAGGATCTGGGCTCTGCCTGGGGCATCCTGAGATGGTGTCTGCTGAGGTCTTGAGATAAATAAAACTTGAGACACTAAAAGGCAATTCAGTAAAAATCAGCCGATTTGACTGATTCTTTCCCGCCTTGAACCGACCAGTTGTCCAATCGGCGGGTCCTCACGGGCACTGTTTGCAGCTCTAGCTTCCCCGGGACCGTCTGTGTTGATGTATGAAAATGAATCTCCGGACAGAAGGTGCAAACAGAGGACGTGAGTTCCCAGCACCGGGCTTAGTCTGCAGACCTGCTTCCCCGCTCCCACCACAAAATGTCTCTTTCATGGAGAAGACACGTGGCCTTTAGCTCAGATGGTCTGTACCGAGCCCGTGGTGAGCTTGCCATGCCGCTGAGAGTGTGGTGGGGGGGACGGGCTTCCGTGCCGACCCTACTTTCCAAGCCAGTGGATGGCCTTTCATGCTAGATTAGTTTCCTGTAGCTGCTGTGACAAACTACCACAAATTCAGGGGCGTAAACAGCACACGTTTATTTTCTTGCAGCCTGGAGGTCAGAGAGCAGTGTCAGTCTCGCTGGATAAGTCAGGGTGTGGGCAGTGCCCATTCCTTCTGGAGGCTCTGAGGGGAGGCCCGTCTCCGCCCCTCTTTCTGCTGGCAGAGGCCGCCTGCGTGTGGGCTTGGGGCCCCTTTTTACATCACCCCAACTTCTGCTCCTGTTGTTTTGTCTTCAACTACTCAGTCCATCTCCTGCCCGCCTCTTGTGAGGATCTTGGTGATGACAGCGGCCCCCCTGGGTGGCCCAGGTCAACCTCTCTCCAAGACCCGCAGCTCACATCGGCAGAGCCAGCCGCAGGCCGGCCCTGGGCATCAGGCCATCACAGCGCTCCAGCCCTTAGCCACCCGGCCTGCTCCTCAGAAGCGTGAGCACAGCAGCCCAACACCATTTTCAATGGCACAAAATTCCCCAGTGGAAAAGCGGCCGTTGAAGTGTGTAAGGGTGCAGAATGGGCACCGGTGCTCTGCGAATAATGCTGCTGGTCCGAAGGGATGTTTTCCTCCAATTCATCCATTAAGCAACCTCTATGTGCCAAGCAAAATAGTCCGAGACAAACTTTCTGCCTTTCAGAAACTGACAACCCAAAGGGGTAGGGTGGCACCAACAAGGGACACCTACTGCTTCACCCAGCGCCTCCCTCCGCCTGGAATCACGGTCAGTTGATTACAGTGTGAGAGTACTTCATTGTCACGTTTCCTCCACACAGGGCCCCCAGATCAGCTGATTTATTTGCAGCTTTTCTCCAAATTAAGTGGAAATATAGATCAGGTTAGATTTGAAGGTTGCTGAATTTGGTCTTCAGGGGCCTTCACGTGAGTACCACAGCCGTTGTTTGATCGGACTCCCCGTCTGCATCTCCCCTGGCTTCTGTGTGTAATGTGTGAGGGCAAACATGTCGCAGTTTTTGCAGGGTCACCCCTGAAAGTCACAGCCCCATTTTACACTGAGGGGACCTGTGGTCTGGGGAAGGTGAATGACTTTCTTATGATTGATCAGACCTTGGGTCCCAGCCCCAGAGAGAGGACCCGGACCTGAGTCCGGTGCTCTGAGCTGCATTCCTCCACCTGGTTGGTGGATTTGTGGGCACTGAAGGCCACAGAGCGCGGGCCCCCTTCTATGGACAGTCACACAGCAGCCTGTTGGCATGTGGTTATTTGGCCACATGGTGGTGCTTCACACCCAACAATTGTGCTGGGCCTCTGTGCATCCCTGAAGGTTTGAAATCCTAACGGGAAGGCAAAGAGGTCTGCCCTCTTCCTTAGGATGACAGGGGTACCTTGGCAGTGACCATGGTAGGGGCGGGGCATGAGCTGGATTTGGAACCGAGGACAGGCTGAGGACCGAGAGTTCCACATTTGGAGCCCATTTCAGATTCCTTCCCAATGTTGTACCAACTCCACATACGATGTAAGATGTTTTCTGACAGCACGGCAGATGAAGACCATGGGCCCACATGAGCTGGAGTTTCGATACTTTTGGAAAGAGAGATTTTTCTGAAGGTACTTCCTGACTCCAAGACAGGCCTCAGCTTCTTCCAGAATAAAGAAAGGGTTATTACCCACTATTTTATTCTTTTCTTGGAGGCTATGAAAGACCTGAGCCTGAGTTTGAATATCAGCTCTGAACACTGATGTGTTTTAGAGCCTCAGGGAAGCTCGAAAATGTCTCTGTACCTCTGTGTGGTCATCTTTAAAAGGCATTCACAATAATAGTACCTCCTTTAGGGGATTTTGGTAAGGATGAATTAATATTGACCAGATGAAATGGCCAGCATTCAATAGTCTGAACCCCGAGCATGGCAGTTCCGTGTGGTTCACCCCACAGTGCTTTGTGCCAGGCACATAGCCAGGACTTGGTAGGAGTGAGCTAGCAGGACACGGGTACAGCAAGCACTTACTGTGAGCATTTTTAATAAATAAACCAAGCAAGCAAGCATGGAATCGCACCCACCAGAGCCATGGGATGTAGCAGAAGCACTCGTAAGTGAGAGTTCACTGCAGTAAACAGCTGCATGAAGAAGTGAGAAAGATCCTGAATAAAAAACCTAACTCTATGCCCTAAGGAACTAGAAAAAGAAGAACAAGCTGAGTCCAAAGTCAGCAGAAGAAAGGAAATAATAAAGGTTAGAGTAGAAACTAATAAAATATAAAACAGAAAAACAACAGCAAACATTAACCAGACTAAGAGTTGGCTCTTTGAAACAATAAAAAATTGACAAACTCTTGAGTAGGCTAACCAAGGGAACCAGAAAGGGCTTAAATCAACAAAATTATAAACGAGCAAAGAGGCATTGCAACTGATACCACAGAAATTCACAGGATCGTAAGAGGCTGCTGTGAACTACTGGACACTAACTGTCTGGACAAATGGAAGAGATGGAAGAAATTCTTAGAAACATACAGCCTATCAAAACTGCATCATGCAGAAACAGAAAACTGAACAGACCAATTACTAGTAAGGGGATTGAATCAGTAATCTCCCAGTGAAGAAAAGCCCATGATCAGATGGCTTCATCTGTGAATTTTTCCAAACATTGAAACTGACACCAGTCCTTCTCAAACTTTTCCCTAAAAATGAAGAGGAGGGAACACCCTCAAACTCATTTTATGAGGCCAGCATTACCCTGATAACAAAACCAGAAAAGGACATTACCAGGAAAGGAAACTATAGACCAATATTCTTGATGAATACACATGTAAAAATTCTGAATAAAATACTAGCAAACTGAATTTATCAGCACATTAATAAAAAGATCATACACCACAAAGTAGCATTTATCCTTGGGATGCAAGGATTGTTCAAAATCTGCAAATCAATCAATGTGATATATCATCAAATTCTTTGAATGAAAGAAGAGAATCCTATGATCATCTCAATAGATCAGGAAAAGCATTTGAAAAACTTCAACATTGATTGATGATAAAACTTAAAAGAATGAGGCATAGAAGGAACATATCTCAACATAATAAAGGCCGTATGTGACAAGCCCACAACTAATTCAATGGTGAGAGGTTGAAAGCTTTCCCTCTAAGATCAAGAATAAGACAAGGGTGCCCATGCTCACTGCTCATATTCAACATAATACTAGAAGCCCTAGCTAGAGCAATCAGGCAAGAAAAAGAAATAAAAGAAATAAAAGAAAAAATATATAAAAAATAAATCAGAATTGGAAAGGAAGAAGTAAAATTGTCTCTATTTGCATATGACATGATTTTATATACAGAAAATCCTGAAGATTCAACCAAAAAATGTTTAGATCTTATCAATGAATTAAGTAAAGTTGCAGGATACAAACTTTGCATACAAAAATCAGTAGTGTTCCTATACACTAACAGTGAATTTTCTGAAAAAGAATAAATAAATTGACCCCATTTACAATAGTCTCAAAAACAGTAAAATACTTAGGAATAAATACAGCTAAGGAGGTGAAAAATCTCTACTCTGAAAACTACGAGACATTGATGAAAGAAATTAAAGAAGACACAAATAAATAGAAAAGTATCCTATGTTCATGAGTTAGGAGAATAAATGCTGTAAAAATGTCAATACTACCAAAAGCCATCTACAGATTCAACATAATTTTTATCAAGATTTCAATGGCATTTTTTACAGAAGTAGAAAAACACTCCTAAAATTTATATAGAGCCATAAAAAACCTCAAATAGCCAAACAAATCCTGAGAAAGAAGAACAAAGCAGGAGGCATTATACCTCTTGATTCCAAACCATACTAAAAGCTATAATCATCAAAACACTATGGCACTGGCATAAACACAGCCAAGTAGACCAATGAAACAGAACTGAGAGCTGAGAAATAAACCCAAATAGACATAGTCAACTTATATTTGACAAGGGAGACAAGATTACCCAGTAGAGAAAAGACTGTGTTTTCAATAAATGGATATTTACATATAAAAGAATGAAACTAGAGCCATGTCTCATATCACTCACAGAAATTAACTCAGAATGGATTCATGACTTAAACATAAGACTTGAGACCATGAAACTCCTAAAAGAAAACATAGGGAAGGATTCCTTGACATGGGTCTTGGGAACAATTTAATGGATATGACACCGAGGTACAAGCCACAAAATCGAAACTGAACAAGTGGGACGACGTCAAACTCAGAAGCTTCTGCACAGCAAAGGACACCGGCAAAATGGAAAGGCAGCCTACAGAATGGGAAAAAATTTTGCAAACCATGTATCTAACAAGGGGTCAATACGCCAAACGTGTGAAAAACTCACACAACTCAATAACAAAACACCAAATAACCCAATTGAAAAATGGGCAAACGACCTGAACAGACATCTCTACAAGAGTACACAAAAAGATGCTCCATGTCGCTAATCCTCAGGGAATGCAAATCAAAACCACAATGAGAGACCGCCTCACACCAGTCGGAATGGCCACCGTCCAAAAGACAAGAAAAGACAAGTGCTGGTGAGGATGAGGAGGAAAGGGCATCCTTGTCCACAATGTAAACGGGTGCAGCCACTGTGGAAAGCAGTGTGGAGCTTCCTCAAAAAATTAAAAACAGAAATACCATATGATCCAGCAATTCCACTTCTGGGAATATATCCAAAGGAAATGAAAACACACAAAGAAATCTACACCCCCATGTTCACAGCAGCATTATTTATAATTGCCAAGACGTGGGAACAACTTAAGTGACCACTGATGGATGAATGGATAGAGAAATTGTGGTATGTATGTGGAATAATAATGAGATATTATTCAGTTATAGGAAATGAGGAAATCCTACCATTTGTGACAAGAGGGATGGACTTTGAGGGCATTACGCTCAGTGAAATTAGTCAGAGACAGAGAGACAAGTACTGTATGGTCTCACTTATATGTGGAGTCTGAAAAAAAAACAAGCCCCCATACATAGAAACCGATGGGGTCTGTGGTTACCAGAGGCAGAGGGTGGGGGAGGGGAATGTGGAGGGGGGGCTCAAAAGGGACAACCCCCCAGCGACGAGCAGTAAGTACTACGGGGTCGCATGCAGCGTGGAGACTGGAGCTCATGCAAGCTGTCAGAAGAGTAAATCCTTGGAGTTTTATCATAAGGAGAAAATATTTTCCTTTTTCTCTTTTTTTCTTTCTTTTCCCCTTATTGTTTCTATCTTCTGTAAAAATTTTCCTGAAGATTCGTACTTATAGGTGACCCTGTTTTTTCCATAGGCTGAAGCCCCAGATAGGAAAATATGCCTGAAGGAAATGTGGCTGTGACGCCACAGCTCACTGTCGGCCAAGTCACGTCTACCTCAAGCCATCTTTCAATGGGATGTTAGTCCCACTAAGGAAGAAAATCCAGGCCGACCCTGTACCCCCGGGTGGTGTGGAGTGTCGGGCTCAGCTTCATCCCTTGCCGGCCGCCTGGGGCCTGCCTCGCGGTCCACGCACAACCTGCCTCTCTGAGGGCGCTGACACTGAAATTCATTTCCGTCTCTCTGATACACCACATCCCAGCCCTCTTTGTCCCAGCCTCTCTTAGTGGTCGCGGTTGAATGCTAGCTCATCTCAGTTTGTTCCTCTGGGTTTACCAAACTGAGGCAGCTACACTCCCAGAAATGCAAAAATAAACAACCACAAAACAGGTGATGGTTTTATTTCTCAGAGAGAATTTTCTTCCCAGACACCATATCCTTGCACTCTCCTGCCTGTTTCCTCCTCACCCGAGAGAGATGCACTCCAGAAGACTTCCTGTGGTGCCTCCCCTCCCCCTTGTCCTGTGAAAAACGAGAGGTTTGTGTTTTTCATGCACGTTAGGCAAAGACCACAGGAGATGGGAGGGGTCTTCAGGGTCGCATTACCTGTAGCAAATGAGGCTGAGTTTACAAACCCAGGTCTAATCCAGAGAATGACGTTTGAACTCTTCAATGCACCCAAGCATGGATTGAACGTTAAGAAGCCAGACACAGAGCAGAGCATGCTGTATGATTTAGTTTCTATGAAGTCCAAGAGCAAAACTCATCTACAGAGATAGTGGCCAGAAGAGTACTGGGGGTGGTGGGCTGGCTGACAGGGGCGCGAGGGAACCTTCTGTGGTGATGTAGATGTATGGCCCTTTGACCAGGGCATGAGGTCCACAGGCGCAGTCGCTTGTCCCAGTTCATGGAGCTCGACATCAAAGAGGAAGCAGTGAAAAATGTCGCTGAGAGCAGCCAGCCCAGCAGGGCACGAAGGCCCCTCACGTCACGCAAGAGAGACGGGAATTTGCATGTCATGAAAGTTCCTCACTCGGCTGTCTGTGCGATTGGAAAACATAGAAAATGTCAGCCAATTTTCCAGACCGTTTCAAAATCCATGCATGTTTTTCTTCATACACACACTGCCTGTGTCTTATTTACAAAAAGTATAGTCCTTGGGGTGGTCGTTGTGATTAGGAAAACTGGCAGTGAAAATTAACACATACCATAAAAGAGTGATAATTGCTCTGCGGCCATATACAATATTATTATAGAACGGTATTCACTGAGGAATTCACTTGGTCCACACAAGCTCAGTCTTGTTCTAGGCAAGATGGCCCCTTCCTTGTCACCCTGAAGACGAAGCTGCCATGGCCCACGAATGATTTGCCATATGCTGCTTAACATCAGAATCAAAATGAGCTTGTGCTTTTTGTGTGAGATGCTGAAATTTATTAGAAAATCAGAAAGCCTAATTTTCACCAAGTTCCTGAAACCTGCCATCTGCTGCATGAGAAAGAAAATGGAGACTTTTTTTTAAACCTTTTACTCATTGTGAAGTGTGAGAGTGCTGGCGTGTTTGCAAAAGCCGGGCTGGGGGCTGGGGGCACATAAAAGACAGCAGAGGGACCCACTCGGCAGGGGAGAAAGGGGCTGTCAGCTGGCTGGGGGCACAGGCTTGGGCAGCGTGATTGGGGCAGTCCCCCATTCCTGAGCCTTTGTCTCCTCCTGACCGCACGTTCCTTCCACGTCGGAACAGCACGGGTGAGGCTAAACTCTCCATTCCAGAAAGGAAGAAGCGAGGGCTTGAGGAAGCCCCAGTCTTCCCAAGTACTAGGGCTCGTCGTGGAGGGGGCAGTGTGAGCACACCCGGAGGGTAACGGACACGAAGCCAAAAGCCTCGGTGGGTGGACGGGGGTGGAGGGGTGTGGGAGCTTTCCAGGGGAGCGAGAGGAAGTGAGGGTGGGAAGGGAGAGGGACCTGGGGAGAAGGAGAGACCTTCAACACTGTTTGGGGTTCCCTCTCTGTGTTGGGTGCTGAGGATGGGAAGATAAAATGCTTTGCACTTTCAGGAGGGCACCAAAGTGGGTGCCTTGGTCTCTGACATCATCAGGTCTGTGAAATGCTGCCCTGATCATGAGTCACGCCCAAGAGGCTGTCCTATTCCTCCGTGCAGCCTGGGGGGCTTACCTATTCTCTCCCCTTGATTTCATATTTGTTTTTCACTCTTGCACTTACAGCAAAGCTGGCCTGTCTGGGGAAGCGCTGTAGGCCACACTCATTGGACCTGCTGAGTGGGGGGTTGCTGTCCTCTGATCACAATACTCAGGAAACAGGCTGCCAGAGCCTGAGGGGGGGTTTTGGGAGGGAGGGGAGGTTTGAGGCAACAGGAAATTTCACAGAGACCTTTTGGGGTCGAGTTCTGGGCAAGGCACGCACCATGTCCAAGGAAGGTTGGTCAGAGAGTGAGAAAGACCTCTCAACAGCCCGTCTCATCTGCAGCCCAGCCTTCCTGCAGGAGCCTGGAGGCCTCTCCAAGTCCCAGTCTGGGGTTCTAGGGTGCCCCGGAGCCACGGGCCCTGAGATTGGCCCCCTGGGAGCTCAGCCCACACGCTCATCGCCTGGCATGACCCTGGCATGACGCTGGCACCCTCTGCACTCCCCAAGGGCTCTTCACACAGGTAAGGGACGACAGCCGTCAGTCTAAGGAGAGGATGGAGACCCAAAGTGCCTGGATTTCAGGGGTCGGCCTCCCACTTAAGCCAAACTGGGAGAGAAGGCTTCCTGGAGAATCGGCCACTGGCTGCCGTGAGGGGTGACCAGGTGGGACAGGGACAAAGGAGCTTCTGAATTTGCTGCGAGATCAGGTGGGAAGCGAGGGTGAGGCATGTGGTTGGGCTGGGCGCCGCTCCAGGCCTGTCCCAGCGCAGGGCCGGCTGCCCAGTGCTCTGAGGGCCTGCGAGCTCAGGCCCAGGCAGAGCGGTGGGGCTGGCGTTTTGCACCTCAGAGAGAAGTTCAGGTTTCAGGCTGCACGCCTCAGGGAAGATGACTCCCTGGAGCAGCAGCCTTACTTTTTACTCCCTCTGCAACCAGGGGTTGACAGTTAGCTCCCGGCCCAAGGCCCCCAAGCTGCTCCTGATTTCCCGGGGGGCTTGCCCCAGCCGCTACAAGACGGGCTTCTTCAGCCAGACGGCTCGAGAGCTTGGCGCCCTGCTAGACCGCCGAGCCAGGAGACAGCTGCTGGGCGACATGGTATGGCCCGGCCCCACACCCTGTCCTGACCTCCCCTCGGCCCCCCTTTGTTGAGCACTTACTCCTGAAATGGCTGTCATTATACCTGTTACCTTATTTACTCCTATGACGACCCTGTGAGAAGGGGGCCATTCTCACCCCCTTTTTGCAGATGAATCAACTGAAGTCAGGAGATTTGGTGAAGGGCCAGGGTCACGACTGGTAAGATGGGGCGGTCAGCAATCAAGCCATGCAGGCTGGACTCCAGAAGTGTTACTCTCCAACCCCCAAAATTGTAATTCTAGAAGAATTAGCGCTACTATTTCCAGGTTAGGTGTCTCACTGACGCTAGGTTCACCAAACGGAGACATGTCACCCCACGTGGTGCCCCCGGCAGCGGGCCTCTGGATTCCCAGCCTGGGCTTCCTCTGTCACACACACAGAGCTTTGGCCGTGGGTGCGATGCTCTCCTTGCACTAGGCACTCCTTCGTAGAGACTGCCGGGGTAAACAGCTGCTACCTTTGTTAACACTGGGTTGGTTTTAAGTGCTTGGAGGTATTTAAAGATTTTCATGAGTTCAGGCTTGAGGGTTCAGTTCAGTACTTGTTTATTCAGTGTTTATTAAGTACCTACTATGTGCCAGATACCATTTTGGCACTTTAGTCAAATATCAGTAAGTTCCACCTACTTCCTGACCCTGAGGAGCTTGTAATTAGCAAAGGAGAGGGGAAAAATTATGTGTAAAAATAATATATATGTAATACATACACATACATAGGTGTGGGGCACGTGGGGTGTGCACATATGCCAGCCAACTAGCTGGGACATGTGTGTGCGCATATGATATTTTAACAAAGCAATCCTGGGGGGATGAGGATGGAGGGTTGAGGGCTGCGTCTGGGTCCTGGGTAGTGCCGGCCGAGGGGTAGGAAGGGTTCTGGAGACAGGCCACCTGCAGCTGAGGCTTGTGCCGTCAGAGGCGAGCCTCCTGTGTTCGAGGGAGGGCCGGGGGCACCCAAGGTGGCAGGTGTAGGCAATCACGGAAACACAAATTAAGACAGTTCTCAAGAGTAGTGGGAGGCCAGGCCAGCGGGCTGTCTTGTAAAGGGCCACACCTGGGGGGCAGTAGAGCAGGGAAAGATGGAGCAGGGGGAGACGGCGTCCTGACGGTGGGGACCTGGAAGCCCACCCGTGCAGCCCATCCGTTCTGTGCCAGGGAAAGAGCTGCTGGGGTTCAGACCCTCCCTTCCTGGTGGCCCTGGCCTCTTTCCCCTAAGAAGTCCCCACATGCACAGGTCCAAACTTACAAACCTCAGGCCTGGTCATGAGCTGGATTCCTCCCTTTATGAAGATACCGTTTCAAAACCGAGCTCCCCAGGGGCTCCCAACTGTGTGAACCAGCCACGGCCCTTAGCCTAGCAGGCCCTGAGCCGTGGAGAGCGGCCGGGCCTTCCAAGCAGAGACATTACCTTTCACTTATTTTTAAGCTGAGGAAGGAAGGAAGGATGGTCACAGATTTGTGAGTAAATTCTTCTCATCCCTGTGTCCTCACTGTCCTTTTTGCTCTGCCCGTATTTCCTTCACTTTTTATGTCTTCCTCAAGGGCACACACACCCGTGTGGTGCACTTTCGTAAAGAAAAGAACAAGTCCTTTCCCTGCCTTTCGGACAGGACAGGAGGCAAGGGCCCTTCCTCCCCACCCCCCTCACCTAGTTTCCTGCCCCCCCCTTGTGGTTTTGAGTTGTTCTCACCAAGCAATTCCTTATTTGGGAAATGGTCACAGGGAACCTCTTCTAATTCTACCCTGATTTCAAACTGAGCTCTTGTGTTTTCCGTATGGGAAGGACTTCCCCGAGCTGGGAGTGAACAGGGCTGCTGAGGGGAGCCCACGCGAAACGGGGAAAGCGCAGCTCATTTCCCCAGGACTGTGCGGCAGCCAACCCCCCACCCCCCACGCCAAAGCCACTCCGGTGTCCTTGAGGGGATTTCGGGCTTCCTTACTCACACTTCCCCTCTTGTCTTGTGTTCCAGTATGGATTCATCAACACCTGTCTGGAGTCTCTTGTGAAGGAGGAGTTTGGCGAAGAGACGTGGGAAAGGCTGAGGTGAGTTCATGGGAGGCAGGTGAGGAGGGCTGGTGCGGCGCACAGCCTCCTGGTCTCGCAGGCTGTGGGATTTCACTGACCTTTGGATTAAGACAGCTAGTGTTTCTAGGGACATCAGTTCAAGCGCCTTAAACCTACCAATGACTAGAGAACAAGCCTGCTATACCATAGTGTCTTCAAGGAAGACATCAGTCTCGATTCCTCCAACCGGCCTTAGAGTAGTGTTCCCAGGCGAACAATGCCAACATTATTCTACCTTTTATTTGCTCCCTTTAATGGCAGAGGAGAAGCAACTGCATTATTTCCATTACACATAAGTGGAGCCCCCGAGACCCCATGGAAGAGGGAGGCCGCTTCCGAGTCCGGCCAGTCACTCCTTAGATTTTCCTTAGCTCACGGTTACAGGTTCTCCTTGCTGCCTCCACTTGGTAAACCCTTACTCCTGTATCGACGTCTCCATATATGTGTCCTGTCTGAATCCTTCGATCTTGTGCTATGCCTCTGCTTTCTTGGAGGCTTGCAGCCTTAAAATGTTAGAGGATTGGGCTCATAGGGTCTCAGAAACCTCCTGGTTCTGTGAAGAGGGAATAAGAGAAAGATGGAATGTGATTGGCTTCCTCAGTTAATCAATGGCGTGCAAATTAAAACAATTTGGCACTGCTTTGCCCATTAAATCTCCAAAAAATTTAAATGGTAATAACCAGTTCCGGTTAAGATGGAGCAAAATGAGTAATTGCTGATGGCGCTGTAAATTAATGCAGCCCCTTTGGAAAGCAATTTGACTAGATGTACCAAAAGCTATGAAAATGGTGACATTCTTTAAAGTAGTAATTCCATTCTTGAGAATCTATTCCCTTAGAAACAGACACACCTACAGTACACACACACACACGCGCGTGTGTGTGCAAAGAGATGTAAGGTAGCCGTATATTTATAAAGGGAACAAGAAAAAAACTGTCTTTAATGTTCAAAACCAAGCCAACAGACAAGTGGAATGGCAAAAGAATCAGGCATCATTACTTGTGATCTCAAAGCTCATGAAGCAACCTATAAAATTCTATAATAGTTATTAAGTAAAAAAACAAAAACAAAAAAACCAGACAGAAACTTACACAGCCTCTGGGTGAATTGCACAGATGAAAAGCGAGAAGACCAAACTCATAATAACTCGTGATTGAATTGGGAAGATGACTTGCTGGGTGTCTTTTCTCTAACACCCTAAGTTTCCTTTTTCATCGCTTTTGTAATGTAAAAACAACTGGGGTCACTTGGTGCAAACTTCCCCGTCACCCCCTCCTATTCCCATTTTACAAATAAAATCCTTAGAGCTGAGCGTGCAGGAGACTAGGGAGCATGAGGCTAAACTGAGGGGAGCCAGGCCAGCCCCACAACCTGGGGCCCCTGCTCCGCCCCATGTCACACTAGCCAATGGCTAGCGCATCTGTGCGGCCACCCGGAAAGGCAGCCCCAGGCCGTTTCCATAGACTCTCTGGGGTAATTCACTTAGAGCACAACAAGTCAGGTGAATGGGAACGTGGAGCTCTGGCCTCCCAGAGGCTAAGGTTGCTCATTTCCAGGTATTCCAAGGGGGCACCGAGGTTCCGAGAGGTTAAGCGTCCGGCCCAAGACTGCACAACAAGTGGGTAACAGGGCTGGGGTGCAGCGTCTGTCCCTTCAGTGCCCTTCTCCCCCACACAAGGCAGGCAATCATCTGTTTCACTGCGGAGGAAACTGAGTCCCAGAGAGGGGCTGCTGGTGGCCACACTGTTAAGGAACAGAACCGGGACACGAGCCCAGGTCTGAGGCTGCACAGACCCCTCTTTCTCACTGGTGGCGCTGCCAGGGGGAGGGCAGTCTCTGGGTGAAAAAAGAGGGGCATCTCTTTAAACATGAGCTCCTATAGTGCTTGGTACCGAGGATTAAAGAATTAAAGAAGCCGTTTGCCTGTATGGTTTCTAATCTATCAAAACATAACATATACACCTGGGCCATGGGACCTACATGCTGTCAGCTGTAGGTGCCAGAGTGTCAGCTGCCCCGACCAGGGTGCGGCCGGCCAGGAGGAGGGGAGCAGGGGTGGCAGGTGCAGCCAGGCTGCAGGATGGGCATTTCGGGTGGACCGGGCACCAACTTGGGAAACAAAATATTTGTGCCCTAAGCCGTTGGAGGAGGCTGCTAGTCCTTGGGAATGCGTGGCTGGTCCAGCAGGGACTCTGGAGCTGCACCACCTGCAGTCTTGGGACCCTGGGAAGTTCCTTAGCCATTGTGACATGGGTGTTTCAGCATAAAATCATAGTCGAAGCAGCTAACCTCCCAGGGGTGGACGCAAGGGCGACAGGAGACACTACAGACAGGGCACTTGGGATAAATGCCTGGCTGGTGGTGAGTAGCCAGCAAATGTAAGCCGATGCTCACTATTTGCTTGTCTGTAGGACTCTGGTCCTCCAGTGGGTCGGCAGCAGTGGAGGGGCAGTAAGGCGCACGTCCCACTGGACCAGATGCGAGGCCAGGCTCTGCTGCCTGGGACCATCTGCCTCCCAGCAGGCCGCTTCACCCCACAGCTGTCCCCCAAGTGGTGAACTGGTAATAGGGGAATAACGCACCTGTCTCCTGGGCTGAGGACAGGACCCAGCAGGAGATCCACCCAAGGACATAGTAGCTACTCAGAGTGTCGTCCCCCCTCCAATATGCAGGTGTAACATCAAGGTTAGGTCCGATCCACGGGCATACTTTGCTGCTGAGGCTTCCCTCTTGTTCCTCAAGAGGAGATCTGGCTTCCTAGAATTTGCATGACCTGGTGCACGGCATGGCCTCTGTTCCTATCTGCAGACAGGTCTTGCCAACCCCCGCTGTGAGCCATTGTGCGGCCCAGCCCGGAGGACCCTCGCCAACTCCAGTGAGCAGCCAGTGAGAGGGAGGGAACACCTGACTCTTGGTGACTGATTTTTGACTCCTGATCCTTGTGTCATCTGAATTCCTGGTTAGGATTTTAGCCTCAGTCCAGCTGGTAACCTGCAAGAGTCTGTCTTGCCTGGCAGAGGTCAGGGTTCTGGAAGTAACTGGAAATAAGCAGAAATGGCTGCTGCGTGCACACACAGGTGGAGGTAAAACGTGTTTTATGACAGGCAGCTGAGAAATGGTGTTCAAAGGGGGCCTCTTGCCTCCCCTACACTGTGGAGCAGCTGTGGTGTGACCGGCTGCCAGAACCCTGATTAGCTGAGATACTCAACGTGCCTTTGCAAACCTAAGAGAAAACAGCTTTCCGTGTGTAGATGGAAGAGGTAGCTTTTCTCTTCCTGCCCTAGAAGGGCAGTTCTCATAGCATCCCCCAACGAACAGGAGGCCCTGGAATCACAGGAACTCCCAGGTGACAAGGACATTTGAGTGCAGGGTGCAAAAGAGTGCAAGGAGTCAGAAAAATACATCTGGGAACAGAGAAACCAGCAAGGCCATATCCTCAGTTGGGGTGGCTGCGTTGTATCTCTTGAATCGCACAACACCAGCTCTGTTTAATTGGGCCTCAAAGGATGTATCCGCATATTCAGCAAGACACCTTGTGATCACACTGGAAATGCATGTTTAAACCAAAGCAAAGCCTATTTTACAACCTCAGCCAGCAATGAAAATTGCATCATATTACAACTCATTAAAAAAAGAACAAAACTATAGTGCAGAAAACTCAAATTAAGGCAAGATTATTTGCTGTATAGAGTATTTGCTTCAGGCTACATTTAAATAACAAGGTCCCTGGTGCTTTTAAAATAGAATTTTAGCTGAAAAAGAAAAACCCATCATTTCTCACATAAATTTTAAGAAGAAACGATTAGGTAAAATGAGATATGTCTCCAGACTTTATGACATAAATGACATAAATTTGCTTTACATAACATAATCAGAAACAGATGTTTCTCCTCCTTTGCTGCATTGTTTATTTCTCTCTCATATAAGCTGGAGTTACAGATTTTTAATTAGGCACCACTCTTTTACAACCTCCTGGCTAAAACCTTTATCAAGACTTAACCAATAGATTGGTAAAAGTAAGGCCCCTGGTGTCAGATAAACCTTCACATTTGCCTGGATCATTTACTAGCTGTTTGACCTGGGCACGTTTGTTTATTTAACATGTATTTATTTAGTTCCTGCTATGTACCGAAAAGAATTCCCGTGCAGAGGATAGTGGTGGAGGGAAGAGACGATGGCTGGGTTCCCTGGGAACATGTATTACAGTGTTGAAGGTGTGTGTGTGTGTGTGTGTTGCAGAGGTGGGTCAGACAATAAACAAGTAAGTAAAGAATTAAACATAAATCTTTCAGGTTGTGCTAAGGGCTGTACAAATATAGGGTCCTTGAGAGTGACCAGAGAGAGAAAATGCCAGGTTCCTTGAAGTGGTCAGAACAGGCTTCTCTGCAAAGGTGGCATTTGACCAGCAAGGCAGGAAGGAGTCAGGGAAGTATGTGTTCTTGGCTGACAGCAAGTACAAAGGTCCTGAGGTAGGACTGAGTTTAGTAATTCGAGGCCCAGAAGAAAATTCAGTGTGACTGGAGTATCATGAGTGAGTGAGTCTGGTAGGAGATGCAAGTGGAGAAGTTGCTAAAGATCAGAATATACAGGCATGTGGAGGGTGGAAAAGAGGTGAAATCTTCTGACTATGGTGGTCCTGAGGTCTCTGGCCTGGGCGTCCTTGCTTCCGAATGGAGCTCATAATGGTTCTCATCTCACCTGCTTGCGGGGACTGAGGGGCGAACACAGGTGGAGCATCGGCTCCTAGCCTGGGACTGTGCATGATTCACCACGTGGGCTAACATTCAAGGAGTCAGAATGGGCCTCCATGGGGTACAGGACCTAAGAAGAGGCTCTGGGTGGAGATGTCATGCTCAGCATACTCTCTCCACTGTGTGAACAAACGTGTGGAGGCAGGGCCAGTGCCCGGATGGTGTATAAATGTACGGACGGAAGACGAGTAAGTGAGTGGTGGGCAGATGACCACCAAGCACAAACCAGTCACTTGCCAGGGAGGTGGATGGGGCCAGGGGCTCCTACCCAGAGGCTGGTGGAGGGCTTGAGAGGCTCCGAGCACCTTTGAATTCATCTGTGGAAACGCGTGCCTGTGTCTACGTGTGTGTTCTGGGAGAGGGTCCATGGGAGTCATCAGAACGCCCACGAGCTGTGACCTAGTGTGTTCTAGGATCCCTGCCTGTACATTCTTGGGATTTCTGCTCTTACTAAATAAAAAACGGTCCTACCATTCTGACATCTTGGAAGGCACGTTCAGATACACTGGGAAGTGTCTGAGTAGAAGCAGTGAGGACGGCTCACTGCCTCCTTGCCCTTGACTAACCAAACTCTTACCCCGTCCTCAGGGAAGCGCACTCCCTACCCCCGTCTCCCTCCCGGTCTCCTAAGCTGCCTCTAGTTAAAGTGTAGCTGAAGGCAGAGAGCTTCTGTTTCTAAGCTTTAGTTGAGGAATGCCGCATCCCTGTTCCTGCTCCATCCCTGGCCAGAAGTGTGTTTGTTGACTTATGTGCTATCATCGATGTCAGAACTAGAAGCGCCCTGGGAGTCACTTTATTTGGGATTTCTCAACAGAGGAACTTATTCCCCAAAAGGTCATACCAGAATATTTAAGGACTTATTAGTTAGCACATTAAAAAATATATAGTTAATATTATGACATTATTATATATATAAAACAGAAATTGTTTTTCTCATCAAAGCCATTGAAAGGAAAACAAGAAGTATTTTTGTTTAACGGGGATAAATGGAAGATCAGTTTTGCAGGTCTTAGGAGGCCTGAGCTTGAGTAACTTAGAGAGCCTCCTTTGAAAAAGACTCTAAAGTTACAAATAAAAATTTAGCTGTAAAAGTGAGTACTTCCTTAGAATAAGAAAAACATTTGAATAGCCGATAGACAATAGAAACATCAAGAGTGTGAAAGGCCACGTAAGTTCATTATTACTGTCATGGATTAACTGCCGACCCACTTTTATAACATCTTCCCTGCATCTCTGGCTTTTGCCCATTCATATGACAAGGATTCAATAAGATAATTTTCCACAAAGGGAATAGAATGGATATTCCTAGCATGGCTAGCTGAGAACTGTTCTTCCTGTGTTTTATTTCGACTGATCGCTTAGACAAATTTCTTTCTGCACATCTATAGTTTTCTCAGCAGTTTCTTGCAAATCATGTTGTTTTTCTGGTGCCAAGTCCCAGGAGAATGTCAGCCCTCAATCTCCCTCTACACGTCTCACCCCCTTTCCCCACCTTCCCATGCTGTTTTAGGGCAAGTTGTCTGGGACCAGGTGGTCCCCAGTCAGCTGCCTTTGGGGGGGGCACATTAAGATCTGGATGATTTTGAGTCTACTGGGGAAGGTGGCTCTCAGGGCTGCGTGGCCCGCAGCCCTTCCCAGGGGCACTGAAGACTGCCACCAGGGCATATGGGGGCTCTTCCCGCACCCTGGGCTGGTGGCAGCTCCGAACTGGAGGAGGTGGGGCAGGGCTGCTTCCTTCCCAGAAGCCATGTCAGAAGGTCCCAGAGCCAGTCTGATCCATTCTGGGCTCAGCTAGAACTTCTCATTTTGGTCTTAGGAAACATTTTTACTTTTAAAACTCATTGAAAACCCCAAAGAGCTTTTATCTCTTGGTATTTACTGTGCTGGAAATTAAAACATAAATTTTAAAAATGGTTATCTATTAATACAGCTAAAAATAATATTGTGTGCCAGCATAAAAAACACGTGTTTATGAGAAACATTATTTAATTAAAAAAATTAGCGAGAAAAGTGACCTTGTTTCACGTTTTTTGCAAACCTCTTTAATGCTTGCCTTACTAGACGATAGCTGGATTTCACCTTCTGCGCTTTGTTGTAATCTGTGTTTTTTTTTGTTGAAATAAGAAGAAAGTACAAAAGGAGGAGGGACTTTCCTACTCTTTTCACATAATTGCAGAGGTTCTTTCAAACCTCAGAAGATTTCCACCTGTGGTTTTTCTCCAAGAACAGTTACAATGTTGAGTGTGAAACACCAGTGACCTTCATCCTCTTACCTGAAATCCCTCGGCCTGTGTTACACTTTGAAATAAATCTCTTACCATCACTTTGTGCCATGGGGTAGTAGTCATTTGGGAAATAGTAGCTCAGTTGTGCAGATCGTATGAATATTGACGTAATGCATTATAAACATTCCACCCACTTTTGCCCATATCACCCCATCAAAGCCTCTGAGAACTGAGAAGTTAAGAGCTCACAAGGGCAGATGCAAGTTTTCCGAAATTCCAATTTCCATGTGAAACCTTGAGTTTTATCATTGGCACCAAATTCTGCCAGTTGCTTTCCTAGAAGTGACAGGCTAACTTTGTTCTTTTTTTTATGAAAATGTGTGCCAAATATCCACAGCCGAGGAACCGTTGTTCACCTGTCAGGGGCTCTTTCAGGGAGAGATGATGTCCCACGGGGATGCAGCTAATTCAGCTCATGGAAACGCCCCTAGATGTGCCCTTCCTTGAGGTGCCCACTCTGTTTCTGTGTAGAGCATGAAGAAATGCTGTATGTGGATGTGAGCTTCAGTACAAAAGGCTTCAGTACAATAGTCCTAATTTTATTGTGAAAATGGTTTTGACCTCACGGGCCCTTGAAAGCATCTTACCCCCCCCCCCCCAGGGGTTCCCTGGAACACAGCTTGAGAACTGCTGGCTTAAGTGCCAGGGTGTCTCTCAGTGAATCACACCATGGGCTGGCTGGGGAGAGCAGAGGGCAGGGGAGGGCGGGTGGATGTCGAATCCTCACGGAAACCCCGAGCGCCCAGCGCTGTCCCTGTAATGGTGGGGCAGTGGAGGCGCAGCATGGTTTGCTCCAAGCCATCCAGCCCGGGCTGGTCGAGCCGGGGTGAGTCCCCTGAGTCCTGGCTCCCGTACAGTGGGCATGCAGGCCTCTGCCGCGTCAGGTCGCCCACATTTCGTAAATCTCTTACAAATAGCAGGCTCCTATAGTGCACCAGCTGCAGTGCTAGGCACCGAAGATAGGGAACCAATGACATTTCCCTGTTCTTTGGGGCTGTCGCCTAGGAGGCCCATGGGTGGGGAAACCGGAGGCTGCAGGGCAGCCAGTGCTGAGGCAGGCATGTATGGGACTCAGGAACTCAGAGGAGGGGCTCCTGAGTCCGAGTGTGGGTCAGCGTGGCCAGATAGGAGGGAAGGAGGGAGATCCGGCATGGCCTGTCGTGGGACCTGCCAGTGGCTGGAGGAAGGAGCAGGGAGTCGGCTGGAGGAATGGCTGGAGGCAAGGGGGTCCCGCAGGACGGTACTGCCGGCTCCAGAACAACAGGCCAACGCTCCTCTGAATGCTGGATGGTCCCGGTGCCAGGACAGGCTCCTCCCCACAACGGCACAGTCGCACACGCTTGTCCCACCAGTTCCCTGCCCGCAGGACGGCAGCTCTTGAAGGAACGATCCCCACGGCTTAGAATCGAGCCTGTTTTCTTGGTTTGAAACTTGCTACAAAGTGCTGGTCGTTTTTCCTGTGGGCTTCATGGCTCACTCTGGGCTCTTAGAACCATCCTATGTTTAGTCACGTCGAGCAGTCTAAGAGCTCTAATTCATAATCCGCTGCCTCCCCAGACCGAATCCTAGAGAGTGTTTCTGAGCAGGGGTTTCCCTACATGGAGGGTCATCCGAGACAGGTGGTTAAAAACACACAGATTTCCAGAAGCCATCCTCAGGGCCCAGTAATCTGCATGTTTGTTTTGCTTTCCAAATTGTCCTGAAACAGGCAGCCCGGCCCTGGTTTCCTGCCCAGGTGTTTTTGGAATCACTAGTTGGGACGAACTAACATACACTGAATGGCTGACTACTCCACTTTCATGCTGATTCGTCAGACCTGCTGAATATGTGTGTTTGTGAGCACCTCTGCGGTTGGCCTTCTCACGTCACACGACGTGCACTCCTGGTGTGAGTGGTAGCACTGAACTCTTCCTTTCCCACATTGCTTTCACAACCCCTCGTCTCTTAAAAATGTTTTCTGATGGCCAGTTTTCTCCCCTTCCCTTCTTCTCCTCAGAGATTTGCCGTCTCATTACATAGATCAACTGGTTTATTTATTTTCTTTAATCTTGCGTAACACTATGTATGCAGGTGTGCTTTGACTCTGGGAAGGGTTCTATGCAAGATCGTGGAGATCGATAAACAAGGCTGACAGAGCCTGTGTAATCCTAATGGTCTAGGCATGTCTGGCATCCCAGAAATATGCAACATATATATACAAACCAAATAAATATTTGACACTAAATTATTATCAGCTCAACCCACAGGAAGGAAGAGGCTGCCAGGCCCAGATGGGGATGAATGTGTGGTCCTGAGGCGAGTCACAGAATATGTTAGGTTTCCAAGGGTCCTGGGGGTGATATAATCCCTTTTGAGGCCTTCAGAACAGATTAGGACAATGTGCCAAGTTTAAATTTGGGTCTTACTCATCAAGTTTCTATTTTGCTCATAGGCTTGGAAGCAGGGCGTGAATTTTCACGAAGGTTCACAGTCCCTGGAGGGGGCGGGGGAGTGATGCCAGCAGGTGGGGAGCGCCCCACTTGAGGGGGTGGTGATGGCTAACAGCGCCCCTTGTCTGCCAGGCCCAACTCCCAGCTTTTCTGAACAGCTGTGCTGAGGTGCCAGGAGAGGGCTGTACAGACGTGCACCCAAACAGGAAACCTCACAAGCAGAGGGGAATCCAGAAAGCTTCTAGTTTGGCACTGGCCAACTCTGGGGTCCCCCAGGCTGTTTGACAATCCTCAGGGGATGTGTGGGCGGGGAGGAACATGCATTTAAAAAGAAGTTTGAGGAACACTGACCTCACCAACCATCTCCCTTATTTTACAGAGGAGGAAACTGAGGTCCAAAGAGGAGGAGTGATTTGTGGCAGGGGCAGGCTTGGAACCAGAGCCCCTGACCCCAGCTCGGTCACCGTCCGCTACACGGCACCCTCGGGTCCTCATGATCTTCCTCTTCATATGTGTGTAGCGGTGCGCACTCCCCAAGCTCTCTCCCCCCAGCTCTCCTTTTTCATCCTCCTCAGTCCTTCTGTCAGAAAGGGTACTAGTACCCCACCTTAGTGAAGAAGGCAAAGCCCAGACAGAGAAAGGGATGCTTGCACAGAAAAAAATGAAGATTTAGGAACGAGTAAGGATCGCCAGATATTGGAGTCTTGGTGTCTGGAGGCAGAACCTGCCCAGTCTGCGTTTCCCCAGAGGGCAGAATGAGGGCCAGTGGGTGAGGTCACAGTGGGGGGACATAGGAGCCTCATGGGCTCCGGAGCTCAGGGCGCGGGTCCTTCCCCGTCCCCTGAGTGATGTCGGCAAACTCTCTCTGAGCTTCAGTGTCCTCAGCAGTAAAGGGGATGAGCAGAAATAACCTGGCATCTCTTTGGCCAAAGGCAGACGCTCAATAAACAAAAGGTATTATCAGGGTCCAGAAACAGGTTTCTGTTCAGCCTAAGAAAGCTTTCTTTCGAAGGGAGCAGTGGGTACAAGGAATGTGCGTCCTCACCACTGATGTGCTCAAGAAGGAACTGGAAGGCCAGATTCATAGGACAGGAAACCGGATTAGGAAATTTTATACCTCTCCCTGTTCCAAGATTCTGTGATGTGCTCTGGGATAAACTCGAATGTTCTGTTCTCTCCTCGGCTCTTCAGACATTCTCTCTGCTGCCTCTGAGCCCATGTGTCTGTCCAGAGCGCTTTTCTTTGCCTATTTGTCTTCATCTCAGGGAAGCGATCTCTGCTCAGCCTCCTTCCCCCGGAACTGCCTGGCTTGCTAACCAACCACAGCTTAAGGGTTCACAGACGCAGCAAGCCCTCTGACTGCCCGTGAAGTCTCCTCACCAGGTCTGGGGGCTGCTGCAAGACTGGCGTCCACCAATAGCTCAGATGGCCACATTGCAAGACAGTGAGGTTCTCCAGCAGCCACGTTGTCTGCTTCAGGGGACGAGGTCCATGACCCTGAACTGCTCTGTGTCAGGTTCTGCACCCAGGCTGGGCACAGAGCTACTGGCTGGGGCTCAAAGACAAAAATAAGTCACAATGCCCAAGGTCTGGGGGTGAGACCAATGACCTTAAGATCAGCTGGGGAAAAACGTAGCCTCTGTGAGCGCTTGAGAACGAGCTGGGATCTCAGGAAGACCTCCTGGAGACGCTCACAAACCTGCCACTGCTTCCATCGCTCATGGTCGGGGGTTCTCATGCTGTTTGATCTTGCAGTGGGGCATATATTCCCGAGGCAAAGCCCCAGCTGCTGCTGTTTCACTGCCCCTGTTTACCTTTCAGAGCTTCTGCACAGGTGCAGGAAGGCTTCTTGACCTACACCGTGTACGACGACGCCATCACCATCACGCTCATCCAGGAGGCCTGCCGGATCCTGGGTAAGTTGGAAAGGACTGCCGTAACTAAGCAAGTCGATCCTCATTATTCATGACAGTCCTGTTCTCAAGTCTCTGGGCCCTGAATTAGCAAACCCTGAGCCATCGCTCCTAGGGGATCTTCAGAAGTAAGTTCCCGAGAGCCTCTGACCACAGCATTTTCCTGAGCAGATAAATGCACGGGTTTGTTGTGTGTGTTTCGGTTTAAAGACACCTGTTTTAACGCGTAGTGAGTCACTAACGCTGGGCTCATGGCTGGCAGTCTGTAACGCATGCCCGAATGGGCGTTTTCACGGTGCCTCTGAGGTCTAGCAATTGGCCTGCTGTCCTCAGGGGCTACGGGAAAAGCCAGCCCCAGGTGCACAGTGACCAAGCCCGCAGAGACGGGGCTTCTTCGGACTGCAGCAGGGATGTGCAGTGCGCCCAGGTTGCGTGAGGCCTTGAGCTTATTTCTCCTTCCTTTGAATTTCAGAGAAATTCTCTGATTAAAAAAAGTGATCCCCATGCAGCTGGATCTAGTAGTAGAGAAGGCAGTGTCTGGATTTTCACAACTCTCCGGCACCTGTGTGTCTCATGCTCCCGCTCATCTGCTGGGTGCCGGAAACCTTCGGGAGTCTGCCTCTGGGAGAAGCTCCAAGTCTCTGAGAAGCCGGGAGTGGGGGGTCACTGAGCCTAGGGAGAGGACCATGCGTGAGCAGCAGGTGCTCTGTGGTCAGAGACCGCATGCTGCCTCGCTCCTCTGTTGCACTGGCCTGACTCAGACCTGCAGAGTCAAGCAGGGGCCAGCAGGGCTGGCACGGTGTGGTGGTGACAATGAGCTGGGGGGAATCTGGGGCACCGACAGGTCATCCCTACCACGCACCCGTGTGTTGCTCCCCTGTCATTTGCCCACTGCACCTCCAGTAGCCCAGCTGAGCTGAGCCTGAGACAGAACATAGGCGCTGGGGTGAGATGCCCGTCTGCTCTGTCAGCTCCCGGAGCCTGGCACTAAGAGAAGCCGCATCTCCGAGGTGCCTGCTAAGCCAGTGTGCAGCCCCTCTCCAGGTGACCCTGGGAAGGAGGGCCGCTGGCGGGCAGGCCTCCTTGCCTCCCAGCAATGGCACCATTGCCCCTTCCAAAGAGGCTCTGAGAGGGTTTCTAGAAGGGTGGCCAGGGCCTGGGCTCCTGCAAACCCCACCCTACCCTGTCCAGCCTGTGCAGGGGCTCTCTGACGCAGATGCCCGGGAGGTGTGTGCAGAGCTCAGTTCTGTCAAACAGCTCGTGGACCCAGGTCTTCAGGCCAGAGTCTGACCCCAGCATGTTGCTCTTTACAGCGCCTGCTGCCTTGGGGGCGGGGGCCTGGAGACCCGTGTCCGGACTCCACCAGTGACGTGCGCAGGCTCCTTCTCTACCACAGCTGCCAAAGAGATTTTGTGTTTCATTTTCTTAAATGTCAATTTTTGACCTGTTAGTATATGTGATTACAATTTAGGTATGCCTTTCGAGCCACCCGGGCACCATCCTTGTTCCGCTTTACATCCACATACACAAGGCCCAGGGGTGCCCTGGGGTGGGCAGACTGCAGGCCTTGGTCCGAGAAGGAGAAGACAGAGACATCATCTATTTTTTAAAAACCCACTTTTTAATAGAGTTTTTTACGTATGTGTAAAAGTAGACCTGCACACTGAAGCCCACATGTCCCTCACCCAGCTCCAATAAGTCCTACTGATTCGCTGATCTTATTTCACCTCCACCCTTCTTTTGGTTTTGTTTTTGCTGGAATGTCTTAAAGCAAATCTCAGGTTTCCCATAATTTCACTCATAAATATTTCAGTATGAGTCTCTAACAGGATAAAGACATTTTAAAACATAATTGTGACGCCCTGATTATACCCAGCAAAATCTGTAGTGTTCCAGGGTCTCAGGGTCCAGCTGTGCCTCGCTGGCCGTGGGTGGATGTGGTCTTTGCGGTCTTACCAGACTAGATTTCCTGAGGTCTATTCGGGACAATCAGCGAAAACTTTTTACTTTAACAGAATTGCAAACTCACAGAAGGTTTGCGGGGATAGTTACAAAGACTCCCCATACACTCTTCACCCCACAGTCCCCAAGTGTCAACATCTTCCCATATTAGCTCTATCCTCTCTGTATCTGTAATTTTTCCCCTGAATGGTTAGTGTGTTGCAGATATGATGTCTCTTCATCCCTAAACACTCTCTACGGTACAACTATCCACCTGGGGAGATGAATGTTGAGATATTGCGACTGCCTGACCTTTAGTGAGGATCTTCCGGTTGTCTCTGCAGCATCCTTCAGAGCAAAAGGAAGCCCTCGGTCAGGCCGCTTGTCGCATGTGGCCTTCGCCGTCCGGAATAGCCCCTGGGTCCTTGTGGTCTGTGATGCCGATTTCCTTGGAAGGCTCTGGTCAGGCATTTGGAAAGCTATTTCTCAAATGGCCCCTCTGCTCAGGATCACCTGGTATTTCTTCACCATCTAATTCGGGCCCTGCTTTTTTGGCAGGAAGGGCATCCCTTCTGGGGCATGTCCTGCTGCTTGTCCCGTGTTGGGCGGTGACGGGTCGCTTGGTTAAGGTGCAGCCTGCCGGGTCTCTCCGCCGTGAAGTCACTGTTTTTCTCTTTGTGATCAGTGTCTTGTGAGAAGATACTCCCAGCCTAGGTGTGGACTCAGGGGCTTCCTGGATCCCTCCTCTCCCACTTTCAGTGTGCTTGGCGACTCTTGCCTGGAGGAATAACCTTGATGGAGCTCAAGCAGTGGTTTCCTAAGCGTGTCTTTCCTCCACTCCTTTATATCTATTTGTTGGATTTCTACTTTGCTCCTGCATTCATATATTTATATTAGGGTGAACTCTTGATTCTTATTTTTCTAATTGGCTGTACCCTTTACTTTCATTATTTACTTTGATGCTCAAATTCTCCAAGCTTAACCAGCGGGCGCCCCTCCAAACAGGTCCTTGCGTCCTTTTGACGCATTGCCATCATTCTGGGCTTGCTCCGCTTTCTGGCATGACAAGGTGTTCCGGGTTCCTCTTATCCTTTCCCTGCTCCAGCCCTAAAATCTGCCATTTCTCCAAGGGAGCACGCGCTTCCCTCTGTGTGTCTGTCTTCCTATCAACTACCCGTCTAAACCGTGTTGGGGTTTGTGGTCCTTTACGGGAGATTTCCCGGTCTTCGCCATAGGCTTCCTTCTGCTCTCCCCTGTTCCAAAATTGTCATTCATCCTCGCACAGTGAGAAACCTGGTTCCCATTATTCACCACATATCTGCCTATATGCTTAATCCTCAGATGTTCAGAGAATCATTTCAGAATTGCCAACCAAACACAACTGTGGGAGCAAGCCTGCTAACTACACTCAAACGGTTGTTAAAAGTGTTTTTGTTTTGTCTGTCGTCTGAGGACAAAGCAGTCCAACTGCTGTGTTCACATATCACTGGGCTAACTTTTTCCTGGATACTTCGGTCACTCAAAACTGTTCTGTTGAAATGTTGTTCTGTTACTCTGTTTCTGTTTATATTCTTAGTCTTTTCCCTCTCCTTACTGATCTTATTTAAAAAAATTTTTAAGGATATGAGTCATTAACATGATTCCCCAAACCAGACCTGTTCAGAAAGTTAGCTCAGAGCAGCGCCAGGGCCTCTGCTCTGCCACTTCCCTCACCTTCCCCCCCTTTCCCACCAAGGCCTTGTCTGTAACCAGCCCCGGCAGTCCTTGGTTTATCTCTCTGGGGCTTAATTTTGTATAAATAAGCAGACAGGTGCATATTTCCCATCATTCGTTACATGAAAGATAGAACACTAAGCATGCTCTAGATTCTCCTTTGCAATCTCAGTAAACCTTGTGCTTACGCCTTTTCTGCATTTCCTCCCCTTTGGATGTGTATTATCTCAGACCCCCTGTGACCCAGACTCACAGCATCCCAGCTCACTGAAGTTGGAGAACAACATGACACCAGATGCAGATTTTAAA
Organism: Smutsia gigantea; assembly: GCA_032199065.1. NCBI lineage: Eukaryota > Metazoa > Chordata > Mammalia > Pholidota > Manidae > Smutsia > Smutsia gigantea. Next base: position 148,956 of record JAVSCE010000995.1, read on the forward strand.
AAGTGACTTTGTCCTCTGGAGCCAAGCATTCTCAACCCAGAACCCTAGAAGCAGCCCCAAACCCACCTAGGATGGAAACCACCACACCCAACCCCCAGGACCTGTGCTGAAGCGCCAGAGAGTCTCTGAGCCAGCCTGCTGCTCCCACTAACAGAGCTGGGCGCCTAGGACCAAACAGCCATCCTCTGGAACAGGCAATGTCATGGATTTTTGTAGGTTTACAGACTTCAAAGAAAAGCCAAGCAAGCAGGCTTTCTGTGCATGGCTGACCCGGTCACTTCACCCTAATTGCTCAGCCTGTGACAGACCAGTCCTCCTGAGAGGGATGCCTGCGAGAAGGGCGGCTCTGGGATCTGTGCTCTCCTGGCAGATCACAGGCACAGCTGTGTTTCCTCTGCTCAAACAAGCTGGACTTGGCAGGAAAGCAGGGGTGGAGGGAGGGACGGGGAATGAGCAACCTGCTCACGCACTCTTCCCTCCCAGGACTCACAGGCACTGGAAAGGACTGGAGGGGGTTTATTTCAGTCCCCTTTGGGGGTGAGCAGGTGGCTCTTGATTGCTGTTACAGACAAGCCTGCTGGTGTCCAGCAGGGATGGGCCCCAGAGGACCAACAGAGGCAACTGACCCAGGCTGTTAGACCTCGCCTCCTACCACCCCAAGCTTTGTCTTGATTCAAAAGACCTGGCTAATTCACTTTGGGGATATATGTATTCACCTTTGACAAGATCACACCAACTCAGTGGGAACTCCATCCTGCTCAGATTACAGAACAATTATCTGCCCGACGATATGGCTGTGGGCAATGAACCACAGGGAGTCCGCTGCTTGGACCACCTTAGGAAGCAAGCAGAGGCTGGAGAGTATGCAGCCCAACTCGGTTCCCCTGCCACCCCGGTAGCATCGGTGGTAGACAGCTCAAGAGACCTGGAACGCCGTTGTGCTAACTGTAGACCCGGCCAATTCCAGAGCATCGTTGGGCCCCTCAAGGATCCAGCCAAGAATTCTGGGGATTGTGAACCCTGTGGGTCTCTGGAAAACCTGGGCATGCCAGGCCTTCCTGCAGCCCCAGGACCTACTGTGAGTCAGCACACCATTGTGAACCCAAGAATGCTCTCTCGCATAGGTGCCAGGCCTCCAGCATCGATGGATGCCCTGTCTCCTTTGTCCATGGTGAAAACCTGTAAGCAGCCCCACCTTGCGGGAGACCCTTGTTTCCCTGACTGCTGCTCCAGAGGCTGTGGGAGGCAGCACAGAAAGTGCCAAATTTAGAGTTAGAGCCTCTGCCACCCTGAGTGACTTGGGTCAATTCACAAAGATGACTCTCAGCTTTGATGGGCTCACCTGTAAAGAGAACGTCACAAAGATGACTCTCAGCTTTGACGGGCTCACCTGTAAAGAGAACGTGATAGGAAGACTATTTGTCTTTCAAGGTGTTGGCAATGAGTCTAGTAACTGCTTACCCAGTGTTTCAGGAACTATAACATATTCTTACAAACACTTCTGTGTCTCCGGGAAGCATCCTTCACACACTGTCCAACTTGAGTGCGGCTGGGGCAGGGGTGTGGGGCAGGGGTGTGGGGCAGGGGCCCACCCCCAGGCACTTGCGAGCACCGAGTTTGTCTCTAGCACAGGAAACACGCAGAACAAGGTCCCTGCCCTTCAGAATGATCAAACAGTTCGGAAGAAAAGAAAAATGTGGCACTTAGGAGAACAATTTAGTGGGACCTGGGATATTCAGGCTGTCTTGCCAGTGGGTTTCAGCCCTGGGCAAATTCACTATGTCTTCAATGTGACCAAAGAAATGACAGTAGAACATTCTTGGGGTGAAAGGGTTATATGCAACTTTATTTCCACGGTGGCAGATCAATCACTAAAATCCCACTCACTCAGAGCGAGTCTGCGGGCAGCCAGCCGGTCTCTGCCTCTGGGCCTCTGTCCTCAGTACTGCCACCACTCTAGCCTCTGCTCTCCTGCAGCCTTGCCACCGTGAGCCCAGAGCACTGCGCAGAGCTCTTTACATAGAATTAACAATGATGCATTGCCCACACGTGTATAGTGAGCCAGCCAACCAGGGCCAGGTGAGAATCCTGGCCACAGGAACCTTCACTTTATCCACACAGGGAAATCTCTGTGGGGGATGCGATGTGAAAACCACACCCCCAGGGGAGTCAGGAGGCGGAGAGGATGAGAGAGGCCGAAAGGGGGGTCATTGCAAGCATTTGGTACCGTCTTTGGGGAAACCAGGATGATGTAAGTTTGTTGGTATTAGTTTTTAGTTGCAGGATCAGTTATTTCTGAGGTGGCTCTTCATCCTGCTTTAAGGCTGTCATATTTAAAGATAATTAGAGCTGGCAGGGAGATTGGGTTGAAGCTCCCCCTGGGAGCTGGTTCAACCATTGTAGGGGTCTGACAGCTTCCCGTTCACTTCCGGGCTGCAGAAGAGGCTGGGGAGGGTTAGGGGGTCCCGTGTTTCATGAGCACCTTCCAGGTGCCAGGGCTGCACTGGGCTCCTCCGGGTGGCCTCATGATCTAGATACTAATACCGGCATTCTGATGAAACAGTGAAGCCTTAGAGGGAAGTTCGGCGACCCAGCACACTGCCAGGACTTGCGCTCCTTGGAAATAAGTGAAGACTGGGCTCTGATCTGGGGTACGCTTTGCGTCCCACAGGTGTCTCCGTGGAGGCCCTCCTGAAGCTCTTTGGACAGCACTTCTTCAAATTCTGCAAGATGTCTGGTTACGACAGGATGTTACGGACCCTGGGAGGAAATCTCACAGAGTTTATCGAAAACCTAGATGCCCTCCACAGCTACCTCGCGCTCTCTTATCAGGTAAGGCTGTGTGAGCCTGGTCTTGATGGCTCTGAGAGGAAGCAAGTGCCCGTAGCAGTCCTGGGCCGCGTCCTGCCTCTGCCGAGAGGGTGCAGGTGCGGGCACCTGTGGGCCTCTTGGTACCAGGAGTCAGGGGTTCCCTGGGGACAGGAATGGGAAAGGGGCCCCTGTTGGCTGGCCGGCAGCATCCAAGGAGCGGAGGCTGGAAAGGCGGGCTTTGTGGGGGGATGGCCTGGTCTCAGAGCGGCTCCTGTGGGTTTGGAATTGAATCTAGAAGATTGATCACAACAGGAACAAAGGCGGGGAGCAGTAAGGGTCCCGTGGATTTGCAAAATCTCTCCTCAGGTTCCCTGGCTTGGGAAGAGCTGATAAATAGCTTTGCAGCCAGCTTCATTTATTCACATATCAGAAGGAAAGACCTGACAGGGCCAAGAGCCAGACTTGGAAACCACTCAACCCTGATTAACCCACGGGCGGACTGCCCGAGGTGTTAAGAAACTAATTTCCTATTGGGATACGTCCTTCTTGAGTTCATTCCTTGGTTTTCTTGTTTGTAGAGATCACTGGAAATTCAAATGCCTAACTCTCCTTTCCTTTTTAAAGAAGAAAATGTTTTACTGAAAAGGCAAGGTGGCATTTACGTATCTCATAATAAGAATTTATGTTACATAGAATAGTTCAGTTTTAGGGCCCTTTGCAGTTTACCGAGCTCTTTCTCCACCATTTCTAAGTGTAATGCTTACAGCCTCTGCTGAAGGATTGTCATGGGGGTAAAATGGGGTTATGTTTGCGGAAGTGCCCCAAGAGGGTGCACCCTGATAGGTGTTAAGTGGGAGGAGGGGGTCTGTCCTGATGTTACCATGTGAATTACTCAAAAACAAAGGGAGTGGAAAGAGCCCTGGCTCTGGGGTCCGATGGGCCTATCAGGCTGTGGACCAGCTCCCGACATACTGGCTGTGTGATCCTGGGGAAGTCATTCACCCTCTCTGGACCTCAGTGTTTTAACTCACTTATTTAATAAATATGTACTGAACACCTACCAAGCACTTTTCTGGCATCAGACACAAAGAGAGACAAAAAGGAATAAACAGGAAAAAAATTCTACCCCATATTGGCGTGGGAATTATTGGAGGCCACATGGAAGAAAACCCTTGGCATTATAATCAGTCTAGAAAAGGCATTTCATAAATAATTACTCCCTTCCTCTGCTTTTTCCAGTTTCACAATTACAGTAGTTCACGTGGCAACTTCCTTTCAAATTTCTTAGCTAATGCACTACAATTAGGGTACAAAGAAATACATTTAGGCCCCGTCGATCACCTTCCATAAGATTTTTAAATATAACGTCTTCTTTCTGAAAATTTGGCTAGTATTGTAAGCCACAGTTCTGGAGAAGATATTAATATTCCCCCACTAATTCATTATAGAAAACAATCTCATGGGGCAGCTTTATGTCCCATGTGCCGTCCCCGCTACCCTTTCTCCGATAACCATTCCTTCCCATGCCAGAACCAAAGCTCGAGAAGCCGTTGAAGGGAGCTTCCCTGGGGCAAGCGAGAACATTCTGGATGCAAGGAGATATTTAAATGTTGTAACACGCAAGTTGTGGTAAAATCCGTGCAGTGACACCTCATAGCTGTATAGGCCTTTATGCTGGAAAAAATATTAGAAATTGTCTCTTTAAGGCAAAAATAAAACAATTCTGACTTTTTCTGTCTCTACTAATTGGAAGTACCGCAAGGTGTGCATTTCTGGTTATAGCCTCTAATCACATCTTTTCCGCTTTCACTGGGCGCTAATTAGGAGGCCGCTGTTGGACTAAGTAATGTGGAAGCACTGAATTGTCGTTCTACGGCCCCAAGAGTTGTTATACCTATTTTTCCCACACATAGTACAGATGAAAAAACAGCCGGAAAGCTTGAGTCGCGGCCCCAAATCGCCAGGCTGCCTGTCTCCAAAGGCCATGCATGCTCTTGCCTGCCTCTCATATTTTCCCTGTGCCCTGATTCCTCACGTTTATAAACCCTATTTTAATCTGGAAATGAAAGCAGTCCTACTTAGCTGGAGAGCTGGGGCACGGCTTTACCAAGTGTCTCTGGGAAGCGGCCGGGGCTGGGGGCGAGGAGCGAGGGGAGGGGGCACACAGCAGCAGGCTTCATTTCATTCAGCTCTCTGTCCGCTGCTACTTGTTTCCTTACATACAGTTTTATATAATTTGCTAAAACAACTTTTGATTTCCTACTTTATCATATGTGTTTTTAACATACGCCACCTCAAGTCCTCTTCGGATTCAGTAAGAGATAAACGCACATACATAAACCATGTTCTTTCTGTATATGCTTTTGGAAAGATAAAATAAATTACCTGAAAAAAAAAAAAGAAACTAATTTTAACTAGCAGCCTCCACCAGAGAAGAAGGCACAGGTCTCGGAGGGAGCCCACCGCCTCCATCTCGTCCCTCACTCACCAGAAAGGTGTCAGCCAGGCGCTGAGCTGCCTACCCACCGGGTAGGGGAGGAGGTGCCTCTCAGGGCCCCCCAGGTAAAGTCTTCTTCCTTATTCCCAGCACACATCTACCACGAGGTGGTGCACACGTGAATGCCGACACTTATTCCTGGAGAAAGGTGATCTCTTCTGATGAATCTTGATTTTCCAAATGGGCAACTTTACACCATGGACAGCATTATCCTTCCAGAACAAGGCATGAACTCTTCGCCACTTGGAAATTCCTCTGAGCCTGTTCTTTCTGAGTGAAGACACCCACGGCCACTCGGTCACAGGCCACGTGCAGCAGCCAGCCCCCCGCTGGAGTGTGGGGATAAGCGGCCCCACACAGGAGGAAGGCCGTTTGAGGGTCCAAACGAAGCCCCACCATTCCTGCAGCCTTCACTCCCCTGAGCCTGTTTCTTTAAAACCTCCTCTTTAAAATAGAAATAATATTTGCTGTGTCGGCTGGTTAGGGGATTAGGTATAATATAAAATTCCTGACATACAGGGGTCAAAACCATGGTAGATTTTATTTTTATGTCATGGGAGAGAGTTGGAGATGGAATTCTGTGGGATGTGGTGGGTAAGCTCTGTGGCTTCACCGAGCCTCAAAAGCATGATTTAACAACTCATGGGAAAACCTGTTGTGTCTTTTAATTAGGAGATGAACGCACCATCCTTCCGTGTGGAGAGAGGAGCAGATGGGAAAACGCTCCTGCACTACTATTCCGACCGAAGGGGTCTGTGCCACATGGTGCCAGGTACGGGGAGGGCGCTGTCAGAGCCACGAGGTCTCTGGGTGAGGGTGCGTCCCCACCGATCCTCCACTGCGGCGGACAGCCAGCCTGGCTCCTCTGAAATTTGACTCTCTGCATCCCGACTGTTATTCCCAAAGTCTTTGAGCCATTACAATAATTCTCCACGGTGCCAAACCAAGGGATATTTTCCATTTTTATTTCAATGTTTTTAATTATGTGAGTTTCTACATAGTTGTGATAACTCTGCAAATATTATTTTGTATCAACTTGTTTTGTATTCAGCATTGTAGAAAAAACATCCTTCCGTGTTTTCACATAGTCTTTAAATCATGTTCAGTGGCTGGACGACATTTCTTAGTAATTAACTAGCCCGCGGCTGGACCATTAGTGCTTCTCTTTTGCTGTTGTAAACAGTGCTGTGACGAAAACCTTCCTGCAGGCTATTCTCAAGGTTACTGTGTGACCCCGGGACAGATTCCCAAAGGAAACTTTTTAATACACAATCCTTCATGTTTTTACAACTGGATTTCACTCACATTATCTCCAGTTAGTTTACTTCCTCGTTTAGTGAGTTAAATATGTTCCTGAAGTGAATAAACAAACAGATAATGAACTAAAAGCAGGAGCACAGGGATATATTTGGAATCCGGTCATGTGCACCTTAAGCCTCTACCTGAGGCTTACTCTGTTTCTAAATAGGATTCACCTGCCTCTTTGATGCAGGGCTGGGCTAGGTGAGCCCGGGGAACGTTTGCCCAATGTTGTCCTGGGATGGTTTTATGACTCGCGCTCACACAGCTGCCTGAGTCACTCTCACCGAGACACTCTCACATGTCCTTCTGCTGCAGGCATCCTTGAGGCTGTGGCCAGAGACTTCTTTGACATTGACGTGACCATGGACGTCCTTGGCGTGAATCACGAGGAGGAGAGGACGGGGAAGAAGGAGCACGTTGTGTTTCTGATTGTGCAGAAGCCCCGCAGACAGGTGAGAGGGGCACAGCCAGACAGGCTCCAAAACAGGACACCCAGAGACCACAAGGCTGCCACTCTTGGAATAAAGTGGCACAATCTATGCAAAGAGCAGAATCAAATGGACCTTATGGTTACCTAAGACGGGTTTCTCAGTTTCAGCTCTATTGACATTTTGTGCCAGAAAATTCTGTTACAATGGGCTGTCCTGCGCATGTTTAGTTAACACCCCTGCTCTACACGCGATGTGCTAACAGCACCTGCCCCCACTGGTGGCAATAAAAAATGTCTCCAGGCATTGCCAGAGGCCCCCAGGGTGAAGGTAGGGGACAAATCTCTCCTATGAGAACCTCTGGGCTAAGATAACTTAGATAAACATTGGGAGGATGTTTCTCTGGGATGGACCATGGCCTGGAACATTTTTACCTACAAAAATATCAATATAAAGGCCTGAAATTTGGATCTGGTGCCTTATTTTGCAATCCTCCTAAAATCTATGGACTTTTCAAGTCCTGAGACCCCACCTCTGGCACTGGGGCCAGTCCGGGCTCTGGAGTCAACTTATGATCCCGTGTCTGGCTGCCTCGACTGCAGCTTGTGGAGTGACCACATCTGCTGGGTGTGTGGCTGTCTGTCCACGTAGCTTGTACAAATACTCAGATGAGGCTGTGATTCCTGGAGGGCACGATGTTTGTGTCTTAGGGCATTCAAAGCCCCCTCAGGGCGATTCATTGCAGAACCTCCAACCACGGGAAGAGGAGATGTTCACGCACAACCTTCCTGACGGTCATCCCCTGAGATTTTGTAAAAAGTTCTTGCTGCCTCTGGCGGAGAAACCGCAAAAGGATTAACTGGATAAAAACCTGGGGGCTTACCAGTTTTGCTAAAGGGGATCTTGCGAAGGCTTTGCTGGTCCTCTGGCTTGAGCATCTCCAGTCAGTGACCAGACACAGGCCTCTCTCCCTGCCTCTGAAGACCCTAGAGGCAGCTTTCCTTAGGATGAAGGAGAGGTATTGGAGTGTCTCTGCTGGTCCTGTGAAGAAATCCCGCTGGGAAGCTGTGAGAAGTGCAGTCAGGTTTGGGGAAGGTGAGTGGGTTGTCCCCCTGACCTCGGTTCTCAGAGCAGAACAGCTGTGTGGCCCACCCCAAGGGGGCAGAGGCTTTGATGATTACGGTGTCATGATTTCTGCTTGGATTGGCAGCTTGGATTGCCGGGCGTGATTTTTGACTTAGAAATGTCATTCTCTCCCTTGCCTGCTTTCCCCCTTTTATTCGTGCTGGGTCTCCCCTGTAATCAGGGAACGCCCCTGGAAAGGGTCAGTACTGGTCCATTTGGCAACTGTGTTCAAGAGAAAGGGGAGAAGTACAGATCAAGAACAGTGGGCTCTCCACAGCTCCTCCTCAGGCCTTCTGGCCTGGGTGCATTTCCAGCCAGAAGTGTGTGAATGACACTTGTGTCCAGGAGTGCGAAGGACACTGGATCAGCAGCCAAGAAAGCAGATTTCAGGCTCTGTTCCTGAGGAGCTGTGTGACCTTGAACAAGGTCCTCCATCTCCCACCCGAAAAGGAAGGCAGCAGGCTCCTGCTGGTGGCCCTGCTGACCCGGGCCGGTCTGCTAGTCGGGCACACTGAGTCAGAACCAGAGGTCCGGCCCACTGGGAGAGCGCGCGAGAGGCCTCGCCCCCTGGGAGGGGTCGGACGACTGTGTCTGGGAGGAAGTGCAGAGCTCCAGGGCTGCACTGAACCACTTGAGCCATCAAACCTGCAACTGACACCCTTTGTCTATGGGATTTTCATATCAAAACGGCTCTGTTTTGAATCTCTACCCACCACCGAATAGGGCTGTTAGTTAAATTTTCATGTGCCACCCCAAACTGTCAGTCTAAAATTCTCCCTGACAAACATCGTCCATGCTGGGCTGGGCACATACGCTTGGCTCACTGTCTCACTGTCTGGCTGTCACCGTCTCAATACCGGCTGTTTCTGCGGTGAGACGCTTTCATCAGCTGGCCCAGAAACTTTTCAGCGGCGGGCAGAAACTTGGCGGGAGTGCAGGGGGCTTCTCTACCTGGTAGTGAGTTTTCTGTTTGTTTTAATTTGAAAGAAAAATTGCTGTGGCCATCTGGAGATGTGGAGGAGCCCAGGATAGGGGCTAGAGATGGCACTTTGCCTGGGAAACATTTAAGGTACTGCCCCAAGCTCTGCTCTGTGCCAGGTTGATGGCGTGAGTTGCCTGTGAACTTGACCCTCTTTTTCTATATCCAGGGCGTCTCATGAACACCTTCACGCCGATTTACCCTGAGCGGCTCTGGATCGATGAGAAGACCTTCTGCAGTGCAGTTCCTTTCCACATTGTGTTTGACGAGTCTGTAAGAGGCCCTTTCCCTCTGTAGCTTGGATTGGGGACAGGCTCAGGGAGAGGCCATGTTCTATAGTCCTTAATGGCTGGCAGGGACTTTCAAGTCCCTGAGGAGTCCCCCGGGTTTGCGAGGCTAGGATTTAGCCTGGCATGACTTTCTTTTCATTGTGGCATCCTCCAGAAACAGAATGCGTGACAGGTGTGGAAGGCTCAGGGCCAAGGAGTTTGAGGGAGGGCATGAGAAAGTCTGCCATTAGCAGAAAAGGGAGTGACCCTAAAATTCCCTACACCTGGAGACAAAAGATGCAAACAGGGACGTCAGTGGTGGAATTCTAAACAAGACCACTCACTGCCCTGTGGCCCGGTGATGTCTCGGTCCCACCACGCTCCTCCTTCTGCCCCTTGAAGGTGGGCAAAGGCCTGTGCCCACTCAGGTGGGCTGGTGGGGGGGCCCTCGGCAGGTGCCATCTGGTCATTATTATTTCCTTGGATAAAATATATGTCAACTGCATTGAGTATGAACTCGTTGAAAGGACAATTTGCCAGAAAATCAGTTAAAATGCCTTCAGCCCTTGTGATTTTCTCTGATGTTTACTTGAACGCAGAGATAGGCTGAATCAACGCCGACCAGTCAACTGCTGGGTACAGATGCAGCTGCATCATTCCTCATTTGAGGTCATCTCTGCTTGCCAAGAACTGACCTGAGAAATCAAACAGCCCCGTAAGCAACAACTAGAGTATCTGAAAGCAGTGCACCTTGCCTTTTCTACAATACCAGGAACGTATTGTTATTGCTACTATTAATATTTAAAATTCTGATCCACTCCTTTTTCAGTTTTGGGCCTAATCTAACAGAGAACTTTATGATACTTATTCCATAAAGTTAGGTTGTTTTCTATAGCTTAGCAGAGTCCACATGGCTGCAAAGTCAAGTCCTGGACAGCTTGTGCTGGCTTTGGACACCGTGTAGAGGAAACTCATTCTGTCCTTCCTTCTGTGTGTTCCCTGGAGATGGTGGTAAGGTCTCCTCGCCTGCATGGTGGACTCCTTCACCCAGGCCTGGTGAATTTGCTGGTTTCTTTGTCAATTAATTCTCAAGAGTGGGAGGAGGGCCAGAGGCAGAGAGACCAGGCAGTCTCTGAGCTAGGGAAGAGCTAATTAGCCCAAGTGAGGGTCTGACCTGTTTCTTGTCAGAGATGCGCTCTCGGGCATGCCTGTCCTATCTTTTCTCCTTCGGAGGTGAGCCACAGCTTTGGTTTATCAAGTAATTATTACTTCCATAGTGTTCATTCCATTGCTAATCCCTCCCCACCCCGGAATGAGTCATGCAGCAAGGCCGGGATAGTATTTCTAAGGGAAATTTATGGGCAGGTTGCTTCCTAGGCCGTGGTCTTATGCCTGTCCTCTGTGGATAGCTAAGGATCAAGCAAGCTGGAGTGAATGTTCAGAAGTATGTCCCAGGACTCCAAACCCAGAAGATTCGATTAGATGAGTATTTCTCCATCATTCATCCCCAAGTCACCTTCAACATTTTCAGCATCTGCAAATTTATCAACAGCCAGTTTGTCCTGAAGGCACGAAGAGAAATGATGCCTAAAGCTTGGAAAAGCCAGCCCATGCTCAAACTCCGAGGTAGTGACGTGCCCTGTCGCATTGCTCCAACATTTGGGAAGCTGGTCAGTAAGGGAAGAGGTGGTTTTCCAATTTCCTCAAGAAACTGGAAGATAGTTTTTGCGTAGAGTGTAAGGGGGCACACGTCCATTCGACTGATGGTTTGGTATTCCAGGTGTAAATGCAGGCAGAGGCACCATAGAGGAAAACGTTGTGTTCTGGGGACCTGGGGGAGTTGTAGAGGGGTGGTGGGAGATGACACTGACAGGATGAGGATTTGAGTTGCAGACGTGGTGTGTCTGCCACAACAAGTTTGAGGTCTTGAGTGATCATTCTGGAGGCACGGGAAAGACTAGAGCACAGGGGAAATAAGCCTGGGCAGCTGGGCGGCCACTGCTGCTGGAGGGCAGATGAGAAGCATTAAATGCACGGAGGCTGGTGCCCGGTGTGACGGAGGAACAGATTCAGGAGATAGTAAGGCGGGAAGTGGTGGCTGGGTTCAGGCATTGAAAAAGGAAGAGAATACTTAGGGTAGCAACTAGCTTTCTTGCCTGGGTGAGCAGGTGATGAAGGCGTGACTGACTGAGAAGGGGCGTGATGTGCACTCCTGGCGGGTGGGCCTGGCTCAGAGTAGGGGCTACGCGAGTATAGGATAAAAGAATTAAAGAAAAGTCTGGCAGATTGGACTGAGGGAGTTCAGTGGCAGAATCCATGTGTAAATACTAATAGGTAACAAAAAATACTGCTGATGGGAGTGTGAACTATCCAGGTCTTTCCAGAGGACAATTTGGCAATATGATTAGAAGCCTTAAAAATGAGCATATTCTTGTCTAAGTAATTCCATTTCTGAGATTATATCCTTTAACAAAATAGTCACATTTATACTCAATGCCGTATCTGGAGCTTGGCCATTGCAACATTGTTCATAAAAATGATGAAATACACATGATATAATGAATGCTAGCTTATTGCTTAAGTAAGATGTAACATGGAAAGTCCAGATTACAAAATGAAGATGCAAGGTAACCATATTTCTTGGTAATTGTGGGGTGCGATTATGGGTCATTTTTATTATTTTCTTCCACTTTTTCATTTTTTGCAATGATTGTATGCTGCTTTTATGGTAGGATAACAAACATACCTACTTTTAAAGAAACAGGCATCTGGGTCCAGGCAGCCAGGTTTCTCTGGAAATTCTGATTCGCTGCCAGCACGGGGTAGGATGCCATCATGGACTGTGAAAGAAGAAAACACCAAGACAGATCCCTGGGGAACACTGCCATTTAAGGAAAATGAGCAGAAAAAACTATAGGAAAAATGGAAAGAAGTAGGGGAAATCTCAGAGAGAAAGGAGTGTCAGGGAGGAGGGTCTATGAAACGCCATCAAATGGCAGAAGGGCTGGCACGGAGGGGCCGGCAGACTTGTGTTGGGTCGGAGCTGGGAGGCCACTGATGGGAGCTGCCTCGAAGCAAGAAAAGCTGCTGTGGAGAGACGGGGAGATGAGGGAGTGGAAACAGGCAGTATAGATAAGTCTCACGCCGTTTGGCTAAACAGAAGGAGGGAGGTCAGGCAGTGGGCACCAGAGCTTGGCGATCTGGCGAGCTCCGTCGCCTCCTGCTGGTGACATGCTCCAATGTCAATTTCTCTCCCTGCTGGGAAGGCCAGATGATCTGGATGGAGTCCACTCGGTGCATGGTGTACATGTGCTCGCCGAAGCTCCGCAGCCTGCACGAGCTGGAGGAGCAGAGGATGCATCTGTCCGACATCGCCCCTCATGACACCACCAGAGACCTCATCCTCCTGAACCAGCAGCGGCTGGCCGAGATGGAGCTGTCCACCCAGCTGGAAAGGAAAAAGGAGGAGCTGCGGGTCCTCTCCAAGCACTTGGCCGCGGAAAAGAAGAAGACAGAGACCCTGCTTTATGCCATGCTGCCCGAGCACGTGGCCAACCAGCTGAAGGAAGGAGAAAAGGTCGCTGCAGGTGGGGCACTCCTCCTGGGGACCTCCGAGCACGAGGCTACACCCTGAGTGGTCAGGGGCTCGGCTCTGAAGCCAGGTGGGGCTGGGTTTGAATTGTGACGCCATCGCTTGTTGGCCACATGATCTTGGGCTAATTACTTATGCTGCATATCCTCAGTCTTCTCTCTTCACTGAGAGAAACAAAAAATACCAGAAAGAAATACGGATTAAATAGAAATGTCTGTCAGCCATTTCCACATACATTATGTTCTCTAAGGATAGAAAGCTATGTCCTGAGACTGGTCTCTGCTCAGCTCTTACAATGATTAGGTTTCTTCACCATAAGTGGGACCGACACACCGACACATTAGCTAAATCATGGGGTGCCCTAAGGACCATGCAGGGAGAGCAAAAGCCATTTCTGGAGGAAGGGCTGCCTGTTTGCTGCGAACTCATTCCCCGTTTGTCGTGACGGGACGTTCAGTCACCAGAGGTGCACCACGAACGTAGAGCCACGGCGCTGTCCTGGGTCCCGGGCACCCAAGGGGTTCACAGTCTGTGCGTCTGACAGATATAGGCAGGATAAATTAATGGGCAGGGTGGACAGAGGAGAGGAAGCCCATGTGCAGTAGGGGTGATTACTGTGCCGGGATCTGTGTTAGACATTTTCATGTGCTATTTCATTTAATATTCTATTTTTATGAGGGAGGTGTTATTATCCAGAACAGCTGAGCGAATTTAAGTTTGCTCCAGTTTATGAGTAAAAGGGCAGAAAACCAATCTGAAGTCCATCTAGCTCCAAAATCCACACAGATGATAGGGAAATTAACAGTAAAGAGGTGTCAGGAGAGAACGGTCCGGGGGAGGGTGCAGCTGTGAGGGCTTATGTAAAATGTACTGCACTTGAGCTGGGCTTTGAGGCTGTATTCCAGAAAAAAAAAGAAGGAACAGGCACTTCAGGAAAATGGTATAGCAGAGCAGAGGCAGGCAACACGAGGTGTCGTCCCAGAATGCGGGGGACATAGCAGAGTGCTGCCGGCAGCTGGGCAGACGGGATGGGGTGATACGTGAGGGATATTATCATGGAAAACAGGTTGCCTTTTATTACAGATTTGGGGGTTCACTGAAGTTCCTTTTTTCTTATAATGCAAGTGACATGATTAGTTTTATAAATAAGATTTTGGCTGCAGCAGGGTGGATGCACGAGAGGGAGGCTGACGCCCATCAAAACGCAGTTGAGTTGCAGTTAAGGCCTGAGTTCGGGAAGCATGCGGTGGAATCAGCAGGGAGGGTTTCATGCCTGCCCAGATGGGGAAGGCAGAGGTAGGCGTCAATGAGGTGTGTGAGGTGCTGGTGTGGGAAGACAGGACCTCTCTCCTCAGGAAGGACCAGACAGCAGGTTTGAGGGGAGGGTGGTAAGGTCAGCTTTAGGGCTGCTGAGTTTGGAATGCCTGTGGGATCACCCACATCGCACGGCCAACAGGCACTCGGGGACTGTAGGATGGCTCCGTGGAGCCTTCTAGGGTGAGCTGCAGATCTGGGAGGCATTCCAGTGTTGTTGGTTAATCACGAGGTCTAAGAATGATAGAAAAGATCCTCTAGGGGTGAGAAGAGAAGAGGGTTGAAGCTTAGGGAGCAGGTATCATTTAAAAAGAAAGAAACACCAGTGAAATATATAAAATGAGGAGATCAGAAAGGTAGGAAGAATATGAAGAGAGAATGGTGGGCAGAAGCTGAAGGGCAGGCAAGCTGCGTGGAGGGAAGACTGTGGCCAGAGGCACCCGGGTTCAAGGAGTCTTCCCGTGAATGTTTACTGAGCATCTCCTGTGTGCCAGGCCCTGCTTCACATGTGGCGTAGGCAGTCTCTCACCTCACGGAGCTTATGTTCCAGGGGCGGAGATGGGGCACAAGCAGAAAAACAATCCTACGTAACATTCACGCCATGTGAGTCTCGGGGGGCGGGAGTGGCCATCAGGCGAGGACAGGTCCGGGGACTGCATGCTAGAGGGAGGGGTCAGGATGTTCTCACTGAGGTCCTGTGTTTGAGGGACACAGCCCCGTGGGTATTTGAGAGAAGGGGGAGTCAGGCAGAGGAAACAGCAGGTGCAGAGGCCCTCAGGAGGAGCCCCAGGGAGAGTGTGGCTGGAAGGGAGGCAGTCAGAGGGGGGAGCGGGGAGACGTGGGGTCCGAGGGGGGCAGAGACAAGGGGACCCTTATCGGCCATGGTCAGGATTTTGTTGTTTATTCCAAGTGTGGTGGGAGCCATGGACGGTCTGAGGCAGAGGAATTGGGGTCTGGATTAAACTGATCGTCTGGCTGCCATGTGGAGATCACTATGAGTGGGTCAGGAGCAGAGCAGCCAGAGGGTCAGGAGGACACACTGAGGAGGGGTGGCCTCCCCACTGTGCAGAGACAGGGGACGCACTGCCTCACAGTGACCAGGCTCTATCAGCCCTCAGCCTGGGTCTCCCCTGGTTCAGGTTGGGCCTCCACCCACCCTCCGGGGGCTGGTCTGCAAGCCGGCACCCCCCCAACCCGTGTCTGTCACTGCACAGCTCTCGCCACATTTACAGTTGGTTTTCTGTCCTGTCTCCTTTGCTAGACGGGCTCTGCCCCATGCTTTACGGTCCTGCCTGCCCAATGACGAACTCATCACAGGCACTGCAGGGGGAATGGGGAATGGGGCCTGGCTCCTCTCCCCCAAGGCACAGTCTGATTTGGTGCCAAAGGGCACTTTAATTCACAATCAGAGGATGATTATTCTATATCCTTGGCCACCCCTGACACCCGGTCTATGTTGCAGGAGAATTCAAGACCTGCACCATTCTTTTCAGTGACGTGGTGACATTCACTAACATCTGTGCTGCCTGCGAACCGATCCAAATAGTGAATATGCTGAACTCAATGTACTCCAGGTTTGACAGGTTAACCAGCATCCACGAGGTCTACAAGGTAAGGTGCTTGCATGCTGTGGGGCTGGGAGGGTGCTGTGGGGTGGGTGCTGCGGATGGGGAGGGCGCCGCGGGGCGGGTGGCTGTCCCCATGTGCTCTGCAGGCAGGAACTCTGCCATGGGTCTTCCTTTGCCTCTGTCTCCTCTGGTCTGGTGTGGGTGGGGATGGGGAGAGGGGGAAGAGCTAAAAGGGAATTGGGGCAGCTGTAGGAATTTCAGACTGCTAGCACCCAGAGCTTAGATGCCTTTGAGGGCACACGGTTTCCGCAGGGAATAGTTCTCCTACTCCTTAAATTCAGCGGGCAGTCTAACCTAAAAAGTATATGTATGTAGCTATTCCATAGTGTCATGTGACTGCACGGAGCGTTTTCTTCTCTGCGACTGTTTCCACTGGCAGCAGGGAGCCTTCTGGCCTCTCGGGGTTGTTTTCTGAGTGACTCTCATCCCCCTTCCTCCCTGCTTCTCTAACTCCCAGTGAATGACCACCAGCTTGAACGTGGCCCTTCTGGCAATATGTGGAAACCATCAGTGCTTGTCCATCAGTGACATCCTTAGGGCACGGAGGAAGCCCTCTGAACTGCCTCCCTCCCCTGCAGGTGGAGACAATAGGAGACGCCTACATGGTGGTGGGGGGCGTCCCAGTGCCTGTCAGAAACCACGCTCAGAGAGTGGCGAACTTTGCCTTGGGGATGAGAGTCTCTGCGAGAGAGGTGATGAATCCTGTCACTGGAGAGCCCATCCAGGTAGAGAGCCCCTGAGGACTCTGTTCCATCCCTAGCGTCTCAGCCGCTCAGATGGTGACCAGGCGTGTTGGGGGATCCCAGTGGGTGGCTTGTCCTTGCACTTCCCTGGGTAATACAGACACTCGTAAGGACGCTGCTGTCCCAGCTTCTCCCAACAGAAGCTCTGAAGCTCAGGACTTTCCATGTGATTCACTCAAAGCCTTTGTCTGGAATTCAGGGCAGGGCTGAACACATACCCCCGGGTACCTGACTGGGCTCAATCCATCTTGAAAGCCAGCTTGTTTATAATTCCTGCACTTTTATTCAAGCATTTCAATGAGTGGATCAGGTTTATGGGAAAGCCAGCTTTTCCCCCAATAAGGGAAAATGTGTCTCCAACCTGCCTTCTGATAGGTTTGGAACTGAGGCCCGAACACCACAGGGCAGTAAGATACTCAGGAGCACGCTCCTCCCACCACGGGCCCCCCGTGGTCACCTGCTCATCTTCCTCACAGGGAGCCACTCCTCCAAGGACGGAGGCTCTTTCACACTGTAAGAGATGGGCCATTTGGAGAGGAAAAGTAGGCATCCTTCTGCTCTTTGCAGACCCTAACCGCCCTGAGACAGCTTTATGCAGGGTCTCTGCTCTTTCAACTCGGACTCTTACCTGCTTCTGGCAGTCAGACCTTCAGAATAAATTAAACAGCCAGCTAAAAGTAAATACAAACAATTATCAATGGAATATGATTTTTCCAAATTAAAGCCCCTGTGCCAGGGATTCTGAAAATGCTCCCCAACCCTGCAATGAGGTGAGCTGAGAAATGCCACAGGGCCTGGTTACAGCATCCCCACCTTCTTCTGAGTGAAAGCTGGCATTGGGTAGCAGCAAGAACAGTGTGTCCACAGGACTCGGCCCGCTGTGATCACACAGACACATCTGCTGAATAAAACCCCCAGGATAATAAATAAGAAATCAAGATGAGAGATAATGAGGGTGAGAGAGAAGGTCAGATGGCAGGTCATTGTTTCAGTTGAAGGACTCTAATATAAGCCCCTGAAGAAAAATAATTGAAGACATACTGTTGTGTAAAAAGAGCATACACATGTTTGCGTGTGTGTGTGTGTGTGTGGGGTGTGTGTGTGAGAGAAAGAGAGGCATAACTGCAGAGATGCTACACCAGTGAGAATGGGATTAAACAATGGGCTCCTGGAAACTCTCATGGTGGGTTTACAAAGAAGAAAACAGGAAAAGATGTTCTCAAGTCAAAGATAAGAAGAGGGACACAGGAGCATCATTAAATACCCCCCAGACCATCACATCACGCGGGTTTGTTCAAGGAAAGGACTTGATACCTTCCCTCTCAAGAGCATTTGTTGCCATGTCAACAGCTTTACAATGAGTATCCTTTCATAGTGTCTCCTTCACACAGCCTTGAAAATGCATTCACTGAGGTCCTACTGTGCATGTGACAGTATTACTGGGTGTCGGACAGGCCCCCTTTCCTAGAGGGATTTGTAATCTTATTTCAGGGAGAAGAAAATCTAGCATGAGAAGGTGACTGAGTCTGGTTAGGAGACTGCTATTCCCATACTGGTGGTCTAAAGAAAAAAAATCAGCAAAGAAATAGAAATGAACTAAATTCCAGAAGGTGACAAGTCTTTTTTTGAGGGAGATGCCCCTAATTATGTTCGTCTTCAGCAGAGCAGCCCCAGAAGGGATCCACTGGAGGCCAGGGTAAGAAGAACTCAGCCTAAATTTCAGTGAACTTTCAGTGGCCACACAGAGACTGGAATGGAAGTTTCCAATCCCCAAAGGTCCTGTCTTTGATAAATTCTGGGCAGAGCCTGTGTGCACCTACCAGGCCTTCCCGCAGGCCATCACATAGTGCACTGGGTTATTCAGCAGAAGGCTGGGGTCGGGGGGAGAGCTAGGAGAGACCACAGTCCCGGGGTGGAGGGACCTCCGCAGGCAGGGCACGGCCCACGGGAGAGAGGACGCACAGGGGGCCGGGGAGACCCCTGTGAGGAGCTCTCGGCCCTCATTAGGTGCACTTGACATTTCTGCTTATTAAAGAAAATGAATACACAAATCCACAGAATGGGAAAAATCTTTGTAATACATATATACTACATCTCTCTCTCTCTCTCTCTCTCTCTATATGTATATATATATATATATAGAGAGAGAGAGAACTCCTATATATTAACAATAAAAGATAACCCCATTTTTTACATCGACAGGAAGCCTGAGCAGACTTCTCACATAAGAAGATACATGCATGAACATCATCAGCCTCAGGGAAATGCAGATTAAAACCACAATGAGCTATCATTTCCCACCAACTGGAACATCAAATGATGTGGAATGTGGAGCAATGGAAGTGTTACATTGTTGATGGGAATGTAAAATGATACAAAGACTTTGGAGAATTGTTGGGCAAAGTTTTGTGTGTGTGTGTGTGTGTGTGTGTGTGTGTAACATTAAATATACATCTACCTTGTGATCCAGAAATTCCACTTCTAGTCTTACCTAGGAAAAATGAAAATATATGTCCACAAAAAGATCTGTGTAAGAAACTTCAGAACATCTCAAACTGGAAATAGCCCACGTGTTCATGAAGAGAAGGCTGGATAAATAAATTTTAGTATATTCTCACAATAGAAAGGAATTCACAATAAAAGAATGGGTGACTCATACATGGAACAGTATGGATGAAATCTCAAAAATATTAATTTAGGTAAATGCAGCCTGATACCAGAGAGAAGACACTGCGTGAGTGCATCGATGTGAAGTTCTAGAATGGGCAGATTGATCTTTGGTAGAAGAAATAAGAAAGCAGGAAAGCAGTTACCTTTGTCTGGAGGGATGCAACTTAACTGGAAGGGCAGAGGCAATTTTTCTAGGTAAAGGAACGAGTCTGTATTTCACTCTGGATGGTGGCTACAGGGATATATGCTCTTGTCAAGACTCATGGAGCTAAACACATAAGATGTGTCTTTCTGTTTTATGTAAATTGTACCTTAGTTTAAAAATAAAAGCAGTAGTATGCAATGGTCCCTTTTCAGTGAGGTTCTCTCTCTCCAGATCAGAGTGGGGATCCACACAGGACCAGTCTTAGCAGGTGTTGTTGGGGACAAGATGCCACGGTACTGCCTGTTTGGAGACACTGTGAACACGGCTTCTAGAATGGAAAGTCACGGGCTGCCCAGCAAAGTGCACCTCAGTCCCACCACCTACAGGTAGCCGTCCCCTCACCCGGGCCTTCCTTTGTCCTGCCGTCCTCCCAGGGTGCACAGAGTCTAGCTGCCATGGGCTGGGGCAGTGGAGGAAACCTGTGTTTTTTTCTCCCACGCCACACTGATTTACAGAAGACGTGCCAGACAATACAAAGATAGATTTGCTCCCAAGGAGCACATGGTCCAGTGCAGGGATTGGCAAATTATAGCCACCGGCCAAATCCAGTCTGCTGCTCATTTTTGTAAGTAAAATTTTATTGGAACACAGCCAAGCTCTTTAATTTACACCTGGCCTAGGGCGGCCATCATGGTACAATGGCAGAGGAGCCCCTGTGGCCTGCAAAGCCCCAAATACTTACTACCTGGTCTTTTACAAAAGAAATTTGGTGGAAGAAGGACAAAATATTCAAATAATTATTTTTCAAAGCGGGATAAGTACCATGATAAAGACGCATAAAAATACCGATGGTTTCTTGGGAACTTGTAGGAGGCTTCTTTCTAAAAGTCTTTTGAATATGCTGGTTCATTTACTGTTGCAACAGCTCTAGGAAGACATGCTGTTACTATCCTCGGTACTATCTTCATCTACAGGTAAGAAAAAATCCCACGAAAGGGTTAATAACTTGCCTCAGGTCACAAGGCTGGGAAGGAAAAGAGCCTCAGGGGGTCAGGCTGGGAGCTTCGCAGAGCCCACTCAGCATGCTCAGTTCTGCGGGAAGCTAGGATGTGCTCTGGGGGCCCGCACAGGGTCATGCCTGCAGCACAGAGATGCTCTGCGGGCGGCACGTTCCTGGGCGGCATCCTAAATGAGGAGCCCCACCCAGAGCAGGGCTCAGCCGGAGTCACGGCTGGGAGTGAGAACCAAGCAGTAGACACACAAATGCAGAGTCAGTGCAGAAGTACAAACAGTTCAGCCGGTGTGGAAAATAGAAGCAGAGTGTGGTGAGAGCGGTGTGCACCCTGTTGAGGGACAAGGGCTTACAGGGAGGTGACGAAAGGCCCCTAAAGCATGTGAGATCTGAGACAATGGCCAGGTCAGGGTCCTATCTGACACGATTTTGCTCAGGCCATGGAAGGACAGATTTGAACACCAGGAAATGGGAAAGATAACACCCCCAAGGAGTTTGGTTTGAACCAGGACATTGGTGGTGGGATTTGGGGGAAAGTAAAATCAGCTAAGCTTGGTAATTGCTGGGAATGGAGAAGATGAGAAAGAGGAAGGGGCCTCGAGTGTCTCCCAGTCTCCATCCTGTGTGGCCAGGGCCTGAAGGGACGCAGAAGAAGCATGCCGTTCACAGGGCCATGGGCTCAGGTTTGGAAGCGTTGAGTTCAAGGGACTGTGGAACATGTAGGTGGAGGTGCCATTAAACGGATGGATGAAATCTGGCGTCAAGTTGTTGGTTGGGGGTCCAGACTTGGAGTAAGCAACATAACAGGTGGTAATTAAGCCACAAGAACTGATGAGATCACGGGGGGAGGGTGCAGAGTGACGGCAGTGCAAAGAAATAACGCTTCAGTGGTGGATGGAGGAAGAGAGGCCTATGCTGGAGGCAGAGGAAACAGAAGAGAACCGGGAGAGGTCAGGGTGAGAAGCACCCCTGTGAGTATTTTTAGGTGGGAGGAACTGAACAAAATGTCAAGTATGGTAGCAAGGCCTGGAAAAATGTTTGCTAGAGGTTTGGGGACTTATCTGAAGTGGTCGTGGTAGAATTTGGGGTGGACTCTGGATTATGCACTGAGGAATAAAAGGAAGGGAGCATTAGTATGGGATTAAGGCAGAAGGTGATGGATGGCGTGAGAAGTTTTTTGCTTCTATTTAGGATGGAAGCGACCTTAGCTGCTAGTAGGTGGAGGGAGGCTGCAAATGGCAGGGAAGATGGGGGAGAGGTAGCTGAGGGGGCTGGGCCTTGGGGAGGTGGGGAGGGCGCATGGATGGGTGCCTTTGAACAAGACACCTCATCCTCTGGGGCTGGGGACAGGAGGGAGTGGGGTCAGTGGGGGGCGAATTTGCAGGGTCTCAATTCTAATGGGTACAGTTTTGTAGATGAATCAGGTTACAAAGCACGAGGCACGCTCAGCAGCTCCAGTGAGGAGAGCAGGTGCCATATGGGACTTGGGGAGTGTGGCGAAGGTCTGAAATCCCCTTGGAACTGGCCACGGATGAGGGGAGGCTGAGGGTGTGGAGATGGGCACAGGCGGCTGGCTGTGAATTCAAAGCACTGCTGGTCTGCACAGTTCTGTGGGTTTTCTCCACCATCTCTTCAGCTGCCAGTAAATAAACAGGCTAGATTATTTCTACTCTCCCGTAGTGCGGTCTGTTTTCACGGTCCCTCCTGAGGTCTTCCCCTTGGGTTGGCAGCCAGAAGTTGTGGAGTAAGTAGTTAGGGTGAACATGTTACTTGGGGGAGGTGGGAAGGAGGTGCCGGTATCCAGGGAGTCTCCTGCTCAGAAGCACGGGATGCTGCACACAGCGCCCAGGAGGTGGTGGCAGCAGTGTGAGGGCTGTGCCGGGAGTGGTGTGCTGGAGGGGAGCGTGGTGACAGGGTCCCGGGGTTTTGGTGGGTCCCCCATGCATCCCACTGCCTCAGCACCTGCTCAGAATGTCTGAGCTTCCTGTCTCCTCTTTATATCCTCAGCCAGCTGGCTGAGGTCTCGGAAGCACCCCCACCCCGTATGTGCCCTGGGCGCCCCCTCCATGGTGTGCCCTGGGCCTCCCATATGTGACCCCGGTCCCCCCATATGTGCCTGGGGTCTGCCCATGTGTGCCCTCGGCCCCGGGCTTCCTGGTCACCTTCCCCTTGCAGCCTACTCTCAGGTTGCAAACCTGTGACATTTGGGGTCTGGTGCATGTTTCTCCCTGTGCAGAGCCCTGGAAAACCAAGGGTTTGAAATAATCGAAAGAGGTGAAATCGAAGTGAAGGGTAAAGGGAAAATGACCACTTACTTTCTGGTCCGGAGCCTGAGCGCCTCAGAGGACGAGATCATGGGCAGGCCTGCAGCTCGGCTTGACTGCGCGGGTGAGCGAGCGGGGAACCTTGTCGCGGGTGCGGGTTAATTCTGTCACGGAGGACTGGAGGTGGGTTTGGTGGGGTCCTTGGGTCTGCGGGCCCCGCGCTCTCCGTCTGGTACAGCTCCGAGTGCCCTGCCCAGCCTGGCGTCCTGCCGCCTCCTCGGGGCGCTCCCTCCAGGGCCCCTCCGGAGCCACCGCCACCACTCGAATAGCTGCGCCCGCCTGAGCCCGCCGCCCGCCGCCGCGGTGGGGACCCCGGGGTGCGGCTGCCGGGAGGGCGTCCCTCCCCCTCTCTCCTCGCGGTCAGGCTCTCCACGCCCCTTCCCCGCACCTGCTCCACGGAAGCGGGTGCCCCGGCGGCGAAGGCCGCCCCATCGGGGGGAGGCGCGCAGACTGCGGAGGCCCGGAGCTCACGCGCGGGGCGCCAGGACCCCCGGCCGGCGCGCTCGGAGGTACGGCTCGGGGGGCGGGAAAGCCCGTCCGGTGACAGGAGGGAGTCACTCCGAGGGCGAGGCAGCACGTGTGTCTGCACAGAGGGCCACCCCCCAAGGATTTCTGAAATCCTGCTCAGAGAGAGAGTTTCTGGACAGTGAGACCATCCACATCGACTTAGAGCAGCTTCACCCTATGAAGCGTGTAGCTATTGTCACTTCTCCCAGCAGCACCTCTCCGGGTGGGTGTGGCCCGCGGCACCGGCCTGATCCGGGGGCAATCCGCACCCTCCTGGTCTGGTCTGGGGAGAGGAGACAGCAGAGCGTCCGTGGCTCCGGCCCGGGGTCAGCTGGGAGCCCTCAGCAGGCTTTCTGCCGTTACCCAGAGGTGTTTCCCTCCCTTCCTGTAGCTGCCTGCTTCCGGCAGTGCTCAAGCCCTGCACAGTCGCCCAGCATTATCACAGAATGAGTGTCACGCTCATAGATGCCGGCAGCAGTAGTTCTTGGGAAACGGTCGGCACTTTGGGAATAGGGGGCCAAGACCAGGCCCTCTGCCCCGTGCCTCTGGTGCTCCTTGAACTAAGCACACGAGAGCCCTGCCTTTGGGTGGCCTGCTTCTGAGTAGCAGAAGGCAGAAACCATGTAACAAAATGAATAAGATTGTTGGAGGTGATGGGCTGTTAAGAAAATAAAACGTTGCAATGGAGCAGAGGGCCAGTGAGGGCTTCCTGGGGAGCAGCATTGGTGGTGTGCATGGAAGGAGAGACCCAGCCGTGTGGCCCTCGGGGCAGGGGCTTCCAGGCAGACATTCCAAGGCAGCTGAAAGGCCACGCGTCCGAAGAGGAGTGAGAGGAAGGGAGCTGTGGGGGACGAGGTCGGAGCGGAGGGCAGGAGCCTTGGGCAGCCTGGCCTTCGGCCTCCCTGTCTACGCTCGGGGGTGTGGGCGTGAGTGTGAGCCATGTGGAGGGCCTGCGGGGTTCCGATGGAGCCTCCAGAGGGAGAAGGTCTCTGCCGTCTGAATTCCTAAGGGGGCTGCTCCATTAGCAGCTCAGAATGGGAGGCCCGGGAATCCCTTATGCCCCGGGAAGGTGAACAAATTCATTTTTCAAACCTCTTCTGCATGGGGATCCTTCCACGGGAAACAGGCAGACTTGGCATCTTGCTCAGACACGGGAGATGCAAGCGTCTCAGCTGGGACCCACGTTTAGTATTTGTCCTAACTGTTGCTTTTCTGGACAGAAACGGGTATCAGCCACGAGAGGAGACAGTGTGGCCCTCGGTTTTCGCAGGGGACCTGCTCCGGGGAGGCTGGTGTTTGTTGAGCAGCCCCGTTGTGCCAGGCATTTTACCCACAGGACCTCTGATAGGACGGTCCCCCGACTATTACCACAGCAGAGGCAGGAAACTTGATGTCAGGAACATCACACAATTTACATGAGGTCCCGCAACTAGAAGGGGAAGAAGTTGGGCTTGGTTATCTCATGCTCGTTTGCCTTGGGCAGCCCTCAAGCCCGCTGTGACTAACGACACCACCGTTTCCCCAAGTGGCAGGGCCCTGCGCTTAGACACCTGCGCTTTACAGTGGCCCAGCCGTGTTTTTCTCAGGTCGTCTAAGCCCAGTCAAGCAGATTTCTGATTGTGGGGGCATGGTTAGCAGGCATTAGCTGGGAAAGTTCACACTCTCAGGTGAATGGATAAACTGCTTGGTGTGAACCAGAGGCTGGAGCCGTGGGGGCAAAGCCAGCTGGGCTGCGGGACCTTGCTCTAGTGAGGTCACCCCTGCCAAACAGGGAGCTGCCTCCAACTCCCCCAGGTGATGGAGCTGGAGTGCTCTGTAAGCCGGGCCTCCCGCATCTCCAATGGCTGGCAGCACACAGAGCCCAGCTGTGAAAGGCTCGTGTCATCGGCCTCCAGGGCCTTTCGTTGTAGGTTAGGCCCCAGGTATCAAGGGTGTGGGGCTACAGCTACCTGGTGACCTGGTGCTCGTCTCAAGGTCGGCGAGGGCTGCCGAGGGCCACTGCAGAGGCCCAGCTCTTACTCCAGCCCTGCGGCCATCCACCTGCCCCCTATAGGTGCCGTTATGTTATGGGAAAGTGTTTCCATTAGTAGCCAAACCTGTCAGGACGCTGAAGGTTAGGCTGTTGGGTCTTTGCTGCCTCAGAGGTCTGCCTGCTCCCCAGTCTCTGGGCAGCTGGGAGGACGTCCAAGGCTCACCTCATCGATCCCATCGGCCACTACCCCTCCCTCTGCCCTGTGAAGACCAGAGCTCCTGAAAAATATCTCAGAGCCTTGGCAGGTCACGGGTCTGCAGACGCAAGAACGCCCCCAGCCCGGCCCCGGGCCAGCAGTGGGGTGCAGCTCTCCTTCCCTCTGCCCTCTTTGAAAAGGCTGCGAGTCCAGCTACAGGAAATACTCCAGGGGATGGGCCTGCAGGCTGCACCCAGGCCTCATTTGCACTTCAATAACCCACTTTTCTTTCTTGCCACTCTGTATTTGGGTGTTAGGTGTGTGAGTGGAAAGACGCCCCATGCAATTAAATGGGAGTATTGAGCTGGAGAGAAAACAGTGCATGTTGACTCAGATATTTAAGGCAACCACCTTTCCGTATTGACTGAAAAACCGGCCTTCCAGCTGTCCCTGCTGGCACGCTCTTCTGGCATCTGGTCAGACCCCTGTTCGTGTGTTTTTCAAATTTCACATTGCTTCAACTTGTCTCGTAACTGATTCTCCTGACAATTAGAATAATGGGTTCCAGGCTGACCTGCGTACCGCACTTAGGAAAGTAGCCCAGGCTCCTCTGTAGAGGTGGACCTGCCTTATAAATCCCAGGCTGAGGATGTCCACTCACAAGGTTCACAGCAGGTTAAGTCAGTTGGGAGATTTCTTACAACCGCTCCCAGTTATCCTGCAGATCGTTAGTGGCAAGGGTCTCTCTCCTGATGGAGTTTAGGGCTTGGTGGTCTACCTGCTGGGGGCTGCTGGTCTCCTCATTGACCCACTCTTCCAGCAGGAAGAACCTTTCCCCTATTTGCAATACCCCGATGGGGGATTTTGGGGTGGGCGTGTGGTCCTTAACCCCTCACATCACAGCACCCCTCCCAGACGGGTCCAGTGGGCTGCAGTCCAGCTGCTTTCGAGCCAGGCGAAGGAGCCTGGGCTGATATTTTCCAACCCGAGGCCTCTCAACAGCCTTTCTGAGGCCTTTGTAAGCATGGCTCTCAGACCTTCTGACCTTTTCTACTTGGGGCTGGTGAATGGCAAAGCTGTGTTTGACCTCGGGCTTCCTAGGGGCTGAACTATGAGTGGGTGTGCATGGAAGGAGAGACTCAGCCGTGTGGCCCTTGTCAGCAGTGACCGATAGAAGAAAGATCCTGGGAGACATAATGGAGACTTTACAAAAAAGGAGGTTCCTAACAAAGGAACACAATAATTTTCAGTGTTAAGGCTAGTTGCTAAAGATTATTTATTCATTTGTATTATAAAAGGAATATTTAGTAAATAGGAAAAAATATCGTTATTTTTGAAAACCAAAAGGTGCAGGTAAACAAGAGGAGACCAAAGCACTCTTAACTCCATCTCCCAGAGAGACTATTAAATTGAGGTGCCCATCTTCCCAAACTTGGGTGCGTTGAGGGTGCATATGTGTGTGTATACATATATGCTTTTTCTTACAAAATTGAGATTGTTTCACACATACACTGTTTGTAGCTTGGCAGGTCATGAATTTCTTTCCTTTCCTTAAACACATTTCAAAACAGAGGTGGGAAATTTTTAAAGGGCCCCATGTGCTTGGCACAGTACACTTCTTTACACTGTTACGGAATGGAAACCCCAATAATCTGGTACTTCTGCACATTTGCCACACGTTTGACGTGACCCTGATATTCTGAGTCCTAAAGGTGCTTCTGAATTTTCCAACAAAGACTTGCCTCTTCCATTTAACTTTGGTGTTTAGATTACTCCAGATATGACTACTCCATGGGAGATGTACCCTGTCGTTCTCAATTAATCAGAAAAGTTAACTAACCAGACTGTTACATTTCCCAAATGTCACAATAATGAGTGTTAACTGTAGCAAAATGATGGTGCTAACGGGCAGTCCTGGGAGGGGTGTGAGCCATGGTCTCGTGGGAGTGAAAGATGATGGATGAGAATTCATCTCAAGTAAACAAGGAAATTCTTCCACCATCTGGATTGTGGAATTGGATTGGGGTAAAATGTCAGATATATATGTGTAGAAATTCCAAGAGAGCCATGTGGTTCTATGCTGTCCAAGTCTCTGAATTGTCAGGCAGCCTCGACTCAAATGGATGGAGCCGTAGGTGGCCATCAATATGCGGTCTCGGTTCTCTGCCCCGCACGATACCAGCTGGCTGTCTTTTCCCTGTTGCTCAGGGACCTTTCCTTCCAGGAGAGAAAAGGTAAAGAGAAAATGAGTTTAATAGAAATGCAAGGAAAATGGGAGTTGAAATGCAGGAGAAGGATCGTAGTTGAGATAAAAGTGAGAAAAAGAAAAATAGACAAAAGGGGAAAATGTGCTGCGGGGACAAGAAATGAATCAGCACTGAAAAGCTAAGCCGAAAACATTTGGAGAGGAGAAGTTAGAAGGAAGAAAAACACGAAGAAGTGTTGAGTAAAGGGGCGACTAAGAGACCTGTGAAGTACAATTCCCTAGCATTGAGTTTATTTCCAAAATTCTTTGTGAGAGGCAAAGCCAGAAAACAGGTTATTCATCTCTGTTACCAAGAAACCATGGTGCCACGTGGAAGCGGGCGCGCGTCAGGAGCTGAGCCTTTTTCTTTCACCTACTATTTCCTTTCCTGTCCTTGTCGAGCAATGCCAATGCCCCTTCTTGTTCAGTTTTAATTTTCTTTAGGGTAATCCCCACTTGTGGTACGGTCGTAAAGCCACAGAACAAGTCAGTTTTGTGACCACAATACTATTTTATGGAGACTTTTTCTCTCAGGTTCTCATAAATGTCTATGCGTTGAGGGGGAGACAGGTGAGTTGTTCAGTACTCCTTGTACGTATGGAGAAGCCAAGGCACAGAGGGTGTTGCATGAAGAGGGCTGATGTGCCGTGATGGTCCACGGGACAGACGGCTTTGCCTTCTCAATGGAAAGAATTGCATTTCTGTCTGTAATCATTAGGTGTGACACCAAAGCAAAACTGATCTCAAGCTTTTCAAACACACTGTTCTTATCAGTTATCCTGCTTGTTTCGTTTTTGAGAAATCCAATTCCTTTTAAGATGATAATAGTGCTTACACCTCAAAGAAAACCAGCAGTGCAATAACCACTGTGATTCAGAATGAAAGAGATCATGAGCCCGTGGAATAATAAACACCAGTGGAGAGTTAGAAAAAGACAAAACAGAAAACCCATATCTGAATAATTAACAATTTCCAAAAAGCATTAAATATTGCCCGTCATGATTCTGTCTTTTGCGGGGCTGAGAGGGGGAGGATGTGCTCTTGTGCTCAGACGCACATGGAGCTCATGACATCTCCACTTTCCCAAATCTACTTTGCCCATACCCTATAAAAATGCCACATTTGAGGGTTTTATGAACCTTGCCAGATTAGTCCCAACTTATGCACGAGCTAAATACTCCGTATGAACCGTCACTGGGAGTTTCCCCAGGAACACGGCTCTCTACGTGTCCCAGGAACTCCCAGGCCCCAGGGTCGTCTCCCAGATTTTCACTCCATCCTGGGACTGGGAAGAGGCTGGGGACAGGCTCAGGAGACCAGGTTTTTCCACATGGATGTCATCACTCAAGTTCTTTAACGACCAGCACATTAGCAGATTGAGCTGGCCTCAGTCTAATTGTTGGTGCTGAAAACTACCCATTGTGTTTAGCATCTTAACACAAAATTGACCACTGATCCAGGTTCAGAAAGAAGTCGGCGTGCCCACAGCCCCTCGCGGTGGAGGGGGTCCTTCATTAGTTTGGGAACAGAAGGCTGAAGCTAGAAACCTCTCCCGCATGTGCTGACTTCTAGAAACTCGAGCCTCATATCTAATACATGAGCCTCTCTGAACTTGAATGTCTCTGGAACAATGATTAATGGAAAAAGAAAAGAAATAAGAATGATATATGAC
Source organism: Smutsia gigantea (assembly GCA_032199065.1). NCBI lineage: Eukaryota > Metazoa > Chordata > Mammalia > Pholidota > Manidae > Smutsia > Smutsia gigantea. The sequence continues at coordinate 178,387 of JAVSCE010000995.1, forward strand.
TTTAAAATCTTAGATGCTGCCCTTTGCAGATGAACCTGCAGGGAGAGCTGGGAGGATGGAGACAGTGCCTTCCATGCAGGCTGCTCCGTGCAGTGGCTCACAGGCCCAGGGCTGGGTCTTTCCAGAGCCTTCTCTCTGGCCTTCTACTTAGACATGAGAATTGACATCTTTGAGTTTGTGCTCTGCTTTATGATTATGTTAATAACTTTATGTAAATCATCTAGTTGAGTCATCACCACAGCCTGGGTTTAGGAGCAGTCATTATTGCCCCCTTTTCTGATGAGGGTAAATGAGGTCCAGAGGGGCTAAAGGACAGTGGCCATGCTGGGTGTGAGCATCGGCCTGTGTGACGGGCCCCGCGGGTCGCGGTCTTGGTGTTATTATGTGAGTTATGCAAAGTAGAGATTTGGTATGTGACCAACAAGATAATGCAGTGTGGGACGAAAGAAACGACATTGCCGCAAGGCGGACGTCTGCGTGTTTGCCGGGCCTTCCTGTCCTTGGCTCTGAAGGCGTTCTGCAGGAGGCAGGGAAGGTGCCTACATCGTGCTTCCCGGGGCCTGGCTCAGACAGAAGGCCCCGGACTGCAGAGGCCCATCTGAGGCTGGACTGATTGGTTCACCCCATTGTCCTTTTCAGCTTCTGACAAATCGACACCTGAAGGGATCCCAGGGGCAGGCCGGGACTCCATGGAGGCGGCAGCTGGACCAGGGTCTTTGGCTCAGACAGAGACACACCCCTCTCCCACTGACACTCTGCCATCTGGTTTCTGCACCCTGTCGTAACCAGGGGAAAATGAACCCCTCAGCTTAATTTTTCCCATACTCAGTTTTATGGCCACAAAGAAAAGTACCTTCTTGTCATCTCTCAGCTCAAAACTTTTAAAATCTATGTCTCTTCCTCACTATCCGTTTGAGAATGAAAGTCTAGTAATGAAACACAGTCTTGACAGGTTTGGAAAATGTGCTTTTACACTTTCAGTTCAAAGGCAGCCCCTACACTGGGAGACTTTGGGTCTTGTCTGTTCTCATAGGTGATGTCAGGCTGTGGGCCTTTTCTGTTTTCCTGCGACAGGAGTGAATGTCTTTCATGGTCTCAACACTACGTTCCACTGAAACTTGCCTCCAAGCAAAAGCCCCAGTGGCCCACTCAGAGGACACCCTGACCTTGGAGCTATTTGTGTGCAATGTCTTGTTTTAAATGATGGTGGGAGGGAGGGGTGCAGGAGGGGAAAGAGACTCAGACCCCGCAGTTTATAAATCACCCCATAACACAGCAGGATGCGGAAGGCTCTCAGCCAACGGCTGTGAAAGGAAATAATTTTCATTCCCAGCCCTGGGAATTGTGTGAAGCAATAGAACAAAAGCTGCATTCCCCAGAGACTTTCTGAAGGCAAAATGGGGGGAAAATGTGAAAATCACAGGGCAGGCAGAGTTAGGAGAGAGTGGGAAGCCAGGCAGAGTGCAGCCAGATGCCCAGGCCCCTTGGCCGTCTGCTGTCTGCACGCTGCCTCTGGCTGCAGCTGTGGGGGGCCTCTGCGATGGAGCATGCTGGAAATGTTCTCAGAGGCTTGGGGTGGGGTGACAGGGCAGGCAGAGAAGTGGTCTGCGTGCAGACTGTGTTCCTGCATTGGCGATGGTGGGAAAGTAAGCTTTTTTAACCCAGGTAGTTAAGAAAACCTTAAGGACACACATGTGCTCATCCCTGCTAGGACCTTACTTGTCCCCACCAATCTCACAGGCAGGAGAGGGGACAGGTGACAGGAGCTGAATCACATGCTCCGTCCTTGTAGACGGCAGCTGCGTCGGTGTTCAGACGGGCAGGTGTGGCCCGTGGCTCAGCAGGGCCACGCACATCAGGATTAGACTGGGCGCAGGGCATGGCGTCCGGGGATCTGGGTTCTTGTCCAGGCTCCACTGCTTGATGTCTTGATGTCACGATGTTGCCAGCTATAAAACGGGGTGAGTGACAGCTGCCCCACCTGGCTCACATGTTGTTGCTGTTAGTTTTTTTTTTTTGGTGAGAATTCAGTGAAATATGAGAGCACAGAAATGACCACTAACATTACTGACCATCAGCCACACTCCAGGCACTGGCCTCGCCTGCATGGGACACATCTCCTCCTGGCAACTACTGGTAATAAGACAGCCCTGCAGTTTCTACTCGACAGACCAGGAAACAAACTCAGGGAGATTCACTAGGCCACGATCGCATGGCTGGTGCTGACGGTCAGCTAAGCAGGACACATGCTGGTTGGTGTTACTACACCAGGGGAGCAGGATTTCCCAGTGATGTGGACCCTGGAGCCAGGCGTGACCAGGTCAGGATCCGGGCTCTGCCACTTACCAGCTGTGCCAGTTTGGGAACGTTGCTTAACCTCTCTGTGCCTCGGTGTTCCTTCTGTAAAATGGGGATGATCAGAGGACCTGCTTCCTTGGGCGTCATGAGGTTTGCATGAAATGCACACAAGTACTGAGAAGAGTAGATGACGCTAAGCCCTCTTCAAATGCAGGCAATTTTGAATTTTAAAATGCTCCCATGAAATGGTTTCCCTGCCAAACTAGGGGCAAGGAAAGATGGGCCGGCTCGCAGCTCTTGCTGTTTTCCCTGCATGCCTTCCTTCAGACCGTTTAGCTCATCTGTGAGCAAGAAGCCAGCTTAGGACTACTCGCGCTGTTAGGCAGCAGCGTTTCCCGAGACTCTAGCTTTCTGTTCTGCTTTGGGAGGAGAGCGGCCCTGGCTTCCCGTTGCCAGCCTGTGCCGCTTCTCTGGCCCCAGTACGTGCCGGTTCAATGCTCAGCCAGAAGCTGTGGAGCAGGTGCCCGAGCCCTGCTTGAAAATGAGAGGATTTTGTTCGATGTTTATTGAGATTGGAATAATCGTTTCCAGCTGTAAATGAATGACTACACCCCACGTTCGGTGTCCCCCTGGAGCCTACCACCTACTCTTTGCAGTAAAGACTAGTGGAGACAAACTTCAGGTGCCTGGGGAAGCTTGAGTCAGGCTGAGGCTGCTCCCTGAGCCCCTGTCCCTCCCAAAGGGCAGTCTTTCTGGGAGGCGTGTGTCTTACCAGTGGGTTTCAGCCCCAGGCAAATTCACTATGGATTCAGTGAGACAGAGGGAATGACAATGGAATGTTCTTGAGGTAAAAGTGTTTATACCCAACTTTACTCCCACGGAAGCAGGTCAGTCACTAGAATCCCGTCCCCTCAGCGCAAGTCTGCATGCAGCCAGCTGGTCTCTGCCCCTGGGCCTCCGCCCCCAGCTGTCTCAGTCTCTGTCCTTGGCGCTGCCGCCACTCCAGTCTCGTCTCTGCTCTCCTGAAGCTGTGCAGCCGTGCCACTGTGTCGCCCAGAGCACTGGGCGGAGCTCTTTGTATAGAGTCAGTAACAATGTATTGCCCACACGTGTGCAGTGAGCTGGCCAACCAGGGCCAGGTGAGGGTCCTGCTGTAGGAAACTGCACTTTCTCTGCAGCCTGGCTCTGGGTTGGGGCCCTCAGGAGCCTCCGCGCCAAGCTGGGGCACGTGAACAAGCGCTCAGAGAGCAGATTAGCTCACGGGACGCCTGGCCTACACGCCTCTGCAGCATGCAGCAGCTGGGTGCTCCCTGATATCCGACAGCCACATCTGCCTGTCACTCCCGATACCAGGCTTCTGAGCGGTGAATGCTCTGCCCTGCAGGGACGGCAGAAAGACTCCAGGCTGAGCCTTCAAGGAGAGGAGCCCGCCCACACCTCCCGCCTGGTAGGTCTGGCTCCAGCCCCCAGCACCCCCCCAGCCCAGGGCCCAGCAGACCGGGATCCATGCAGATGGCTGGCCCACTTCCGACCTGGCCCAGTGGGTCAGGGACCATTACAAACTCACTGGCCTCCAGCCCACGGAGAGAGCGAGGCATTTTCATTAGTAAGAATTTGAAAACACTGTCCTCCATCCTTCCACACTGAAGCCCAGAGCTGAATCCCACTGCTTCCACAGCCAGCCTGCCCCTCCCAACCTCTTGAATGCCAAGCAGCCCTCCGAGAGTCATGGATGTGGGCGGAGGGGACAGTGACATGCCAGGAGGTCTCCTCTGCCTCCCCTCCCTCCGGCCACTGGGCTTTCCCCTAGAGCCTCTGAGCTGCTGCCCATCTGCCAGGGCCTGGCCAGGGGCTGCCGTGTCTCCCCTCCTCTGGACCACGACCAGCTCTTGTCAGCAGCCAAAGTCCCCCACCCTTTCCTTTTCATCCTTTCTTTCTTTCCAACTTTCCTTCAGCTCGAGTTGTGGTGAGAGAAAGACGGCGAGCCATGCGCCTGGCTGGGAATGAGATCATTTGTCTCCCCTGGTAGCCGGCTCGCTGTCTGCCCGCCGGGGTGACGGGGAGAGTGGGGAGCGTGAGTCCCACAGAGAGCCATCTGGCCCCACCGGACTCCTGCTGATGGGGATCTTTTGGTTGCTTTTTCCTTATTCTTTGTTTCTCTCTCTTTTTTCTTGTTCCCGAGGAACACTTCATCTGTGGGTATACACCCAGGCGGGAGGGAGACCGTTCAGGGCACGTATTTAGCACGGCGCACGCCCCCTACCCCGTGCCCCCGTGTAGTTGTAATGTCAGGGCTGTACTTTCAGATGGAAATCAGGCAGTTATGCTCCACATGGAGAAATCTGACAGCTGACGTGGTTTTACACCACTGGCTGTGTCCTGAGGACAAAGGCAGCCAGTCTGCCAGGGATGGTTAAATAAACAGAATATGTTTCAAGAGGGAAGGAAAATCCAGGAATAATTAACCGCATTCACAGACCCTGTGGCTGTTCCACTTAAAACTGTGATGGTGATGTGTGGACAAGCCACTCTCCTCGTCCCTCGGAAGGCAGCCTTAGAAAGCTGATTACAGTGTGCATTAGAGCAGGTGGACGCCACTCTGCACATCTGTTTTTCAGTTTCCAAAGGCAAAGCCTCAGAGTTTCTCACTTGGGCTCCCCTCACGGGGCTCCAGCTGGCTTGGGGAGAGGGGTGGGCAGCCTGCTGTGCCACGGAGAAGCTTCTGGCGCGAGGTGCCCGGCACCACCCGTCCGTCTGTCTGAGGAGAGGGCACCCTGGCTGCCCTCGCTGGCACATGCTAAGCCCCAGTCTAGCGCTCCTGTCCTGTAGGACGTGGGCACTCGTCCGGCCCACAGCTTACAGATGGGGAGACAGGGCAGAGGCGGGTGCCAGAGCTGGGCATCAGGGGAGGCCTGCCCTGCTCTCGGCTCAGTGCTGGCCCCTGGGTTCTGCACTCTCTAACATTTCAGTAGTGGGCAGAAAGACACGGACTTGCTTGGCACCCTTTACAAATTGCCCTGCACAAGATGCATATAACGGGAGTGAACTAACTGGGAGAGACCTACATAAATTTTAAAACTGAATCTTTCCCCTAAAATATCCAGCCATTTAAACAAATGATTAGTTTGGAGCAGTGAGATAAAACACTCCACGTGCACAAAATTGGGTTTAAATTAGCAAAGCAAAGTGTTGCAAGTCCTGGCCATGCTCCCTCCTGTCACAGAGGAAAGAGCTCAGAGTTGACCTTGGTCCACAGCTGGGGCTTCCGCAGTCCCTGAATCTCCCCTACATGCAGCTGCCTTGGCCTGCACTACGGGTGTGCCAATTAGAGATGAGGAAAAGGGCAAGATTTTATCTCAGAAAAAGTGTTGTTTGAACTAAGCATGTGGCAAAATAAGCAGGCAGGTTTGCAGAGCCGTCTCCGTGCTCTCTCAGGTACATGAGTGCCACTGGGAAAGTCCACAGGCCCCACCGTAGAGAGAATGCATTAAAGAAGCAAAACCAGAGGTTTCAGGAGACAAAACCTCTCTAATTTGCCAGTGACTACTTCACACAGTTGCGCACAGCACCCTCTGATCACGACTTGTAACTTACCCACAGATGGAAGAACATTTAAGGGATTCAAAACTTGTTAGATCGTTAGCTTTGTCTTGAGCTAGAAAAAAAATGGATTTCTGCTTATGGAAAAGTTAGTTTTTACTTTTTTCATGTCTATGAAACATGTTTACTTGAAAATATTAGAACAATAAGCTTGCATCACAGACATGAGGAATAGCACTAAGGTAACCTTTTCAATAAAGACCTTAATTAAAAAGAATCGAAAACACTGGTGAAAAGCACAAAAAAGACTGACGTCACCAGTTGCCCAAGAAAGGGTCGCTCAGGAAGAAGGGGCTTCACGAACTCATGGGAGCCTTATCTGCGGGCGGGGCCGCCAGACTGGACACCCACCACCCCAGCCAGATCTCTGCCCGCAGAGACCAGTCACCAGCGACCGGGGGGAGGCACAGCCTGGAAGGAGGAAAATGGGAAAGCCAGTTGGAAGTCAACGATTTTCAAATCAAGAACAACTAAAAACAGAGATTCAGGAAAGCATTCAGAAAACCATTCAAGAGCTTTTAGGCCCTCACCTTACCTTATGATAGAGGCTAAACAAACAAACACCTCTGACTGAAGAGGAATTGGGTTGGCTTTTTTCTTCTCTTCAGCCCATTTATTTGAAAATAGTATAAGTATTGTGTGATTGTTACTTTTTAAAAGTGATTATAATTGACGAATCAACATTGGTTTTGGCCCAGCTCTTCCAAAAAATAGTGTACGTGTGTAAAAGTAAAAAGTAAAAACTGATTTTTCTGTATCACCACAATACTGAACCATTTAAGAAAAGTAAAGCAAATTGTCCACCAGTGAGAGCACAGAGATCCATAGGCATGCGACACTGCAGGAAAGGTCTCCATTCGTCATTCCGACAGAAGCATAAAGCTTCTTTACACCTAATCTCAGACAGCATGAGCCCTGAAACCATGCCTTTTACTGTATTAGAAGGAATGAAATGAGGCAGTGGGAAGACAACATAAAAACACAGGTGGGATACTTCATACCTTTGAGAAAACGTTTTCCGACTGAGCCAGTTACTCATGGAAGTGAGTCACAGCCCCCAGATGGTTTGGGGTGGAGAAGTGATGCTGATGGATTTTCGAATGTTGTACAATCCTTGCATCCCTGGAATAAATCCTACTTGATCATGATGGATGATCTTTTTGATGTATTTTTGAATTCAGTTTGATAATATTTTGTTGAGTATTTTTGCATCTATGTTCTTTAGGGATATTGGTCTGTAATTTTCTTTTTTTGTGGTGCCTTTGCCTGGTTTTGGTATTAGAGTGATGCTGGCCTCGTAGAATGAGTCTGGGAGTATTCCCTCCTCTTCTACTTTTTGGAAAACTTTAAGGAGGATGGGTATTAGGTCTTCACTAAATGTTTGATAGAATTCAGTAGTGAAACCATCTGTTTCAGGAATTTTGTTCTTAGGTAGTTTTTTGATTACCAGTTCAATTTTGTTGCTGGTAACTGGTCTGTTCAGATTTTCTGTTTCTTCCTGAGTCAGCCTTGGAAGGTTGTATTTTTCTAGAAAGTTATCCATTTCTTCTAGGTTATCCAGTTTGTTAACATATAATTTTTCATAGTATTCTCTCATAATTATTTGTATTTCTGTGGTGTTCGTAGTGATTTTTCCTTTCTCATTTCTGATTCTGTTCATGTGAGTAGACTCTCTTTTTTTCTTGATAAGTCTGGCTTCTGGTTTATGTATTTCTCAAAGAACCAGCTCCTGGTTTCATTAATTCTTTCTATTGTTTTATTCTTCTCAATTTTATTTATTTCTTCTCTGATCTTTATTATATCCCTCCTTCTACTGACTTTGGGCCTCATTTGTTCTTCTTTTTCTAGTTTTGTTAATTGTTAGTTTAGAGTGTTCATATGGGATTGTTCTTCTTTCCTGAGGTAGGCCTGTATTGCAGTATACTTCCCTCTTAGCATGGCCTTTGCTGCGTCCCACAGATTTGGTGGTGTTGAATTATTGTTGTCATTTGTTTCCATATATTTCTTGATCTCTGTTTTTATTTGGTCATTGATCCATTGGTTATTTTAGGAGCATGTTGTGAAGTCTCCATGTGTTTGTGGGCTTTTTCATTTTCTTTGCATAATTTATTTCTAGTTTCATACCTTTGTGGTCTGAGAAGCTGGTTGGTACACTTTCAATATTTTTGAATTTACTGAGAATCTTTTTGGCCTAGTATATGATCTATTCTTGAAAATGTTCCATGTGCACTTGAGAAGAATGTGTATCCTGTTGCTTTTGGGTGGATTGTTCTGTAGATGTCCATTAGGTCCATCTGCTCTAATGTGTTGTTCAGTGCCTCTGTCTCCTTATTTTCTGTCTGGTTGATCTGTGCTTTGGAGCGGGTGGTGTGTTGAAGTCTCCTAAAATGAATGCATTATGTTCTATTTCCCCTTTTAATTCTGTTAGTATTTGTTTCACATATGTAGGTGCTTCTGTGTTGGGTGCATAGGTATTTACAATGGTTATATCCTCTTGTTGGACTGACCCCTTTATCATTATGTAATGTCCTTCTTTGTCTCTTGTGACTTTCTTTGTTTTGAAGTCTATTTTGTCTGATACAAATACTGCAACTTCTGCTTTTTTCTCCCTATTAGTTGCATGAAATATCTTTTTCCATCCCTTCACTTTTAATCTGTGTATGTCTTTCAGTTTGAAGTGAGTTTCTTGTAGGCAGCATATAGATGGGTCTTGTTTTTTTATCCATTCAGTGAGTTTATGTCTTTTGATTGGTGCATTCAGTCCATTTACATTTAGGGTGATTATCGACAGGTATATACTTATTGCCATTGCAGGCTTTAGATTCGTGGTACCGAAGGCTCAAGGGTAATTCCCTTACTATCTAACAGTCTAATTTAACTCAGTGTGCTATTACAAACATAATCTAAAGCTTATTGTTTTTCCCTCTTTTTCTTCCTCCTCCATTCTTTATATATTAGGTATCATATTCTGTACTCTTTGTCTATCCCTTGACTGACTTTGGGGGTAGTTGATTTGATTTTGCATTTGCTTAGTAATTAACTGTTCTACTTTCTTTACTGTGATTTTATTTCCTCTGGTGACAGCTATTTAGCCTTAGTAACACTTCCATCTATAGCAGTCCCTCAAAAATACACTGTAGAGATGGTTTGGAAATACACTCAGCTTTTGCTTATCTGGAAATCATTTAATCCCTCCTTCAAATTTAAATGATAATCTTGCTGGGTTGAGTATTCTTGGTTTGAGGCCCTTCTTTTTCATTGCATTAAATATATCATGCCACTCTTTTCTGGCCTGTAAGGTTTCTGTTGAGAAGTCTGATGATAGCCTGATGGGTTTTCCTTTGTATGTGATCTTTTTCCTCCCTCTAGCTGCTTTTAAAAGTCAGTCTTTATGCTTGATCTTTGCCATTTTAATTATTATATATCTTGGTGTTGTCTTCCTTGGGCCCCTTGGGTTGGGAGATCTGTCCACCTCTATGGCCTGAGAAACTATCTCCTTCTCCAGATGGGGGAAGTTTTCAGCAATTACCTCCTCAAAGACACTTTCTGTCCCTTTTTCTCTCTTTTCTTCTGGTACCTCTGTAATGTAAATATTGTTGCGTTTGGATTGGTCACACAGTTCTCTCAATATTCTTTCATTCCTAGAGATCCTCTTTTCTCTCTGTGCCTCAGCTTCTTTGTATTCCTGACCTCTAATTTCTATTCCATTTACCATCTTTTCTACTACATCTAGTCTGCTTTTAAATCCCTCCATTGTATATTTCATTTCAGATATGGAATTTCTTAATGTTTGAATCTCCATCCTAAATTCGTCCCTGAGTTCTTGAATATTTTCCTGTGCCTCCATGAGCATGTTTATGAATTTTATTTTGAACTCTCTTTCAGGAAGATTGGTGAGTTTCGCTTGGCCCTTTTTCTGGTGTTTGTGGGATTTTGGTTTGAACCAGTTTCCTTTGACATTTCATATTTGTATGTGGTGCCGTCTAGTGCCCAGAAGCTCTACTCTCTGGAGCTACTCAGTCCTTGGAGCCATGTTGGGGGGGTCTCAGGGGAGTGGTGCTGGTGCCTGGGGGGAGGAGAGAGCTCTTTCCTGCTTCCCAGCTGCGGTGCCTGTCTCCACTGTCAGAACCAGTGGGCCGAGCACACAGGTGTAAGCCTCTGTGCTTTGCGATTGTAGCTGCTGTAGGTGGGCTTCCTAAATCTTTCAGTTAATCTTTGATCCATTTGGAGTTTGTCCTGATGCATGCACTTGCCTTAATTTTGTCTAAATTGCTACTTGTCTTAAAATAATTTATTGAATGAATCAATATTTTTGCTTCTGATGTAAAATGTTACTTTTATCATATACTAAATTTTAGTATGCATTTGGGTCTATCTGTAGTATTTGTACTCTGATTCTTTGTCTACTCATTCAATACCACACTCTTAAGTTTTATAACTTAAGAATATATTTTAATATGTGATATGGCCAGTCTATGTTTTATTATTCTTATTTAAAAAAAATCTTGTGAATATTCTTCCTAACTTATTTTCTCATATGAACTTTAAAGTCAACTTTTTGAGTTACAAAAATATCCTGGTAGTGTATTAATCAGAATTACAAGTAGGGAGATTTAATTAGGAAGAGCTGGTATCTTTATGATACATCTTTTATCCAAGAATATGGAACACCTTTGTGTTTTTTAAAGACTGCACTTGTGTCTTTCAGGATCAATTTAGAGTTTTTTTCATATAGATCTGGAATATTTCTTAGGCTATTTTAGCTTTTTTTGTTATTGTTGTGTAAAAACGATCTTTTCTTCCACTATGTCTTCTAACCAGTTGTTTAAATATATGAAAGCTTTTGAATATTACTTATTGATTTTATACTAAGCCACTTTTCTGAATTCTTATTTCCATAATTTTTTTCAGATGATCCTCTTGGGTTATCCAAGTATACAAATATATAATCTGCAAATGATAATTTTACTTCTTTTAAAGACTTTATGTATGTCTAATTTCTCTTTTCTGTTTATAACATCTGTCTTATTCCTAACTTTAGTAGCATGCTGTTGTTATTTCTCCTTTAAACAAATGTTGACTTTCAATTTGGTTTATGTTAGGGAAGTACACATCTGTTCCTATTTCATCGAATATTTTTAGGTGAATGATGGAAGTTGAATTTTACTAATCATTTTTTAAGCATCTAAAGAGATAAATACATATTTTTTCTTTGATCATTAATATGGTGAATTCATATAAATAGACTTCCTAAAATGCAACCATCTTTACATTTAATAATTCCACTTTGTCATGTTGCAGTGTCCCCTTAATGAGTTCCTTGAGACTACTTGGTAATGTTTTGATTTGTATTTCTGCAACAGCATTTTTAAAAGTTTTTAAAACTGTACAATTATTACCAGGTTTTTGTATCAGTTATGTTCACTTTCTGTGTCTTGTTTAATACATTTTTCCTATGCCGATATCCATTTCATTTTTCTTGGTTTCTCACTCGATTCTCTAAGGTCCTTACTATGCTTATTATGGTCTATTTTCCCTTCCAACTCATCCTTGTTTTTGTGATGATCTGCTTTTCTCTCCCATTTATACCCTGGATCTCACCAGCTCAGCTGTATCTGTGCATTGTGCCCAGGCGTGGTAGGGGTAACTGCTTCATTTCATGTTTTATATTAGTAGTAAAGTACTTTTTATTATTTTCATCTGCTCTTTGGCCACCTTTTACCTGCCATTTACTTTTTCCAATCTTTTTCTTGTTTTATTTTTTGAACCTTTGAAATGACTTAGGTGGGTTCCTTCTGATGTCTCACCTTTAAGGCAGGTGAGTTTTCCTGGACCAAATATTTGCAGGGCCACATCTCAGCCTAGTGTGAATTTTCTCTATGAATCACAGTTCCATGCATAGATTTCAGATCTCTCTTCTGTGGCCAATACAGACAGGCTGCTACAGGGCTTTCCAAAAAGCATCTCTTCTTTTCTGTTTGCAAATAGCGCATCCCCTGCCAATGTGTGATTTTTGTTTTTAACCCTGTCACCTCTACTTTTCAAACTGAATTGGGTCCAGGAGAGTTCTCGCTGCTCTTACGTCTGTGCCGTCCCCTCTGTAGGAGGCAGGGCTCTTAGATTCTGCTCCTCACCTCACCTCTCCCCTTTTACAAGTGTAGTTGACTGACTCCTTCTGACTTCTGTGGTCATGGACTCTCCTCTTCCTCCTCCTCTATGCTCCCCTTTTTTCAGACCTTCCATCTATTCTGTTGTTTGTGGTTTCAACTCCCTCTTGGTTTTGCTGAAAGTGGAAATTTTATTTTCATTTGTTTCCCATAACTTCAAAGAAGAGAAGAATCACAGATTCCCACCTTTGTCTCCAAACCATAAAGGTACATAGCTTTAACATTTCAAATTTCAACGATTGTGTGCAAGGCTCTGTGCTAGGAGCTCTGTGTGCGTTACTATTCCCAGGAGCAGGCATTTTATCAACTCCATTTTAGAGTCATGGAGAAAATGAGGTTCTAAGAGGTCAGATAACTTACTCAGATGGCAGTGGCAGAACCGAAATCCTGGCCCAGGAGTCTCATGTTTCAGAGCATTTTTCATGGGTGTGCAGGCCTGTCCTGCCTGAAATGCATGGGCAGTGGTCGCGCTTCCTGTCCCCCAGCCCTCTGCTCCCCGGCCTTCCTTCTCATCTCCATGACAGTTATTTAAAGACCAGGCCTTCTATACTCATCATATGCTATAATCTGGAATGCAGCCAGCGTAACTGGAGCTGCTGAGCAGATCCCGGTGCTGGGGTGACCACCTGCCGCTGCTCCCGCAGGCCTCCACACCCACCCCAAACAACAGGGGATCCTTTACTAAGACCTTCACAGAATAATTTCAGGCAAATCATCCATTTAAAAAATAGACCAAATTATCTTTGAAGCTCCAAGGCATTCTTTACCCCAGATCATTACTTAAAAACAGGACAAAAGAAATAAAAAACCCACTGGGGCTTTTGTTCACATTTTTAAAAATAGTGTACTGCATTTTGACTATTTTTCATTGTTTCCTAACAAAATCAATGCATTCAGCCCTTATGTTTGTTAAAAGAAAAAAAAAGGTCAAAAATTCATTTTCTAAAAAATATATTTGCTTAGAAATTCTTTTCACCTTATGTATGAACTTCCTCTGCCTTATAAACCTGTCAGCAGGGAAAATTGGGAGCCAGTTTCCTGCAACCATAACTCCCACCCACCCTTTTTACAAGTCTTTATTCTTTGGAAATGGAAACGTTGTGTTGAAAGCGTTCACGGGAAGGTAAATGCACAGCAAAGTGATTGGCACCCGTTCAGTGGCTCGGTGGCTCTGGTGGTTCTTTGGCGATGCAAAGCTGGCTTGAAGGGCTTTTTTGGAAGCTGATGTCATTCTTCGTACCTGGTAACTGAGGTCTCCTGGCTTCACCTCTGCCCTGCCTGGGCCTACCCAACGGGAGGGCCCTGGACAGGCCGCATCCTCGCGGGCCCGCCAGGCAGCCTGTGTGGTCTCCCTGGGGCAGAGGTTCCAAGCACGGCTTATCTTGGAACGTCCACTGCCACCTTGAGGCCACAGCAACAGGCAGAGAAAAGTGAGAGTATATCCCAAAGAGCCCCTCTGAGCCGCGACTGCCCCTCCTGGAGTCCCATGCTGAGCGGGGTTGGGGGGGCACACAGGAGGTTCCTGCTCTGCTAATTCCCTTCATCCCCAGGGTCTTGCCCCAGGTTGCACCTGCCCAAATCTGGGTCATTCCTGCTCATACCCACTCTCTCCCAGGGACTGTCTGGTCTATAGCAGGCAGGTACCCCCTTTTATGGATCTTCTGCTCTGCTGGAGAGCCTCCATTTCCATCCACTTCAAAGCCAGCCTCCTTTGCCTGGCTTTCGAGATCTGGATAACCTCACCCGATTCACTGCCCACTGCTCCTGGGTCCCTCGGCAGCCATGCTGGGTGCTTCCAAGGAAAGCTGCCAGCTACTGGCCGGCTCCGCTGTCTTCCCCAGAGAGGTCACAAGGTGGCATGGGGAGGGTGTATATTGCTGGAGGAGGGCCCCCAGGACAGGAGAACATGCATCCTCCTTGGGGATAATGCACTCTTACCAAATATCCAAGACCAAATTAGCTACCTTCCTCTCCTATGCAAAGTGAAGAGGGACCAGCATGGGGCGGCCGTGGTCTCCGGTCAGCACTCAGAGCCGCATTCTCATGGATGGACGCTTGTTCCACACTCAGGAGCCACTCATCCTGGGCCCGCCCTGACCTTTACTGTGTTGAGTTCTCCTACCTGCTGGCCTCGCCACTCCGGGCTTCCTGTGTTTTTGAGATAAAAGGTGTTATTTGTTCCTCTTACCAGTGTGCTTGCTTACTGGCTGCAGGAAACCAGAGCACAGAAATTTTAAGAAGTCTTTCAAAAATAAGAAACAACAGGCCTCAAGGGGAAGCCTGGACCCTGTGAAATATGATCACTGGTGGGGGGATTGGGGAGAGAGGGGAGGCCAGGGCAGTGGGGCTGTGCGCTGAAGTCCGGGTGCCCAGACACCTCAGACCAGCTGTATCTGAATGGGGCTGAACCCTCTGGAGCTGAGGCCCCACACCAGTAGTTTATGATGCTTGCAGATGACCGCCTGAGTGCAGCAAAGCTGGGACCCATCACTGCTCCTGGGCCATGTGTCGCTCTCCGTGGCTGAACTGGCGGACACTGTGAGTGCGCAGTGGGAGTGACAGGGCAGGAAGGCCCGGGAAGCCACATGCGGCAGAGGAGGCCGGCCCACCCCATCGCTCCCAGTACCCCCCATCCAGACACAGAAGACTCATCTGTGTGACAAAAACATCTTCATGGGCTTTGACTGTGTTAAATTTCCTGAATCATTTTTTTGGAAATGTGTACATTTTTTATTTGGGTCATTAGGCTATAATTGATAAGTTATAATGTTTCTTAATCTCTTAAAAATTTCCACAGGGTAGATTTAGCTCTAGCCCTCTGAGGCCATTTTCATTTTCATTTCAAAAAACAGGTAATAATGGGGAGGATGGGTGGGAAGGGAGGGGCAAGGGGGAAGAAGGGACATTACGATTAGCAGATGTAATGTTGGGGGAGGGCACGGGGAGGGCTGTACAACCCAGAGAAGACAAGTAGTGACTCTATGGCATCTCACTACGCTGATGGACAGTGACTATAATGGGGTTGGTGGGGGGGACCTGATGAAGGGGGTAGTGTAATCACCATGATATTACTCATTTAATTGTAGATTAATGGTATCAAAATAAACTTAAAAAAAAAACAGGTAATAAGCCACTTGTTAAATGTCAAATCCTGGCCAGGTCCTGGGGCACACGGTGTGCCTGGAGTCCCCACGTCCACACCCGTGTTTGGATGCTTGCCGTCAGCACTCAGGGGAGTTGGCGTATCGTATTCACAGCTAGGATTTATTGCAGCCATAGAGTGAGAACACACAGCTGAATCATAGGGGAAAAGACGCAGGTGGGTCTGGAGAAATCATGTGCAGGCTTCCTTACACGCTTTCCCTCTCGTGACAGGGGCCCAGCGTGCACCCCAGCAGCAGGGCTGTGACGACATGCATGCAATGCTTCTGCCCCATGGAAGCCCACTGGACTCTGGCCTGCAGGGTTTACTGGGTGCTGGTCATGGAGGCAGCTTCTGCCTAGAAAACCCTAATTTCCCAGAGCCCCAGACGGTAAGTTGTTAAACCACAAGTTGTGCACAGTTTAGGTGGGCCCCTCTGATCACAGCGTGTAAGGAATGTTTGCCCGCCAAGTGCCCAGACACTGACCAGCAGTAGACCTGGGGCCAAGGTCGGCAGTGGCAGCCATGCCCAGACACTGAGGTGAAGTGCCTCTGCGTTCCTGAGGCCGTGACTGGGGATAGACACTCACCCTTACAGCCACAGACATGGACACGTCTCCGCGACAGTCCTGGCACAGTCACCTGCCTTGGCCCGGAGGCTTTCCCAGGGCAGACAGGGAAGGTGGGGGCTCAGGGCCCCGGGCTCCGGCCATTAGGGAAGGGCTGGCAGAACATTCCGGGTCTACAGACCGGGCAGCCAGAGCACGGGGGACACCTGGGGGTCTGCAACGGCAGCAGGGCCGGAGCCTAAGCCTGGCAGGGGCTCAGGCTGTGGGGCTCCATCCTGAGAGCGGCAGGAAACCACCGGAAGGCTTCAGTTGTCAAGAAAAAGGTCATAAAATTACTAGTCTAGATCCTTTAAAAAATTATCATCATAAGAAAATGCACCATAATATCTTTGGGTATTGAAAAGTTGGGAGATCATAATTTTTGTTTTATGCTTTTCTCTATTTTCCAAGTAGCTTTAAAAGATTTACCAGAAACCACAGGTTTTTAAAAGGTGGCAGCTCATCTGATAGTTTTAGCTGATTTCTCTCAGTGTATTAAAAACTGTATTTTTGTGGCCCCTGTGTGCCGAGCAACACGACAGGCACACACTCTAAGACTATCATGTCAGTTTACTGAGGAAATTGTGAGGCTAAGGTTGAATCTAGTCACTTGGTTACCTTTCATTTTGTCAAACAAGATTCCAGAGGCCACAAGCCATGAAGTCACAAAGTTACTTTCCCATGGTTTGTTCAGGAACAAAAAACAAACGCTAGAAATACTCAAGTGAACCTGAAAATTGCCCAGTTCCATCCCCCCACCCTGCAGGGTCAGGAAGTCCAGTGACGGTGGAGGACGAATGAGAAAGGAACACATAAAAGGCAAGTAAGTTTTCTAGATTTCATTTTCAAAATTTCACATCTTTCCGATTTTTTTACTTTTTGCACCAAAAAAGGAATCAATACTTCTCATGCCCCTCTTGTCAACTTTGGCCAAAGCCTTCTGAGCTGCAGTCATTTTGCTGTTTTTCTGTCAAGGAAAAGAACAGAAAATTTGTCATGAGTGCAACACTTAACATCACGGATGACGACCGAGCAAGGCTGTGCCTGTCTCAGAGTTCATTACGGAAAGTAAGCGCTGGCTGCTAATGGACTTCAGAGGAGTGATCATTTTTAAAAGCTGATTTCTATTCAGAATTCAGACCTAAGAGACAAAATATGCTAAAAGAGGCAGGTGACAAAACTGCCGCGTCCAAGAAATGCAATGCTGTGATCAAGGGTTTATCAGGGAGCAATTCTGGAGGTGGCAGTAAACGCAGTAATGCAAACAATGGCGACAGCCTTGTGCGGCCACACGATGGACGATTCACGACAATCTACCATCTGGGTTATTCACTGGCTCTGTGGGAAGCCAAGGACACCGCTATTGTAGTCAAAAGCTAACCTGTACTGGACAAGCTGCCCCACTTCTCCTCCAACACAGACATACTGCAAGTGAGTCTGCCTTCTGACTGTCCCCTCTCCCTGGGCACCGCCTCTCTGCTGTTTTCTGCCCTGCCCTAGAGTGAGCGCTAGCGGGAGGTCCCAGCTCCCACAGCAGAAGCGTGAGACGGGAGTCAGCGGAGGAACAGCAACTGTCTCCTTGAGAACTGGGAGCAAGTTCATTGCCAAAGTTTCCCTCAAGGGCACAGAAAAGATGCCCAGGTCTTGCGTCTCACATTGTGTCACTCACAGGCTTGCTTTCTGCCTGGCTGGTGACAGCTGTCTCTTTGAGACAAGTCACCCCCTGCATTTAACTCGGCAGGCAGTAGATAGCAAGCGGCAGTTAGAAAGGTGGGTGCAGATACTTCTCCGAGAGAGAACACAGAAATCCCCGCTTATAGCAAGTGTCGACATAACCAGCTAGTTAGCACATCTCAGGTTGGACCATCTCCTGGTAACCCGAGCTCAGATAAACAGGCACACAGGGTCATGACAACATTTATAAAAAACATTAAACTCTCGGGAGCAAGTGTTGTTAAAAATCTAAGTGGAAGTTAACTTATTTGAGGATAGGCAAAGTTTCTCTAAGCATTAAAAAAATGAGAAAATCATAAAGAAAGGCAGTTCTTATACTTAATCCTCAAAGAACTTAAAACTTAAAAAACCAAATGAAAAGGCCTAAAAATAAATTACAAAAGTATGTGTACCCCCTATGTGAAAGTGTTCACAACCTTAATTTAAAATGAGCTTACAAATCAACAAGAAAACCACCCCAATATAAAAGCAGGCAAGAGGTGTGAACTGACAATTTGCAAAAATGCAAATGGGTGATAAGCATTTGGAAAAACAACTTTTCTAGCTAAAGAAATGAGGTCTAGTTATGCAAAAGTTTTCAAGAATAAAAATGTTGTCAAGAATGTAAGGAAAATATACATCAGCAGCAGTGATTGGAAGTACAAATTTCCACACTTTAAGAAAGCATTTCATATATATATATCTCAATAATCATGGGAAGAGCTTGTGGTTTCTAAGCCCTGACTCCTTGTTCTTAATTGTGTCTCATAAAATGATCAGAGATACAGACTGTAAATAAAAATATTTATCACTTCATTAAAACAAAAAATAAAAAAGGCAGAAATAACCTATGTGTCCATAGGGGAATAATTAAATAAATTATACTCCATATGGTAAAATAAATAACACACATGATTGAGTATCATGAAACCATTAATAATTTTTCAAAGAATGCTTAATGATACATGAACATTTTCAGAGAATAGTGCTAAATGAAAAGGGCAAAACCTCCAACTATATATATATTATGATGCCAATTTTAAAAGCTGTGTATGTATTTACAATGCATGTATAAGATAAAACTTAGTGAGAAATGTCACAGAAGTACTTGCCTGGGGTGACTGCTGAGGGTCATTTAGCAAGAGGGCTGCTAAAGGGTCATTAATGATTTTTGTCATCAACATAATTTTTGGGAAGCTTCTGGCAGTGGGGTTGACCAAACCGTGTGCAGGCTCCCTCCCTCCAGCCCACCCCACCACACTCTTGCTAAGTATATTGCCTTTCTTTGGTTCATAAAGTTTCCTTGCTCTACATTTTCATTGTCATTCACAATTCTGAATCACTTAGGAAGCCACGGAAAGGCAAGGTGATAATTCTTGGTGTTTAAACTGCAGAATCGCATGGCTGAGCTGCAGCCATTCCTGGACGTCCTCATGCAGTGTCTGCCCAGATCCAGGAGCACACTCCTACACCTGGACACACATACCTTCTCAGTCTTCAGATCTGTGGTGTTAAACTTAGTGTAATCTTCTCTTGCTTCTACGGGCCCATCTGACAGCTTTACTTTCTGCAATGTCAGAGCAGTGAAGTGGCGTGAAACATCACCGTGGCACTTAGAATCAACGAAAAGAACAACACACGTGATCCGGACCCACATCCAGGCCATTGGCGCATCAGGCCCCGCAAAGCGCTTACTTTTCACGAGCTCCTTTGCATTTTGCCCATTACCTGGGTAACTAAGCCACACATCCCTCTGGCACCAGCCTTGGTGATGGGCTCTGAGGGGCTCTGGCTGGCAAGTCCATGCCCCAGCCCCTCTGTCTGGCAGTACTTCACATGTACTGGGACAGAGGAACTAGGTGACTGCTGGCTTCCTTCTCTTTTGAGGAGAGTCTCAGGGTGAGTGAGGGCACAGAAGTCAAAGGCGAGAACTGCCTTTAAGGAGGCTGCTGTCCAGCCAGGAGCCCCTCCATTCACTTCCTGAGCTGGTATCATGTTCATTTAGGGGACTGGGACAGCATCATTCTAGCATCACCATCTTTGTGTGTCTCCACATTCTTAACCTCCTTTCAATTCAGTTATCTCGTTTATCCACAAGACAGCAACCTTACAAAGCAAGCAGCCCGCAGAAGGAAGCAGCCGGAGGTTAGATGAGTAGCTTAAAGCCACTCAGTAGGGGGCAGGGGAGTGAGGCCCAGTGCAACTGCCACCCTTGGTTCATGTTTCACCTTTCACAGGAGCATTTTGCACCAATGAAGTGAGAATCCTGCCAAGAGCCAGTCTGTTGCCCTAATGTTGACATCACAGAAGGAGCTGTGACCCAGCTACTATGTAAAAGGCACCCTGTGGGGCAGGGGTGTCTTGACGTTCAACACAGTGACCAGAACTCAGATCTTTACAGGCCCTCACGCTCTCCACAGAGACATCAGGTCGACAAGACCCGATGTGAACCTACCCCAGGAAACCCCAGGAAACGCAGATTTGTTCCCAGCTTCCCTTTTCACACCCCACAACTGCAGAGTTGGCGCTACAAGGAGCCATAGCACGTGTACACAGGGGATAGAGCCACGTGTCTGGAAATCTTTACCGTAAAAAACAGGGGCATCCCGGAAATATACCCCACCATGTGATATTATGGGATGTATTTTAGAGGCCAAACAGTGACCTCTAGCAAAGGGGTCTTCCAGAGCAGAAGGTGAGCGAGGAAGGCAGGGATGGCAGTGATTCGCTTACAAAAGCATGTTTTCACTTAAATTAAGACAGTAAAGGGTGTCTGGTGATGCACATTTTTACTAGGAAGTACCTTCAACCAAGAAAGTTGACTCACAGGTAGGAATGGTGAAGGCTATGGTGGTCTCGGACCTCAGAAAGTTCAAAATTATAAGGATGTTTTTGCTTCTCTGTGGCAAATGTTCTAATACAGAAGTCATCATAAACACGTGGGTATACTCGCCTTTCACTGGTAAGTCAAATAAAAAATGCTCATGGCAAGAGCTTAAGATGAAAGTTTCTTCCTTAGAAACGAAACATTTAATAAAGTGATCAAGTTGTTCAGGTGTTTGAATGGCTCACTATCGAACAGATCACCAGTTACACGTACTTATAAAGAAGAACATGGGACACATTTCACAGCTAGTTTAACTTTCTTTAAATTCTAGGTGAGATAGGTAACAAAGAAAGGAAGGATTATGAGAGGCCTCTGAGCCCAGCACATCCAGACCCAACTAATCAGCTTTGGGAATTAAGAAAGGAATGTGGATTACAGATGGTGGTGTGAGAGGTGAGACACAGGCTTCCTCCTAAAACCACACATAATACGAAAATATAACTAATACAACTAATCCTGAAAGAGAAACAGGAAAGAGGACTGTGCCAGACTGCATGCACCTGGAGACAAGAGCAGACCTCACAGAAGGGTGGGCAGTCTGAGAGACTTCCTAACAAAGAAGCCCTTAGCAAGAGGGCTGCTAAAAGGGCAAGGATTGCACAGAGCTTACTGCTCAGGAGAGAGGACAGGCAGACAAAATTGTCCGGGTGCACTCTGCCCAGCAGGTTGGGAGCTCTGCCATATAGACTCTCATATTTAAGGAGGAAAAAGAAATCTTCCTCCTTAGACGATCTTCAGGTGCTCCAGCTCCCTGGCTGGCTACACAGCTCCAAGGACCCCCTCTGTGATACGCAGACTACTGCACCTTTCTCCCGGCCAGCCCCACCTGGCTCGCAAACTTGACAAACCCTACCCTGGCATTAGGCCAGCCAGACGGAAGATCTGTCTACAGCAACGACAAATGCAAAGCACAGAGGCTTATACTTGTGTGTGCTCAGCCCACTGGTTCAGGCAGTGGAGACAGGCATAGCAGCCGGAGACCAGGAAACAGCTCTTTCCTCCCCCCAGGCACCAATACCACTCCTCTGTGACCCCCGACATTGCTTCAAGGGCTGAGCAGCTCCAGAGAGTAGAGCTTCTGGGCACTAGAGGGCGCCATACACAAATATGAAACGCCAAAGGAAACTGGTTCAGAGTAAAATTATTAATACCACTCCTGAGAAAGATTTAAATGACATAGACCTCATAACTCTTCCTGAAAGGGAGTTCAAAATAAAAATCATTAACATGCTCATGGAGGTATGGAAAGATATTCAAGAACTCAGGAATGAATTCTGGTCGCAGATCCAATCGTTGAAGACCACAATGGACGGTATTAAAAGCAGATTGGATACGGTGGAGGATACGATAAATGAAATAGAAACTAGAGAAGAGGAATACAAAGAAGCTGAGGCACAGAGAGAAAAAAGGATCTCTAAGAATGAAAGAATATTGAGAGAACTGTGTGACCAATCCAAACGGAACAATATCTACATTATAGAAGTACCAGAGGAAGAAGAGAGAGAAAAAGGGATAGGAAGACAAAACCAAGACACATAGTAATTAAAATGGCAAAGATCAAGTATAAGGACACACTATTAAAAGCACCCAGAGAGAGAAATAAGATCACATACAAAGGAAAGCCCATCAGGCTATCATCAGACTTCTCAGCAGAAACCTTACAGGCCAGAAGGGAGTGGCATGATGTATTTAATGCAATGAAGCAGAAGGGCCTTGAACCAAGATTACTTTATTGGGCAAGATTATCATTTAAATTTGAAGGAGGGATTAAACAATTTCAATAAGCAAAAGTTGAGAGAATTAACCTCCCACAAACCATCTCTACACTGTATTTTGGAGGGACTGCTATAGATGGAAGTGTTCCTAAGGTTCAATAGCTGTCACCAGAGGTAATAAAACCACAGTAAAGAAAGAACAGTTAATTACTAATAAAATGCAAAATTAAATGAACTATGCCCAAAGTCAACCAAGGGATAGACAAACAGTACAGACTATGATACCTAATATATAAAGAATGGAGGAGGAAGAAAAAGGAGGAGAAAAAAAAGAACCTTTAGATTGTGTTTGTAATAGCATATTAAGTGAGTTAAGTTAGACTCTTAGATAGTAAGGAAGTTAACCTTGAACCTTTGGTAACCACGAATCTAAAGCCTGCAATGCCAATAAGTACATACCTATCCATAATCACCCTAAATGTAAATGGACAGAATGCACCAATCAAAAGACACAGAGTCACTGAATGGATAAAAAAACAATATCCATCTATATGCTGCCTACAAGAGACTCACTTTCAACCCAAAGACATACGTAGACTAAAAGTGAAGGGATGGAAAAAGACATTTCATGCAACCAATAGGGAGAAAAAAGTAGGAATTGCAGTACTTATATCAGACAAAATAGACTTCAAAACAAAGAAAGTCACAAGAGACAAAGAAGGACATTATATAATGATAAAAAGGTCAATCCAACAAGAAGATATAACCATTATAAATAGCTATGTGCCCAACACAGGAGCACCTACATATGTGAAACAAATATTAACAGAATTAAAAGGGGAAATAGAATGCAATACATTCATTTGTGGGACTTCAACACACCACTCACTCTGAAGGACAGATCAACCAGACAGAAAATAAGCAGACAGAGGCACTGAACAACACAATAGAACAGATGGACCTAACAGACATCTACAGAACTCTACACCCAAAAGCAGCAGAATACACATTCTTCTCAAGTGCACATGGAACATTTTCAAGAATAGATCATATCCTAGGCCCCAAAAAGAGCCTCGGTAAATTAAAAGACATTGAAATTGTACCAACCAGCTTCTCAGACCACAAAGGTATGAAACTTGAAATAAATTATGCAAAGAAAATAAAAAATTCCATAAACATATGGAGGCTTCACAACATGCTCCTAAATAACCAATGGATCAATGACCAAATAAAAACAGAGATTAAGCAATATATGGAGACAAATGACAACAATAATTCAACACCGCAAAATCTGTGGGACACAGCGAAGGCCGTGCTAAGAGGAAAGTATGTTGCAATACAGGCCTACCTCAGGAAAGAAGAACATTCCCATATGAGCAGTCTAAACTCACAACTAATGAAACTAGAAAAAGAAGAACAAATGAGACCCAAAGTCAGTAGAAGGAGGGACATAATAAAGATTAGAGCAGAAATAAATAAAATAGAGAAGAATAAAACAATAGAAAGAATCAATGAATGCCAGAGCGGGTTCTTTAAGAAATAAACAAAATAGATAAACTCTTAGCCAGACTTATCAAGAAAAAGAGTCTACTCACATAAACAGAATCAGAAATGAGAAAGGAAAAATCACTACGGATACCACAGAAATACAAAGAATTATTAGAGAATACTATGAAAAATTGTATGTTAACAAACTGGATAACCTAGAAGAAATGGACAACTTTCTAGAAAAATACAACCTTCCAAGGCTGACCCAGAAAAAAACAGAAAATCTGAACAGACCAATTACCAGCAACGAAATTGAACTAGTGATCAAAAACCTACCTAAGAACAAAACTCCTGGACCAGATGGCTTCACTGCTGAATTTTATCAAACATTTAGTGAAGACCTAATACCCATCCTCCTTAAAGTTTTCCAAAGAGTAGAAGAAGAGGGAATACTTCCAAACTCATTGTATGAGGCCAGCATCACTCTAATACCAAAACCAGGCAAAGACAACACAAAAAAAGAAAATTACAGACCAATATCCCTGATAGACATTGATGCAAAAATTCTCAACAAAATATTATCAAACTGAATTCAAAAATATATCAAAAGGATCATCCATCATGATCAAGTAGGATTTATTCCAGGGATGCAAGGATGGTACCAATATTTGAAAAATCCATCAACATCATCCACCACATCAACAAAAAGAAGGACAAAAACCACATGATCATCTCCATAGATGCTGAAAAAGCATTCGACAAAACTCAACATCTATTCATAATAAAAACTCTCAACAAAATGGGTATAGAGGGCATGGCATGTACCTCAACAAAATAAAGGCCATATATATGACAAACCCACAGTCAACATTATACTTAACAGCGAGAAGTTGAAAGCTTTTCCTTTAAGATTGGGAACACGACAAGGCTGCCCACTCTCCCCACTTCTATTCAACATAGTACTGGAGGTCCTAGCTATGGCAATCAGACAACACAAAGAAATAAAAGCCATCCAGATTGGCAAGGAAGAAGTTAAACTGTCCCTGTTTGCAGATGACATGATATTGTACATAAAAACCCCTAAAGAATCCACTCCAAAACTACTAGATCTAATATCTGAATTCAGCAAAGTTGTGGGATTCAAAATTAATACACAGAAATTTGTGGCATTCCTATACACTAACAATGAACTAGCAGAAAGAGAAATCAGGAAGACAATTCCATTCACGGTTGCATCAAAAAGAATAAAATACCTAGGAATAAACCTAACCAAGGAAGTGAAAGACCTATACTCTGAAAACTACAAGACACTCATGAGAGAAATTAAAGAAGATACCAATAAATGGAAACACATCCCGTGCTCATGGATAGGAAGAATTAATATTGTCAAAATGGCCATCCTGCCTAAAGCAATCTAGAGATCCAATGCAATTCCTATCAAAATACCAACAGCATTCTTCAACGAACTAGAGAAAATCATTCTAAAATTCATATGGAACCACAAAAGACCCCAAATAGCCAAAGCAATCCTGAGAAGGAAGAATAAAGCTGGGAGGATTATGCTGCCCAACTTCAAGCTCTACTACAAAACCACAGTAATCAAGAAAATTTGGTACTGGCACAAGAACAGACCCATAGACCAATGGAACAGACTAGAGAGCCCTGATATAAACCCAACCATATATGGTCAATTAATATACGATAAGGGAGCGATGGACATACAATGGGGAAATGATAGCCTCTTCAACAGCTGGTGTTGGCAAAACTGGACAGCTACATGCAAGAGAATGAAACTGGATTATTGTTTAACCCCATACACAAAAGTAAACTCGAAATGGGTCAAGGACCTGAATGTAAGTCATGAAACCATAAAACTCTTAGAAGACAACACAGGCAAAAATCTCCTGAATATAAGCATGAGCAACTTCTTCCTGAACACATCTCCTCAAGAAAGGGAAACAAAAGCAAAAATTAACTCATGGGACTACATCAAACTAAAAAGTTTCTGTACGGCAGAGGACACCATCAACAGAACAAAAAGGCATCCTACAGTATGGGAGAATGTATTTATAAATGACATATCCAACAAGGGGTTAACATCCAAAATATATAAAGAACTTACATGCCTCAATACCCAAAAAGCAAATAATCCGATTAAAAAATGGGTAGAGGATATGAAGAGACAATTCTCCAAAGAAGAAATTCAGATGGCCAAGAGACACATGAAAAGATGCTCCACATCACTAATCATCAGGGAAATGCAAATTAAAACCACAAAGAGATATCACCTCACACCAGTAAGGATGGTCAGCATCGAAAAGACTAAGAACAACAAATGCTGGCAAGGATGTGGAGAAAGGGGAACCTTCCTACACTGCTGGTGGGAATGTAAGCTAGTTCAACCATTGTGGAAAGCAATATGGAGGTTCCTCAATAAACAAAAAATAGAAATACCATTTGACCCAGGAATCCCACTCCTTGGAATTTACCCAAAGAATACAAGTTCTCAGATTCAAAAAGACATATGCACCCATATGTTTATTGCAGCACTTTTTACAAAAGCCAAAATATGGAAGCAACCTAAGTGTCCATCAGTAGATGAATGGATAAAGAGGTGGTACATATACACCATGGAATATTATTCAGCCATAAGAAGAAAACAAATCCTGCCATTTGCCACAACATGGATGCAGCTGGAGGATATTATGCTCAGTGAAATAAGCCAGGCAGAGAAAGACAAGTGCCAAATGATTTCCCTCATTAGTGGAGTATAATAATGAAGCAAAACTGAAGGAATAAAAGA
Organism: Smutsia gigantea; assembly: GCA_032199065.1. Classification (NCBI taxonomy): domain Eukaryota; kingdom Metazoa; phylum Chordata; class Mammalia; order Pholidota; family Manidae; genus Smutsia; species Smutsia gigantea. The sequence continues at coordinate 204,808 of JAVSCE010000995.1, forward strand.
GCAGCAGACTCAGAGACTCCAAGAAGGAACCAGCGGTTACCAAAGGGGAGGGGTGTGGGGGGGAGGGGTGTGGGAGGGCGGGTGGGGAGGGTGGGAGAAGGGGATTGAGGGGTATTATGTTTAGTACACATGGTGTGGGGGATCAAGGGGAACACAGGGTAGCACAGAGAAGGCAAACAGTGAATCTGTGGCATCTTACTGCACTGATGGACAGTGACTGCATTGGGGTATGGGTGGGGACTTGATAATATGGGTAAAAGTATTCACCACATTGTTTTTTTCATGTCAAACCTTCATAAGAGTGTATATCAATAATACCTTAATAAAAAAAAAAGAAGAAAATGATTGCGTAGCCCCTGCACATAACTAGCTGCATGTTATTCCCAGCCCTGTTGTGTGTTGAAAAAACCACAACTGTTATGCTTGCTTAGACTGGGGGAATGTTTCAGAAGAAAGCAAATGGCCGAGGTAGACAGTGTATGGGTGAGACTCCACGCTGCAGTTCTGGGAGGGGAAGAGCCGGGGGCACAGCACCCCAGGGACGGGCGCCAGCGCTGGCCTCAGTCCCACAAATGATTCGTAAGAGAGAACTCAGGAATACCTCCAGATCCACTGACTGCATTCAGCTTTGCTACCTGACGGATAAATTCCAAAGATGGAAGGCATGAGGGCTGGGAGCTCAGTTTAGACACAGGCAAACATATGATAGTAGGAAAACAATTCAGACCACACTGAGTATGACAGGCTCCGTGCCCTCAATCACAACACAAAGACCATTGGAATGTATTTCCTGAAAACAATCAACTGTATTACTGTAAAAATCAATCAAATCCTGGGCAACAGACAAGGAAGCTGGCAGAAGACACTGTCCCACGCTTGTTTAAACCACGCACGGTAAGTCATCCAGGGCCGTCTGCAGTGGGTGTACCGGAGCCGCAGGCGACCTCAGGAGGCCGCGGAACCATCAGGGGAGGTGCCGAGGGCCACATCGGGGCTTGGCAAACGCTCCGGGCTGGATCCAGCGGGCGCCTGTTTTTATGAATGGAGCTTTCCTGGAAAGCCGCATGGCGCTGACTCGTTTATTAAGTGCCTGTGGCTGTCTCTGCGCTACGACAGCAGAGTTCAGGAGCTCAGCAGAGGCCATCTGCTCCATACAGGCTAAAATATTTACTATCTGGCCTTTACAGAGTAAGTCTGCTGACCACTGATCTAAATCATAAATGACGAAATCACAATCGACTTAAAATTTGGAAATTGGGAAAACAGAAAATTGGTTCAGTGAAGAAGAAACTTATGAAATGCATTACCCCAGATGGTATCAAAGACTAAAATCTTCATGAACAGATTTACATGAACGATCTCTAAGTTACTAAGGAACACAGATATTGGGGAGAAAGAACTATGCTTAGTTTTTGGAGGGAGAAAGGAAAGAAACAAATGTGTCTATCCTCTTGTAACAAAACAGTTAAGTCTGTGTCTCCAGCGCTCCGGTAACTACCGGCAGGAAGGGACGTGGGTCTGACCTAGGATGACCTCAGGTCTACGCAGCCAACTTCTGCCCGGAACCATTCCTCCCGCAATCTGCTGAGAAGGGCCCACAGCTGCACCAACACACTTTTGATGTTCGATCTTTTTCTACCAGTCATAGTATTAATGTTTTTGGAGCTGTCAACTCCAAAACAAGACCTGGTATAGAGTCCTGTGCCCGTTGGCCGCCTTGGAGGCAGGGAAAAGGGCAAGTCGCTTCACACCTTAGGGCGTCCCTGTTCTGCTGGCAGGACAGTGGCCTCACTGACAAGCTACCTCCCTTCTCTGAGCGGCCCTCCACCAGGTGTGGCTTATGACCGGCTTCCCCACCCTCTGCATCTGGGAGACACATGCACAGCATTTCACAGCGCCATATGCTGAGGGCAGGGGTTTGAGAGCACGTGGAAGAGGAGAGGTTTTCCTCCGATAGGTGACACACAAGGTGTGCTGATTGTCGGTTGAAGTACAGAAAAAAGCGTGATCATCTGTGCTCAAAGGTTTCTGTGTGTTGCAAAAACATGCTCTGTACACCTCTGTGCCAGAGACAGTTAGATTTGGCAAAATGAGTTTCAGTTACACATAAAGTATTCCTGGTAATTAATTACATTAATTACAGGATCTGTAACTCAGGGAGATTTAATTTTAACTGCGTTACCTGTAATGTTTTTACGCAGGTATCTGGCTAAAGCCAACTCTTGGTTTTCACAGCACTTCCTTTATCATTCAGGTAAAATCTACAGGAATAAATATCGATGGAGAGCCCATTACAACCTCTATTCCACGTGACCTCACTCCATGCACGGTGGACTTAGAATGCCTCACAATATACTAGAACAAACTAAACTTACATGGAAAAAGTGTCAAGTTTTTCCAAGTCCCCCACAGATACCTGAGTCACAGCTCCTTACCTTTGACGGAGGGATTGGCAACGAAGTGGAAGGTTCTGGAAGCCTAAGGGGTGAGAAATAAGCATCGGAGTCAAGCAAACAGAAAGACCAGGCCAACGTAAGGCTTAAAATCCTACTGTCACCTAACAGCTCCACCTCCACATGTTTCACTGTATAACCACCTCAGGGTGAAGAAGGAAATTTCTCTAAATGAATAAATCTTTGGTTCATTAATTCCTTGTACTGGAATTGCTGAGCTAAAAATCAAAGTCAGAACTCATTTGTTGAAACGGAATTGCTTTTCTTTGGCCTCTATAAATTTGTGTTTTGCAGTTGTACTTTTTCTTTGTAAATGAGGCATCTTAGCATATTCAAAAGCGAAAATTATTTTGTTGACAAAAAGTCCTACAAACTTTCTTTTCTTCCATTAAAGAGAAGTTTAACTGACATATCTTTCTCCCTAAATCTTTAGCCAAAACTTAACACTTAAACTTTAAATTTTAGTTAAAAATTTCAGTGGAAAGAAAAGAACCTAAAAAAAAAATACTGGAGTACGAAGACATACAGTCTCTAACAAAATAATAAGCAGGTACTAAGAAATCCTGGGACATATTAAAAAGAAGGATATGGTTATCAACTTAAAGCAGGCTTTCAACACATTTTAACTACTATAGAAACCAGTTTCCACTTAGTAAAATGTTTTTTAAAGTGGGACAATTCGCTAAAAGCAGCAATTCTATTAAAAGTCATTTTACCTTCATGTATCAGAGAAGACAGCTATTATAAGAATCAAAAAAAGATATTAAATCAAAACACATAAAATCTTAGCCGCAGTTGTTAAAACCTAGGAAAAAAACACTTTTTTTCAGCCTAAGGCACAGTCTTTATATTGTATTAAAGGTCTTTATGAAGGAAGGAACACAAATCAAGTCATTCCGAAGCCCTCCCGCCACCCTCAAAGGCACAGGTGATGACTCATTCCTCCTTGGGCTCCAGGCGTGACAAAGGTTCACAGGGAGCATCCAAGGACAGTGAAAATGCACAAAACCCTAAACGTAACCTTCAAAAATATTCTACAGACATGTACTCTTTCCTTTCCACCTTTATTTCTCTTTAAAATGATCACAAAGAACCAATTAGTCAAGTCTAACTGGGGATATAATTTTAATACAGTTACCCTCTAAAATCATACCAACCCATAATTCCAATCCTAACACTTTTGAGTTCCTGCAATCAGGATCCACCAAATCAATTCATTCCAATCAATCAATGTCCATTAAAAATCACCTCCAAGACCTAAAGTCTATGACACAGCTCAAGAACAATCTCTTATCAGAAGCCGTGATGTGGTAAGCCATAAAGAAGTCAGGAAGCACAGAGGTATTTCTTAATTATGACAGAGGATGAATACTTACTGTAAATACTTAGATAAATCATCACTTAATTCTTTAGGGATGTAATCAGATATCAGACCATGAGCATAACGAATATAATCCTCTGAAACAGAATGGAAAGTGAAAGGAAGAAAGTTAGTAACAACTATGGTAGTTTTACAGTCAAATTGACCAGAGTTCAAATTCTGGCTCTCTCTGGCCTTGGAAACTCACATAAGCTCTTGCTGAGTTTCCTCTTTTGTAAACTGGGGATGCTAGTATCCATCTGTCAGGGGTGGGGTGATATGATGGATGAGATATGAAACAAGACATGAAAGTCATGATGGGATAATGTAAGCACAGCACAGAGGGTGCCCACTAACTGACAGTTAAAACAGATTCAGGGCTATTTTCTTAGTTGAGGCACTTGAATACAAATAAAGTTCAAACACAAGCTGCCACAATATGAACTATTCATGTCTTTTTAAAAGACTAACCTTTCTGTTTCAATATACAGTAAATCTAATTATTGAATGGTAATGGGCATGCTCACTTAAGAGAAATTATATATATCTATTAAATACATGCTTTGTAACAGTCCCGAACATTATATATACTCCCAAACTAATACAATGCCTTAAAAAAAAAAAACTAACCTCAGTGGGTTGTACAATCATTAATTCTAAAGCATCTGCATCCTCAGTGCTGTACTGAAGCCCTGGTGCCAATTAAATACAGTTACATATGACAAAATCCGTTTGAAAGCCTGTTTAATTCAGTATTTTATGTGGAATGCTAGGGGATAGTTGCACTTAATAGACGGGATAATCCCCTGGGGATAAGAGCTAAGAAAGGCAGCACCCCAGGCTTGTAGCTGGGGTATCCACCCATCTGCGTCTTCCGTCCTCTTCTGCTTTCAAGGTAACGACCTGCCTCAGTATTAGCAAGTGACCTGGGCCGCCTGATCTCAGAAAGCTTTCACTGAGAGATTTCTCACTGCCAACGCGGAGCTGAAGGTATCACAAGGCCCACCTTAGAACACACCTGGGGTTCTGGGTGAGTAACGACCCGAGGAGTCAGGCAGAGACACAGAAAACTGCTCCAGGAAGCCGGCATATCGTTATTTGCTTCCCCTGGTAGCGCAGCAGCCAGAGAACTGAGAAAGGAGGTGAGGGGGAAACGCTTCCTTTATGGGTGAGCGCTCCCTGGTACTATGGCCACGCCCAGGCCCTGTTTACAGATTGGTGCGCACACTGGACTCAGAGCAGGAGACCTGGCCTGCTAGCCAGGCTGGGCGACCAAGGATCACTCAGCTACGCCTCTGAGGCCGCAGTTCTGTATTTTTAAAATGAAGATCTGTCTAAATAACCCTTCTCCTACTCAAAAAAAAACAATCTATGGTCCTTATTCATCCATCCACCTGCCCACCTACACATGCACCCATCTGTCCTTCTACCCATCTATCCATTTGATCCAATCCTTTCTCTTCTTTTGTTAAAGGCAATCAGAGGTGCTGGTACTGGTAACTCCACATGGCAAGGGCTGTCCACCCCTACCGGATTGGCGGGAGCCAGTGGGGGTCTGCATGTGGGGTGTTTTTAAAGAGATTTCTGTGAGCCCAAGATGGCCTGAATCACCATCTATCAGAAACAGGCCACTGCTCCTGGTTTCATTTTTAATGATGAAACTCTGATGTTTCTGAGCTGTATACCTCAACAGGGGAACACTGAATTGGTGCTTAAAGCAGGGTAATTTCTGTCCCACCATTTGAGAATATTAATGGCGTTGTATACATATAAAAATCAGAGGACACACACTGGAAAAAGCAAATGAATGGACTTTAATAACCTGAATGAGAAAAACTGCCAAGTGAATCATCACCTAAAATCACAACCTGAGACCTATGGGAGGACACGCAAGTCTGGAGAGTAAGAGGCAAGCCGTGCAGCTCAACGGAGGCCCTGCACCCAGCACAGCCCACCTGGGAGGCTCAGGCTGAGGGCCTAGCATTGAGCATGGCTTCCGGCCACCGGCCTGTGACTGACACAGCCCCAAGACGCTCGCTGTAAACAGGACTCACAGAGAGCCTCAGGCAGGTAGCAGGTGTACACCGGTAACTCAGTCCGGGGCCTGGCGCAGCCCCAGCAAGGGCAGCCCGAGGGGCAAGGGTGCCGATCACTGTGGGTGCAGAGCAAGTACTTGCTGAGTGGATGGAGTGAGTATGAGTCACTGATGGACGTGCTCTCAGGTGGAAATTATGTGGCTCTGAAATAAAACGTGCACCTGCCACAGATCTATGAGGACACTTTTGGGGAGGGTGTGATGCCCCTCAGACAGTAAGATTTTAAAACAGTAAGACAGGCAATTAAACGTGAGGAACTTACTCCAGACAAAAATAAGTTCTGATGCAAAGATTCACTTACCTTCCTTGTCACCGGAATCCTGGTCACGTGGGAGAAGTGCAGCCGATTGCACCCGGGCACCGACGCTCACGTTATTGGTTTTTAATGCTGCCATTGTCTGACGGACCTACGACGTCACAAAGGAGAATGGCGGGGTATTTTCAACTAACTTTATAATCCATGACTTTCCAGGTGGGCCTCAGTCTACTTAAGATCTAGGAAGAAGTATTTGAGGACTGAGAAATAGCCTCAGGGGATACGGAAGATGAGCAATGGCTGCATATTTGGAGAAAGGTGGCGCAGTAACAGCAGCATCTCAGAACGACCCCCACACATGGACTACCTGTGGCCTGTGCCACGCAAGAGCACTGGCTGCAGCCGGGCTGCGGGGTCTTCTTTGTGACCATGGGCTAGTTGCTTAACCTCTCTGTGCTGCTATCTATGATATGGGGATAAAGATACTGCTTATCTTGTAGTGTTGCTGTGAAGATTAAATGAGTTAATATATGTAAAGCCCTTAGAACAGAACCCGGTGCAAAGTTTATGTGTAATAATTTTCTAAAGAAAATAAATAATATAGATTTCCCACTTCCTGAGAATTTAAGAAAGGAAATACAATAAACACAAATTTCCCTTTGCTGTTCATCTCATTATCATTTGCTAGGAGCAAAAACTAAATGCCAAGAGTCTTCCCAGCACCTCCCCTTATTCTGTCCACACAGAAAACTCCAACAGGCGAAAATGCTGCCACTCGGGGCACTTCTACAGTCTTTCCACTGCTTTGTACAGCGAGAGACAGATTAACTGTACAAGACCCATTTTCATGCTCCCAGGCTCCCAATGTGTCCAGAAACAGGGCATGACAAACGTGTTTTTCACATACAGGATAGAAGAGAATGTCGGGAATCAGTGCTATGCTGACGTCCACCGAACTTGCACACTTTGCAATCAACAGATCTGGTTTACAGGGAGTCTTACTCAGTGTCAAAGTACACAGTATTCTGACAGTGGCTTTCAAAGTGTTTTTTTTTACCACACCCACAGTAAGAAACACGCGAGGATCCAATACTCAAACACACACACGAACACCTGGTTCACAGAGCTGCACCTGATACCTGCCCTGACTCTGTGCTGTGTTCTGTGCATCCTTTCTTCTCCCCTCCTCTCCCCCCTTTCCTATCCTATCCCATTCCATTCATTTCCATTCCAAGAGAAATACTGGCTGCAACCTACTACACTGATTTGAAAAACACCGCCCCAGACATTCTGGCCAATCTAATGCTTAGATCACTAGGGCATGGGGCTTGCCTGGAAGAGGCCCCTTCAGCACCCAGACACTGAGAGTGGGCCACACGCCCTCTGAGACTGAGCCCCGGCTGCCTCTGTCCCCAGCCTGGCGGTGTGTGAACAGCCTCTGAGAACAGCGGCAAACACACATGGGCCTGGCACCACCCTGCTGGGGAGACTCAAATCTACAATGGCGGGAAGTGGGGAAACGTCACCCTAACTCCAGAGGCAGATGTTCAGGAAGATGAGCAGTGGAAGGTTTCTTCTCAGACTCGGGGATTTTATGGCTTTTCCCTTCCAGATGGATATGCAAGATGGTCTCCGGATCCAGGCTTACTACCTTCTCTGAAGATCTTTTAGAAGCACTGAACTTTTTCTGCCATGAGGTTGGGGAGGTACTTTACCTTTTTCTCCAGCCACTTTAATGTCTTCTCTTTGCTGTACTTGTAGTATTTCTTTTTGTCTACTTCTGGGTTAAGTTAAAAGAAAAAAAGACTCAGCACAGTGGATTGAACACAAAAATAAATTCATAAGGCTCTGTCATACACAATTCAAAACTATTTTGTAATAGTTTATATTCTTGAAAAACTCACTTATAGCCTGAGAGCATACTTGACATGTTAAAAAAAATCCCCAAACGGAACGTGGTACCTCAGGTTTCACGCAACCATTAAATGAATGGGGATTTAAGAAAATCATTATATTATACAAACAGTTCCCATCTCAAGGAGAAATCTTTCTTTCCTTTTTATTGCATCTCTATGAGATGAAAGATGTTAACTAACCCTACTGCGGTAATCATTTCACAACATATGTGAATCAAACCATCATGTCGTGCACCCTCAGCTTACACAGTGATGTACGTCAATTATTTCTCAATAAACTGGAAAAGAATTATACGAACACAACTGTAGATGAGGTAATTGTTAAAACTCAGCAAATTAACATGCCAAGCAACCTTTATTTTTCTGAATAATTTTAAGCTCACCTCAATGTTAAATTAAAAGCTTCTTCTAAAATAAAAATGGAAATCTCAATACAGAAAATTCAAACTAAATGCAGGTGCCTATGAACACATTTCACCGCAGACATTCATGAAAAATAATTTTTTTTGTTACTACTTGGCACTGCCCTGTGGGAGGAGGGGAGGAGATCTGTCTTCTGATGTATCAGTAATACAACCCTAGTTATTCTGGAGGAACCTGGATTTTTGATAGACTCAGTCTGCCCTTTCATGGGGGTAAAAGTTCCACCTCTTATAAACCACAGTTCCTCTTCTGACAGTCCACCTGTTTCATATATTGTGACGTGACGCCATATCCCCTCAGTTACACCTGATTCGTGGGTCTTCTGCTTTGTGTGCGTCTGTGGCGGCAGCACCTCCACTCCCCGTCCCCGGCCTGCCTCCGCGCAGGAGTTCTCTGTGCCCACGGGAAACCCCACGGCCGGATGCAAGTGCATGTGGCTGCTGGAGCGGCCCAGGGTGACATGGTCATCTCCTCGGTAATTGTGGTGGGAAATGCAAACTGCTTATCCAGGACCGTTTTCTGCAGTCTGTTAGATGCTTGGGTTCTGCTAAACAGTTTATACGGGACGGGCTGGCCTTAACTCCCGTGCACTTCCTCCCCTTTTAGCCTGCGGTCGTCAGTGTTCTGGCCAACAGGAGGCAGGATGGAGTGGGGCTGGACCTTTGCACCCACCTCCTCAGGATGTGTCACTGGAGTGACGAGAAGGCGAGACAGCTGCAGACGGCAACGCCAGAAGGCTGGGGACTCTAAGCCGCCCCGTCTGTCACCCTGGAGCCAGCACCCTGGGCCAATAACTTGCGTGGAACCAGGCAGATGACACTGGAGTCAACCTCCCTGGACATCGTGTCCTGCCCACGTACAGAAATCAGGGGGTTTGAAGACCACACAACAATCACTCAGTAAATGCATGCTGCTGAAGGGATTTTAGAAGCTCTGCCCATTGCCTGAGACAATCTCCACAGAAGCTCGTGTCCAGGTCTGTCTGGAAACCCTGTCTTGACCTGGCTTGTCCCTTGTCTCTTGCCTCTACCCCCAAATTTCCTGGAAGAATGTTCTGCCCGTTTTCCTTGCTCTCTCCCACTCCCTGGGCCCCCTGCAGGCCCTCTTTCCCCCAAGAATGCTTTCAGAAGCAGCAGACCCAGGGCACAATGTCACCTCGGAAAGTCACCTATTAGGTGAGGTGATGGATACAGAACCGACCGCACAGCACCTGGCATGCAGCAAATACTTAATATTAGTTGAGAAAAAGTGATGAGGTGTCACCTTGTAATGACAGTAGATTCAGACACGAATGTAGCTCTGGCCTGTGTCAGGTCTTTATATGCATCTCCTCACTGCTGCTCAGTATGACTCTCAGGTAAAAACCACTGTTTGTTCCCAACTTAAAGCACTGGATTCGAATGAAGTTAAATAAATTGTCCAAAGTTGTGGAGCTGGTAAGCAGGGGTCTGGGCACCCCCACTCCAGCTGACTTCAAAACTGGGGTTCTGACTTCTGTCTCCCAAGACCGGTTAGGTCCTCACCCTCCCCGGCACTTCCAACCTGCCTCTTTCTGGGAAAATCTCTCCTACATGGTTCTATACAACCTCTTTCTCTTGGTTTTTCTGTCTCTGACTTCTCTGATTCTTTTCCAGCTCCAAGACCAACTGGACCTTCGCCTGCGGTGACTTCATCCTGTTTCAACAAGACCAGAAAATCCAACTGGGAAGCCCGGAGCCCCGACCTCAGGCTCGGTGCCCAGGTCACCTTCCTCCCAGACTGTCCTGGGCACCCAGAGCTGTGACCGCCCTGCCCTCGCCCCACATCGCGTCCCTGGATTCCACCGTCACCTTGTGGGGGGTGAAGGGGGAAGAACTGAAGTACCACGTCAGAAACGAGAAGGCTTAGCTTCTGTGCTGGATCAGGAATGATTCATTATTTTAAAAATCACCTGTATTTAAGAATGACGTTCATATGATTAATACACCCATTTTAAGTGTACAATCTGAGGAGTCTGGACACATGTTTATGTAAGTCACATGACCCTCACCCCCAAAAGTTCCCTCGTGCCGTCTGCAATCCTCCCACAGCTCCCCACTTCAGGTCCCCACTGAGCAGCAGCACGACAGTGCTGACTTTATTCCAGAGCTTCCCAGAAACGGAACTGTACACTAGGTCCTTTTTTGTGACCACCTTCTTTTCTCAACATCATTTCTGAGATGCATACATTTTGTCGGCACTGCAGCAGTTCCTTCCCCCGTGTGACGGAGTGCTCCGTGTGTGGACACTCCACACCTTGTTTACACACTTACCTACTGAAGGACACTTAGGTTGTTTCCAGTTTGGGTTACTTGGAAAGAGCTACTGCACTGAACATTCTTGCACAAGTCTCTGCATGGACACCAGTTTTCAGGTCCTGGGTAAATGCCTAGAAATAGCATTTCTGCCTCATGAGAAACTGTCAAGTGGTAACACTGTTAGCTGCGGCCAGCCAGGTAGGGAGTTCCAGCTGCTCTCCACTTTCTGTCTATCTTTTTTATTTTAGCTACTCTGTGGATATTAATGATATTTCCTTGTGGTTTAAATTTATATTTCCTGAGTGATTAATGATACTGAATATCTTTTCATGTGCCTATAGGCTATTCATAAATCTTCTTTTATGAAATATCTGTTCAAACTTTTTGCCAATTTTTTACTGGGCTGTATGGATATCATATTATTATTGTGTTAAGAGTTCTTTATATATATATTTGAGATACATAACTTTTGTCAGATTTATGCCACATGTCATTTTCTTTCAACTGTAGCTTATCTTCTATTGTTTTCTTACTGGTTTCTTTCAAAAAAGAAGATATTAATTTTAAGGAAGTGTAATTTATAAATTTTTGGTGGTTAGTGATTTTTGTATCTGTCCCCAAGGTCATAAAATTTTTTCCTATGTTTTCTTTTAGAAGGTCAACAGTTTTCATCTTTGCATCTGTTAGTGATCCATTTTGAGTTGATTTTTCTGTACAACTGTGAGGTGGGGGCCAGAGTTGCTTTTCCACGCAGATACCCAATTTCTCCAGGCCATTTGTGAAAAGACTCTCATTTCTCCTACTGAATTATCTCAACACCATTAAAAAAAGAATCATTTGACGGTTTAAGTGTAGGTCCATTTCTGGAATCTTTGTTCTGCTCCATTTATCTATACATTCTCATTATACCAACACCACACTTCCTGAATTATAGCAGCTTTATAGCAAGTCTTGAAATCAGGTTGTGCACGTTTTCCAATTTCATCGTTCTTTTTCAAAACTGTTTTGCCTCCTGTAGGTACTCTGTATAAATTCTAGAATCAGCTCATCAGTTCCTACCCACCCTCCAAGAAAACATTACATTAAATCTATAGATCAACTAGGAGAATGGACATCTTAACAATATTGAGTCTACTGATTCAGAAATGGCCTATTTAGTTAATTCCTCTTTAATTATTCTCAGTAATGTTTGTGATGTTTAGTGAACTGGTCTTGCACATTTTGTGTTACATGTATCCCTAAACTTCAGGATGATATTACAAATGGTATGTTTTTATACTACATTGTCCAATTGCTCACTGCTGTTTGCAGAAATACAGTTGATTTTTGCATATTGACCTTGTATCCTGAGATCTTGTTTATTAGTTCTAGTGGGGTTTTTTTTTGTAGTTTCTTTTAGGTTCTTTCCGTACATGACCATATTGCTTATGAATAACAACAGCTTCTCTATTTACTTTCCAATGTGTAAACCTTTTATCTATTTCTTGTCTTACTGAACCTCCTGGCACTTGGTGAACAGGGTGGTCAGAGCAGATACCCTAGTCTGTGCTCAGTCTTAGGGGAAAAGTGTGTTCAATCTTTTACACTGAGGTGTATGTTAGCTTAGGTTTGTTATAGATGCCCTTCACCAGGCTAAGGAAGCTCCCTTCAATTTCTAATTTGCTAAGAAAATATATTATGACTGAATTTTGTCAAATGGTTTTTCTGCATCTATTGAGATGACCATACTGTTTCTCTTTTGCCAGCATAAATTTGGTGAATTATGCTGAAAATACTGACTTTCTAATATTGCACATGAGAAAATACTGATCTTATGTGCAACCAACTTCACATTCCTGAGATAAACCTCACTTGGATATGATGTATTATCCATTTTATACATTTGATTTGCTAATATTTTGTTAAGGATTTTTCAAACTATGATCCTAAGCCATACTGGCCTAGTTTTCTTTTTAAACAATTTTGACTTTGGTATTGGGGCAATTCTGACATCATAGAATGGGATGGGAAATACTCCTTCCTCATCTAATTTCTGGAAGAGTTTGAATGAGTGTTGTTTCCTTGAGCCAATGTAACATTCGGGAGGCTCGTGCAGTTGTAAGAAGGAAGGGAAGATGGACAGGGGTTCAAATTCCACTCCAACCACAAGTTCTGCAGGTTAGCCAGTTGTTAAAACTCTCAGAGCCTCTCTTTCCTCATTTACAAAAATGCAAGTTATAGTAACAAAGAAGGGAATTGTTGCAAGAATATAATAATTATGTAAAACAATAAGCAGAGATGGTATTTAATAATCTCTCATATGGTAGATAGACAGTTTTCTTATTGCCTCATCATCCCCACTCTCCTACATAAGCCACTTGAATATATATTTATCAAAGGGCCATCAAACAAATGTGTACTGGTCACTTAACAGTGTATCTAGTACTTAAATATCAGCAAAGAATTAAAAATTTCTAATTCAGAAGACTTACTAGCACTGAGAAAGCACTGTATATCCAGCATTTTCTGAGCATTGGTTACTTGTATGATATCATTTAATTCCAGTAGCATTTTTATATATATGGTAGATACTAGATACTATTAACTGCAATACTTAAATAATGTTCTTGGCTTGGTCACTCTGAAATTTCAATGCTGCAGAGCTAAGGGAATGAAAGCTTTATGCATGATTTAGAACAACTCTGTGAAGTACTAATTCCAACGTGCGGCAGAATATGGGGCATACTCTCCATCCTTCAAAGCCTTCATCTTACAGGTCAGGGATACTGAACAGTTTGAACGATTTGTTTAAGTCTATACAGCAAATACATTTTTAATTTTCCTTGTAAGCCATCAGATTCTGAAATTGGATTACCAGATGGCTCTAAAGAAGTCTTCCCCCCAAAAGATATGAAGCAAATATAACAAAGTATTAATATTAATATTAACATGTATTGATCATTGCAGTTGCATACAAATAACTGTAGCTTTTCCTGAGTTTTTCTGCACCTTAAAATTTTTATTTAAAAAAATTGCTTTACCTGCTCATGTACTTTTATTCTTAAAGCAGATATATTATCAACCCTTGTATATATACATATATACTAACCCTACAGCCTGCCTCTAGCGCTCAACATATGCCTCTTAGAAGTGCTCAGTAATGTTTCTTAAGTCAGCAAAGGTGTGAGTTTTATAGAATTCTACAAATGGGAACTCTGAGGCAGGGAGCGCTTTAAGAGTCTTACGTAGTCCCAGACTATTTCCAAGAAGTGAGATAAAAGCCCAAGCCTCATGCCTTGGCCCCATAGGCGACAGGCCACCATAGTTCACTGGCTGGAATTTTAAAGACCAGAGACCCCAACGTAACAGAGGACAGGGCTGGAGGGCAGAAAGAGCTGCGTGACAGCTCCCTGTGGCCTATGGCGGCTCCATCTCAGCTGCCCAGCCTGTTTAGCAGCCAGAAGCCTGCCTTCAAAGGCCACATACTATACCTTTGTCCTCTGTCACGTGTCGAAGTAACTTCTCAAGTTCAGGAAGTTTTAGCAACAAGATGCAGTTTGCAAACACGTCATCCACCACGACCTGATGTAGGGGCTGAAACTTCCCCTGGAAAGAAACTCTAGTCGGTCAGAATGCCAGCGCTCCAGGGACAGGCTCACCGTTAAAGACGAGAAGGCAGAGCGCCTCATCACTGGGCATCGAGGCTGAGCTCCAAGCCACTTGGTCCACCTACGGAATCCCGAACCCGGGACAGGCTCCAGACCCGACTTGCAGCAGCCTGCTGGACGCGCTGAGAGCCCTGGGTCCCAAGCAGCATAACTCCTGCCTCAAGGTGAGTCAGCCAGTGAAATGGGAGCAGGGCTCTGGAAAGGAGCCAGAGCTCCAGAGACTTGCTGAGGGCTGATGCGGCCTATTCGCGCTGAGGAGGAACCGGCCGGTGACAAGGACCGGGAGTGCCGACCACCCCCCAGGAGTAAGCCCAGGTCAAGTCCAGAGAAGCACCCCTCCCGCCTCGCTCCAGGGCTGGAGAAAGAAAAAGCACAACGAAACGAAGGCCACCAGGCGAGCTGCCTCCTGCAGGGCTCCCAGTTGGACCCTAGCGGGGCGAGAGACAGTCAGAGGGTGACACAGCGGCCACAGACACAGGAAGTCAGGCTCACCCGGGCAGGTGCAGAGGGCCTGACGGCCAACGGGCCAGAGTGTGGAACACAGACTCTCAGAACATTCTTCTTCTCACTTAGGTCTATTTTTTCTTGACTTTACTAGAGCTGGAGAGGTGAATGTGCCTAAATGGTGAGATCCTGGCTCGGGGAAAAGTGGTCTTTGTAAACGAGGGTCTTACCCGCGCCCCTCTTCCAGCTCCTCAGGAGCCGGTGTGCCGGCGCTTTAAGCCCATGTCACTCTCTTTACACTCACAGCCAGGGGAACCACGGTGACCCAGACTTGGATATTTGGCAGAACTCAGTGAAGAGCACCTGTCACTGCCTGTCGCCATAAAAATTTAACTTTCAAGCAAAAATTGGAATAGTAGGAAATGTGTATCTGCCACTGTGACCAATTCTCAATAGTCAGAGTTTTCTGATGATATTGGTGGTGACATCAACGAAGGTGAGTGTGTAAGTGTGTGGATGAGACGTGTCAACATTCGGAAGACCAGCATAATTCAGTGAAACAATATTACAAAGTCACACATTGGTAAAAAAAAACAAACAAATCATTCTCAGTGCAAGATGGACCAACGGATTTCAACAACAGAGTGTGGGAGGTTCACTGGCAGGTTCCAGGTTGCACGTGGCAACTGCCTTTTAAGGAACCAGCCCCGTTGCCTTTTGTAGTATCAAAGAATATCCACAGTTGTCTGAAAAGGCTTTTATAGACTCTCCCTTTTCTGACTCCACATCTGTGAGGCTGCACATGCCTCAGAAACTTCTGTCAAAACAGAAGACAGAATGGGACTGAAACCAGAACCAGGCAGGGGAACCCAGCTATCTCCTGCTAAGCCGACATCAAAAAGGCTTGCAAAAATGTAGAACAGTGCCACGTTGTTTTCATTAAAAACATATCATGTTAACATGTATTGGGCCTGGTATCATTATTTTTATATAAATTAAATTTATTTTTAAAGTTCTCAGTTTTAATTCCTAATGTAGTAAATATTGATACACAAAACTCACAGGAACAAAAACTGTTCACGATCCTTGATAATGTCCAGGAGTGCCGAGGGGCCCTGAGACCACAGTGTTTCAGAAGCTCTGTCTGAAACTATTGTGAAGCATTGTCTTTTTATTACAAAGGCGAATTCTATCTAGCTGGTATTCCTTAAGTTGCAACCAGACCGTCCCCCTCCAGTGAGCTTGTACTCGTTAGGCAGGCCTATTTACCTATTTCACAGTATCTCACAGAGAAGAAAATGGAAGAGTGCAAGTCTTCTTTTTTCTCCTAAGGCCTGAGGCCAGTTCCTTTACATCTGTAAGGTATTTCAAAACTAACAGGTCCTTAGTGGTAAAATTTCCATTGTCTGCTTCATCCAAAAAGCAAGGTGCACAGCATAGCGGGTCAGGCACTTCCCAGGAGTTCTGGGTGGGTGGCCCAGGGTCGCGGTGCTGGTGCTCAGGGATGCGCCTCTGTGCGCTGGTCCACCCCACCTGCTCTGGACCAGCTGAATTAAGGTAAAGATGACCTACACTTGGGTCGTGAAAAGACGTGAGAGAGATAAAGCAAAAATATTCTACTGTTTCCTTGCTGTTAATATGGTGAATGGAGAGACTCACCTCTTTATTGGCCTTTACAAGGTAGTGGAGAAGCAGAAACAGAGGGTCCATGGGTGTGGCAAAGTGGAGAAGACCCCCTGGAGATGAGAACGAGAACAAAGGTAATTAAATGTACTTGGAAAGACAATTTAGTCATTTCATCTTAATCCCAAAGTAGAAACCACTCATTGAAAACTGTATGGGAAACTCCAAATTCAGAAGCTCTTACACAGACCCGAATTCTATGTGATTCTCTCAAAGGCAGAATGTGGTCCATGAAATTTTACTCCAAGGACCCTCAAATCCCTGTGTGGACAGGGCAGCCAAGACACTGATAACTGACCTTCAACTTTCCATTTTTCTTTAGAAATCATTTTTAACAGAGGTCCTCGCCACTGCCCCCAAAAGCAAGGGCTGGAGGTAATACAGACAGAATGCGAGCCAGACAAACATCAGCAGACCTGTATGAGTCTATCTGAAAACCTGCAGTAGAATGTTATTTTCTGTGCTTTTGAGGACGAAGCCATGGGAAGCAGTATTACTCTTTCCAAATACCGCTCCTTCTACAGTCTGCGGCATCACAGCTCTGAACTGCCAGTGCCTCTAAGCTCAGGAGGTCACTACCCACCCCAGACCCTACGCCATCCCCCAACCCCAGGGAAAACAGGCAAAAGGGTGGCAGTCTAATGGGACTGAGAGTAAGAAACGAAGCCCTGCAGCAGGAGCAACAGTGTTGCCAAGCTGCAAAGGGAAAAGGTGAGTCAGGCCAGCAAGCTGGGAACCCCCACCGCCCCGCCTCTGTCGTGCTGTCCCGACACCCTGACTCCTTCCAGGGAACTGAGCGAGAAGAGGTTTCATCACGTGAAACAGAGACGTTTATCTCCATGGTTGTCATTCTGGCCTCAGGGACACATGTGCCAACTTCTGTTCAACAGAGCAACCAAGAAATTCTGACCCTAACTACCTATATGAGTCCATTTCATAGCAAATAAAAAAAAATTAAGGAAGTGATTCCATATTTTGACATTAGTTGATTATATTTTAAAAAGTAGAAGAGAAATTTATGAAAGAAAAGCATCAGAAGCTCTAAGCTCATTTTACGTGAGTCACCTGTTATATTCAGAAACGAGGAATGGGTTTTCTAGGTCTGAAAGCACTATTCTGCTGCCCATTCTTAAAAACAGCTCTTTCTTCAAGGTTAAGTTCAAAAAGAAGACAATGATGAAAAAAGCAGGTGTCTTTGCTGTGAACCTCAAACTACTCTTAAAAATAAGGTCTGTTAAAAAGAGAAAAGCAGGTTACAACTAAGTCCAGGAGAGATGATGAATCCCCAGCTCCAGTATATTCCAGAGATTCACTGTCTCTCTGGCTAAACCCAATGGCAAGTGGTCGCATTAGAAGTCAGAATGCGCCTTCTTACCAATCAAACAGGTAGAGCAGCAGCAAGGAAAGCAAATGTGTACTTTCTACCCACCAGGCTCTACACAGATGGACGCCGCATTTTGGCAACTGAAAACCACTTCAGATCTCACGCGGTTAGGTGTATGAAATTTATCACCAGCAGTAAGTCCTTCTTCTGGAATGTCTTAGAAGAAAAACAAGGTGGCCTTTCCACCCTAACCCTGTGAACAGCAGGACCGGCTGGAGCGAGCGTGCCTTGGCTGCCCCAGGACGGCCAGCCCCTCCCAGCGCCATCCGAGCAGTGCACAGGGGCCTTTCCCTACCTTAAGGGAACATTACAGAAACGGGACTCTGGGCCTGGACAGGTGTGTGTGTTGGAGGGGTGGAGGGGGGTCAGCGGTAATTCATGTGACAGACCACGAAAAAGTCTTTGTTCCATTCTGTCCCGTTTAGAAGCTGTATCATGTCCATCTGCAAGGGAACATCCTCAGATGTGGCTAACAGAGCAGAGTCCCCACCCAGCCTGATGGGCACTGCGCAGAGGCCCTTTGATCCTGACAGAGGATGTGCCACTGTTCAGGAGACAGAGCGTTCAGTTTAAGATCTACGACTACGTAAGACACACAGGTATTGTTTAAATGCTCGCATGTCCTTTCCTTTCTCCTGATGAAAACCTGCTCTGATGTCAAGGTGGCTGAACCACGGGCCCGACTCCAAGCCAGGCAGAGAGACCCATCCCCCATGCGTGAAGGAAGGAAAAGCTAGAATATGTGTTCAGTTAATGAAAATACATACTCCAGTCACTTACCTGACTGAACTGACTGATTGATAAACCAAGAGTGGTGCTTTTCCTTGAAAACTTTTATTTCAAACAGCTGCGGCAGACACATATTGAATAAGTAAATGGCTCCTTCTCCTGTTAAGACAAATCTGTTTTTTATTTGTAAGTTTTCTCATACACACACACACACACCAAGCCTATCCAGTGGTTCTAAGGAATGTTCCTAATTTGAACATAAACATACACAGATATATTCTATACAAACTGCCTCTGAGGAACGCTTACAGCTATTACATACAGATGCCTGTTTTCCAGCTCTATAATCCTCACTGAACTTAAACCAATAAATAAAAGTGCAAATCACTCATCTTAATTGGCACAAAGCTCTCACCGAATCCTCCATCAGATCAGGAGGGAAAACCCACTCTTGAACTACCCAAGCCTAGTGGTTCAGCCAGCTGAACCAAGCCTCCATGCATCTCCCCACACGCAGGGCCCGGACAGGGCAGCCCGCACACCCCACAGGCCAGGGCTCGCCGATGAATGAATTTTCCCTAAACAACCGAGCACTCTGAGTTGGAGCCTATCCCCGCTGTGCGCTGGGCGTGTGTTCTTGGGAAAGATAAGTAAGCCTTTCTACACCCGTGTCTATATCTGCAAAATGGGAATAACATTGAACCTACATCCCAGCCTTCATAAGGATTAAAACGACAGAATACATGTAAAGCTCCTCAGATGATGTACTTGGCCCATAGTAAGTGTTCAGCAAATGTTAACCTGTATTTTTCCCCAGTCAATGTAGCAAATAAACCATTTGCTCCTCTGTTGTCTGTGGACATTTAGATAAAATGGATATTTTACAAGAGGCTGACTTTTTCTGTACCTTTAAATACCTTTGTTAAATACTTTCGAACATTCACTGCTCCCTAAAAGTTCTCTGAACAATCATTCTCAACTCAACAGTCTTATGCATCTGCACAGTTCTAAAACAGCTGACCAGCTGCACTCAATTCCATTTTGAGGAAAGAAAACTGGAGAATTGCAGGCATTTTCGTTTCCTTCATTGCTTCTAGCCATCAATGAGGCGCTAAGCATCAGCTCTCCCTTGCCTTTCCCCCTCAGTATTCCACCTACCGGGGATGTCTCCGTCACTAAGTGTCAGATTTGCTGTTAAGTCTACTCAACACCTTATAAAATTAATAATAACCTTATAATATTACTACATATTTATAGTATTCTAATATTTTTGCCTAAAAATTAGGAAAAAAAATGCATTGGATATACAGTTAAAATAAAATTAGTTCCAGTAAACTATGTGTCTCTCCAATATGCAACACTCTCAACCAAAAAAAAAAAAAAACCACACCCATTGGCAGGGGAAAGACTACTTCTTGGTCAGAATAAAATAAGAAAAGTTGAGCTAAAAATAAAACTACGCAAAATCTTGGCATGTCAAGTAAAAGGCTTCTTCTTTTCCTCTGTTTATTTTACTTTATGACACAGGACGAACATAAATGGAGAGTAATGTTGGATGACTGGTCTAAGAAAGCCAAAGAAAATTCATCTGTTTTCAGAGAGAAGTCAAAACGCTACTTTTGTTTGCCAGCATTTCTGATGAACGAACAGTTCCGTGGATGAAAACAAAGACATGAAACATGTTAGGTGATGAATCACCCAAGAGGACCAGTCATGCCGTCAGCGTGTGTCTGTAATGCCACCTTACCTTTAAAAGCTGCCAGGGAAGGACTCACACTTCAGCCACGCGTTTGAAAGACATTCAAGTTACCAGTGTGGGGAGAGGGGAGGGCGGCTCACCTGAACACGGGTTAGGCAACTTCACAAAGAAGAGCCCACCTTTCATCTTCTTTGAAGCCTCTTGTAAATGTTCTGGGGAGAGATGATGAGTTGGTAAATTAGGGCATTTATTGCTCGCCTTCTTTATTTTATCCTGCTTTTCTTCCTCTGCGTACATGATTTTTCTTTCTAAAATTTGCTAACTCAATTCTCCTGCTCGCAAACCATGTGACCTTGAGCAAATCATGAATTTCTCTGAAAGCTGCAGTGGAATTTTAGGTAGTTTTATTTTTTGGGATGTGCTGCGGGACAGGACTGTAGTCAGATGGCCTGGGTTCTGACCAGGACTCATCCACCCGATGACTTCGTTGCGGTGCGCAGGCCCTGTGCGTCCTCAGTTGTCACCCTTTTAAAGGGATGAGACACGAATGTGAGATTAGCTAAACTGTTGAAAGTTCTGAACATATTTAGACACATAACAACCGATAGTTGTATTATTTTTTACCGCTATGATTATCAGAAGTAGAACATCCCTAAAATAAATGTTTGTTTGTTTGCTGGACGTGTATCTTTCTTGCCCCTAAATGTGGCCACCTGACCACGTCCTCGGTCTACCTTCAGGGGGGCATTCGCCTTCCTTCTACTGCTCTGTGAGGTGTCTTTGTTCAGGAAGGACATCAACTCTGTATCTACTGGGCTTTTTTTTGCTGGGTGGGAGACAAAATCTTTGTGCAATCAGGTCAGTATTGTCCGTTACGGCTGCTCCTTCTGTATGACTGCTCTTCCTCAAATTGCATGAATCGCCTACATTTTCTCCTCACGCCTTTAGCTCGCGCCACTGATCTATTTGGAAGGCACCTGGGTCTGAGAAATGAGATCCACCTGAGACTTTTTTCCAGGAGTTGTCCAGTTGTGCCAACACCACCTGCTGAATGACCATCATCGGAGTAATTCCTTGATGCTGTGTTTACACATTTAAAGTCTGCCACGGACAGTCTATTTTGGTCCACCAATCTGTGTCTGTTTTAGCACTCTACTTCAATGTTTTCATGACTGCAGCTCTAAAGGGCACTTTAATATCCAGTGAAGTGAGCTCCTCATCATGTTTCCTCTACAACATTTCACTGCCAAAGTTTGAATCACGCAGGTCAAAGCACGAAGCCCCCTGACAACTGACTGTACTTATAACATCAGAGCTAATTCAGAGACTCTGCAAAAGGCAAGGGAGGGGTGGCGGTGCTGGGGAGGGAAGGCACTGCACCCTGGACCTGGTTTCTGTGGCCCCCATGCCCTTCCCACCACTTCAGAGCTTCATAAACTTAAACAGAGCAAGCAAAACGAGAGACTGGCTTATTCACCAATGGTTAAAATACAACTTTCTTCTTAAAATACCGGTGATAGTAAATACATAAAGAAAAAATACTCTGATTTTGAAATTCCCACTTGCAACCAAGTGAAGTAACAGGAACCCAATTTACCCTCTCATCCAAAATAAATAAAACCCCAAAATACACAAAACAACTATTTACATGACACTGGACATGGAGCATGCGGGACAGGAAGAGGCGGGAAGCAGTGGCGCTGAGCCCCGTGAATGCCCAGAGCAAGGGAGGGCAGGTGGGGGGGGGCTCTCTGAGTCGAAGGGATGGAGCCCAGAGGTCTGGAGACTCACAGGTGGCAAACTAAAAGCAGAGAGAGCTACAAAGAAAGAAATCTTGTACCTGCAGAGGGTACAGCTTTGTATTCCATGAGCACTGGAGCCCCCCGAGGGCAAGGAGCAGCCCCTCTGAACAGAGCCCCCTGCTCCCTCAGGGCCTGAACCAGGCCTGCTCCCAGGCAGCTGGGGAGCCTCATGGTTCAGAGGGCACAGGGCAGGGCTCAGAAGCGTCTTCCTCAGCGGTAGGGAGCTAACGGCCCAGACTAAACGTGCTCTGATCCCACCGAACTAATTTTAAAAGCAAGACCCAAAGGGATGAAACTGCTTCCAGGCACTTTCACTGTGTCCCAGAAGGAAGCCGAAGACTGTTTGCAGGAATACAAAAATATTCGCCAGCCAAAAGGGTGAAATTCACAATGTCTGGCATCTAATCAAATATCACTAGGCATTTAAACAAGCAGAAAAATATGGCCAATAATGAGAAAAATAAGGAATTCAATTGCTGAGAGTGGGTTTTGCTATTAGACACAGATGTCAGAACAAACAGACAAGGGCATTAAAAATGGTATTTCTCATGCACAAAAAGTTAAGTAAAGACATAGAAGATTTTTTAAAAGACCCAAATTGAGGAGAAATACATGAGATGGAATTAGTGGCAGAAGATTAATGAACTTGAAGACAGCAGCAGAAATTACCTAAAATGGAAACATAGAGAAAAAAGAATTAAAAGTAAACCGAGAGTATCCGTGAACTGGGGACGATTCATGCATCCTAGTAACGTGTGCAAAGCTGTGGCTCCTGAAACGAGGCCGTGGGGCACCGACAGCGTCCTGGGGGGAGTGCGGCTGGCTGTTCTCAAATTTGACGAAGACCATAAACCCCCCCAAGAAGTTCCATGAACCCAGGGCACAAGAAACAGGAATAAATTTTACGCCAGAATCAACAGTTCAAAACTAGGAAAAAAGAGAAAACCTTAAAAGCAGTCAGAGGAAAAACACATGAAGTATAGAGGATCAAAGAGAAAAGTGGCAGTGGATTTCTTGTCAGAAACAAGGTGTGCCAGCGGTCATGAAGGGATGCCTTTGAAGTATTAAAAGAAAACTTGACGAACCCAAAGAAAATACCTTTGAAATAGGAGTGTGATAAATATAGACCTTTTCAGACATACAAGGGCTGAGAGAAACAACACCACCGGACCCTCAGCTCGAGGAGCTGAAGGCAGTCCTGGCAGGCGGACGGTGACACCAGGTGAGGATATGACGGGAATGGGGACTAAGGGGTACACAAACGAGAATTTTTAAAAATTATTTAAATCTCTTTAAAGACCATGGCTAAACAAAAATAACAATTTAGTGTGAGGTTTACAACATGCCTGAATAAAGCATATGAGAACAACAGCACGGAGGCCAGAAGGGGAGGAATGAGTGCACACGGCTGTTTTTATGCTGTCCGGGAAGGGCTGTAGATCACTTGGGGTGGATGTGATTGATAAACATGTGGGATAAACCCCAAAGCGGCCGTGAAAAATAAACAAAGAGCACTGTCACTAATAAAACAACAAAGGAGCGGGAACAGAGTCATGAAAATGATTCTCAAGGAAGGTGGCCGACTGACCAGCCACAACACCACAGGCAGCGACATCTGTGCCCAGCCGGGAGGCAGGAACTGTCGGCGTGGTAAAAGTGACACCACGCTGCATGCGGCCTCGAGGCCTAGCTGGTTTCTAGGACTGGTCAAGCCTTCTGTTCCCCTGATGATCTTCTTTCTTGTTGTTTTATCCATACTGAAAATGGGTTATTGAAATCACCCACTCTTACAGTTCAATTGTCCATAACTCCTTTAAATTCTGTCAGTTTTTGGTTCATGTATTTTGAGCTCTGTCATCAGGTGTATGTATATTTATAATTGTTGTATCATCCTAATAGACTAACCTTGTTGTCATTATAAAATATCCCTCTTTGTGTCCAGTAACAATTTTTGTCTTATTAAAGTCTATTTGATCTGATATCAGCATTGCCTCTCCAACTCTCCTTTGGTCACTGTTCACAGGCACCCGCTTTTCCCATCTGTTTATTCTCAACCTATCTGTATCTTTGACACTAAAGTGCATGTCATGTAGATGGTGTATTGTCATATCATGTCCCTCCCCCTCATTCTGTCCATCTCTGCCTTTTAATAGGAAAGTCTAATGCATTTACATTTAATATCATTACTGATAAGGTATGATATACATATGCCATTTAATTTTGTTTTCTTTATGTCATAGACTTTTGTTCCTCTATTCCTCTAATATTACCTTCTTTAGTGTTAAGAAATGTTTTCTAGTGAATCATTTTAATTATCTTGTTGTTTCTTTTACTATATTTTGGGGGAGTTATTTTCTTAGTAGTTGTCCTGGGAATTAAAATTAGCAACTTAACTTACAACAATGTAGTTCAGATTAATACCAGCTTGAAAATTTCAATAGTATGTACAAACTTCCCCGCAACATATTCCTTCCTCTTTTTGTGCTATTATTATCACATAAATTACATCTTTATATTTTATAAGCTTATCAGTTTTATAATTATTGCCTTATGAAGTTATGTTTTAAATGAGAGGAGAAAAGCATTACAAACAAAAATACATTTGTACTGTCTTCTATATTTATTTATGTGTTTATCTTTACCAGTGCCCTGTATTCTTCATGCAGATTCAGGTTACCATCTAGTGTCTTTTCCTTTCAATCTGAAGGACCCCCTTTATGACTTTTGTGGGTCAGGTCAGCTAGTAATAAACTCTTTTAGTTTTTCTTTGTCTGAGGATGCCTCAGTTTCTCCCGCAGCACTGAAGTGTAGTTTTATCATATGTTTCTTATCTGGTTGAGAGTCTTTTTCTCTCAGCATCTTGAGTATGTCATCCCATTAATGTCCGGCTTCTGGTTTTTCATGAACAGTGAGCTGTTTATCTTTTGAGGATTTCTGATAAATTATTTTTCTCTTGTTGCTCTTGATTCCCTTTCCGCATTTGTCTTTTGACAGCCTGACTACAATGTGTGTAGGCATGGATTTCTTTTAGTTTATCCTACCTGGATTTTGTTGAACTTCTTGGATGTGTAGATTAATGGTTTTCATCAAATATAGTAAGTGTCCATTTAGTCTTCAAATACCCTTTTGCCCACTGTCTCTCTCTCTCTTCTCCTTCTGGGACTCCCATCACACATATGCTGGTATGCTTAATGTTGCACGACAAGTCTCTGAGATGATGTTCAGTTTTTTTAAGTCGTTTTTCCTTTCTGTTCCTCAGACTAGATCATCTCAATTGATCTATCTCCAAGCTTGTTGTCTTTTCTCTGCTAACTCAAATGTCCTGTTGAACCTGCTAGTGAAATTTTCATTTCAGTTATTATAATTTTGAACTCCAGAACTTACATATTCTTTTATAATTTCTATACCTCTTTATTAATATGCCCTATTTTGTGAGACTTTATTGTCATACTCTCCTTTAATTCTTTAGATGTGATTTGCTTTAGTTCTTTGAGTACATTTATAATAGCTGATTAAAATCTTTGTAGAAGAAGTTCAACATCTTGGCCCCCCCAAGAACAATTTCTATTCACTACGTATTTCCCTTGTACATGGGCTATACTTTCCTGTTTCTTCATGTGTCTCATAATTTTTAAAAAACTGTACATTTTAGATAATACAATAATAAATGTGACAATTCAGGAAATAGACTCCCTCCCCTCAACTCCCCCAAATTTTTTGTTATTGCTCCTTTTTGTCATCATTGCAGTTTTTGCTATTTGTTCTGTGACTCTCTGGACTAACCCTGAAAGTCTGTATCCCCTGTAGTGTGCAACAGCTGGTGTCTCAATTAGATTAATGGTTAGCTACTGATTGGTCTGAGGTTTCTTTAATTGTTTTCAGCCAATAAGTCTCCCAACATTTGCTGAGGGGTTCTGCATGTGTGTTGGGGTGTGTCTTTAATATCAAGCAGTTTAAACCTCTGCCTTACCTTTTATTTACTGTTTGCCTAGGGCATCAAAGTCAGAAAGAAGTGAGAAATTGGGAACCTCTAGGGTCTTTCCTGGGTGTGCACACAGCCCTATGTATGTGCACAACTTTCTGATTTCCTAGGAACATGTCAGAGCTTTTCAAAGACCCTTATGGATGTCTTATCTTTTCACCTTTCCTTTAAGCTGTCAGGTTCTTATTTGCCCAAGTGGTATTGCCCCTCAGCAGCTGATTATATTGAACAATTACCGCTGGCATTGTTTTTGACAAAGGCCCTGGAGAAGAGGGCTTTTCCTGTAGAGCAAGTTCTGAGCTCTAATCAGCTCCCATGACAACAATGTCCTATCAAACGGCAAGCTCAGGGATCCGTAAGACAGGTCAAACAGGGACAGTGCTCTGAGAATGGGACTTTCTGAGGAGCTCCAAAGTAGGCTTGCCCCATCCAGTGCTGTAATTTTACAAGGACCGTGTTTGCAAGAATGCTGGTTTTCAAGGTCACTTCAGACCTGAGCAGAGGGACATGGGAGCAGTTCAACTTACAATGCCACAAACCCTGCTTAATGAGAGTCAGCAGTTTTTCTTGAATAAATGGTCCTCAGATTGTTGGATGCCTTTGGCTAATTTCAGGAGTTCTGAAAAAGTTGAGTTTGGCCATCTTTGCCAATGTTTTCATTGCTTTTATGGAGGGGTTACATTTACCCCCACCAGATTTTCAAGGCTTAGCATGAAAAAAGAACTTATATTGCTATAATACTTCTGATAAGTCTCTTAGTCTATACCTGGCCTTCGTCACACCAAATTAGTTGTGGCTATAAATTAATGGCTCTATCAAAATTAAAGAGTCTTTTCTTTTCATGTACATTTGGAAAACTCTGGGTCATTCACAGACTAGTTTCTTACCTCCCAGGTTTGGAAGCTCATCTCTTTTCTAACTAACAGAGCTTAAAAAACAGAGTTAAATTATAATTAGGAAAGAAAAAAATCTGCTTTTAGAATAATGGGAAAGAATCAGAAAAACACAAGAGTGGGAGTGTGGAGATGGTTCTCCTCTATAAGCCTGTTTTTAACTGATGCCTATATCCCGGCAATGTCAGTAGAAAGAGAACACAAGTCACGGAGCCAGACAAGTCCATAATCCAGAGCCCCTCTTCTCAGCAGTGTGACCCTAGGCAAGACAGTCAAACTCTCTGTGCCTCAGTCGCTTCATTTATAAAATGGGCATACTGATTATTGTATAGGTTTTTGTTAGGCTTAAATATACGTGAAAGTGCCTAGAGCATGACGTAAGCACTCAATTAAGGATCAATTCCTTTTCTCATTGGCATGGAAACATTAAGAATATGTATGAATAATAAGATCAAAATATAAAAGTCAAAAATTCCAAGCACAGAATTACCTAAGGGCTTAACAATTAGCTTTCCAAGAGATTAAATTAGGTAGGACCAGTGGGTCCCTTTTAAAAAGCCAGGACACAATGCATTCTATGCAGAAAAATTAAGACAACATATAGTAAGGTACCCAGCAGAGTCTTTCGCACATGGGATACACTCAATAGCTGTTACATAAATGTGTTGTTCACTTTTAGAAAAAGCCCAATAAGAAATGGTAAAAAGCAAGTTTTTATACTTAACGAGCTGAACTTCATTTATCTACAAAATTTACTCGTGTGAAACAACTTCTACTCAAATGGAGCTGAGTACAGTAAGACTTCACATTAAATTTTTTTTTAAGTAAGCTTTGCACTCTCCTTCTTTGGCAGTTTCTCTTACCTAAGAGATGACATGAGCTACTCCGGCTAAAAGTGTTTTACAAAAACAGAAAAAACTCAGACACATCAGAAGCAGGTTCTGAGCCTTTCTGTGACCTTCAGATTCAGAAGTATCATGAACCCCCAGGTACCCCAAGCCCCCCAACTCTGATTTTCATGTTCACCCAACTCTGTAACAGTCTAAGTTCTGTGTAAAGATCAGAGAAACTCTTAATCTCAAATCCCACCCTTATGAACTCAGAAAACATTGTAGCTCTGAACCACAGGGACTATCTTGTTGGGACTGTGCTTGTGACACAAATGTCTCGGACGCAACTGTTAGTCGCCGCTCTGCTCTCAGCCTCAAGGACCCGAGAATCATCTAATTAGCTGCCTCCACCTGGGTCCGGCCGGTGTCCCGAACTGCCAGGGGTGCAGAAGGCAGAGAGGACAGGGTGGCTGGGGAAAGCAGGAGAAAGAAAAAGGCAGGATCAAAAAATATGTAAAAGGATAAAAGAAATGTGCTGTGGGACACAAGAAACATGTATTGTGATAAAAACAGAGTCAAGTTTCACTGATGGCAAGGAAGAAAACAGATCTCCCTATCAGAGCTCACAATGTGCTACACACAGCTGCACCCAGTCTCATGTTATTGGCAACTTTTGAATGCTTCAAAATTAGGGTGCACAGCATGTATCAATGCACAGACTTGACCGTTCTGTAATTTTGAAGTTAGTCATGAAGTATATTATACAAGCCAAAATGGAACATTAATTTTCATTTATAGGCTATATAGTATGGGTGGTTGTAGAGCTGATATGAAGTTATTTATCTGTTTTTAAACTTGGAAGCTCTTTCTTATCCTTTCCTTGGTTAAGACATATTTCTTCATATCATTTAAAGTTAAAAGACATGAGCCAGAAGACAGCCACCTTTTTGCCAAGTGTACTTAATGGCTTGGAAGCAACGGACATTCTTCATGGGTCTAATGATTTGGCACAAGGCAGATAACCTTCCCCGCTGCTACGTGCAGAAGAACAAACATCAAAGCACCGTTTACTTCATTTTTAGGTATCACATCAAGGCTATTCAGGTTCTTCAGAAGATCTAGTAGGAAAAAAAAACACTAAGAGTGTCACTACCGAATCCTACATAGGTCCCAGTTCATTTTCTTAGACATCAGTCATTAGAACATAAGGTGAGCCCTGGTCCCTTTGCTTGTCACCAGAGATGCCTCCTTGGGAGCTCTTTGCTGGGACAGTAGCACATGGCACGAGACAGACCTGTGCAACTTGCAAGCTGCTTGCCGCTTCCGGGAATGCTAACTTCAGCGATAACCACAAGCCTTCCCTTCCTGAGACGCCGGCGCTGCCATCAGAGGGACTGGGGCCATTCCCTCCTGGCTCAGAAGCTCTCGGCTCCTGCAGACACTGCAGGAGGCAAACCAGAGTGAGGCACCCAGTACAAAAATAATTCCTAAGTAAAGGGCTCCTGTAAGAGTATCTCTGATATTCTCAATTCACTGAGACCAAGAGGATAAAACTTCCACTCTCCTGGGGCCGTCCCTATCAGCCACCCTAGGTGGCTGGCCTGAACCCTGGAGAAGAAACTGATGGGAACGCTCAGGTCTGCGGCCGACTCCCAGCCACGGAGGCCAGCAGCAACCAGGATGGAGCTGAGGCCCTGAAACATCTGGGAAGCAGAGCAGAAGGACAGCCCTGATGGGGATGTTCAACGACAACCAGGAGAGGATGCTGCCTGGTCCCTGGTCATCAGACGGACGACAGGAGCCCCAGCCCTCCTGGTCCGCCTGCCTCTCCCCTGGTGTGAGATGCCGCCATTCAGCAGGAGGGTTTCTGGCACAAGCAGGGTCCTGGAGGCCTGGGGAAGCAACAGTTTTTGCCACTTAATTTCTTTTGTGTGCTGGACAGATAGCATGACTTCTCAGAGTCTTGCAAAATGGTGATAATGAAGTCTGCCTTGATGACTTTCCAAGGTCACTGCGAGGGTCAAACACAATTCCGTATGTCAGTGTACTGCACAGGTGTTAAGAGCTAGAGGCCACGGGCCCTCAAGGATGGCTCCCTAAAACTGACATAAGCCGTGGGTCATGGAGGCATAGTTACAGCCCAAATCCAGTCGTGCACACAGTGAACTTTGGCCATACCCATATGCCAGTCAGATACCAGTAACTAAGAAACTCAGAATGCTGGGCCGGCCAGGCGACATGTGGCTTGGGCTCCTGGCCCCAGCTTGCACGCTGAGCCCTGGCAGTGACTGGCTCTCGTGCCGCCCACCCTTACCCTCTACTTCCGGAAAAGCACTCCTTCCCCGCAAGTCCCCCATCAGCCTCCCCTACTAGCTGCTGCTAACGGGCACAGGGGGTATATGTGATCACAGGGGGGCCAGTCGGAAGGCTGTCCTGTTAAGGGTGAGAACTAGGCAGCAGGCGGCTTCTGCCAGCAGACACAGGAGGCTTGAGGAGGGTGTGCTGCGCAGCCCGTTTTCCACTGTTGGGAGGAAGTTCGTTTGAGAAGAGGAAGATAACTGAGACGCAGGACCCTGGGCCTCCCGGTGCTGCAAGAGCCCAGTTCCAGATGTGCTTGCACGCGCTGTCCCCCACCCCTGCCCGACACATGCCAGCTCCTCCTAGGGGAATGGGCGCTGCTAGGGAAGCTCCAAAGGGGTGGAAGTCAGGTTGGTAACACACAGTTAGGATGCACTGACCCCACATTAAAAGAAACAGTAATTTCCACACTAAGGCAGACTCGTGGTCCATTCAAACTGGCCTCCTGCAGGAGAATAAAAACAAACCTTCCAAGAAGCTGAGTTTAATTATTCAGATATTGTCTAAGATCAGCGCCTGGATGGGCCAGGTTCCTTGTCACTGTCTAGGGGCCACTTCCTCCCACGTGAACAAAATCATCTGATCGGAAGGAGGCTTTGGATCCACAGGGGGTATTTCTAAACATAAACATGCACTCAAGGCAGTGTTGACAAAGGACAAAACCTGCTCACGTGTTCTTCTGAGACTAACCATGTGCCCTTAGGTAAAGGAGGAAAAAGATATACACACACACACACACACACATATATATATACTGTTTTTCAGGGTCATTGAAAAGTCATTGAGGACAGCAATTTAATTCTTCCTTTGCCCCATACTTTATAAACTTTTACCTTTTTTCCAAATGAAGAGGTGTTTCTTGTGGGCTTATTACAAAGCTACAAGACTCTAATCAGAAATATTATATTTTCTCCATCGTTAAATAAGAAAATCAGTTTTTCCTTTTAAATCTGATTTTTTAATCCTTTAATTAGAACACAGTTCTGAAGCTTGCATTCATCTGCTGTCAAGGCCATTT
Organism: Smutsia gigantea; assembly: GCA_032199065.1. Classification (NCBI taxonomy): domain Eukaryota; kingdom Metazoa; phylum Chordata; class Mammalia; order Pholidota; family Manidae; genus Smutsia; species Smutsia gigantea. Next base: position 236,057 of record JAVSCE010000995.1, read on the forward strand.
TTGCATTCCATTTGGAGAGACAAATCTGATACTGTTTGCGATTATTACAGCACCTCACATACAAGGTTTATTGTTCTCTTGGGAAAGTCTAATGTCTAAGGTAGGAAGGCCTGGCATTCTTATCTCCCAAAAAGCATCCTGCCCATAAAACCTGGCATTACTAAGACTGGCTGTGGGGAAAATAACTTCATTGCCAAACTTTATAGCTGAAGATGTGATTTTAAGTCTAGTTCGAAATGAGGGCTTTTTAAGCAGAGGTCTGACTGAGGGATGTTTTCAGCCTGCGGACCCAAATGAGCTTCAGTGCTCTGGGGATCACTTCTGTGCTTCCTTTTCTTCCTCAAACAACATTAGGGTTTCCCAAGTCTAGCCTCCGTGGAGACGGCTAATCGACGGCTCTGCTCCCAGCCGGCCTGCACATGAGTAGAGCCGACAAGCACACAACACTTGGACTAGAGAAACATATGAAAAATAAGACTTAAACATTTACTTTAAGGGCATCGAAGAGAGAAACTCCTACATATTCCAAAAAGTAGAGATGTTAATAGTCTTTTATAGTAACTGAAACTGCAAATAGGCTAGTATTCCAGGCCACTTTGGAGAAACACTTCAGACCATCCCACACTACAGGAACAGCTATCCCCCTGCATCATGAGGCGGTTCGGCAGTCTGAGAACCAGGTCCTCGAGTCGGACTACTGCCCTGTCCCCTTTCCCAGTTTCAGCTTTCATTTTACGAGATACTCGAAAATGAGGGGCAAAGAGACCTGAAATAGTCCATCTGAATATATCCTTCAGGATGTGCACAATGCAGGCCCCTCAGTAGGTAACTTGAGTTAAACGCTGGAAGCAAGCGTCCCCGAGGGTTGGTAGCTTTGTGTCCACTTCATGGACACGTGTGTGAAGGCCTGTTGGTGAATGTGCTCACTTTGTGGTGCCCAAAGCAAACTCGTCAGGTCCCAGGGCCTTTCTCACTCTGAGTACACACTGCCTCTAACTTAGAAAACACCTCAGAAAAACCCTACGTAATACTTGTCTCCTGTATCAAGGGCCCAGCCTCACGAGCTCTGGTGCCGCCCAGACAGGTCTGATCTCCTCCTAAGTGCATAGCTTACTGAGGCCGATTTCCCACCTGCTGGAAACACACACACCTGCGAGGACTGGCCTCACACCCTGTGCTGCCAGGGGCTCCCCGGCTAGGCGGTTTCTGGCACACCAGACGGCACGGCCTGCGGCGGGCCGTTCCTGCCTCCCACTCCCCTCCTAGGGGCTCGTCCCACTGCAGTGGTTCCGAGTGGGGTCCCTGGACTGGCGGCACCACCGGGAATGTGCTGGAGGCCCACCCACCCCTGCTGAATCGGAAAGAGCTGGGGCAGGGGCCCAGCTCTCCAGGGGACTGAGGCCCTTAAGTGTGAGCAGCCCCACACACGCGGCAACTATCAAACCCCAGTGTTTGTGCCCTGCGAACCTGCAGGTGGCACTAAAGGCCCGAGAGAGGAGTTACAGGGGCGGGAAGCTCAGGCTGCCTTAGGAACCGCCAGCCTGCCCACACAGTTCCAGTCCTAACAGGGGCTCAGCCTCCGGCCCAGGTCAAAGGTCACAGGACATCGCAGCTTTGAAAGGGGCGGGACTTAAGTTCCCACAGCCCAGGAGGAGCCACAGTACCCACACTTCTCAAGGATGCAATCAGTATTTCACTCCGGTAGAGGTTTCTGTGTTTAATACGATGAGGATACACACTTAAGAATGAAAATGTCAATACTGATTAAACAGAATAAAACAAGACACCAGAATTACCCCCGGCTGTGTATCTGAATAATGATAATGCACTAGGTTCTGAAAGAATGATTAGAGGTCCTGCCCTTAAAATCTCACTGAATTAATGTGACAAAAGCCAGAAGAGGGGTTTTTTAGGGTAAAGCATGAATACAGGTAGTCCTTTGCCGGCTCTGGCAAAGCTCTGAACTTTGCATTAACTGTCTCATTACACACACATGTGCAGTGAGGGTGCGTTACCATGGGGACGCCCACACACTGCTGCTGGGAGGGCGAATCCGGACAACCAGCTTTGAAAACTGTTGAGCAGCATCTAAGGCTGGGCACACAAGTGCCTAGGACCGGCCGCCCGCTCCTGGGGGTCCACCCCAGAGAGACAAGTACCTCTGCCCACCCAGGGCCTTGGAGGAGAATGTTCTTAGAAGTGTAATTCACAAACGACAACCTAGACACAATCCAAACGTCCACGCACAGCAGAGGAGGTAACGCCGTGGATATGCACACAATAAACACACAGCAACGAGAACACACAAGCCAAACCACTGCTACGCACAGATCGCACGAGTCTCGGACGAAAGGGGGGCAGGGTGTGTGCCCCTCGCTGCGCGTGCGGTGCGCCTGACCAGGGGCCAAAGTCAGCCGTGCACAGGCAGTGTTCTCAGCAGACTGTCGTGGGACGACTTCCAACATCCACCACAAAATCTAGATTACTGAGCAACTACACCGTCATCAGAGTATTACTTTCTGCAGAAACACTGCTTTAACAGCTGAATCTCAAAATCAAAGACAGCAAACAACGGATTTTCCTCACTGCCAACGCCACGCCACCGGCCAGGGGCTCGTCCTCTAAGCGGGCCGGACCTTTACGACCCGCCCTCCGCGGTTCCGGCTCCCGCCCGTCTGCCCGGAGGCCCCGCCGCCCTCCGCGTCCCCCCAGGCCCGTCCCCGGCAGCGGCCACTGGGTCTCCGGCTCCCGGCTCGGACGCGAGGCCCGGCGGGCGGGCTTACCTGGGAGCAAGAGCACGTGCTGCGGGGCTCCAGCAGCGGCCCCGCCGCCCCTGCCGCCCGCCATGCGGCCGCCTCTCCGGAGCCGCGCGCAGCTTCGTCCCGGGCGGGGAGGGGCGGGGGCGGGGGCGGGGCCCGTCCCGGGAGCGCGCCGCGGGCCGTGGGGCGCGCAGGGCGGAGACATTCAGGGGAGTGCGGGGGCGCGCGGAGCGGGGCGGGGACAACCGGGGGCGCGCTGGGAGGGGCGGGGACAACCGGGGGAGGGCGGAGCGGGCGTCGGGGGCGCGCAGGGCCCGGCTCCCGCCCGCGCCGCGAGCCTCCTGAGGCTTCCGGAGCCCGCCCGCTGCTCGGGTTGCGCATTTCGGTTTCGCGCCAGGCCGAGGCGACCGAGAGCTGGTCGCCGCCCCCGGCAGGGCAGGGGTCGCGGCCTGTGCTCCCGCTCCTCCTCCGGGACGCAGCGCCGCCCTCCTCAGCCCTGCGCGCCCGCCGCGCTGGCCGGAATGGGGCGCCTGCGGCCCAGCGCGGACCCGCTGCTCCCGGATCCTGACGCTCAAGGTATTAACTTGCTGATTTAGAAGATTCTTTGCGACGAGTTAAAAAATAAGACATTGAAAAAGCGATCTTTAAAAAGCGAGGGTCATGGAATTTGGGATTTAAACTTTTAAAAATAAACCTTTGAAAAATTGATGCTTGGTATAAGTTTTTAAAAAGATAATATACTTTACAGAGTGCGCGTCCGCCTATCCCAGGCCCTCCCCAGGGCGGCGCGCAGGCAAGGCCTGCGTCTTCTCTTTTTGAACAGATGGACGAATAGTATGCATAACTCTTAAGGCACACCTTTTCTTGTTTGATTTGAACGCAGTTAAATTCGGCAGCCCTACACCTCTCCCAGCCCTCTGGAACGATTTCTACCTTCATTCCTGTTTCCCGTGAGGGGAGGAATCCCTTCTGGCCCAGGAGGGGCACCCAGATACCCACCCTGGAGCACTGCTTGATCTCTTCTCTTCCCCAAGATGAGGCTACGGGGTGCAGGCGGATCCCCAGCCCCCCTGCACCACTAACAGCTGCAGGAGAAGTTTACCACAGTTCCCTTCCTCTGTTTTCATTTTTCTCTGATCCTTTCCAGCTGTATGAATATGTATTTTTATGTGGTTGTTTGCACAGTGTTAAGACAGTTTTGTCGCTTTTCTTCCTTAACATTGTCACCGACACGTTTCCTATGGCATCCAGAACTACTGTCGTTAATGCAGACATATTATTCCACGCTGCTGATGCACCATCCCCTCGTGTGCAGTATTTAGGTTACAGCAAACTTATAAATGATCCCCATGTACCCGTATGCGGACTATGCAGCAGCTCCACACTATGAACTAGATGTACACAGAGCAACATGGATGCCTCATACCAAGAGGAAAAAAAAGACTCAGTGAGAGATTTATAAAAGAATACCTTGCAGGTAAATTAAAAACACACATGGAGCAACATTATATATTTTGCAAGGACATGTATGTTTAAGTCCACGTATCAAACAGATAAGAAATGAGTGTCTTTGGGGGAGAGAAAAATCAAATGGCAAGGGATGGACAGCTGTCACTATGACCTATGAAGGAGTATAATTAACTCTCTGACCTTCAGGTCCACAGACAAAAATGGTTTTTTAAAATATGCTGCAGTGAACATCTCTAAACAATTTCCTTTATCCACTTAAAAAAAATGTTAAGTACTTTCTTGGAAGGGGACCAGTGGTGATATTGCAGACTGGCTCCCGGCTCCAGGTTCCTACTGTCCTTAGGGTGAAGTCCACAGTTCCTCCGCCTCCCTCCCTCCCCACCCCATGCACAGTCTGGCCACAGGAACTGCCTCTGTCACGCCCAGCCCTTGACACTGTTTCCACCCCTTCTAGTCCCAGGCCTCCACCTTCTCTCACACCCATGGCCTTCGCCTGGACAACTTTTTCTCATCCTCCAGGTCCTATTTAGACAATGCCTTCTCCATGGCTCACCACTCCCTGCCTCCCAACACCCTCCCCGGGAATGAATGAGATGCCTCCAGTCCTCCCAGTACCTTGCTGGGTGGTGGGGCCCGGTTCTCAGTTCCTTGGGGAACCTTGGAGAGCATTGGTGATTCAACACTTTTATCCTCAATAAACAAGGATGGCTTTCTCTAACGGACAAGCACTGCACTAAACTCTGAAGTCCGATCATCTTCAGTGCCCGGCAGCCTTCAGAGGGCATGCTGGTGTGATCCCCACATTTTACAGAGGAAGAATGTAAAGTTAGGGAGATCAGTTAATCGCACAACATGCCCCACAAGCAAGCGGCAGAGCAGGAGTTCCAACCTGGAGATTGGGCACCTCCCCTCCTTCCCTACGGCCCTGGGGCCCTAGGGCAAAGCTGTATGGGCACCTCATGTGGCCAGCAAATATTTTTTGAATAAACATGTATGGCAATTATGGTAGCAGCCCGTGTGGCTTGTGGTATTCCAAATTTCTGTAAATAAGAATGAATTGATTACGTCCAGTATGTCATAAAATATTCCACAAACTAACTTTTATACTAGTCATACTAATGTGCAGAGAGAAGCAGGTTGTTCTCCGAGGAACACTAAAGTAAGGCAACCGTACTACCTCTGAGTAGAGTGTCAGAGAAACTCTTCTAAATGCCAGAAGCAAGAGATTAATTTTCTAGTAAAAAAAAGGAACTGGGGGGAAAAGCAGCTCAGAGTGAGATGACCTTTCGCGAGGCTCAGTGGCCATGGGAGCAAAGAAAGCGTGACTTAAGGGAAGTGAAAGAATATTTCTCCTCTTAGGGATTGTTCAAAGCTTATGAGGATGCTTTTCTCAAAACAAAATGAAAATGGAAATGCAGTTATCATCACCTCTATCGTAAGAAGAGACTGCTGTCCTGTGTTCGTCAGGTTGCCCGATGGTCACCTATTGACAACCGAGAAGGGCAAACCAGTCCCCAAGCAGAAGATGGAGGGCGGGGAGCGACCAGCTCTTGACAACTGAACCACCCCTTCAGGGGGGGAATTTACTTCACGGTCACTCTCTTATCCAACCCGGCCACATACTGGATTATACTCGCTGCAGAAGGAGCAGTGTGACACGTCCCCACACGAACCCGTGTGAGATCTGCCGGTTATGGAATAGGAATGACTAAAGCTGTGGGGGAAGCCTGGCATCCGGACGCTGGCGGGGCTCACACTAGACCATGCGACTCTCTCCATAGCTGTCAACAATCGCCCACAATACCAACCTCCGTCCCACAGGGCTATCTGCGGCCGGCACAAAATGAGGCAAGCCAGGACGCTTCGTGGTTTTGGAGAAGCCCAGATAATTGCGATTCACGGTGCCACCCACCAGACACCCAGCATCCCCTCTCTTGGCCAAGACGAGTGACGGCTCCTTCCCCACCCCTGACAGCCTCACCCCCGCGCAGCTTCCCCTCCCTTAGGTGAGACTCACTGATTCAGCCCATCACAGAGCTGCCCAGCTTTCTAACAGCGCCCGGCTTCCTTACGCTCGCCCCCAGTCACCCAGCCAAAGCTCAGCCCCCAAGTTTCCTGCGAACACCGTCCTGCCAACACCAGGACTTCCCACGGCCTGTGCTCCCTCTCCCTGCATCCAGTAACAGACCCAACTTGTCCCCGCCATGGTGTGCTCCTGGGGGTCACAGCAGAAGCACACTGACACTATGTTTACACTTTTCTGTGTGTGTGTGTGTGCAGTGATACTTATATAAAATCAGGGCAGCAAGAAGATTCAGGCAATTCAAGCTCCAAAATAGACTTTTATGCCTGAACGACCTGTAGATGAGCTGCTATGATCAAATCAATCAGATAATCAGATAAATTACATATTTTGCAGCATAGCAACCTAAGCGGCCACCATACACTTCAGGAAATTTCAATGACTTGATGTCCTAGTTATTTTCACTTAATTTGTTTTTATATACACAACTAATATTTTCCACAGTGCAGAGCTATTGAGGCATGTTTTTAAGCTATAAAATACCGAAGAGGTTAATAAACTGAGAAATGCTGAGATGTGGGCTGTTTTTCATTTAAATACTCGTTTTCAAAAGCAGGACACAAACATGTATAGGAAGCATTATCACAGCTAAGAAGAAGAATAAAAATAAAGGATTGGTGACAAAATCTAACCATCGTTGTCCTGAACCATTCCTTCCATTTTGATATAGTTTCCAAAATTGTTCAGTTACTATTTTTAATTTGATAGGAGAAAGAGTATGAACTTCTCTCTTAACGCTGAGCTTCCTCCTTTGTGCTCCAACAGTAACACTGTGATTCTCTTTTGGTAAGTCCTAATTACATTCACAAATATTCTTACAGGTAAAAGGCCTAAGGATACACATTCAGTTATAACATCAAAGCAGGACATTTTGCTGCTCTCTGCCTGTAAGTAAAATACTCTGCAAACATTAGTAAGACACTTTGTTTGTTATTCTGTGGAACCATCTGAAAATGGGAACTAACTGTGTTGCTAAATATGGCTAATGTATTGTAAAAGATGAACACATCTTTCTGATAATGTGAACTCCACCCAGTGTTTTGCTCAGCAAGCAAGCAACAGAAATAAGTAATACTGAATGACTCTTTAAAGAGGAGCTGCTATAGCTTCTACAGAATAATACTAAATTGCACATTGACTTTTGGGACTGCATTGACCATGCAACATTCCTGAGAGTGTAGGGTCTTCTTCGTAGTTGATTAACTATTCTTAATTTCTTCATAACTTAAATTAACAAAAAGGATGTCCTTTAAAAGTGCTTATAGTATCTATATTTTTAGCATAAACTTAAAAAAAATTATTCATCAAAATCTCTAGTCAGAACAAATGAGACCGGTGTATTTCTGATCAAGATTATACCAGAGATGAAGAATCCCCAACAAAGTGCTCTTCTTATTGGAGTTGGGAAAAAAACAAAGAGATTTTAAAAAGATTTCATATTGACTTAAAATGTGAAAGAGTTGCCCCATAGCTTTGGCCATAATTGCCTGAATTGACTAAAATGTGACAAGCCTTTAATGAGCCAGATTCTATCATCTTCCTTGTAGATGGGAATCATCCAGACATACTTCCATTTATTTAAACTGTGATTTAAGATTTAAAAAATTAAGAAGTATGAACAAGATATGGTGTAATACTTCTGTCTTCAGAGTTAAATACTGAAATAGTTGAGAGCTGTGCAGTTGAATTTATGCTGAAATTGCCCCACTGTGAGTACAGATTGGGAAGCAGGAGGTATAAATTTGGAGACAAAAGGAAAAATAGTATTCTCAGTTTCTCACATAATTCTAACCATATGTTAAATAAATAAGCACAGATTAAACAATGAATAAAAGAAGTGCCAAATCTTTGGTATCTCTTGCCAAACTTTTATGAAGGTTTTTGGCTTGCAGTTTTTTTTCTTTTTTCTTTTTTTTGTGTGACTTACATGGCGTCAATCGATCTATCAAGAAGTTCCCTCCTTTTGTTCTTTCTAACATCAAATACATCGTCTGTGAGCCTGCAGCAATCATGTACAACTCAAACAGGATATTTCTGCCATTTCTTCTGGAAATTATTTACTTCACAATCCTCTAGATTTTTAAAATTGGAAACGACTTTCTGTATACTCCTTGTGACAGTAAGTAGAGCAAGCACTTTTTTGGAAGAAGTGCAGACAGGCATTGTTGGCTTCAGGAGGAGCAAGTTGTTGCCTGTCCTTTGGTGGAAAATTTGAGGTGGTAGACAAATGAGAGGTGCTGAGTCCGTAACCCTCCTGCGAGGGTGGCAGAGCCGACTCTGGGGACCTCCGTTCCCTCAACTGGGTGGATCCAGGACCACAATTTCAGGCCCCCATCACGCTGAGCCTATTACTTTTCTCCTTAAGTTTTATGCTGTAAACCGACCAACTGCATCACTTATTTTCTGACCTCCTTTCCTATTTCATTTTCCACGTTGGGTAAGTAAATAAGTTCCACAGAGGCACATGCTGCCATGCTTTTGCCTGGATTAGCTGTCTTAAGTCTATAAATTGTAACCAGAGGCTCATTTTAAAACTTGGGCTATGCTCCTCGGGGATGAATTCCTAGAAGTTAGTGGGAGCTCTGGCTCTAATGTCTTGCAGAGCTAGACTAGGAGAGGGCCCTGTAAAGGAAAATGCAAAATAGAAGGGCTGCTTCTATGCAAAGTTAGAAGTTTTTGATGAGAGGTGGGAAATAGCCTAAGGATGCAATAGCAGTGTCCTGGTAAGTTTCTATTCGGTGCTTGGTCCCACAGGGAGAGAGGCAGACATGTGGCCCAATCTACCTGAATTTCACAATGTTCATTCACATTCTGAGCTGCAGTGGGTCAAGGACACCGGAGGAGGCTGCGAGCAAGGTGGGAGGTGCTGGGAGAGGAGGTTGGAGGAGCGAGGACCTTGCACGCCCCTGGAGGGGGTAGCATGGGACCCCGCAGAGGACTGGCCAAGCGGTGTGAAGACAGCGTAATAATGCCTAAGGGGAGAGCTCTGATCCACAGATGGCCAAGGCGCAGCGGGAGAGCAACCAAGGGCAGCCATGCCAGAAGCCCGAAGGAAGCCCGGTGCTGCCGTCACCTGCAGCGAGAGACACAGCTTACAGCCGACCCGCAGCCACACAAAGGCACACACGTAAGGAAACAAAGTCCCCCGACCCGTATGACACATGTTCTGCACCCTCCGGTGCTAGTCCCCCAGGCTTCTTTCCTCTATCCAGCAGCTGATAACATTGCCTAGACTGATTTCACGACCTGTCATGGGTGGGCATGGCTGTGGGCAATGTGGGCATCGTGGCTACAGCCTAACTTGTGGGCGACGTACCAACATCGTCCCTCTGAGCATGAGCGCTTTGGCTGAACACCTCAGGTGGCCGGATGACTTTAAACAGGGAGCCACCTTGAGTGTATTCATCAGAATGCAATGTGAATATGAGGTTCTGTGCTTCATGACAGCCGTCATCACGTAAAAATACTGTGTGGGCTGGGTCGCCGTGAAGATATGTAAAACCTGTGAAATTTGGGTACATCACTCCTGACAGGCAGCCAACATTTATGCTAGTCGGCCAAAGAGATTTTACTTCAAATAAACAAATGTTTAATGTCTCCTTAAAAGCATAGACATGACCCTAATCAGTAAATTTGCTAGTAGATTTTTGTTCATTATCTCCAGACCAATCTTTAGATACATTTGTTTTTAGAAAACAGTGAAAATTTTAGAACTGTATCTCTGAATGCTTTGAGAGTTTCTCCAGATGTGTGGAAGCAGGTTGATTTTACGAGTATATTAGCACTGGTACTTTCTGAGCTATTAAATTGTCCTATCAGAACTCAGGTCATTTTCAACTAGATTATAGTTTAAAATAATTTTTTTTTCACTGCAAAACATTCTCCAGCTTGCCATTGGACTGACTCAAGTTTGACAGCACCCTGGAACGGTCCCTGCCGACCCACTCACCACACACCAGAGTAGCCAGTTTTTCCAGCAGTGCAATACAACAGAACGTTCTGCAGCAGAAGAAATGCTCTAGGTCTGTACTTTCTGTTAGGATGGCCACTAGCCACATGGGGCTTTTGAGCACTTGAAATGTAGATTGTGTGACTGAAAGACTGAATTTTGTTCATACTTATTCTACATTTAAATAGCATGTGAGGCTAATGGCTGCCATATTCGACAGAGCAGTTTCAGAAGAAAAGCTGAGCGAATCACTTCCCTGCTCAGACCCCTCCAAGGGCCTCCAACCACCTTTCAAATATTTTAAATCGTCGGTGTGGCGTGTAAAGCCAAGGCGAGACGATCCTTGCCAGCCCCGTGGGTGCTGTGGCTCCAGTCCCTGGTGCCTCCTTCGGCTGCTGGGGTACATATGCCTCTTCTGGCCCCAGGGACCTGAGGCAGGCTGCCCGCTCTGTCCACCCGACAGCCCTCTCCCATCCTCCTTTCTCCTGGCCAAAGCCTACTCATTTCTTAGGGCTCCTTCTCTGATTGGTTCAGTCACGCACTCATTCACTCAACCAGCAAGTACTTGCTGAGCTCCAACTCCGAGCCAGGCACTGTGTTTAGGGGCTGGAGAGAGACAGCAAGGACAACAGAATGAGATAGACAGGCTCTCTGTCTTTGTGGAGCTTACGGTCTGGTTAGGATGACAGACTTAAAAACAAGTACAGAAGATAATAGTACATTGTGATAGCACCTTCAATCAGGGCTCTGAGCTGAACCAGAGAATAGTGGCAGGTGGGGAGAGGATTCTCAGAGGATATGGCATTTTCAGTGAGACCCTGGTGGGGAGGAAGGAGCCACATATGTGAAGGGTAGGATGAGGGGCACTGGGGGCTCTTACCCCCTGGTTAAAGCCTGGCCCTGGGGCTGCATATTCATTTAGCGTCTGTAAGCTCTGTGAAGGCAGGGACTCTATCTTGTCTCATTTTCTCATAACACAGAGCCTGGCATGTAAGCACTGTGCAGCAAATTCTTGTTAGTGGATGAATACGCAAATTTTTTGAAGTCTAAAAAACAGACCAGCTGCTGTAGAATAATTATAAAAGGAAAATCTATTAGTGATGATTAACTGTGATTTACTTTGGCCCATAAACGTAATTTTATCCAAAGGTTTTGAACCTGTGAAGTACAACTTATAAAGTACAAATAATTCAAGAATCAAGAATTTGTTGATATTCCACGAATTCTCAGTATGTCTTATTGAAGCAGCTATTCTTGATTCGCATCTCAATGCCTGAATTTATTACTGAATCAAGCCTAGCTGAGGCCATTCTTACTATTCCTGCTCCAGTTCCCTCTTGGCTGTTCAAATAAAGAACATGTCAGCTCAAGATTGCAGTTCGTTCATGCTTCAAGTTCCCATCTACACTTGTCCAAATAACATTTATTGATAAGCTTTAAAAAATTGAAAAGGCATCGGTCATGTGAAGTTGGACAAGTGCCTCCGCGGACCATTCACAGAGAGGAAACACACAGTAAGTGGGCTGGTGCTGCAGGGCCACTAGCTCTGGACTCAGAGGCAGCTGGGGCTCCCCTGAGGTGGGTGCAGGATTAAAGTCACCCTGTGTGAGACAGGGGTCAGGACAGCCTCATTATTTCAAACAGGAAGTGAGGTGAGGCCACAGGAGGGATAATGGGACGTGGACGAGTAGACCGTGCTGCAGCTGGGACCTCTGTGGGACTGTCTGTGTCTAGGTGATGAGATCTTGGGTCTCTCCAATATGTCAAGGGCGGGAGCCCCGGGCTACAACAGTAGGACTTGGCTCTGAGTTGGCAGCTGGGTGGATGCAGCCGCAAAATTGCCAGATGAGGGGGAACAAGCAGAGCTGGAGGTAGGGGTGAGGATGGCACCTAAAGAGCACCCTTCAAGACAAGCCTGCGACCTGGAACCCCAGAACATGAGGGCGAGAACAGCTCCTGTGTGAAGCATGGCCCCAGAAGCTACAGGGGGAAGACGATTTTCTTAAGATGCTATCAGAATAAACAGAGCGGTCTGACGCTGGTGTTAGAATTAATGTTTCAGAGCCCCAAAGGGACAAAGGAATTCCCATTGGAAAATGGCAAGAAATTATAAAATAGAAATTGATGGAAATAAAGTGAGAGCATGGGTGGGTTAAAGAACAAATCCATTTAAAATTCTCAAAGTGGGAAATAGTCACGGAGTAAATGTATAGGTAGATGAAGCTGTAGTCTGGCCAGTCAGATAGAGAAGGAGGCAGAACTGTGAGGGCACCGACTGTGAGTGTGGTGGCAGACGGAGGGCTCCGGGGCCCTGGAAGGGCTGTCGCATGGGTCGGGCTGAGAAGCCAGATTTGGAGAGAGAAGGGCCAAGCATGTCGAGCATCATCGAGGCCCCGAGTCCCCACGGGGCAGCCCCCAGAGTCTGTCCTCCCCTCCGCTTCACCAGTCCCTGCATCTCCCAGCATGCCTACTGCGACTTGCCATCCATCCTCTGCCTCTTCCCTGAAGGTCTTGCTCTAAGGCAAAGCTGGATCACGGCGAGGACGGTGCTCTCCTGGGAGCCCTCTGGGGGTTTCTCTCTCAGATCCCCTGGCTTTGAGGTGTGATAGGTGCTCTCACTTCTCATCAGTTGGAAGAAACTTTCATGAACTTAAAATAAGACTGAAAAAGCAAAAACTATACACAAGAATAGACTGATGAATTTGATGACATTAAATAGTTTTTTATTTCTATAAAATACGATCTTTAAAGTTAAAAGACAATCCAGACTGGGAGAAGATGTTTGTAATATTTACCACTGACAGAAGATTAGAAGATAGAGTGTATATATTTTTAAGGCCTGCAAAATGGACAGATGGGTAAATCTCGCAAATAGACAACAGAGGAGGAAATACATTCAGTAAGTACGAAAATTCATTTAGCCTCATAAACAATCAGAGAAATGACAAATAAGAAGTTGAGATACCAAGTTTACAGCCATCCAACCAGCAAAATTTTTAGAATCTAAGAGTATAAAGTTGGCAAAAGACTCTCAGAAACTTGTAGTGGACATGTGACCTTCATAGGCCATTTAGAGAGCGTTTTTGTTATCTGGTACAATTCTAGATGCACATACCTATAACACAGCAGTCCCACTTCAAGTATATCCTAGAAAAGCTCTCAAATATGTTCTCACTTGGATCAGTACATGTATATTCAATATACAGCTTGTCATGGAGGAAAATTGGACCCTACTTTAATGTCCATCAAAAGAAAAAGTAAATAAATTATATCATTGTCTTACAACAGAAAACCAGTGAGTGAAATAGATCCACATGGTCAACTTGGAGAAATATTAAAAACACACCATTACAAGTAAGCAAATTCCAGAGTGATACGTAAACTACGAGCTGAAAATGGTGCATATTGTATATGGGGTATGTGTATACACGTCTGTGACATGTGTCTGTGATGTCTACATATATGTGATTAAAAGCTGGACAGGAAGAATACACACTTAGCTGCAGGGTAGTCCTCACCTTTCTGGAAGGACAATGGTACAAAGGGGGATCAGCCATACCCATGGTAGCTGAGTTTTTAAAATAAAATATGTAAAGCAAATGTGACAAAATTTCTCTGTGCTTTTTGAATGTTTGAAAATTTGAAGGACTTGCCTTATTTATAATCAGCACTGCAGATGTCCATTTACTTTAAAGCTGGGGCCAGATATAAAACCCAACAACACATCCTTAACTGGTAAAGGAGAGAGGCTGGTAAACACACTTTAAAAAATCAGTTATATGGTGTGCACATGGTTTTCAGCAAAGAAAGCTCCAGTTCCTGTTTCCACTTAGGATTATGATACAGGGAACAGACTAGAGTTGCAGCCAAAGAGATTTCGATTAGACGTTAGAATTAACTTCAGGTCTCCGCAAAGCGTTCAAGGCTGCCTAGGGGTTTTGAGGGCGAGAGCTTTGCTGAGGGAGCTTAGATCCTAGCCTGCTTAGGACTAGGAGGGGTTTTCACTGTCACTGATGTCCTCTGACGGTGGAGATTCTGTCCACCAGCTCTATCGGTACAAAAATCTGAACTGATCTGCTCAGAATTGGCAGCAGGCAGAAAGGACACAGAGCTCGGTCCTGAGTCCTCTCCGGCGCCTGTCCTAACTGGGAAGCTAGGCATTCTGGACCAGCGGCAGTCAAGGCTGTGGGGCCCAAGCTGTATTCTGGGTGATTCTATCCATCCGTCAACAGCACGGGAGAGCGGCCTTGGAATTCCTTACTGTGCAAGGTGCTCTGCACAGCAGGTTTAAGAAAGAATACCGTCATTCTTAAAAAGTGTGCATGTCTTGAGGAGAACCATGCTTTTGATGTGATTAAAAAAACACACAGCAGTTGGTAACTGAGGGGTCACTTCTGGATGTCAGGGAAGGTCAGGGGCTGGGCTCACTGTCAGCGAGGAGGGGTTTATGAGGAGCCCTGTGGGTGAGTGGAGCTTGAACAGTCTGAAGAGTTGAGGGCACTCAGATGTTAGCTAAATTTGAGCTCAGGCCTGAGGGAGCCATACCTGTGAGTATCAGGGAATGTCACATGGACGGTCCTGACTCTAGCGCAGATAATTTGGAAAGCAAAGGAGGTGATGACGTGAAATAGTTACTAGTGGCGTGTGGTCACGGAATGCTTTAACAGCTGCTGGGACGGCTTCAGGACGCTGGGAGGAAGCCAGTGGGCCCGTGAGGAGGGTCTGGGGCATATTGAAAACCATGTTTCCAAGATTTGCTTGGCAGCATTCCTCATGGTCAAGTATTTTGAATCGGTTAGGTATAAAATAAAAGGTCTGCAGGCCTTTTCTGCTTATTCATATTGAAGTATAGGATTTCTGTTGTTGTTAAATGGCTACTCTTCATTCCTTCAAAGCACACTTAAGGAAAGAGCCCAGGTACAGCTGGCCACCTTGTAGTCAGGCAACTCATGCTAAGCCTTAACGTGGAGCTTAAAACCTTTCCTGAGCATTTGTTCCTTGTCAGCTCTCCTCGGCACCTAAGCTCTGCTTCTCAGAAAATAGCACCAGTGTCCATGGCTGGCCTGGCGAGCCAGACAAATCCAAGACTCCTTCCCAGGAGCTTTATCCCAGATAGCCGACAGGTCTTACACGAGGCTCGCATGTCGCTGGGACAGGGCATTTGGGGAGGCAGGGCCTCAGCGTGTCCAAGTGGCAGACGGGGCTCTGTCCCATTTCTGTGTCTATTCAATCGTTTTCCTTAGTCAAATGTCTTCCCAGACTAGTCTTCATCTCAGATTGATGGAGATTAAGCTGGATAGACTAAATAAACACTTTCAGCTTAACTGCATATAAAAGTGCATTTATTTATGGACCTGAGGTTCCAGCTTGAGCCTAGCCTGGCTTATTTTAGGGCTTAACTGAGCAAGTTACATACATACTTGGCAGGGGGGGGTAGGAAGAGTCTCGTTGCATGAGGATAGGATTCTCCTGGGAAAATGACCCATTCTCAGAGTCAAGCACACTCGGTTGGCTCAGACACATTTTTCTAATCCAGAGAATGGAGACAATATGGAGCGTACCGTCTACTCTTTAAGGCCTCTGGCCCAGCTGCGGTGGACTGGTGGTTGAAGTCTAGGAAAAATCTCGAGCCAGTGGAGTGAAGTCGCTCAACAAACCCTTTAAGTCAGTTCAGTATTTCAACTGCAAGGAATCAACACCCTTGACTCAAACTGGTGCACATCTATCTAGATTACAGGTCCCTACAGGAGAGCAATGTTAGATTTGCCAGCGCTGGTGCTGCGTGCTTACCGTCTGGCTGCCGGTGGCCAACGGAGCTGCCTGCCTCCTGGTTTGCACCGAGGCAGGAGATGTAGTCCTCCTGTTTATTCTGCTTACACTGTCTCAGACTGTGCGTCCATCTCTGGTCACAGTGGTGGGGGTGCCGCTCCTCTGAGCAGACAGGTCGTGACCCCAGCGGTCCACACTGTGGTCGATCCCCCTGAGGTATGTGAGGAGGGTAGGTTTCTGAGAAGAACTCTGGTCTGCAAGGTGCTAACGAATGCTCTGTGGGTGAACACCTTCCATGCTCTGAGCTAGTGTCTGGGGAGGTGAGGACTAAGTAGAGAGCATCTCCTGGTGGGTGGAAAATCATGCCTTGAGGGCACCACAACATGGAGGCTATTGACAAGCAAGGGTCTGTGAGAGCTGTGTTAAGAGTTGAAAGGATGTACATTCCTCAAACTAATAGGCCATCCAAAATGTAGTCTTGGAAATTCTGATGGTTAATATTCGTTACTGTGAACTGGGGTTCTCATTTACTGCGGCTCATTTTGGGGCAGAAACCACATGTTCCATGCAGCTGGAAGGAAGTTGCCTAAGAGAAGTTATCAAACATCTGTGGGGATTGGAGGCTATACAAAATATACAGACAAGGAACCTGCTGGGCTGGGATTTGGGATGAATGAAAATTCAAGAAATGCATTTGGATGACTTGTAGGAATTTTGCTAAAGCAGAGAATGGGAGCTATTTTTTTTAATGTTTTTTTCTTGATTCATGATATAATTATATGTTAAATCATGAATACAGTCCATTTCCTGATAGGCGGGTTTGAACGACAGAAATTCTTATCCAGCTTTTACTTCTGCTGAGGGTATCATTTAATGTAAATGCCACTTGGTATATACATTCTTTCTTTAGCAATAAGGCCTCTTTGGATTTATTAGAAGGGCTGCTTCCTACGTGTTTCAGTGCATCTACTTTGCATGTAAGCGGGGAGCTTGGCTGCGGCCTAACTGAATTTCTAAGCACAAAACTGTGGTTTCCTGATAAAGAACATGAAACCCTGACTCCATGTCATTTTGAGTCTAACGTGCAATCCAGCTTTTTTTTTTTAACTGGTGTAACTGACTCACATTCAGCAATCCTAGGTCTACCCCAGAAGAAAAAAAGTTAAATTTATGTTACATGCCTGTAAGGTATTTTAAAGTTAATCGGGGCCCTTTGGGTCTAATTTAATTTGTGTAAGATTGCTGTTGATGATTAGAATAGCTATTTGAGATTTTTGTTAACAATCTGTTATGTGGACTTGATGGAAACAGTCTAAGAGCAGCCTGTTAACTCTCGCTGTCAAATTCAGGTTACAGAGCCTTCACAGACGTGAGCAGACATTGATACGAAAAAGGGGATAAAGCACAAATTAAAATCATAAGTGTACTCAAACTGCCAAGATTGAGCTTTGGTTAAAAACATCTGTCACATGAAAGCAAACATTCAGGGCTATTGTGTCTTGTAACAATTGTCTTTATTTTTCATATCTTTGGCATTTTCATCATTTTCTGTTACTGCTTCCCCCTGGATTTTTTTTTTAACATTGCATTTAAACATTTTAATGACATTCACAAAATGTACAATTAAATTGTAACTATAGCATAGGATAAAGCCCTATCTATATTATATTCCCAAATCTGTGTAGACTCTGTCTCCATTACCTGGTTTAAAAAAGGCAAATTCCACGTGTTATTCAAATCAGCACTTTCAAAAATATAAATTAAAACAATCTTTTTCATCATTATAACATACACCCAAGCTCTTTCAAGCATTACAATATTTTGGGGATAACTTGAAATGCTTTGGTAGGGTGACACAAATTTGAAAAATAAACATCCACACATAAGGAAGGCTGAACAAGGGTCGTTTTTACTTATATGTGAGTCGTAATTTGCATTAAATGGTAAAATTGATGTTTACTTTTTAATTTGGTAAATAAAAATATTAAAATCTCATTAGTAAACAACTGTTTTTGGATTTTTTAAAATAAATAATTCCTTTTTTAACATCACTGATTTATGCACACAGACAGCATTTGTAGGGCTCTGGTACTAACGCTATAAAGCGAGAGCGTCAGCACAGTCAGAATTCTGATGGTCTCAGGATCAGGGATGTCAAGTCTTGGGGAGTGGAGCCCTTGAAGGACGTGTGTGCACTTCACATGTACGGGCCCAGATTAAACCAAACTTGCTCTTTCATTCCTCCTACAAGAGTATTTTTCATCATTTACCATTGTACAATTCCTATCTTTACAGACATAAAATGATCACGGGGAACACTTTGGTTCTGTCCTTCCCTTTTGTTTACAGCCCAGGACATCTCAGGAAGCTTAAAGTCAGTCTGTTATTTGTTATAATCAGACTTTTTTAATGCCAATGTAAGATTTTAGTGCTCTCCTTTCTCCTTCACGCAGTGAGAGGTTGTCTGAGAGGACGTGAAGCGTCCTGTAAGCTGCGGCTGACCCACCACCCGCCAGCAGCAGGGTCCCCCAGCCCCTGTCCCCCTGCCCTGGAACACTCCCGGCCTCTCGTGCAGAGTGGGAGGGAGGCGGGTGTGCATGGCAGCACAGATGCCAAAGATTATGGGCAAATGTCCGAAAATAATCAAGTCACCCATTTGGTGGGAAATGATTGGACCAAAACGCTACCCTTTATTTATTCTTGATTTAACCTTCATGGTGACAGGTTATGATATTGGGATTTATACATTATAGTCAATCAGGCGATTGAGAAGTTGAAATGTATGTGGAAAGCGTTATCTTGATAGGCATTTGGCTGGGGGTTCAGCATAAAGTACTCTTCTCCTAAAGTAATTTTAAAAAATGTATTTATTCATAAGAGCAGAATATAAGATTTAGATGAACCCTGTTCCTTAATTTAGGAAAGGAACCTCTATTTCATAGTGCTTTATTTAGTGGGTAATTGACATTAAGAAAAGAGATTTAAAAAGAGCTAACAGGAAAGGTTGTGGGTGACCCCAACCTGTCTCCAGGCCTTCCTCCCTGGGGCTGACATTTGCACCACCTACAGAATCGCATCGTGTCCCCCTCTTCACTCAAAATGAGCACCTGGTGCTGTGGATGAATGGTGATGGAAACGGGTAACTTTGAAGTGATCCTAATGCAGTTAACCCTTCCCCACCCAGAGGAGAGCGGCCACACCACAGTCTGTTGAGAATCTATCTCCCTCAACCCCGCAGGCACAGGGCATCACACACTGAGACAATGCCCACTCTAAATCCCAACCCACAGGTCTAGAAATATTTGCACGATAGTCGTGTTTTATCCATAACATAGAGGCAGCCGCTGGTGCTGCCTGCAGCTGGCTGTGGACCCACACACGTGCGCATGACCTGGAGCTTCTGCAGAGTCTAGTTTCAGGCCCAGTGCTCCCTGACTCCAATGCTCAGGGGTTGGCACACAGGCCAAATCCAGCCTTTGCCTGTTTCGGTAGGTAAAGTTTTATTAGAACACAGCCATGCTCACTTAGTAACCTGTTCTCTCTGGCTGCTTTCACGCCACATGGCCGAGGTGAGTAGGAGAGGCTGTACAGCCTGCAAAGCCCAAGCTACTCACAGTCCAGCCCTTTAGAGAGAAGCCTGGGGACCCTGCTTCAGCCGATGAGCTGAGCTGTGTGAGTGAGTGTGATTTCATGTCTGACGATATGCTCTGTGAGCACTACAGGCTTTCGGTTTAAGCTCTTAATATTATACCTACCTAAATCATGCCTACCACAAAATGCATTTTTTTTTTTGCTTTTCATAGTCACAGTAGTTACATGAAACAAAATGAATGCAACAGTAATTCAGGATGTTACTATTTTTAGGTTAGCTCTTCACCCGCTGTTCTTCTCTGTCAGACACATGACACTCTTAAAATTCACTTTAATTTGTATTAGTAACTTCTGTTAAATTATTCAGGATTGCTTATTAAGTGAGTGTTATTATCCATATTAAATCTGTCACCTGTGAAGAAATTACTCACAGAAAAGAATGTAATCCCCTCATTAGCCTGAGACCCCAGGGCACGCCTATATGCACAGAGGCCCTGAGTACTCCGCTTTCCATGTGCAGCTCTAACTTTGCTGAAAGATGTCTAGAAACTGATGGAGTCGGGCAGCTCCCTTCTGGCTACACACCTGTACAGCGCTCAGAAGTGCTGTTTATTTCAGCAGAGATCTGGAATAAATTACCCTTAGTAATTTGGCTCCTGAAATAGCCCTTTCAAATGTTAGACTAGGGTGGACTGCTTAGTGTGGGAGCGCTCACTTCTAAATCACGAGCCTTTTGTTTTTGTAGAAGTTCACAAGAAAACAAGCTCCACTGGACTGTCATATTTTATCTCCAGGCCTTGAAATAGTTCTTAGGATATTGTAGGTGCACAATAAACATCTGTTGTGTAAATAAATTATGTGCATTGTGTTACCAATATGGGAGATCCTAGAGGGTATTTTTGAAGACCAAGGAAAGTTTAAGCTCCTTCACATTTAGTATGGATGTTGAATGTTGAGGCTTTAAAGCAATGCTCACCCATATTTTGAAGCAGTGTATATGTATAAGGTAACTTTGTGCCCTCTCTTTTATCTATATACTTAGATTATATATCAGTTATATATATCCTATCATCTATCTATCTATCTATCTATCTGTCTATCTATCTATCTATCTATCATCTATCTATCATGTATTTTCTACTGGTCTTTACTCTGGAGAACCCAGACTAATATACACTCGTAGGTGTTTACCCAGGAAAAATGAAAACACACGTCTATACAAATATTATACACAAATGATCAGAGAAGAGTTATTCATAATAGTCAAAACCTGAACATAACACAAATATTTCAGCAGGCGAATACATAAACAGGACGTACTATAGCTACGCAATTAAATACTACTTAGCAATAAAAAAGGAGCTACTTATATACACACGCACAGGACAAATGTCACAGCCATACTGACAAGTAAAAGAAGCTAAGTATAAAAGGTTATATACCATATAATTCCATTGACATAAAGTTCTAAAAAAAGTAAATTAACCTATGGTAACAGAAAATTCATTAGTGGAGGGAGTATTGGACTACAAAGGGACATGAGTAAACTTTTGGGGGTGGTGGTACTGTTTTATGTTTTGATTACGGTGCTGGTTTAATAGGGATGTACGTCTGTAAAAGTCATTAAATCGTACACTAAATGGATGCAGTGTGGTGTCTGTGACATATACCTCAGTGAAGGCATTTTTTAGTATGGGTCTATACCATTATATGTATTCAAGTGCACAGAAAATAATTTGGATGGCTGCATATTTTTAAAGTGTAGTAGGAAATATATTTATTGTAAAAATTAAAATACAAAATAAAGTACAGTTTCATAACAAAGATTGGGGAAGCATAGAAGCTTTAAAGAAAAATTACAGATTATGCAAATTCTCATTACTCAGAAAGACCCTTGGTAACATTTTGCTTCAATTTAAGCTAATATCACATGTGTGTGTGTTTGAGACAGGGGTGATTGTACAAATGCACAAACAACTGAGACCGTTCTGTACATAATTTTTGCATCCTGCTTTCTCTTACTGAATATTATATCATAAACATTTCCAAATGTCTTTAGCTATTGTTTAAAAACATGATTTTTATGGAAGCACCATAATTTATTTAACCAATGCCTTATTGTTGGATATGTGGATTATTGTCTATTTCTTAATTATATACGCAATGCCCTACTACTTGTATGTTACTTATAAGTTAATCATTTCAAGCATCCCTATTTATTATCTCAAAATAGATTTTTGGAGGTGGAATTACTGTATCTAAAGCAATACAGATGCTTCTCACTTTGCAAGGCTCTGGTGTGGCTGAATTTCGGTGAAATAGGCACTGTGCACTGAGGACGGCCTGCATCTGTAAGGTTGGTGCTGCATGTGGCCACATCGCTCTTCCAAAGGCTGCACCAGTTTACATTTTACTAGCGACCTATGGCACATCCCAGCCAAACCTGGATAATGTTAGTTTTAAAAATCTTTGATAATTTGGAAGGCAGAAACATAATATCAAATTTGTAATTTATTTTTCTTTTATTATTATTAGCGTGGCTTAACTGCTGTCACGTTTATTAATTATTTGTATTTCTCCTTTAGTGAACTGTGAACTGTTTTAAATTTTGAAGGAAAATGCTCTGCAAATGCAAAATGGAATTTTTAAATAAACTTCATATCTCTATAATAATCCCTTGATTCTCTCTAGAAATTCAGATTTTTAGAATCACCACAATATAACATTAAAAACATATCTTGGATGGTATGAAAGGATTAAAGTGGTGAAGAAATAAGCTGTGGCAGACAAATGCTGGCAGAAAAAAGGCTGAAAGAGGAACATGAATCGTAAATCTCAATGCCCTCCTTTAGTTTGATCTCAAAACTTTCAAACCCACCAGTTTGGGTGGACTCAGAATTCAAATCATTCCTTAGACACACAACTTCCCATTTCCTATGAAAACAGGCTACATTTTGTTTCCTACGATAGCTGCTGGAAATAGAAATGTTTCAGGTAATAGTATATCCATAATATGTGAACTTCCACTATTAATATAACAAAGACCTGTTTGAAATGATGAAATTTGTCACGAACAAAGGCATACGACTGGTTTGAAGCGCATCTGTCAAGATAATAGGACACGGAATGTCACAAACTCTTCTCCCAGCACAGGGCTGAGCCCTTAGCAGGCACTCAATTAGCTACACTAGAGGAGCCAGTGCTGACTAGGTGAATACTATATCTACATCCTGAGGATTTTTTTTTCATTTTTAGTGAGAAACAGTTTACATGAGCTATAATGCAAAAAGTGTTCAAATTAGTTTTGACAATTACTCCTGTATTACCACCAAAACAAAATATAGGCAACGTCCATCATCCCAGACAGTCTTCCCTGTGCTTTCCAATTAATCACCCATCTCCCGGACCCAAAAGCAACCAGCTTCTGATTTTTTTACTGTTCAATGGATGTATATAAATTGGATCAGCAGTATGCATTCTTTTGTGCAGGAATTATGTTGCTCAGTATAATATTGGTGAGATTCATCCATGCTGTTGTGACTATCAGTCCTTTTACTACTGAGTATGCACCGTGCTTACTGTATGGAAATCACACAGTTTGTTTTTCCATTCTTTTATTGATGGACATTAGGTATTTCTTCAATTTAGGGCTTTTATGAATAAGGCTGCTATGGACATTGTAGCACAAGTCTTTTTGTGAACATACTTTTCATTTTTCTTAGGTGAATTCCTGAGTAGGCTTGCTGGGTTAGAGGGAGAACGTTTGTTTAACTTTATAAAAAGCTGTCAAACATTTCTCCAAATTGGTTGTACCATTTTATACCCTTGCCAGCAATGCGTGAGAGTTCTAGTTGCTCCTGTCCTTGCTAGCACTTGTTGTCAGTCTTTTTCTTATTTTAACCATTCCAGTGGGCATGTAGTAGTTCTCACTGTGTTTGTTTGTTTTCGATAGAGGCATAAAGCTTAATGCATTTCGATGATTTTATAAACCATGTAATCACAATGTAAAACAACATAGAACATTTCAGTCACTTCAGAAATTTCTCTTGCACCTCTTTTAGCTCGTTCTCTCCTCTGGCAACTACTTTCTGACTTCTGTTATCATAGATTAGCTTGCCTATTCCAGTAATAAAGTAAATGGAATCATACAATGTGTTGGTTATCTGTTTTTGCAAAAAATATCTATAAACTTAGCAGCTTAAAAAAGACTTTTATTATCTTAATTTCTACAGGTTAGAATCTGGCACAGCATGACTTAACTCTCTACTCAGCGCCTCCCAAGGCCAAAATCAAGGTGTGGGCTGAGGGGTGGCTCCCCTCTGGGGCTAGGCTTTGTCCTCCAAGCCCTGGTGTCAGCAGGAACCGGGCCTTCCCACACTTCCACATGGACTCTTCCATTTTCAAACTAATCTAAGTTCTTCTCAAGTTTAGAATCACTCTGACTTTCTCTCCTCCTCTGCTTTTAAGGGCTCATATGATTAAATGGGTCTCCCTGGATAAATCCAAATAATCTTCCTATTTTAAGGTCAACTGATAAGTAACCCTAATTACATTTGCAAACTCCCTTTTGCCATGGAAGATGTTCATAGGCTAATGACATGACCAAGGTCACAGAGCCAAAGTTTTGCCATCTACAGTAGAATTTTTGTTCATATGCTGCAATTAGATTAATATCTATGAGATTCAGGCATATTTTGCAATTACCAATAGTTTTAAACTTTTTTGTTTTTAAGTATTCTGTTCCATGAATATACCATAGTTTATCCATGCTCCTAGCTGACCTATGTGTGTGTTCTTCCCATTTTTGGGCACTGTGAGTAAGAATGCTATGATATTCTTTTATGGCCAGCCCTTTATTTAATGCATGTTTGCATCTCTGTTGCTGAATCTTAGGGTGTAATTGCTCAGTTATGGAGAGCAGGTTAATTTTGTAAGAAGCTGCCAAACAGTTCTCCGAGTTGCTTGTACCATGTTTTTGCATTCGTCCCAGTGATGTATGAGAGTTTCAGCTGCTCCATATCCTCCCTACATCTGCATCTGCTTTTGTCAGTCTTTTTTCTTTTAGTCATCCTCATGGGCGGAGTTGTAGCGTATGTGGTATATAGAAGCTGCATAGTAACAGATTGTTTACATTTCAGGTTGAGACATCTTAAATTTCCCTCTGCCAAGTGACATAGGGTTGAAGTTTATTTTAAAAATATATATCCAGTCCTTTGATGTACAGAAATTCTAAGTATGAGATGGTCCCATTTCTCTATTTTTTTCTTTTGATGCCTGTACTTTGGTATCATATCTAAGAAATCATCTCAAGTCCAATGCCATGAAGTGTGTCCCCTGAGTTTCCTTCTAGGAGATTTAGAGTTTTGTGTCTTACATTTATGTCTTTATTCCATTTTGAGTTAATTTTTGTGTATGGTATAAAATAAGGGTCCAACTTCATCTTTCTGCATGTGGATATCCAATCTTCCCAGTGCCATATATTGAAGAAAATGTCTTTCCCCTATTAAGTGGTCTTCATACTCCTGTGAAAAATCACTTGACCATATATGTGAAGGCTTATTTCTGGACTTTTAATTTTAGTCCATTGGCCTGTATGTCTGTTTTTATAGTACCACATTGCTGTGACTACTGTAGATTTTTAGCAAGTTTTGAAATCAGGAAGTGAGTCCTCCAAATTTGTTCTTTTTTCAAAACTGTTTGGTTATTCAGGGTCCCTTGAGAGTCCATATGAATTTTAGGATGAGTTTTTCTATTTCTGCAAAAAAATGCCATTGGGATTTTTGTAAGGACTGCATTGAATCTGTAGATTATTTTGGGAAGCATGAACATCTTAACAATAGTACATCTTCCAATCCATGAACATGGGATGCCTTTCAATTTATTTGTGCCTTCTTAATTTCTTTCAGTAATGTTCTGCAGTTTTTCAGTGTATGATCTCTTACTTCCTTGGTTAGGTTTATGCCTAAATATTTCAATCCTTTTGTTGCTATTGCAAATGGAATTGCTTCCTTAATTTCCTTTTCAGATTATTCATTGTTAGTGTACAGAAACTACCATTTCTTAACAGTATTAAAATGGAGAGATATTCATACAACATAAACACAGAACACCAGCATGACTTCTAATGGAAATCAGGCAGGGAACACAGCCACCTATCAGACAAGTGCTTTCCTTTTATAAGCTATCTTTTGTGAAATACTCATGGTAATTCATGTATAGGGAAACTATATTTGATGTGAGGAGCAGTAGAAGAAAGATGTGCAGATACCTGAGCTAGAAGAACTGATCTTGAAGTTAATATAAACATGACAAACTGAAAACGGAACTCGTATATGCAGTGATATTTTAGATGATGTAATAATAGCCAACACCTATGGAGAATTGCATGTGTCAGGACTGTTCTCAGCCCACAGCCTATCTTAACTCACTCAATGTGCGCAGTCACCCACTAAATGTACTAGTTCCTGATTCCCATGGATACCCAATAGTCCCTCCTGCACTTGGTCACTTCCTAAGAGCAGGACCTGAGCAGGGCCCACCTGGCGGAGGCATTTTATAACCAACTGAAGATTTGCTCTCAGCTGAGTCAAGCTCGAGTACATATGCTTTGAGTCTAGTGACAATACTGCATATTTTTCTTTTTATAAATACCACATTTTAAAGTTTTACATTTAGTTCTTAATCTTTAAAATTTTGACTATTTTCAAATGGATGCAAGAGAGATTAGTATAAGGAATTCCCTAACACGCCCACTTCCCAGATTCTGAAGTTATCAAGATATTTCCACTCTTGCTTCATCTTTTCCTTCTTTTTTCCTCTTCACCTTCCTGCTTTTCCTCTTCCTTTTCTCTCTTTTCTCTCTCCCTTCCCCCCGTCTTTCTCTCTCACTCTGCCAAAGCTTTTAAAAGCAAATCCCAGATACCAGGTCATTTCACTCCTGGATAACTCAGCACACATCTCTAATACGACAGTATTTTCTTACCTAACCACACTGCCATTATCATACTTAGCAAAGTAACGCTATGTTCTCACTGTCATTTAATATCCAGTCCCCAGTCAGCCCTAAGTAGTCTCAAAAATTACTTTTTTTGTAGCTGGGATTTTAGAATGAGGACCCAGAGAAGCACTGTATGTGGCATTTGGCTATTATACCTCTGGAGTCTTCTTCCAACGGAATTTTTCATATTTATAAAAACATATTTGTACATTTGTTTATTATACAGACAATAAAAAGCTGCCTCTGAAGTCCAGAGGTGACACACTTCTACTCCCCTACTTCCAAAATGTTTCTAAGGAAGCTGATAATAGAACATGCAGATATTTTACTCAGAAAACCATGGAAACAAGATTGAAAACCAAGAAAACTACAACAGAGATAAGAATGTAAACTGGGTGGAGACATAAGGGAAATGATTATCCTAGAAATCCTAGAATTAGAAAGAACTCTGATTTGAGCAGAAAACCTGATTCTGAGTTTGTGATGGCCAAAGCAGAGAGGGAAAATAACAGGCTATATATAGCTTCATAGGAGTCCGTCAGGAGAGGCAAAGCTTTCACAGCTCTAAGCTCCAAAACGGGCTGTGTGAGCGAGCCTGGGCTTGACCCCCGGCCGGGCCCTTTCTTCACTTGTCCGCAGTGCGTCGCCAGTTCCGGCGGCGTTTCCAGCTGTGTGTCTGGCGGAGAGGAGGAGACATGGAGAGGGACAGACACGGGCGTGCCTTCCCGCAGCCGGCTGGCCGGTGGCGGTGCAGGAAGTCAACGGCGCTTCATGCGCGATGGTTCAAAGCTAGGAGCGCATCCACCTGTCTGCTCGCCTTCCTGGGCGCCGGAGAGGCCACCCTGTGTCTGCACAGCTCGGCGAGGCCACGTGGCGGGTTCTAGTCGCAGGGATGTCCGCAGAGGTGATGCGAAGAGCGCTTTCCGAGGATGGAAAGGTTAGGAGACTGACACGTGGCCACCGAACTGCACAGCACCTGTGGCAGCGCCACAGCTGAGTGGGAGCCGGACGCGAGGGAGCGCAGGGAGAGGAGCAGGTGTTCCCGGACGCCGCTCCCGAAGTGGAGGGCGGCAGTAAGCTGGACTGAGGGAAGGTGGAATTTTTAAGCTTTGAAAAATAACCAGCATATTTGATGGGAAGAAGCCAGTATAAACGGTACACTTGGAAACTTACGGGAGAAAAAAAAAAAAGAAAAGAAAAGAATTCAGTGACCGCTTTGTCTGCTGTGTTTCATACAATTTTTCTTACTTAATTCATACAATACTAATATTATCCCCAGTTTACAGATGAGGAACTTGAATCTCAGAGAATTTAATTCCTCGATCTACACAGCTACTAATAGGTGCTGTGGGCTTTAATCCGTCTCTGTCTGACTCCAGACCCTGTTTATGTTTTAAAAAAAATTACACAGGCCATTGAAAGATACATTATTCTTGTAAAACACCTAAACAGTGTAGAATTCCTCTATTAACCATTTGGTTAACAATGCCTCCAGCCTTCTTGCTGAGCATTTACATGCATATATCATTTATAAAAACATTGGAATCACACTGCTGCCCTCTGGAGACTAGCCATCATTTGAAATCCAAAGTCCTTGGAACCACTGGGGCAAAGCTTATTGGGAAATTGAATATTTCCATAGTCTGAGAACATCTCCCTACCAATGACTGATTGATCGCAAAGAGGAAAGGCATCTATGCAGAGGAGACCACCTCAGACAAGTGTCCGAAAGTGCACCACCAATGAAGAACAGGTCATGTGCCTCCTGAGGCGACACGCAGAAGGACACGTCGCTTGTGTAAGATCTGCCCAAAGTGCAAACCCTGCATTTAATCAGGAGGGAATTTTTATACGAGCCCAAGCTGAGAGAAAGCCTACCGAAAAACCTGCCTGTATTCTTAAAAATTAATGATGCCGTGAAAGACAAAGAGGCTGAGGAGAGGTGCCAGTTTAAAAAGACTAAAGACACAGGACAATTGGGTGTAATCTGTGACCCAGGACTGGATCCTGGATCAGAAAACAGAAAGAGGCTGTGTGTGTGCAGGTCACGACGGGGGCCACTGGTGAAATCTAGATATGTTAGAGGGTAGCATTTTATCAATGTTCAGTTTCCTGAATTTGATAATTATACCATGTTAATGTAAGAACATGTCCTTGTTTTTATGGATTCATGGAAAATATTTAAGGACTAAGAGTCATGAGGTCTGCACCTTATTCTCGAACGGGTTAAGAAACAAATGTTTGAGAGAGATTGAGAGAGAGACAGAACAAATGCAGCGAAATGCTAACCAGTGATCAGGATTTTAGATGGAGTATATGAGTCCTTTGTACTAGTCATAGCTTTTCTGTTGAAAATTTTTCACAATAAAAAGTAGGGAATAAACCCCTGTGCTCCTACAGAAGGCCCTGTGTGATCTGACCCCAGCTTGTTCTCATTCCGATGCTGTCCCCAGCACTCCTGCTCCAGCCGCAGTCAGCATGCTCCCGCCTTGGGCCTCCCAGCTAGCATTTCCTTCATGCCTGGAATGCTGGCATCTTGCATAGAGGGGCAGCAGCCATCTTGTAACCAGGAGGATGAACGCTACATGCTGAGGATGGTAAACAAGAAGCTAGAAGGAGCTTCATTCTTTCATAATCTACCCCCAACTTCCTGCTCACTCACCTGAGTTTCTGTTACACACGGTGAATAAATTCTCTTGTATTTTAAGCCTCAGCTAATTGGGATTTCTCCTATTGCTGGACACAGTAAAAAATGACACACCATGCTTTATTTTTCTTCACAGCCCTCTCTCTCATATAAATCCACTTCCTGAGGCAGTTGAAGGACCTTTCCACAGGCGCAGCTTCTAGTACATATATACAAAACTGTTTCTCTGACTCTATTGATCTATTTGTCCATTTTAGTACTATATCACACTTTTTAAATAGCATAGCTTATAGTACATTTTGATATATGGTAGAGAAAGTCCCCCCCTAATTGTTCTTGTTTCAAAATTTTCTTAGCTATTTGGATGCTTTCTGTTCTAGATGAACTTGAGCGTGAGCTTGCTTAGCTTCCTAAAAACCCCATCAGGGTTTTCTTGGGCTTGCATTGAGTTGCTAGATTAACTTAGAGAAAATTCATAGCTTTATAAATTTGGATGGTTCAGTCAGGAAGTATTTTTCACCATTCCTTTAGATCTTCTTTTATAGTTTTAGTAATTCTGTTTATATATAATTTTTATCAAAAGTCTTGAAAATGTTTGTTTAGTGTATATCTAGCTATTTTTAGATTTGTTGTTATTATGAATTGGACCAGCTTCCCCCTGACATTTCTAATCAGTTTTTGTGGTATATCGGAAAGCGAATCAGTTTTTGTACGTTGACTGTATGTATCTGAAACAAACTCTCCATTTTTGTTAACTTTCTCTGTTGATTTTTTTGGATTCTCCAGGCAGATGCTATCATCTGTAAGAGCCCAATCCATTAGCTTCCACACTACACTGATTAGTGTTAAATTTGGGACTTAAAAATATTAGCATGGAAATTTAAAGGATCTAAAAAAAGTTTTAATTTAGTTTGTGATAAATAAGAGATTTCAAGATGTATTTTTTCCCATCATATATATTTTATATTTTACTTTGGCTTTGGGATATGAGTCACTCACAATTTTTCAAGAAATAAGCCACTGTTAGAGTTGCATGTTAAAATGAACATTCACCTAGAAAGTATTAGATCTTATTCTTAGCTAATGTGAACAGGATGTTAAGAATTCCTTCAATGCATCTCTAACAAATTATCTACCATTATCTAGGGAATGATCCCTAAAAGGTTATGATTAAGCTTCTGAGAAAGCTTAGCTATTTGAACAAGGGCATTAAAGATTCTATTGAATGTGGTTTCAATTTTCAAATGGGAAGTACAGACCAAATAAAATTTACATAATTATTTTTTGAACAAATGCTTGAAATTTGATCACTTTTATGGGCCATTTGCTTTTTATGGTCTAATTAGC
This sequence comes from Smutsia gigantea, assembly GCA_032199065.1. Taxonomy (NCBI): domain Eukaryota; kingdom Metazoa; phylum Chordata; class Mammalia; order Pholidota; family Manidae; genus Smutsia; species Smutsia gigantea. The sequence continues at coordinate 266,669 of JAVSCE010000995.1, forward strand.
ATCTATAAGTCCTCACTTGCTAATTAACAGTGAACAGAGACAGATGATGAGAATTAGATATTCTTTATGCTAAAATATGTCATGTCATATTTTCATGTAAACATAAATTGTAAAATATTTATCTTTTTCCTGCAAGAAAAAAATAGGTAATTTCAATCATGCTCAACAAATCCTAATTTTAAAAATGGCTTTTACCTTATTTCAACTCTTCTGACCCTTCTCAATAATAGTTTGAAGGAAAGTGATTCAAATGACCAAACAAATAAAAGAAGCAGGGCTGTTGGCCTCTCTCGTTTTCCCAGCACAGAGAGCCAGTGTGGGAGGGCTCTCAAAATAATCCAGTTCTCAAATCTGGTTTCCATGTCCCTGGCTGCACTCAGGGCTTAAGAGTTGGGGACTCCCAGTATCAGGTTCTGACTTGACGCAAAATAGGCATTGTGATGCTTTAGCAAAAGCCACAATCCGTCCTCCCCGCCTCCCGGCCCGTTTTTCATCCTAATTACCATAGGAAAGGGACCTCTGGAGAAAGAGAAGAGAGAGGAGGAAGTGAGAGCGTGCATGAAATCCCAGTCTGCCAACTAGAAAGCCTAACAGAAGAGACAGTGGGGAGAAAGAGGAGGAATTCCTTAGAGGAAAAAACATAAAAGAGTGAGGATGGATGTAAGGAAAGAGATGGGGACAATTAAAAAAAAAGTTTTAACTCTATCAACCCAAGTCAAGCTTTTCTTTCTATCACATTATAAGGGTACCTATTGGAACTTGAAAACACACAGTGATCGTGGAAAGCAATGAGGCCGGTCACATTTTTTTTTTTCCCCACTAAGATTACAGAACCTGGAAATAGTTCAGGAAATCAAGCAGCTTTAAAATTTTTCCCTCCCAGGGAAAAGATATTCTTCTTTAGGGGTGACATTTTGTAATCAAAAAGGGCGGGAAAAGCCCAGCAAGGCCACCCTGAAGCTATGTGTAGGCAGCACGGAAACACACGGCCATCCTGTCGCTCTGCAACGTGGAACCATCAGCTTAAGCCAGGGGCTCAGGAAAAACTGTATCCACTCTTTTAAAGTCCATTTTGTTTGCTGATGTCAAGAATTCCTCCTAGATGTAAACTTACTTTTAGGACAGAAGCAAGTGAAATGGCTTATCTGTGCAGAAGGAAGTGCATTTTGTGTGGAGGAGGTGAATTACATGTAGGCATGTAGGTCATGTCAGCACAGGCAGTGAGAGCATTTTCAGCTTCGTGCCCCCCTTTACTAGAATCCTGTTTTTCTATACTTAGGGTCTGGGCAGGCAGCGCTTATATGACATCCTGAACACACACCACCCTATGTAAACAATTGTTTTTGGCAATTCGGAGGTTTAATGGTAGGACTGCCTTTTTTTCTCTCTGAAAATCAAATGTTTAGGCCAAAGAATCGCATGTGCATTTTTATGACTTGGCACATTCAAACACTACAACTGTATGTTTAGAAAGGGAATCTGGTAGTTTTTGCTCTTTGGGTTTCCATCCCGTTCCTGGTTCCATAGTTTTCTCTCTCACAGAATGTTTCCACATCTCAGTGTGTCCCTCCAGCATCTGGTTCTCCTCAGTCATAATTTTCATACAAGAGTAACAACCCTTGGGTCTCTTTGGACATGTCTTGTTTCCCCCACCTGTGAACTTCACCAGGGTGTGTTGAAGGTTAACAGCTCCATTTCTGGAGTTCTCTTGGATCCCTTTGGAGAAAAGTGCCAAAGTACATAAGGAGGGCTCAGTGTATCCGGGCCCTGCCAAACCCTGGGAGGAAGGCCCCGTGGAGTGCATCTCCCAGCCACCTCCCGCTCTCCCTGTGCCCAGCTGCTTCGTGATTCCACAGAGGAGCTCATACCTTGGCTCATGTGGGAAAAACTTCTGGATCAAAGGACGCACCAGAACACAGGCTTATCTAACAACACTCTACCTTGTCTATTAAGGCAGAACACTGCTTCCCCCTTCCCTTTTCCATCCCACTTCACTGGGGTCATGAATGTTTCCAGCTTCTTGTCCAAGGTCCTCATCAATTCTCAGGAATGACCAGAATGGCTCAGAGACCTTTTCCCACAACTGCTCAAAGAACAGAATGAATGATTAGGCAAGCAACAGAAGCATTGCTGCAAGTGTCGGAGGGACCGTTCAACAAGGTCTTGGCGGAGGGTCATTGGGTCACAGGTCACTCCATTAGCCCCTCATCTATCCTTTGCTTCAGTTGTCGCAAGAGGCAGGAAACTCAACCCAAAGTGGCTCAAGCAGAAAGATGTTTTAGTGGCTTGTAGTACTAAAAAGCTCGGAGGTGGGGCTGTCTTCTTGGGAAGTAACTGTGGGGTACAGATGGTGTTATGAGGCCACTGGTTTCTCCCTACAGATCTCTTGGCTTCTCTCTCTTTAGTGTTGGCCCTTTCATAGACTGGCTCTCACCTCAGACTCACAAGATGGCTGCAGAAGCTCCAGAACTTGTATCTTCTCAGTTTCACACCCATAAAGGGTCGCGGAAGTCAGCCATCTGGTGGTGGAAGGATTAGCTGCAGGAAACTGGATTTCCAGTGTCTCTGGGAAGAGGAGGGCTCCTGGAGGCTAACCGACACGAGGTGTCCTACCTTCACACGTGTGATCGGACAAATGATTTATTCTTATTGATGAAACTACTTTATGTGAAGTGTTCTTGTTAAGAGGGAATTTATCTTTTTACTGTTTCATCTTTCAGCCTACACTTTCTTCTAGATCCATAACTTCCTCTGACACTATGTGCTCAGCTGACAGCGTCCTAAAGGCTATTGTCAGGTCACGTGCCCATTCCTGTCCATTCTCAAGGGCAATGAGATGTGTGATTGGCCTCATCCTACACGTTGCACTTCACTTCTGCAGGGGGACTATGTGGACTGAGCGTGGAGGAGGGTATCTCCCCAGAAATGAGAGTGTCATTCCGACAAAACAGAGACACAGAAAACTGTGCTGCAAAACATACCAGGTGTTCAGCACACCATCCTTTTGAATGTGCCTTTCCTTACACAGCGGCCTTGAATTGTCCGAATAGTGAGTAGGGAGTGTGCAATTAATTTCTTGTCTGGGAGGCCAGCCTATCTAATTTAGCAGGTGTTTTAGCTCCAAGGCAGATTCTGCTTTGCTATTGACTCATCTTAGCAGTCTCTGTATACTTCTCCCCATTTAAGGCCTCGTATCTGCAACTTTGGAACATCAGGGATTTCACAGTTCTGGCAAAGGAAAACGTGGCCCATGGCCAAGATAGACAAAGCCTGGAGCCGCTCAGTGGTCTCTGAAGGACACCAGAAAACCCCAGGCAGCTATTGAAGCTCAGAGGGTCTCACGGATCTGGATCTCAGAGCCAGCGTGGCAGGCACAACAGGAGGGCCTCAGGCCAGGCTGTGCTAGGGATTTCAGTGCTGCTGTTGGCTGGAATCCCATCCATCAAGGTTTTGCAGCGAGCCGTTAGATAGTGGAAGAGTCAGCCCATAAAACTGGATTCCCTGCTTATCTGGGAAGAGGGGCACCGCCGGAGATCCGACATGCATTGTGAACATTAGGGGTTCATCTCTGCTGAGCCTAGTGTTTCCACATTTGAGGATTACACACACACACACACACACACACACACACACACACTAATTGCTCCACTTTATTATGAACTTAAGTAACTTCATCAAGAGAATCTAATCAACGTTAAACTATTTACTTCCCTCCAATGTAATTTCCTCTCTGTCAATGCACAGATCCCATTTTTCCTTAGCTGTAATTATGTGAATATTCGTTTTTGTTTAAGAAAGGTTTTCTTTACCTTGGCATTCAGATTTGTTTTCATAGGCAAAGAAAACAGTGGGAAGGAGAGAGAAGTCCCTGGAGAGCGAGAAGGGCTACCCGGGGCCATGTTCTCCCAGAGTTAAACCTTAGGACCGAGGCGCTCCCCGGCCGCTGATGCCCGCTCTTCTGGGCTGACTCACAGGGCCTCTCCAGTGCCCCCGCCGCAGCGCCCAGGGCGGACGCTCCCTGCTGGAGAAGAGTGGAGCCCCGTCCTCCTGCTCTGCTAGAACCACCGGTCGGTCACGGCCTGAGCCCTTGCCCCCTGCTCTTCTGTGGGGGGTGGCTGCGGCCCTGGGGCAGTCCTCCACACCAGCCCCCTCAAATCCCCTTAAGAAGTGGAACCACAGCGCGATGGCTTCCAGTCTCTCGGGTCACACATCTGCCAGTCCCTTTTCCCTAAGTCAGGGAAGTAGCAAAGTTGGATTTATTAAATCCAGCAACGATTTATACAGCTGCCCTGGGTTCATGTCTCCTGAGAGGGTTTAGCTTCAGACCCGATCGCCTAAGTCCTCAGGGAGCTTTGCATAAACCCTCTAATTCCTCGTCCAGGCGGTGTCGGGCTCTGCTCTGGGAGCTGGCCGCGCCAGGGGCGCGGCCTCGGGGCCAGGCTCCGGGAGCCCACAAGGCCCGGAACAAAGCAGAGGAGAGCAGAACTTCGATGCCCAAGTCCCCCTCTTTCGTGTGGGGCGACATGGGCCCCCAAGAAGTTCCCGAAGATTCCCCCGGGGCTGGGACAGGGAAGAGGAGTCCAGGCGTCTCACTCCTGCGGGATTTTCTCTGCTTGTCACACTTTCGCTCGGTGGGGCTTTTGCGCGCCCACTCCAGACCCCCAGGCTGACCCGCCTGGCAGGGGTCCTCGCGGGCGGAGGCCCGAGGCGCACGCTTCCCAGCGGGAGCTGCTGCGGGGCGTCCGTGCGTCCCGCGGCGGCACCAGGCGCCTCGCTTCCCAGCGCAGCCCCGGCGGGAGGCCGCGCTGCGCCCAGCGCCGGGCACTCAGGCGCACGGGGCGAAGGCAGGGGAGCTGCGGGACAGGAGTGACCCTGGCGACCCCAGGCGACCCCCACTTGCCCGCGGGTCGCGCGCAGCTGAGGGCGGAGGGGAGCGCTCACCCCGCGCCCTCCGGGGCCTCCGTCAGCCGCCCGGGTGACCTGCACACGCCGCTCAGACCTGGGCCCGGGAGAGGGGAGCAGGGGTCGGCGGTCAGGGCGCGGGGGTCCGGAGCGGGGGCGTCTCCGGGTAGTGGGGCGAGGTGCTGCGGGGCGCGGGCGGACTGGGCCTTGCGGCCGGCCGGCGTGGAGTAGACGCTGCGCGCTTCGGCAGGAGCCGGCCTACCTGTCCAAGGGGAGTGCGGCCTCCACCCGCCCCTCGGGGCGGGATCCGGGGAGGGAGGGGAGGTCACCCTGCGGACTCCAGCTCGGTCGGGCCGCCTGGGCCAGCCGGCATGGAACGGAGACGCAGGGCGGCCTGACCAAAACCCTCCTCTGGAGCTCCTTCCTCTCGCACTCCGCTCCCTGCTCCAGCTGACGGCCTTAGCCCAGGTGGGCTTCTAGGGATGGACAGGAGCTCCGCCTGCTCCCCCTTCCGAATTAACCCTCTGGGGCCCTGAATGCACCTGTGAAGTTCCCTCTGTATGCCGAAATCACCTAGACCTATTCCAGGTTCCTTCACACTTGCGAATCACAGTGGTTTTTGCATAAATCGGATTCCCCACGGAGCTCAGGAGTCTTACAGAAGGTAGCTGTTGAAACGACGGAGGCAAAGACTGGAGTCTAGACAAATCGCAGGAGGTGAGGCGGCCCTTGGGGAGCCGGGTTGGAGGACGGCTGTCAGGGGCCTGGCCCCACGCATCCATCCTCTCTGCTCAGGAGGACAGATCATGCACAGAGCCCAGTGGAGCTGTCCTTGTGCTCGGTGAGCCTTCCAGCCCCTCTGCCTGGACCTGTCCTAAACATTCTCCACCCTCTTCAAGCTTTCTTCATCCAAACCTCAACCCTCACTCCCTTTCTGAGAAAATTGACGCCTCTGGTGCAAACATCTTCCTTTCTACTTAAAAATTCATTTCTACTCATCCCTTTCTTGTGTCTTATCAGGAAATACTGCTTTCCCAAGTGAATTCTTTTTCTTAAGTCCTAGAGTGAATTCATCACCCACCCCGGCCTTTTCCTATCAACCCCCTCCTCTCCCCTGTGCTTTCTGCTGCCTTGCTCTGCCGGCCCCTCGGCCCACACAGACTCTCACCTGCCCGTCTCTAGAGGCACAGTCCTTTTCTTCCCCACCGCAGGCAGGCATGCAGGTCCCTGGGGGTGTTGCTGACAGTCTCTAGAAGTGTCCAGAGTACCCTTTAGGGAAAAGGATGGTCAGCTTTCTTACGACAGGAGTCTGCTGTCCACCTGCAGGAGGGTAAGGGGTTTTAGGGGGCCTGACAACAGCCAGACCTCATTTTTTCCGAGTCCACAAATAAGTGAAATCTATAGTTTCTGTCTCTCTCTGACTTATTTCATTTAGCATAGCACCCTCTAGGTCCACCCACGCTGTCACAAATGGCAAGACTGCCTCTTTTCTATGGCTGAATAGTATTCCGTTGCCTATATATATATATACACTACAACCTTATCCATTCATCCATCCATGGACACTTAGATTGTTTCCATATCTTGGCTTTTGTGAATAATGCTGCAGCAAACATTCCCATGACTGACTTAAAGGCATTGCCGCTGAGCAACTCACTTATCCCACCACTGAGGATTAAGGAAGTGAGGTTTTCAGGCATGAAGGCAGAGAAACTCTAGGTACAATAATAATGAGTATTTTCATATTTCATTCTTTTCTTAAAGAAGCCAACACTTAATATTTCTTTTGACCACTTAGAGATTATCCAACACATGCAAAAAAAAACTGCATGAAATAAGTTTCTTCATAGTGAATAAAAAATACTCAATGGTACTGAATTTTGTTAAATTTGATAGAGAAGATGGAGTTTACCAGCTTGACACATATTTATTACTGGAGGGTACTGAGGAATTTAGGATCCTGTAGCTGGGAATGATGGCTCGTGAGTCAAACATGGCTTTATCTGACTCTTTCTCCCAAATTGCAGGGCTGGCTCATGGGCGTGTCGTGAATCTCACTGAAATAAAGCTCCTGGAAGTGCCTGCTGGCAGGACCCAGGTGCATATGCTATGCCCTGCTTACGACTTGGGCGCAACATGGCAGACTGGGTATTTTAGCTCATGCTGCCCTAATAAAATGCCACAGACTGGGTGGCCTAAATCACAGACACTTATTTTTCCCCTATTCTGGAGGCTGAGAAGCCCCAGATCAAGTTGCCAGCAAATTTGGTTTCTGGTAAGGGCTCTCTTCCTTGCTTGCAGACAGCCACTGTCTTGTGTCCTCACATGGACTTTCTCTGTGCATATGGAGAGAGGTCTGAGGTGTCTCTTCCTCTTCTTATAAGGACACCAATCCTATTGGATCAGGTCCCCAACCCATGACCTCATTTAAACTTAATTACTTCCCTAAAGGCCCCATCTCCAAATGCAGTCACATTGGGGGGTTAGGGTTTTCAGCGTATAAATGTTGAGGGGACATAGTTGAGTCCCAACACTGGGGGATTTGAATGCCCCTTCATGTGATGGCCACTTTACAAACTGGCAAAAAGCACTAAGTAAATGAAGGAAGCCGTTAACAAACTAGTCATACTGGCAAGGTGGCTTTAGACCCTTGCCACCTAACAGAACATAGATATGTGTGCACCAGAAGGAAGCCAGGCTAGAATTTTAAAAACTGCTGAAAATGACCAGCTCAAAGAGACTATTAACCAAGCCAACTATGAAGCCACTCTGGTTGAGTCTCTACTGAACACTTTAAATAGTTCTATCTCAGCCTGGACTCCAAATTTCCTGAGAGCATATTTTTCTTTTCTTTTCTCCTCTTCCTCCCCCTCCTGTCCTTCTTGCTGACCTTGCATCTAGTGGATTATTTAGTCATGACCTTAGATTGAAGGAGTGTTTATAAATACAAAGAATTTGCATATCCATGAGCTAATCTGACCTTCACAGCCTCACCATGTGGTAGCTGTTATTGTTCCCATTTTATAGATGAGGAAACTGAGCATTCCGCCCATCAAATATCTTGTCCACCAGTGGTGTGTGAAAGGGGCAGAGCCAGGGCTCTGAAGGCAAGTTCAGTGCTCATGAAGGAGTGAGCGCTGCGTCCCAGGGGTCTTTGAGCTGCCTGGGGGCTGCCCATCCTGGCTCACGCCTGTTAGGTCCCTTTTGCCATGTAGAGTAGCATGCTCACAGGCTCTGGTGAAGAGGACATGGCCATCTTTGTGGGGCTGATACTTTCTCTACCACAGGGCAGACTTCAGTTAAAAATGAGGAAGAAGTGTTCTAAAACTAGAGCTGTGGGCTTCCTGTGAAGAACACAGGTTTCTCTAGGATGGCCAAGCAGATTTTGGACACCGACACCTCAGGTGTGCTGCAGAAGGGAGTCACAGACTGGAGTAAGCTTTGTATGAACCCTGTGCAGTGCACAGATTATGAGTCTATAAATGTCTGTTCTTCTATAGGATGGGGTTTTTGTGTTTTTACTGTGCCCTTTATCACATTTCACTGGACCTTTGGATATATGCCATCTGTGTCTAACTCCCCACTAGGTTAGAAGCTCTTTGGGGACCAGGTAGCATGTTTTTTATCTTACTTCATGTCTTACTGTCTTTTATCTGGTGTAGTTGATCATGTAATGGAGAGTCGATACACATCTGAAGAAAATTTTACTGATTTATCAATGGAGTCAAAGCCTTTCTGCCAGGAGGGTAGCTGAGGTACTCAGCTCAAAATGTAAATGCTGCCATGAAGCTGGGCCATTATAGCAACTCACACATTTCATAACCAGAGTCTGAAGTTACACAAGGTATCAGAAGTTCTGAAACCTGCTTTTAGGTGGCTGGTCTAATTCCGACAAAGTGCTCAAAGCCCCATAGAGGATTTTACATCATTTCTGGAGGCATCTGGGACTTGCTACATAAAAGCTGCCTTGAGGATATGCTCTGTCATTGAGCGGAAAGCATGGTGGGTGAGATCATTATCACTATGGATCGAGTGAGTTTCTACCAAAAGCCCACCAGCCACTGATGTGTTATTGCCTAAATGTGGCAACGTGCGGCCCCCACCACCCAGAAAGGAGGAAAAGGGACCACCTGTTTTACTTTTCCCTTCTTCTGGCTTTAGGGTCCCATGGAAAGCCTATTCCTACTAATTTGTTTTCTTTGACTGTTAATATATTTGAGAAGGGATTAAAAGGAAATTCTGTACTAAATAGTAAAATAAAGAGACTTTGCAAAGCTTGCCAGAGATCTGAAGTTTACCTGGGCCCTCAGGGACCAGTATGGCCCTGGAGTGGAATTTTATTATATGTATAATTGCCCCAAATGATGCCTTCTTTGATTCTTCACAGTAAAGTGAAATTGCCGTCAGGTTTTAGGCCCACAAATAAACTTTTAAAGGCATCTATCCTTACGTGGGTGATGAAAACCTTTGCAGACTGGCCAGCAGGTTACGTGTTCCGATTTCCCTCTGATGGTGCCTCTGGTCCTTCCACTTTGTAGTTAGAGCTGGGTTCCTTCCGTAAAGCGGGTGAGCAATGTCCCTCAATGTGGATGGAGGGGAAGTGGTCTGGGGCGGTTAGCTGCTATCCCCATTCCCAAGCCACCTGTTCCAGCAGGATAGGTTGATCTAAGTACCCTGGTGCCCTCTGAGCAGAAGTGAGCAGCACGTGAAGGCAGGAACACTTTAAAGAGAGAAAGCAAGAAGCAAGGTCCCTGTGAGCACTCAGAAAAGGGCCTGGTTGTGTTTATCTTTCTGTCCCAGCACCCAGCTCGTGGGAGTCCTGTTCCATGGTCTGCTGAATCGAGTAGTTGCATGTTTTATTTCTTGGAAGCTGTTCTGTAACAAACACTTTGCCAGAAGCCCAGGTCCTTCCCACCCATGTGACAAGAATCTTTGTGAGGAAGAGCGGCTTGCCCTCTGTACACATAGGAAGAAAACTCCAGGTCCTCGACTTTGGTTCAACTTGCAGCTCTGCCATTATCTTGTCGATTCTTATTTCTCTTTCCCTCAGTTTTGAGCTGAATTCTTAGCTCATGGTTTCTCAGTGATTATTGTTTACTTATATAAGCATTTAAGTCTACACATTTCTCAGTGTAGTTACATCCCCCAAATTTGTGACACAGGATTTCTACAGTTGTTCAGGACAGAGTATTTCCAAACTTCAGTTATTTTTCGCTGACCCATGAATTATTTAGGAGTGGGTTTTTAAGTCGTACCTGTTTGGGGAAGATTGCCTGTGTTACTGATTTCCTGTTTATTTGCATTGTGATCTGTATGACGATACTTTCTGGTATTCGCTGAAACTTGCTTTGGGCAATTATAGCGCAGCCAACATGAACATGCCTTGGAGCTTTCAGAGTAACGTGTATTTGCTGATCTCCACTGGGCCAAGCCTGCGGTCGATGTTTCACTCTTTTCCTTCCAGGCTGATTGTTCTGCTGTTTAATCTGTCAGTTCTGAGATAGCTGAGTTAAAATCAGGTTTTATGTTTGCGGACTGAATGTGAATTGAGGTTATCCTGTCAGGCAGACACCATTACAGAATTGTTGTATCTTCTTGGGAAATAACTTGTTGTATTAACTGTAGTATTTTTGTATGTATAGTGTTTTTGTTGTTTTTTCTTTCTAAGTATGTTTTGTATGTATGATTTTTCTGACTTTATGTTGGCTTCTCTTTGCTTGGTATGTATTTTAGTATCATTTACTTTCAATCCTTAAATGTTTTTTGTTTTAAATATATTTCTTATAAATGACATACTAGATTTTAAAAATCCAACCACTGTATTTTGAAAGGTGTCTTATTTGGTGCCTTCTATTCACTTTGATTTATGTTTATTTTAAATAAATAAAGTTTTAATACACCTTTTCCCTCTGATTTTGAAATTTTATGTATTATTTGTCCACTTCAATAATAACCCTATATTTCTCACATGCCTACTTAAAACGTCTGAAATTTTTTAATTTTGACAGCTTTCTTTTGAATAAATACAATGCCTGAAAGTGCCATCCCATCCTACATATTACTACTATTCAGCATTTTAGAACCATCTTGCTTTGGTAACCCTAAAATAGCTGTCATAATTTTTTGTTTTGAATAATCGGTTCCTCATATTTACATCCTGTTTTTAAGTTGTTTCTGTTCACTGTTCCCTGTTGCATCTCATTCTTTCCTTCTGAATTGAACTTCCCCTTTCTGAATGACATCTTTAGGAAGATCTGGCAGTGAAGGTCTTTGTGTGGAGATTCATTTTGCCCTTTAAAATCAGGGTATATTTACTTTGTCCTGATGCTTAAGTCATAGTTTAGTTGAATTTAAAAAAATTCTGAGTTGACAGTTATTTGAAGATATTGTTCTATTTTTTTTTCTATCTTTAATCGTTGAGGCTTAGAAGTGGCTGGCTGTCTTGTCATCCCTGAAACCCATCTGACTTTTTCTGTCTGGTTGCTTTGAAAATAGTTTTGCCTCAACAGTTTAGATTTGGGTCTTGTTTGACTTAACTCTGCTCAAGGCTTGGTTGCTTTCCTGAATCTAGGATTCATGTTTTAGATCAGTTGTGGATATTCTTATCTGTTATTCTCTTTGAATGTTGCCTCATCCCCGTTCTCTCTCTTGTCTCTCCTGAAAATGTGTTTGTTGGACTTCATCTTTCTGTCACCCTGTTGTTTAATTTCTCATTTATATTTCCCGTATTTTAACTTTTCATCTTGCATTCTAAATAATTTTTTTCATATTTATCACCCAGTTTACCATTCCTCACTTACGTATGTTTATTTAGATGTTTAAGCTGTCCATTGAGTTTTTATTTGTCAGGATTGTTGCCATTTCTAGAAGTGGTCTTGGGTCATTTTTCAAGCCTGTCATTTCTCAAAGTGTTTTTAATACCTTCTTTTAGTCAGTATTTATTTTAAGCATCTTTTATAGTTCCTATCTGAAATTCTTAGTGTTTAATCCTGTCTTGCATTATATCTGCTGTATCGTGGTGCATCATACTTTAGATTTCATTTTCTGAGTTTGTCTTTGATAGAGTTTCATGGTAGTACCACTGTGGGTGTGGGTTACGGACATGTTCCCATGGAATAGGCTTTTTGCTTGCTTTTCCATGCATCCATGGATATTTCAGCCCAGTTCCAATTTTTAAGTTGACTTTCTTAGCATGAATGTCTCCGGAATTGTATATGGCATACAGGGCGAACCCAAACTTAAACTGCTGTGTAGTACAGGTGTACAGTTACACAATCTTGGGGCAACTTTACCTTCCACCCCAAACCCAGTTCAAGAGAGACCAGAGTTCTTTTCTTAATGGGTATTAGGAGGCAGCTAAAGCAATCTACTTTTCCTTTATTTCTGGCCCTGGAGACTCCTGTTACTTTCTTACAATCTCAGAAAGGATGTTTGTTCTATTTTGTTTAAAATTCAGTAAGAAGGTTTTGGGGAAACTAAGTGGTCATGTTACCAGAACCAGAAGTCTTTGGAAAGTCATTTCTGTATATTTAAAATAAATCATATATTCAATATTATCTCTGATATGGATTTTAGAATGTAAAACATTTGGGGATTAAAAATCTATTTAATTACTTCATTCATTTAAACTACCTGGGAACTATTCTTTCTAAATTTGTACTGGAAATTTCTTGAGAACATGTTCATTAAATACCAGATTCTGTATTGGAGTTTTGAAGACAGTGAATGTGGAATACTGGGAAAAAGCTGGTTCGTGTGTTCATCAAAGCTTTTTAGGAATAAATAACAGAAACTCAACTCCCAGTGGCTTAAGTGAAAGGGTCATTTATTGACTCAGATAGCCACAGAATCCCGGGGCTTCCAGTTCAAGTACAGCTGGACTGACATGCTCAGAAGATGTCATTGGAACCAGCCTCTTTTAATCCCTTGGTTTCGCCTTTTCTCTGGCCTGGCTTCCTTCTCACTGGGACGCTTTTCTTACGGTGGCACGGCATTTTCCAACAGCGCCAGTCAGAGAAGGCTTCTCTCCCCACCCAGCAGATGTTCTGTGTGAGGTTGCTTGTCTACCTGCGTGACCTGTCCAAGTGGCCGACGGGTGATATGCTCTGCTTGGCCTGGAGTTGTGGAGTGGGGTCAGCTATGGTCAAACCACATAGGTGAAGAATGGAGGACAGCATTTCCGAGAGAAAGCTAGGGGTCTTGTCATCAGAAGATATAGGAGTGGATGCTGGGTTCACAAAACACAACGAACGCCCCCATGGCCTCTCTGATTGCCTGTTTGTGTTTGCTCTTCATTTCAGGATAGTGTTCAGTGTTGAGTTTAGAAAACCTGCAGTCATTTGGCCCTGCAAGTTCAAGGACCACGGTGGACAGACATGGAGTGCTGCCCGCAGTGTTTGAGGAGGCAGTCAAGGGGCTGAAGCAGTCACATGCCAGCCTTCCCGCGGTCGTCCTGGGCCCCTGTGCTTCCCCGAGAAGGCCTTACAGATGCCCGCAGACGCAGGAGTGTCCCAGACGCTGGGACTAAGCCACAGCTGGCACCTGCTCAGAGAACTGGCACCTTACCTGCCTGACCAAGTCGGCAGCAGATGGATGTTCATGTTTCCATTAGGGAGAGACTTGGTTACATGCACGGCAGGCAGGTCAGTGGCTGTCCCAGACCAGCGGTCTGTACTTGTCAGAGTCACAGCGTATTGGTGAAAGATATTTAAAACAGCACTTCACAGTTTTAATTACATTCACTTTTATATCTGCTGACCTTTTGAATGAAATACATTCCACTTTGTGGAACTGATTGGATTATGTATGTACATATTTACTAATTCATATTAAGTATTAGTTTTGATCAAATAATACAGTAATCTATTTTCATATTAACGTGGGCCTATGAGCCTTAATATGACTAGTTATATGATTAAAGCTCCATGGTTCTTAAAATTATCTTGAGTAAATGGGATATTTTATAACCGATATGTTCTACAAATTGAGCACTTTGTTATATGTTATGAGAATGATTTTTAGATGTGTAGGGCCACATGTGTCAGTAATTATGAGTTCTAAACTTGGCATTAATAATTTGCTGTGTGGCAGGAGAAGAGCTGCTTCTAAGCCTTGTGCTTTATATACTGACATGTAAATTCGAATGATATTGAGCTACAAAGTACGAGGACATGTGATGCGTAAACACAAAATACACTGTATTCTGATTGATGACACTGCGTGTATGTTACAAACATCTCATTTAATTATCATTTAAAAAACCCTGCAAAAATAGTATTATTGTCCTCATTCTATAAATTTTGTAGATGAGGAAACTGAGGCTCAGAGAAGTGGACAAATTTGCTAAAATTCCTGTGGAAAACAGTACTGACCCGCAGACACGGTTGCCTTTTCCTGCCAGGCCCATACTTGAGGTCTTCCTGCGAGGTCACATTGTTTTACCCACTATGGCCTGTTGGCTGTTTTTCTCCCCTTTCACAAGAGGGGATGGCAGGTAGGTACAGCTTCTTTGGGCTCCCTGAAGTACAGAGAACCAGGGACTCAAAGTAGGCAGTAGACAGCCTCAGAGGTCAGGAAACCGGAGCTGGAGCTCTGGCTCCGGGGCTAAAAGATTGTGTGATTACATACATGTTCCTGAGCCTCTGGCTTTCAATTTTCTTGTCTACCCACAGAGATAATAACAACCACCCCCACCCCCCGCCATTCTAGATCCCTCTGACACTTAGCATGGATCAGCTGAGATAAGAAACTTCAAAGGACTTTGAAAAGTTGTGATTTCTTGATTTATGCCAGTTATAAGTGTGTTAATTATTATTAGTTTATTGCAGAAACAATGTGATTTATGGGAATAAATAGCATATCAATAAATATCTGAATAAATAAATAACATATGAATAAATTAAAACTCAATTTAGTCACAGGAACTAAATTAATTCTCCCAAAAATATGAGTGGATGGGTGATGGGTGGATGGATGGATAGATGGATGGGTGGATAGGTTGGTGGATGGATGGATGGATGGATGGATGGATGGATGGATGGGTACATGGGTGGGTGGATGGATGGATGGATGGATAGGTGGGTGGATGGGTGGTGCTTCATAAACATTAGCCCTGGCTTGAGACTAGATTGGGTTGTAGAGGAGAGCTAAACACATATGGAGTCAATTTGTAGTTATTTCAATTTTTTGTTTTCAAAATTCATTTCCTAAATACAAGAGTTTTGTAAAACCCATTCAATGTTCATATCTGGAAATTCTTCTAAGTTGGTAACCTCTAGGTGGGAAAAATGACTACCATCAAAATCTTCATTTAAAAGGTTAAAGTGAAAGCATTTTCTTACCTTGGGCTGAAAGAATGAATTTCCACATGTGGACTCCTCTCCCGAACCCATATGACAAATATCATGAAACAAATATTTCCAAGCATGGCTCTGTCATTTTAAGTGATTTTCCATACATTCACTTCACAAGAGACCCCTTAAAATATATAGTGGTGACAATGACCTTTCTTAATAGTTGCAGGGCCAGCCTTTTCCATTTCTAATGCATTTTTCTGGAGTTTAAACTAGACTGTAAAATATTGCTTATTTGATCTCCTACCAAGTGTCGCTGGTAATACTTTGCTAATTAAAAAAACCTTCCATGTTGAAGTTCAATCCATATTAAAAATACGTATTGCTTAAAATGTCATTTTTGTGTTTTCTTTTTTTGTTATTCTAGATGGGAAGTATGCAAGTTCAGGCTCTTTAATATAAATTGGTTATTTAGTCCAAAGGTCACAAAATGGCATTTGCTATTTCACTTTAAAATAGGTAAGACTGCCCTTTTAGAAAGAAGTATCTCCTAGAAATTCTATGTCACTCTAATCAGAGGGAAATTTGGTATAACTTATATAAAGGATAATAAAAATAAAACCATGAAAAAGAAACAGAACTTAAAATAGTACATGTTGTCTCCTCAGACGGCTGAGCCATAAAATAGCACTTGTTGATTTTACAGCAATCATCAATTTAGTATTTAAGCCAAAACCTTCTATCATTTACCTGAAAGGGTTTATATATTGGATATAAAAATTGCAGAAAAATTACAGAGACTTCTTAGTTATTCAAGGGAGGATATTTAACTGTGAGTTCTTCTTCCCAAGGTTTTCAGTATTTTTGGAAAAATTCAGATATGTCAGTACAAGTGTGTATTTCACCTGACACAGCTGTCAGACCATCACGGTTTGGAAGGTTCTGATACCTGTGGGTTACTCAGAGAAAGAAAGAAGGATTTACCTAGTCTTCTATCTTTTTAGAACATTGTTTTTTCATGGACAATGGCAACAACTCAAACTTTGAAAAGAAGTCTTAATTTTATGACATTTAGTTCCCCATTTGCTCTCATAGCTTTTGTTATGTCCAAGTCAAGATTCTCTTCCATTCCTTGAAATATCTATTTATCTATGAACTAGACTTATACTTAACACAGCTTTATGTAACTGTTCACATACATCAAGCAGGTACACTTGAATCCTAGCTGGGACTGACTGAGGGCGTTTGTTTTACTCAGTAGGCTGAAGTTTAGACCTCTCCCCCGCGTGGCTGTCGGCCTCGGTCTGTGTGGGACCTCAGCACCTCCGTCAGCGCTTTCCTTTTGCCTCCTTGGGAGTATGTTGTTGATGTGCCACGACCTTTCTTGCCCTCCACGCTACATCTCTACACAGAGGCCACATGTAGACACCCAGATAGGTTTCCATGGTCTAGCACAGCGTCAGCAGCTGTGAGGGCCAGAAGGATGCCGGACACACCGTCCTCCGTGGCTGGACGACCAGCTCCTAGAAGAGGTGGGACCAGCCAAGCCACAGGGGCGCCTCGGCTCCAGGTGCCCGAACGCCCCCTAAGAGCCTCTCACATCAGGCCAGCTTCATGGTGGTTTATTCATATCAATTTGCAAGTAGCATTTCTGCTGAAAACAGGATTTTGCTGCGAAAAAAAGTACTGTAAGCAAATGCATAAAACAAAACTGAAAAACACTGATAAACACCAGCCTTCTTCATCCTTCAAATTTTTAAATGTGAAGCTAGGGAACTTAGGTGATCTTTCCATGGTTACAGAGCCCAACCCAGTTCCCCAACTCCTGATCCGGTCTTCCCTCTGGTCGCCCCCGAACACAACCCCGCAGACTGTCAGGGTAGCTGGTCTTTCCCCACTCAGCCAGCTGTCGCCAGGCACCTGGGGCTGGAAGGCTGGTGCTGGGCGGAAAGGGGGCCTAATGCCACACCCGCTGGACGTGTCTGTCTTCTCCCTGGGCCGAATCCCGGCCAGGAACGTCCTGCAAGTGAGAAAGCAGTTCTCTCTTGGAAATGCCGATCGTTACAACCCTTCTGGAACAGAAAGCCTCAGCCCATTACACCAATTCTGATAAACAGGGATGCTGCGTAAGGGGAAGCCCATGCAGTTCTGCTCTGCCTCAGCGCGGGGGGCCGAGGGCTCACTGTAGGGCGTCCAGTGTCCTCTCCTTGGCGTCCTCTCTTCCTCACGCGTGTCTGCTTACTGCCTTTTCTAGATGCTTTCTCTGGGTCTTCAACATTCAGTTTCTGCCTCCATTCTTCCAACCTGCCTCTCCTTTTCCTGTTTGGAGCCCCTGCAAAGGACCAAAAGCCTGGACTTGTCGTGGGTCACAGCCAGCGTCACAGAAGCAGGGTGCTGGCCGGCAGGTGCTTCCAGCGCCCTCCCCTCCATGCATATACACGCGCACACAAGGCACACACCTTCCTGAGTGAGGGCCGTGTGCTCTCACTGGTGCCACAGCTGTCCTGGAAATATCCAGAGCCCTTTCTACAATGACACTACTTTAAACATTAATTTCTAGGGTCAAGTTTATCAAAAAGAAAACATTGTTAAGCTCTTTGTAATTCCACTGGGCTTTAAGGACTTAAGACTCTTGGGTGTTTAATATAAATGTTGCCTATTTTTAAATAAACTAAAAAGCTCCAAACAGTGGAATCCTGCAAGGCCGCCATAAGCATGTCTAGGTTGCTGAGAGAGGCCTGACGGTGGATGACCAGAAAGGGTGCACCTCAGACAGCGCGCAACAGACCCCCGTCCCTTCCCATGGCCACTGGCACCGGGCGCTCCCCGTGGCCTCACCTGCCGTGGCGGTTTCCAGAGGCCAGTGCAGGGTAGGGCCAGTGTGACGGGGTCATCCACTTCCAGCAGTGAAATGAGAAGGTTGTCCCATCTGGCTAAGTGTCCCGCGGAAGGCTTTGCCCTTCATTTTGAGATGATTATCCTGGTCCTTTCCTTTCTCTTACTGCGTTAAAATGTTCATTTCTTACAGAAAGTGAGGGTTAGAGTGGGTGATAGAAATATTCTGTTTTGTTTGAATGACCCTTCTTGATAAGATTAAAAGATGGCTTTAAAACCAATTTTAACTCTGTGAAATTTAAAGTCTGGGAAACATTGCTTTAAGGTTGGGTCACATCCTGGGACCAGAAGGGAATCCCCACAACCACTGGAATTCTTAAGAGAATCTTGAAACTTCTCTTCTGGAAAATATAGACAATGAGGGTGATGAAGGATCCATCGCCCAACTTCCCTCCCCTTCCCCAGCACCCACAGAAGGATAGGCCCTCGTGAAATGTGAAGCAGAAAGTGGGTGGGAAAAACACAAAAGTGCCACTCCTGAACGTTATGAGAAAGCCGCTTCAGTGCTTGATCTGTTTCCCATGCTGGCCGGGCCCAGTGATCATGAAGGGTGACACCGTGTCACAGACAGAATCCCCAGTGTGTTTACTTTTTCCTGACAAATCCTATAAATGTTCTTCTTGTAGTGAACATTGTTTATTCAGCTGTGATTTCTGAAATGAAACTGACTTTCTACCCCAATGTGTCTTTGCTTCAAAGACACTCAAGGAGAGCTCTTGCTTGGCATTTGGGGGACAATTGCTGCACATTAGATCCGCAGAGAAGGGAAAGAATCCTAGTTAAGTGTCTCCATCTTGGGTCACGGGCCTCCTCTAGAGCAACTTCTCCCCCCTCCTGAATGGCCTTTGCTGTGAGACTGGAGGTGCGAGAGAAAGCTGGCTGGCCCAGGGAGATGGAGAACAAACTCTCAGGAAATCTCAGCCCTGGGGCAGTGAGTTCCCACTTCTCTGCACCAGGTGGGATCACTTCCCGCTGTCTTCAACCGGCCAGATGATAGGTTGACTGATGGGGTCCTTATGTCCAGTGCAAGTAATTTTAGATAGAAAATTATGCATTAGGTAAGACTACGGTTCAGTTTTCATCACCCCCAAAGCATACACTGCCCCTAATGTAGTCGCCCTTGGGCTCAGTCTCAAGGTGGCTGTATTTTCTGAAGTAAATTGAGTGAGACCTCTTCCTTGCTTCTTTTTTTGACCTAAACACATGGAAATGAATTTCTTAGGTTTTACTTTTTAAATGTCTTATGCACAGTATAGACTGCAGTGATTTATCTCCTATGGGGCCAGTGGTTGGTCCACCAAGTTGCTAAAACATTTTCACGCTTAGGTCAGTCAGTAGGTGGACAAGCTCCTGTCAGTGGCCTCACCTGGGAAACTAGGAACTGATCCTAGTTTTGGGGAAATGTCTTTACCACAAAGATTTTTGCTTAAGTGCCTTCAAATTTAATGTGCGTCCCAGGACAATACAGTAGTTTTTCTTTGTGGCTTTTTTTATTTCCCTTGTTATTCCTATTGACTTTTTCTGTTTTTTCTTTTGAAATGAAGGAAGAATTTTCATTTCATGACTTAACAGAAAAGCTCAGTTTGCTAGAATATCAGCAAATTCTCGTCTGAATACCTTATGCTATTCCCAATTGCCCCCTACACCCAATTTGTAAATCAGTCATCCTTCATGCATGCCCGCCCAAACTGCCCTCTCTTCCTGGAGTGCCTATCTCATGTTTGGGCATCCCTACCTGCCCCCTGGCAAGAGAACAGAAGAAGACTAGCGGTCAGAGGGTCTCCCTTCCATCCATTCACCCTGCATGTGTATGTGGGGTGGCCACCGCGTGTCAGACACTGTTCTAGGGGCAGGAGGTACAGTTGTGTGTGCAACTCTGCTCTCACAGCAATTACATTCCAGTACACTTCTTCCAGAACATTCTCTCCCTTCATGGACATCCCCCAACCTCATATAAATGTATATATTTAAATAAGTATAACATATTTTGATGTATTATATGTTTACATAAAGACACAAAACAGATGTTCTCACAAGAATGCTTGGTTTCCTTCAGTTACCTCTGATACTCGCCGAGCAGAGTAGACGTGCTAAACAACTTGATGTGGGTTGGTAATGCTATGGTCCCATCAGAGGAGTTTAGATGTTTGGCAGCTGCTTCTTTAGATTTAGATGAGCAATATGCAATCAAAAATCTCCATTCCTGGCTAGTCCTCTTTGCCTTGGTGTACATTGAGAGCTGGCTGACTGAAATACTTCTTTTTATTTCTGGTAAGTTCCTATTGGCTGTGTGATCCTGTCTTCTTGATCTTCTGCCTCCCTAAGGCGTCTACAAGGGGGAACCACTCACAGTTTGATCCCTAGCAGTATAAGTCTTCCCCTCATTCCATGGAAAGTTTTCTCTTGGAGGTGAGCAGTTAGCTTCTCATTGCCATGAGCCACTCTTTCTAACTCCTGGACTTTGCACATGCTGATTCATTTTCTTAGAAAGTCCCATCTGTTAAGCATTATCTCCTTTGGGAAGATTTCATTAATTTCCTCAATCTGTGCTAGATGCTGTTTCCTATGACAGCACTTGCTACTCCCCACAGACTAGAGAACAATAAGATGCAGGGGAAAATGTATGACCAAGTTATGTGATGCCTGAATTGGCCTTTTGTCTATATGGTGAAACAACACCACACTGATATACATTTCCCATTTTCTTCTCTTACTTTAGCCTTTCAGAGTTCCTGAAATGCCTTTTTGTAAATTAAAGAAGAATGCCTATGCTTTTAAGGTGAACCTGACTTCAAGATTTTCCAATCAAAATGTCAGTACCCTTGAGAAGAGTAATATTTAACTTAATTTTTTTAACTCAACAATCAAAAACTAATTTGTATCTGGGAAAAGGCTTTGCAGGTAGTGGCACCTGGAATCTGACGCTCAGAAGCAGGAGGAGGGAAAGACATCTAATCCCACCACCTTATTTTATTTTATTTTTGTTTTTAACAACTATCTTTAAAAAATTGTAAATGCCACATATGAATTCAAGGAAGAGAATAAATCAGGATTCTGAGATGTAATGAAAAACGTCTTTAAGAGGCTGGTATTGTGTCTTTTATATCTCTGCTCAAATGGCAGTTTATGGAAATCTATTAACAATTAAGAAATGCATACATTTAAAAAATTTTGTTTAAATTGACATTTTAAGATAGCAATCTAAGCTTCAAGTTAATTTAAATAGATATCTTAACACCATTTAGTACTTCACTAAAGTTTGCAGAAACAGACTGCTCTTACAAATAAAAGATGATGAAACAAATGGACATAAAATATTGAATAGTATAATTACAAGTAAAATTCTGCTTCATTTAAAAAATTACACCTCTAAGTAAAAATGTAGTTAAGTCTTACAAGGATATTTGGACACTATGGTTTTGGTAACTAAAGAAATATATTAAAGTTTTGAAAAATTTGGTTTAATTTAAAGATAAACGCAGTATGTAACTACATAAAAGACCTAGGTAGCAAAAGGATTTGAAGATGAAGCTGGGAGTGTCTAAAGGCAGATGATTTCCACCTAGTTTTTAATATTCGTAGCATGGACTTATTTATAGTTACTTGTGAGATTATAAGTACTAAATATTACTCTGAACTCTCTACTATGAATCAGAATTTAGAGCATTGGAAAAATAATAAACTGCAATTTCCCTTTACTAATTTGTATATATTTTTAATGCTGTGTTTATGTTCTCCATTGAGAACTAAATCAGACCTAAGAAAATTATAAAAATCATTATTAAACGAAGGAGAAAAATCTACATATATCTAGGACAAAGGCATTTAGTGTGCTAGCAGCTCTCTAAAATGGCCAAGAAACAATCAATCAAAGGAGGAAACAAAAGACAATTTTGGGGGCTATCGTCTGGGATTCTTAATATACAGAGCGAAATCAGCACTTACCCATTCATGTCTCAGAAAAAATGCCCAAAAGCAGAAAGGAAAACAAGAAAAGCAGTAATGCAAAGCCCATCCCTTGTAAAACTAGGAAAAACAGAGAGCCCAGAAGAAAAATAAAAGACTTTAAAAATCAGTGACGTTCAGGCAGAGACACAGGAAGCCCCCAGAGTGAAGGTGCCCACCGGCGCTGAGCTCAGTAAAAGCCGTGAGAGCCTTAAGTGACACATATTGAAATATAAGCCCAGCTTTTTACAGCAGGGTCCGGCAAACCTTTTTCTTAAACAGCCAGATAGTAAATATTTTAGGCTTTGTAGACAACACATTGTCTCTGTTACAACTACTCAGCTCGGCCATGATCAGTATGTAAACAAATGGGTGCTCTGGATTTAAAGGGTATATAGTCAATATTTCCTGACATATCTCCAGGAAAGGTAATGGGCTCACATTCTTTCCAGGGTGCAGAGGCCCCTTGTGGACTTGGCCTTCCATCTCTCCAGAAAACCCTGCTCAGTTCCAAACCCTGGCTGGTCCCCACGAGGAGAATCACAGCCCACCCTCGGTGTCACTGACCAACCCCTGGCAGACAGCAAAGGCATCGAAAACATGGCTCTGGCACAGGGTGAGTCTGTGGGTGGGGTTATTTCACTAGTGGAAAATGGGCTAACAGTTGCCAGTTTGAGTTTAAGGCATTTAAAGGATAATAATAAATGAGTTGACAACACATTAGTCATTAATACCACAGAAGTCTAAGAATGACTTAGATTTCTTAGATCCCTGTGAATTCAGCCTTGAGTGTCCCAACCTGCCACAGGCAAAATGGTGCATGTCCCATTTCCGTTTTGGGGCCGGGCAGGGGTGCGGGATGGCAGCGGGAAGCACTCAAGAGATCTGGGGTCCCACAGCTCAATGTTAGACCACAGATTTTCGGAATCTACGTGCATAACCCTTAGAAGGTGGATTTATAATCATTTTAAATTTCAATCAACACTGAAATGCTAGCATCTCTATTCAAGATGCCCATGGGCGTCCCGACCAGACTGCATCTGCGAGGTTTGTAGAGCAAGGGGTTAGGTATTTCCGTGCCAACCAGTGGAGGTCAGTGTTGAGTCACTAATCTCTCGTTTCAACCGGATGCAGAAGTTACCAAGGCAGACAGGTTCTCGCTCAGAAAGCAGGCAGAAAAAGGGCACTCAGAGATGAAGACGATGGGACCGTGACGCACGGCGAAGCGGGAGCGGCAGCTCCGGGCTGCCGCGGATGGTCGTGCGCAGGGGCTGGTGCCACGGGGCAGCCTCAGGAAGAGGTGCTGTGTAGCGAGAGGGCGACGGAGGGGTGACCCTGTGTGCACGCAGCCTCAGCGACTGAGAGCTGGCCCCATCTTTGGAACGGACCGCTCCCCAAATTCCTCTCTGCTGAGAGGTCCTGGGACCCAAAAGCGGTGTCCTGGTCTCTTGCTGTCTATGTGAGTTTTTAAAAGTGAGGAAAGGCTGCAAGATGCTTCCCAGGAGTATAGGGAACTTTTCGCAGGCAACATGTTCTCAGGGTCACGGTCCTTGTTACCGGGATGTTTACAAAGCCTCCTCCATCATTCATTCCGAAAGGAGACTCAACCCCATTCTGGCTGCTAGTGGTGACTCGGGGGGTTGGGGGGTGCCTATTAATCTCTAGACACTGCACAAGCGGGAAAACTTGCAGGAGGAGTTTGAGTTTGGGGTTTTACATGTCAGAATGAACCCACTCACATCAGGAAGACAGAAAACTCCATGGGACCATGGAGAGCTCACTTCTCTCCTCCCTTAGGGTCAGTTTTTGCTCCATCATTTGAGAATTTGAGGGTATAAAGAACTGAGGAGTATTTGTCCAAATGGAATACTTAAGCGGCTGGGGGTTCACTCGGCATGGTTATTTTGATCTTCACTATTAAAGTGATGTGGCTGAAGGGGGTGGGCCGAAGTGCAGTAAAACCCTGCATTATATGCTTTAATTTGACATCCCTGTTGACAGTGGTTATATTTTCAGATGCTTATGTTCTTCATCAAAGGCACCTAAGGAGACTGGAGGCCCCTCTCTCTGTTAATGCCTTGGGGGGGGGGTAGGTAGCAATTCGTGACATAAAATTCTACTTGATAGAGCACTCTATTTCTCCGAGTGTGTGATTCCTGTTCACAGCTCTGATGAGCAAAGGACACCTTTTGAAATCGAAGGAGATGGAATGTTTTCTTGGCTTCTGAGTTTGCTATTTTTCTTTACATTTCTATGTTTCTTATTTAAAGATTTTCAGCTTCCTTTTTACACTCCATCCACCAGGGCTGAGCCCTAGTCATAGATACTTCTTTTCTGAGACAAGTACCATGTACTTTGGTTACCAGAAATGTCTCTGACCACAGCCTTCCATGCTTCTATGCCCTCACTCACATACTTTCTATTTGTCACACTCCTTTCCTTGTGTTCTTCACGGTCTGCCACCCTCCAGATAGTCATCTGTCCCGAATGGTGAAACCCGATTCATTCTTCAAACCTAGTTCAAATGTCACCTCCAGCATAAAGCCTTTAACGCCCTTTGCCAATCCTTTTTTTCCCAGGCAAAATTAATCTTTCCTTTCTCCACCCCCCCCCCCCAGAGTGTTACATGTATTACATACATTTTGATCATATATACACACAAATGTGTGGACATTAAACAGCTAAATAGCAAAACTTCAGCAAAGTAGGAGAGAGACCATCAAAAGCCCTCGATGCTGCCATATGAAAATAGAGAAAATGCCATGCAGAAACCACAGAACAAATGACTCCAATAAGCGGAGAGGAGAGGAGATAGCTTTTCTAGATAGTCTCTACAGAGAAATTTTTCCAATTGCTGTCCCCATATCAGAAGAGACTATCATGCCACTGTCTTCCACAGTAGTACAGACATAAGACATTTTGTGGTAGTCACTTTATAAACTTCCTCTCAGAGGAGACTCAAGTCTCTTCACATTTCTGCATTTGCTTGGATCTGTGCAGTATCAGCTAGGAGTGGAAATAGCTAGTGCTACTGAAATGTAGCTGTTAAAAAATCTAAACTTCAGAGTCTAAGCTGTAATGTGAGACTTTCTACAATTGAGAGACTGAATTCTTTGTAGTTAATAAAATCACTCTGATAATAACTAATCTCACCAATTCACCATGTGAAGCTGGGACACAGACCAAAATGGAACAGACAGTAACATCAGCAAAAAAACACAAGATGGTGAAGCCAAATATAGGAATCTAGACAGGGATGAGGCAAAGGTTTACATGTTTATCCACAGTGCAGATTTTATCAGTTCATTAGAGAAGAGGAGCATTTAGAGAATCCAGCCTGTGATCATCTCTGTGTGATTTGGGGGCTGGGTGCATGCATGCATGAACACGTGTGTGGTAGGATAATATTGTTACATCTTGACCTATCTCTTGCCCTTCCCCCAGCCAGGCAGAGCTCACTGTTTGTGGTTTACTGACTCAGAGAAAGGGTGTGTTAACCAAAACCTGAGAAAGGGGAGCCCCTTCTGGCTTTTGAGTTTAAAATAAAAGCCCCTCCAAAAAGCAGGGGTGATTAAAAGCAAAAGCAAAGATACCAGCTTCCAAGAGAAAGGTAGCTCCCCAGCTTGGGTGAACGAGATGTAGAGGAGGAGCGAGGAGGGCTCGGACAGCTAGCTTCCTGCAGGTGGAGTGCAGTGGAGAGGACGCCCACACAGGGCTGCTCTGTGCTCTCACAGCTCCATGGAGTTCCCAGCGCCCCACTGCAGGGAGTGACTAGTAGAAGGGTCCTGCTCATAGGTGCTGCCGTGGCCTGGAAGTAGGGATGGAACTGAACAGCCCCCAAGGCTTATTCATGCCCTGGTGTAGTTTGGGAGCAGCCAGATGTCTCCCACGAGCTCCAGAACGGCCCAGGAATAGCGTGAGGATGCCCCAGGCCCCACACATGTGATGGAGGGACTGTGGACTGGTAACCATCCCAGTGGAAGCCTGCATTGTTGGGAGACAGCGAGAAGCAGCACTCCGGGAGAGCTGGTCCCCTTGCCCGACCCCACACTGCTCTGGGTATATGGTTTGCCTGGGTATCAGTCTGGATCCCACTAGCTGAAAGGGGAACCAAAAATATAAGAAGACTTCCTTTTTGCACAGCTGATTTTGCAATGGGTTTGTGGGTTTTTTTGCTTTTGTGCAATCGCTTGATTCTTCATCTACCCACTTGTTACACTGAACTCCTCAGGCATCGTCGTCTCCCTCAGCCCAAGCGGTGTGGCCCAGACAGGGGTCTGATAAGCATTTGCTAGGTGAATTAAAGAATGTACCTAAGGGTAAGCGGCAGCAATTCATTCTTACAACTCTTTTGTGTGCCGTAGATTCTGGCAGATTTGGGGGCATAGAATCAAGGCACAACATTCAGTGAGTGAATGAACAGTGTGTTGAAAAGTGAGATGAAATATGAGACACCAAAGGGCCGCTCAGTGAATCTGCCTGCTCTGCGCGTGCTCCTCGGTTACGTGTCTAAAGGTCTTCTCCTATCTTTTCCTGCCCTGGGAGTGAACAATTGCTATTGAACTCAAGACCTAGCAAGCAACACACATGCTTTTTAACCACTGCTGAGAAGATACTAACCCTAGTCTTTTCTGTCTCCCATTCCTACTCAAAAATCTTTCTGATTCCTGTATGAAAATGTAAAACCTTGCAAAGGAAAAAAGACTGCGTACTGAAGTGTTGATTAAAGCCTCCAAAGTTTGGTGCATGGCTGCTGGGTCTGGAATCCTTGCTGCATTAGCATGTTTCAGAGAAAGATTAGGTTTTTCTCAAGATTGACTCTGGCTGAGTTCCTTTCTTATATCCACTTCCTCAGTGACTAAGCTTCCTGCCCTGGGATTCAGGCTGGGATTCTTACCATGGGGCCCCAGTTTCCAGGAAGATGAATCCAGGCACACTTTTTAATGCCAACTGCTTCCCTTGGGTTGAGTCCAGGGTCAATACCTACTCTGGACCCGGCCCGCATGTCCCAGAACAACCAGCTCCAGCTCCCATGCTCTGTGTTCAGGTCTTACCTCCCTGCAAACTGGATCACGTCCCACATCAATTTCAAAACCTGGAATGGATCGCATTTTCATTTGCAGAATTTTCCTTCTGCTGGTATGGCACACATTTTGTTCAGTGGGTTGGTCAGGAGCTAACTGCTGCAACAACCTGCCCCCAGTGTGTGCTGGCTCAACGTGACGCATTTTACTTCCTGCTCACAACACAGTTTCAGTGTGGGCCAGAAGAGGGGCTGGGGTTCTGCTCCTTGGGGTCTTTTAGGGACCTGTTTTCCTTCCATCCGGTGGCTCGTCCTGCTCTAGGTCTTCATAGACTTCGTCATTCAAACAAAGGGTAGTGGAAGAGCAAGGTCTGGGCATAGGAGGTTTCTATGAGCCAGACGGACAGCGGCATTCACATCCATTGACCAGAACTCAGCTACATAACCACCCCGAATGGAATATGTAGTGTGACTGTGCGCTGAGAGAGGAGAATACACATTGGGCGGCACTAAACGGAGTCACCATTGTGTGACTTTCTCCACTGAAGATGCAGACTTCCTGAAACTTTAAGGCCAAAAGCGTCTGTTGGTAAGACAAATTATACACTAACTAGATCTGGTACAGTCAGTGATCCGGCCTAACTCTTCTTTGCAGTCACACTTTTTGAAACTATGAGAATAGAGAAATGAGTGAGCATAGATCAATCATAGTAATCATACTAAATTATCTTCAATTTCCTGTTTATGGACCTGACCTCAATTCTGTAACTTGCTTTAAAATAATTTCAGTATAAGTTAACATTTTATATTGCTGATTAAAGAACATTTAAATAGCATTTGCTTTTTATCAATGACTTCAACAGGAACTCAGATCTGTGTAACACACATATAGTATGGAGTGGTTCAACATGGGGGTTTTTAATATCTTAACTAACACTTTAATTGGGAAACACTGGAGAAAAGCAGTCTAAGTATCACGCTCCCTCCCAGTCTGGCCTCCACCTGCCCCCTTGGCATCAGCCCCACCGCTCTCTCCCAAGGAAAGGACTCACATCTGGAAACAGGATAATACAGGTGAGGGGCAACATTTCCACCCTCCATTTTCTGGAAGATGCATTTGTTGACTGAGATGCATGTGCATGGGTGCAAGGTGAATTTGTGTCTCACCTCACTGCAGTCCCTAGGCTCATAGTCAAGAGGGTCTCTTTGGTTTAAAATATATATTATCCACTTTCAGGAGCTGGTTTTCTTAGGTCAGCCCCCTTCTTGGGAAAGCACACATAGATTTCTTACGGGTGATGACACATGTCCAGCTTCGGGTCAGTAATGGTAATTGGCAAAGCCAGCCAAGGATGTTACAGCTGGGGATCACTTTGTGCAGTTTTTGAAACCAGACCCATGGGTGACAGAATATTTAATTCCTAATTAATGGAGAGCATGTGCCGGCTCAGTGTTCACCAAGTATTGTTTTTGGTAACCATATCCTCAGTTCCCAGCCAAGCTTGTCAGTTTGCAGATGTGGGCTTTAATCCCAAAGGGGTTTGTGCGTGACCATTGTTTGCAGGGATAAGACTGGGTGTGCATCCTGTATTTGACACTTTGAGACCTGCATGCAGTTCAGTGGGACTATTAAATAATGGCCACACCAAAGGTTGTTGTGAGGTTGGATGAAGTCATGCCAAGAAAGCCTGCTCTTTCTTTTTGAACACAAGTCCAGTACGATAAGCAGGTCCTGCAGCTCGAAGTGCAATTCCATCTAGAAGCAAGTCAGCCCCGTGATCCTCATGGAGAAAGAGCTAAGCGTTTTCACTGGGTGCCAGTGGCAGGCAGTCTGAGGAGGTGGACAGGACACAGGACAGGGGCCAGAAGCCTTGGGTTCTAGACCTAGTTTGGCTCCAATTCAACTGTGTGAATTTGGGGGAGTCACCCCTTCAGCTTCCTTGTTTGTAAAATAGAGTTTAAAGGACATAATTCTTGCTCCAGGTGCCTCCCAGGGCTTGTATCAGACTCAAAGGTCACAATGATTGTGATTTCATCATGACTGTCAATCACTTCATGTCAAGCAGGGTCCTTTCTACTCAACTTTCAAAAACACCCAAACTCTGATGCCAAAGGTCTATGTGGTATGAGACATTCACTCAACAAATATTTACTGATCTTTGCCTTGTCAAGGAGCTGGGGTTCAGCAGGGAGCATGGAAGGTGGTTAAGAGTGTATAAACAATAAGAAAGTTAACAAAAAAATAAACTAAATGATTGCAAATACTAGTCCCCAAACTAGGCACTGTGAAGAGAGTGAGCAGGGAGAGAGGGGGCCAGCTTATACTGGTTGGTTAAGGAAGGCCTTCCTAAGGAGGGGACATCGGAGCTGAGATGCAAAGGAGGTATTGGGATATCAGGCACCTTATAAACAACAGAATGACATAAAAAACGATTTGGCAAGCACCATTCACAAATTTTGGTTAAATTCCTCTCTTGGAAGTGGGTACAGAAGCAGGTGGGACGATGAAAACAAGAAACGGCTCAAGAAAGGAAGGCCCGCAGGCCCCCAGGAGAAAGGTTTCTTGCCTCGCAATTGGGCTGTTCTCTGCCTGCCTCTGTGTGATTATCTAAGTTATGGCCTTGCTTCTGTTTCTCTCCATCCAAATATCCTGCTCCTTCTGCTTTTCATCTCTCAGTTTTTATTTATTGTGGCAAGATCGTGATACATTGAAAAACATTTTTAAGAAATGGCCCGTAATTCTCTCTCTCTAACACAGACGTTCGCGTTCTTCTCAGGTCCCTTCTATTCTGATGTGCCTTGTGCGTGTTACTGCTTAGGATCCGACGCTCTGAGGGGTGTGAACTGCCACTCCGAAGCAAAGAGAAACGACTGCTGGCCCCGCTGGCGGCCCACAGAGCCCTCCTGCCCTGGTGGCATACTAAAGTGGTGCCACCTTTCCCATGGGGCACGTGGGGCACAGAGGTTTGGAACTAAAATCTCTCTCTCTTCATTAATGCTGAGGTCACCAGATAGGCCAGCATACGCCCTCCAGAGAGCCACAGGCCATGTTTGGGATTTTAGAAGAAGACATGTGTGGGCATTAAGTTCCATCTGGAGAAAAAAGTGATTTCCCCAGTCTGAGTGGGACTTCTGTCGAAACAGGCTGGAAACCTCCAGGACCAGTGAGAAACATGAGCTTTGTTAAGGAAGGCCCCACCCACTCACACCCATCCTGTCCTGGTTAGGGCCGCTGTGTCCGGCCCCGCTGCATGCAGCCTGTCCTGTGGGGACGTGGAGGCCAGGCCCTGAGGACAACCTCCCCGCCTCCACCCTGACACATGGGCATTGCTAGGTGCACTTGCCCCGACCCACAGACTCAGGGTGACTTCGCCCGCAGTGACCAGGGAGCTGCCAGGCGCTGCTCTGAGGGCCAGTACGTTACCTTTTTCAGTCCCGACAAGCCAGCAGGGCAGGTGCCGACAGAAAAACCATCCAGAACAGAAGGATGGCAAACGGGTGCGTGACGGGGCCTTTCAGGGGAAAGGGAAGGCTGCCCAAGGATCTCCCAGAGGAGGGTCCTCCAGGTTTACCAAAGTCCTAGTAAACCTGAAGGTTTTGATCTAGGCAATTTACAAATAATCTCTTATGTGTGAAACACATAATCCCAGTGATCTGTGGGGTGCTGGACTTCACCCAGGTTTTATCTAACCCAACAATCTTATCCTAATATTTCATAACTGAATTGTCTAAATACACTAGCTTCTCAGATGCTTTTTGGACCAATCATATCTTATTAGTAATTTCATTATTAAGACTAAAAATAAATGATTTTATGTTTTTTGAAAAAATCATCTTCATTTTAGAAATGAAAAAACTGAGGCACAGAGAAGTGTTTGATGTCCTCAAAGAGCCGTAACGAAACACTAGTCACCAGTGAGCACATCTTCACTCACGACCCTTTCATCCGGTATCTCTGACACTGTGGGGAAGTCAGGGTTCCTATGGCCAGGATCCTCACTGAATTTAAACCACCTGATGATGTAACTGGCCTGTTGCTAGGCTACCACTTCCACAGCTTTAGGCAATAAGCTATTATTGTGCTATATAGAGAGCTCAGCCCAGGGCTCTGGGCGGAGGCAGAGACGCTGGTGCTCCACCTGCCGCTGGGGGAACAAGCCGGGTAATAAACCCTTTCACCCCAAAGAACGTTCTGCTGTCAATTTCTCTGGTCACATTGAATCCATAGCGAACTTGCCCAGGGCTAAAACCCATTGGCAAGATAGACACCCTCCCTCTCATCTCTGCGAAGCGTCTCACATCCGTTGTCTCCTGGGCCCCGACCCTGCCACAGCTCCGTTGACTTCATCACCTCGCTCGACGATGGCATGGCTTCCTCACCTCCTGACAGTAATGACCCCAGTTCCCAGAGAGCGTGCTTCTTGAGGCAAAATGTGTATTCCTTGCCACACTCTTGGCCCATCGCAGAGGACTCAAAACATGGTTTTTGAATAAAATGTGACACCCCCCCCCCACCATATACGCGATCTCCAGATAAAAGTTTTTTCAAAGAGGCAACCACTGGTTCCTACTGTCCTGGGCGGCCTGGAACTCTCGGCCCCACCATGGCTGCATGCGCAGATCCTCCCTCTCGAGCCCCTGGCCACTGAGTCCTTCCGTCAGGTTTCCATTAGGATCTGCCCCAGGCTCCTGCAGGGCGGGGGGCCTGCTCCCATTCACAAAGTCATGGTTGGTGCCTTAGTGGCTCTGTGCAGTCATCTTCAAATTGTGTTCCGTAGGACACACTGGTCCTGGCCGCTTAGGAAAAGGTACTTCTGGTAGCATAACTTTTAAAAGGCTCTTTAGAGGATCAGAATATTAGCACTTTAAAAGCTCTGAAAACACTGTCATCAGATGTAGTTGTTTACCTTGAACCAGTCTGATCAGGTGGCAGACGCTGATTCTGTGAATGGAGGGGGCTGACTCAGTTGCCTCCCACTTCACTCCCCTTTACTGTGTGTCTGCCTCTATTTGCTACGAACTACATTTCCCAGGACTCCCTTGCAGGCTGGAGGCACATACCCTACCTGTGACCACCAGAGGGGTGCCCGGGTTCCCTGGGGGAGGAAGCACACCGGGCGGGGTGGAGGATCGCGCCTCTTGGTCAGCCTGGAGCTGCAGGTGTCTGGCTTCCTCAGGGGGCTCGGGCAGGCGCCTGGGGTCCAGCCTCCAGGGCCATCGTTGCCAAGTGACAGGCCATGGCAGGAGCGAGGGCGTTCCTACGAGAGGAGCGTCTCCGTGTGGATGGGTGCCACCTGTCACTGGCTCTGGCTGAGCGACATGCAAGGCTGCTCCCAGGGTATAATAATAGTGAGGAGGATGGTAATAATCATTCCCTTGCTACTTAAACCTGAATACTTGTGGATACCTCATAAAACTAGTGGTTCCAGGAGGACAAGTTTGGAAATGCTATTCTTCAAAAAAGGGACTCAGAGAGACTCCAAACCTTAATCCACAGGCATACAAACTCCTGGTGGGAATTTCCCCTTCTGTGCCAGGCCCGTGGGTCATGAGGAGGGAGGACAGTGGCTGTGGCTGTGTTATTTTCCATCTCTGGACCTGCATCTACAGTTTCATGAGAACATTGGCTGAACCAAGCATCTGTTCCTTATCTCATATCCTGCTAGGTCCTCACGAGAAAATACAAAGTAAATGGCTTGATTTCCCATTGGACTAACAGAAGGCTAGAGATTTATGTGTGAAATCATTAGGGAAAGGAAAATGGTATAAAATTAAGTACCACATTTTGAGGGTTAATATATTGAACTTATTAAACACATACATTATAAAGCAATTCCTCCATTATCTAGGATTTTTTTCCCCTAAATTGTGACCCATGAGCCAAATTTGGTCCATAGGGATGTTTTATTTTGTCCACACAGGGCTATGTTGAAGTGAATTAGTTGACATTTGCAAAACTGGGAGATTTTTACCTTAAAAAGTTTATCCATGTTGTAGAATGTCAGAATTTCATTTCCTTTTAAAAACTGAATAATACTCCACTTTCTCTCTCTCTCTCTCTATATATATACACACACACATACACACACATACATATATATCTAATATATATATTATCTATCTAATCTAATACATATATATTTAATATATATATATATTATCTATCTGATCTAATATTTACATATGTATGTATTACCTGGTAGATACCACATTGTCTCTATCCATCCATTCACCCATCAGCGAGTGGATGTTTGGATGTTTCCACCTTCTGGCTATTATGAATATTGTTGCTATGAATGAATATGGGTGTAAAAATACCACTTCAGCTCCCTGCTTCCAGTTCTTTTGGATATATACGCAGAATTGGAATTGCTGGATCAAATGGTAGTTCTATTTTTGATTTTTTGAGAAAAACCACACTGTTTTCCACAGTGGCTACACTATTTTACATTCCCACCAGCAATGCACCAGGATCCCAGTTTCTCTACATCGCTTTCAACACTTACTTTTTTTATTTTTATAATAGTCAACTTAATGGATGTGGAGAAGCATAGGTTTTAATGATTATTTAGGAACAGGGATGAAGATCTTGGATCCATAAGAGGCTCAAAACTTCCTGTAGAGCCAGTATTCTGAAATGGCTGATCCCTCCCTAAAAGGGAGGATTATAAATGTATCTACCCATTGGCCTAAGGTGTCAAGGAAGATTGTTTATTTCAGTCTGGATTTTGGTTGGGAAAAAGTTCACTAAGATACAGGAACCCTGAAGCTAAGAAATCAGTTTAAAAGTACCTGGACCAGTGACAACACTGGATATTCTGGCAATAAAGTGAAAAACCTCTTTGCAGGCCTTTACCCTTTACCTGGAATCACAAATCAGTTTTGCAGATAAAACTCAGAAGAACATAGGCTCACAATCCAAATTCAAGTCAAAAACTCAAACACATAATGATACAGTCCTCAGTGAGTAGAAGTCACTGAGCAGAGAAGTAACTTGATTTGATCCTCTGGGATGCACAGATAATACAACAACTCCAAGATAGAGGTTATAAAATCAGTATGGTTGAAATGATGAGGAACTTCAAATGGAATTAAAAGCATAAGAAAAGACAAGGCCATTGGGAAAAAATGGCTGATGTGAAGAAGATCGAATTTCTGTAAATGAAATACACAGCCATTGAAATGAGAAACTCAATTGACAGATTAAATAGTCACTGAAACAAAGCCAGGGAGAAATTTAATGCATGGAAAGATATATGTGATGAAATTATCCAGACCATACACAGAGAGAGAAAACAGATGAAAATTATGAAAAAGAGGGTGATGGCAGAATGGAACGCTTGGACACTTTCCCGCCAAGAACAATTATAAACTCTGGGAAAAAAACAAACAAACAACTGGAAAAAGAACAAAAGCTGGCAGAAAGTGGTGGGGATTTGATCCTCACTGAGTGAGACCCACATTCACATGGTTTTTCCCCTAAGGGTACTCCCAGGTCCATCAGAGTGTAGCAGACAGAGCTGAAGAAGAAGTAGCAGTCTTACAGGATTGAGGAATCAGAAGATGGAGTTTAGGACTGCCAGAGAGGGCAAAATTGAGGGGAAGGGGACGGAATTTCAGAAAGGAAGAAGTCACATAGGAGAGTCCCAAAATCTGTACAGAGACTCCACTCAAAGAATTGGCTGATCCCCAGACTGTGCATGCATAGGGCGGGACTCCAAGATGCCGAGGGAGAAGCAAAAGGGAGAAAACTGAAGAGCTGAGTAGAGATTCCAACAGTTGCCTGTTGTAGGTATCGCTTGAAATTCAAGTCCTTTCAAGTTAAGCAGATTTGAAAAATGCCTCAAGCTTTCAAAATTAAAACCCCAAAACTATGCTTTAGGACTTAGGACTAAATGATTTACCCTAGGCCAGTTGCAAAACTGAAACAGAACCATCGTAACAAAGACTAAAACCAAGTCTTCATAAATCAGGGTCACTGCTAGCAATTTAACTGCCTTCTAAAACTAAAAGTCAACACTTTTTAAAGAAAAATGAATCCAGGGTCTCTACAAAGTGTCACCCATAACATCTACTGTAAGCAATAAAACAAAGCAATTTACTAGTCATGCAAAAATACAGGAAAATGTGACACACAGTCAGGAGAAAAGTCAACCATAGAAAGAGACCCATAGACTAACTCAATGAAATTAGAAGGTAAGTACTTTAACATAATTATGGTAGATATGTTAATGGATTTACGAGAAAGCATGGGTATAGTGAGTGGACAGAAGGGGAATGGTATAAATTGAAAAAAGAAACAAATTTAAATCCTGGAACTGAAAAGCACAATATCTGAAAAGAATTCATTTCCTAGGTTTACAGTGTAATATGTACTGAAAAAGGAAGGAGCAGGTGACCCTGAAGACTGGTCAATAGAGATCATTTAAGCCAAGGATAGAGAGAAAGAGAAAGAGATATTTTAAAATGAACAGAGCTTCACTGAGTTGTGGGACTGTCTCAAGAAGTCTAACACACAGGTAAGAAGAGGAGAGAGCAAAAATGGAGTGGGAAAAAATTATTACAACTCTATTGGTTGAAAATTGTCTAAATTTGATTCAGAACAGCAACTAAGCCATCCATGAAGTTCAGCAAACCCTAAACAGGATAAGGGCAAATAAAATTATGCCTAACCACATTGGAGTCAAACTGCTGAAAACCAATGAGTAAGAGCAAATCTTAAAAGCATCCACAGAAAGGAGACACATTATATAAGGGAGAATAATTATATGCATGATGGATGACTTCCCATAAGAAAAAATGAGGCTAGAAGGCATGGAATTATATCTTTAAAGTGATGAAAGAAAAACATTGCCAACTCAAAATTCTATAAACAGCAAAAAAAAACTTAAAAGGGCAAGTACAATAAAGACATTTTTAGATAAATGAAAGTTGAAAGAATTTGTTGTCAGCAGACCCACACTACAATAAATTCTCAAAGATCAGGCTGAAGAAAAATAATACCAGATGGAAATTCAGAGTTACAGGGAGATGAAGAACATAAAAAATGGCAAAATATTTGAGTAAATATGAAAAATATATAGGACACAGAACTGAGTATAGAAATCTTTTAGAGAATCAAAAGTTTGTCATTTATATTTTCACATTAAGAAATCTCTGACTATTTGGTATTTACTTCTGGGTAGATGTGATCAAAGCAGGCATGTCTTCTCCATCCATCCTTTCCTTGTGAAGGTGACCTTGGAAGCATGTGCCCTGGTCAGTGTGGGTACTAGATGGAGGGAGGCTATGTGAATCACACTGGACCCACCCGAAGGAGAAATAAAACCTGTATTGTGTTATGAGAGACCATGAAAGAGAATTTTCCACCATGACTCCAAAATGTCCTTTTCTCCAAGAATTGTGCCCCTATCCATTTAACCACTAACAACTGTTCCCCTCCATTCCCATTGATAAAATCCTAAATGTCCAAACCATGGCTGCTAACCCACAAAAACAATTCATCTCTTTTCTGAAAACTCTCCTTAATTCTACTGTTCCTGAAAGTGGCTAAACTTTAGCAGATCCCCTCTTGATGAAGTCCGATAACACATTCTGCCTTTTCCAAGTTAGAAATCCCAGGTAGAAACATATTTTGCTTGGAATTTTTGGATAAATAATTCTGCTAATGGTGTTCTGGTTGCCTTTTTTCTGTAGTGTCAAGTATCAAGATTTCAGGTTCATTTGTTATTGCATCATAGTCTAGCTTATACTGACTAACATACTGACTAAATTAAAAAATGTTGGAACATTTTATTAAACTTAAGATTCATCACATCTAAAATCTTACCTGATTAGGTTATAGGAAATACTTAAATGCATGTGAAGGTTTGTCATTAGGCAATTCAAGTACTTAAAAGTGCATACATTCATAAATGAATCCAAAATAGTCAAATGTATTTAATTATTTTGGTTTAGAAGATGAGGCCAAATATTATTCAAGGTACCCTTAACTGAGATTATTAAAGTTTGCTAGGCTTATAAATAAAACAGTACAAGTTATAAGGTGTGCTCAAAAGTTTAAGAATGAATTGCATTTTAAAATATGACTCTAGTAAATCTATCATTGCTTTTTATAAATCAGTCCAAGCCCTGAAAGAGCTTCCTGTGCATAAAAACTACATTCAAGCCTTCATGTTTAGCCAATTGACGGCTGACTAGTAAGACTGTTTTCATCACTGTTGGTCCTACCCCAGCCCCTCCGTGATGAAGGCTGAATGACAATAAGCCCCTACATGCACATGGCACTCCACAGTGTACAAAGCGCTTTATAAAGATCTCTACCCTTGCCCATTAACCTTCACTACAGACTGGAGTTCTTGTTCCTGTCACATATTTTATTTCATCCCGTTTGCACAAATGGAACCTACTCATATACTTATAAAGCTTGGACAGACCTGAGAGGTCACTGGGTTCATTACACTCTTTCAGTAGGTGAAGGGACTGAGACTATAACAGTTAAATGATTTTACCAAAGCCACACAGCTAGTTGGGGTAAAGTCAGTCAGGTTTTTTGTTTGTTTGACTGTTATTTTTTACTTCTTAATAATGCTAAATCCAGTTAAAAGATTGGGCTTTTAGTGGAAAATATGTTTATGGCAGATAGGGAGAGGAGGGTGGATGGGGAATAAATTGACCCTTGTCCAAAAGCAAGTGTTTACAAAAAAGCTCAGATTTGCTTGTGGTATCTAATTATTGCATGAGTCCCTGTGCCCTAGTAAGACACTCTCCATTATGAATTGCACATTATAATATTCAGGAGTGAGGGATGTGGGAGGCAGCCTCTACGATGGTCTCCAATAACCCCTGTACCCTTGTGTAACCTCCTCCTCCTGCGTGTGGGCTGGACTTAGTGACTTGCTTCCAGTGAATAGAAAACAACAGAAGCAATGGAGGGTTTCTTCTGAGGTTAAGTCATAAAAAGACCATGGTGTCTGTCTGAGTATTCCCTCTCTGTCTCTCGGATCTCTCACTCTGGAGGAGGCCAGCTGCCATCAGCCCTGTGGAGAGGTTGCATGGCAGGGGACTGAGGGGGGCCTCCAGCTAATCGCCAGTGGGAAGCAGAGGCCCTCAGGTTACTGCCCACAGGAAAGTGAAGCCTGACAGCCAGGCATGGAAGTGGACTCTCTCCACGGGAGTCTGCAGGTGAGACCACAGCCCCATGGGCAGCTTGACTGCAGCCTCCCAGCTAATGGCACCTGAATTCCCAGCTCAGAGTGACTGTGACATAATGAATGTTTGTTGATTTAAACTGCTGAGTAATAATAATTAATGATAACTAATACAAGGGTGAAATAAGGACAAAAAGACATCTTAGTTAACTGATCATTTTCTCACTTAGATCCATGTGTATCATAGTCTTGAAGACAAACTTTGGGCGGTTCTTAACTTTTCTTTGGCATTGTTGACAGTAAGCTCTCAAATCACAAAGTTGAAAAACTTACTGATTGGTCTTGAATGTGTTCTTACGCCCAACTGTGGCTAAAAAAAGTGTGTCTTGGTAATGAGGAAAAACACTCAGGGACCAAGTAGCTATAAATTAGTTCAGCAACTTAATTGTGTTTGTTTGGGTGCAAGGCCTAGAATCCTTCTGCAGACACAGTGGAGTTGGTACTGTTAGGTGTGAACCCCCAGCCAGGCTGGACCACTTCTCTGCTGTCTGGGGGCCTCCCCAGTGCCTGTCAGTCTCAGAAGATGCTCACTTATGCTGACATTGCATCACTTACTGGAAGCACTGAAGATATATCCCCAAAGACTCAGAAGTTCCGTTTATAGTCACATCTACCTAAGCAGGCTGCAAGTTGGAGGTTTAGAGGAAAGTAGGAGCTGCTCATAGTAACAGGAGTGGCGCTCACATATGGGAGGAGACAGGCTGGGCTAAAGCATGAGACCTTGAGTTTAGAAAGTCTAGCTCTGTGGAGGTTTGGTAGGTGGAGAAATCCCCAGGTGCCCTGTGGCTGAAATGGAAGGGATCCGTGACCACCGCGGATGCCCAACCGTAAAGCCAGGGCGGCAGATGAGGGGAGAAGAGGACAAGAGGCTTGTGATGGTGGTGATCACGTGAATCGCAGCTTCGTGTGACTCAACAGCAACTCGTATACATGAGGTGCCGGCCTGGAGGCCAGCTCGTACCCCCCACCCCAAACCCTGCTTTTTTGTTGCAGATTCCCTTAAGAAAAGCATTCAGATGGACGGCCAGAAGAGAGAGGCCGCCACAGCCTCAGGGGGCGTGTAGACGATGTCATAGGGGATTTCTCAGGATCCCTTTTTCCCCTTTGCTCTCCCCTTTCCTTTCCTCCTCTTCTCCTTTCTGCTGCTTCTTTCTCTCTCTGCCCCCCATTTTCCCTTAGAAAACGAGTGCTCGTCCAGACCACCCTCTGTTCTATGATGGGACCAAACGACTCCTCTGCAGGGGGTGGGAACCCGGGCAAGGAGGGCAAGCAGACGCTCTGATCTCTGTCTCTAGCTCTGCTAAAAGCTTTATTTCCACCATTGTGTTAGTTTAGTTCTAGGCATGGAGAGGTTAAAATCTGTTTCCCTCTTCAGCAGAGTCAAACCAACAGAAGCATGCCCTTTGTCATCAAGGAAGAGGACACTACGTGTTCCAAAAGCATAACCTACTACTGACCCAGCATGGCTTTCAAATACAGAAGAGCTCTGGGGGCCCCCTGTGAAGGGGACCGTCGAGACATTGGTCCTGGCCAGTTGTGGAACCTGTGACTGATTTCTGAAAAACAGATGAAAAAAAGTAAAAGAAACCATTTAAGAAGTGAGAGAAATACTCTGAACACACATGTGTCTCATTATTCATAAGCGTATCCTCTGTGTTACCGCCTGACGCAGCTGTATACACAGAAACAGCCCCTTTGCTCCTTCCTATGGACTCTTACTAATTTCTGTTTAGGGAAACACAAATGTTGGCGTGCTTCATCTTGAGGAACACAGTCCAGTTGGGGGTTTGTTAAGCACTAGCCAGAGTGGCCGTGCCCACCCAATACACATGTCTGTAGGCCTTTCAAAGCCTTTTGACAGGGCATCTTTTGAGCATGCCAGTTGCCATGGTCACCAGTGTGCTGATTTGCAAGGAAAATTGGAAGCTATGCTCATTGCGTCCAAAACGACATTGGGGATAAAGAGAACATGTTTGCCTCGAGCGTTGGCAATTGGGGTCTGTTAGCCTCCCGCCCACACACTTCCGTCAAACAATGTCTCATTCAACTGCACAAGTCAAAGTTTACAACTCCCATCCCTCCAGCCGGGGGAGTGTGAATGGAACCGTGTGGCTTAGAGTCACAGCACAGGCTCACAGGCCCACGGGGTCTGGTGATGCGTGGGGACAGTAGAGGACAGATAGATGGTGGCGGGGGCGCAAGCAATGACCGCCTGTGTCCCTACACCTCCTGACAGCAAGTGGTGTTTGCCTTGGGCTTGCAACACGTGGGGCTTCTTCCTCTGTAAAACGAGGGGGGAGAGAGCATCTTTGGGGTCCCTCTCATTTCCCAAATCCTGCAGTTCTAAAACATTCTCTACGCTGGTACGTTCATGTCGAATGCTCAGGCACACATATGAAGCTTTACTTTAAAAAAAAATGCTTATTGGTTTGAGCATAAATGGAAGGCCTCATATTTTCACAGGTGTTTATACAAAATCAGCACCTCCATCAGGAGTCCCCCTGCAGACAGCAGAGCTACAGCGGCTTGAGGATTAACCCCAGAAAGCTTCGGTTTCATCACCTCTGATTACTTGTCTTTGCAGTGATAATGTGATCCACTCTGAAATGACCAAAATGCTCCCTCTGGCACTTTCTGATTTTTATTTCCATTTCCTTTTGATTATGTTACATGGAAACTATGTCTGGGGGTAATGCTATAGTTTACACTCTACAGGCAGATACTTATGTAAATTAAATAGGTACCTACTTACATGGGCATGTATGTAGATATACATGTATATGGATGGAGATGTGTGTATATACAGATATATATATGTTGCTCAGTATCTGCCCTGTGCTGGCGGTTTCTACATCGCAAGAGGCTGGGTAATGCCCCCAAGGTCTTGAATCCAAGTGGCAAAGCTTGGGTTTGAATATAGATCCTTCTGATAT
The DNA here is from genome assembly GCA_032199065.1 of Smutsia gigantea. Classification (NCBI taxonomy): domain Eukaryota; kingdom Metazoa; phylum Chordata; class Mammalia; order Pholidota; family Manidae; genus Smutsia; species Smutsia gigantea. The sequence continues at coordinate 307,869 of JAVSCE010000995.1, forward strand.
CAAAACCCATTCTTTTCCTGTCTACTAGGCCGCCTCTTTTCTCCTTCCTGCCAATCTTCACTTAGAAGGCCTGGAAATGAGGGTGGGAACATAGAAGTTTATCGAAAGGGATAAATCCAAAGAAAATTTGGTATACTCAAGTAGAATTTTTCCAGAAAAAGTAGAATTACACTGATTAAAGGGTTTATATATGTATGTGCATGTAATACTGAAAAGGGACTAATATGTAGGGAGGAAAGGGAGTACCAAATGGTTAATAATTTTGTCTGTATTGAGTAAGCTAATTATTTAAATAAAATTACTGAAGTTTGAAACTTGCACATTGAATTAGGAAGCTAAATTTACCCATTGATGCCTGTGACGGGGGAATCAGAGCTGGTCTGTAGGTAAACGAAGGTAAGGTGGGTGAAGCCGACGCAGTCACACGGTTTCAACTGAACTGTGAGACTCATTTTTAACATTTGGAGGAGCTAATTTTCTTCTTTGTCATATTATTTAAGAACAAAATGAGTTAATGGATATGGAATTGGCTTGTAGAAATATTTAACCAGAGTTCATTGCTATTAAGTAAATAAATATTTGTTAGTTCTTATCAGCACTTACACGCAGCGTGTACCAGGCACTGTTCCCACAGTTTGGCTCCCCTAAGAACACCAGCACCGGGCACTGCCACTATCCGCATTGTGAGGGAGGCGAAGCAGTACCCACGTGGTGGAGCTCCGCCCTGCACACCTCGGTCTAGAAGACTGCCGTTAAGCATCACAGACCCCTAAATATATACCAGCACTGACTTTATCAGGGTTTTCAAAACATTTAGTAAATTGCTGCAGCTTTATTCACTCTAAAAAATTTGCCTTGTTGTGACTACAATGAAAGGTTTGGTTTCCTTGCTAGGGTTCTGATACCCTTCAGTTTTACATATTCTGTTTCCTACGAATTAAGATGAGAGAACAGGAAATCCACTGCTGTTCAGAGAGGGACAACCGGATGTAGGCAAATATCCATCCACCGTTCACCTTCTGCCTCTACACATTTGATTTCTCCAGACTGCTCACAGAGGCAGAGTCCCCAGTGTTGGTGGTCTTTGTTCTGTCTCCTTTCACTCAGCGTAACGTCTCCAAGGTTCATCCGCGTTATAACAAGTGTCAGAATTTCCTTCCTTTTTATGTCCAAGTAATATTCTATTGTTTGTCTAGGTCACATTTTGTTTATCCATTCATCTCTCAAGGGGCGCTTGGGTAGTTCCTGAATTTTGCCCATTATGAATAAGCTGCAGGAAACATGGGTATGCAAATATCTGTCTGAGGCTCTGTTTTTAGTTCTTTTGGGTATATAGCCAGACGTGGAATTGCTGGATCATATGGTAATCCTATTTTTATCTTTTTGAGGAAACTATACTGTTTTCCAGAGAGATTGTACCATTTAACATTCACACTAGCAATGCATACACGCCCCCATTTCTCTATACCCTCAACAACACTTGGTATTTTCTACTTTTGCGTAGTAGCCATCTTAGGAGATCTTTATCTACTTTGGGTATTAATTCCTCAGCTCTATGATTTGCAAATATTTTCTCCCATTCCATTGATCGCCTTTCAGTTATTTCTATTTGTCTTTAAACGGGCCTTAAATTTTTACAGTGTTGTATTTTAGAAAGTTCCTTCCTTGTCTAAGGCTTTTCACCCAGGCAAAGAGGTTTACTGAGCCTAATCCCTGGATGTGATGCACAATTTGTGAAATTGTTAGACTTTTGCAAGCTAGACTTTAATCAGTCAGGATACAATGGGAGACAAAGATCAGATCAATGATAGTAACATGATAGATAGTATCAATGATACTGTCAATGATAGAATGACATCAGTGAATCAGTGAATGATACTATCAATGACAGTAACTCTGCTGTAACAGCAGCAGAGTTCACGAGTTGTAACAGACTAGTTGCAACCAGTACATTTTCTTGTATGGCCCTTTTCAGAGTTTACTAGCTCCTGGTCTCTACAGAGTGAATTCAACACAATGCGAATCATTAAGCGGGTGAAAAGGCAAAGGGGGGAAACGGGGATAAAGCAGAGATAGTAACCACAGCTGTCATCACTAGGGCTGGCAAACAAAAGGAAGAGGTTGGGATCATTAACATTTGGAAGGTGGGAAGAAGGGCTTGTGGTGCTGGTTCACACCTTAGCTGATGCCCAGGGGGGTGGTGACAAAGCCAGACATAGGAGGTGGGGACAGCAGATGAAATACCGTTGCCACAGAGAAGAAGCCTTGTAGTGGATGCTGGTGAGGCACAAGCACCTGGGGAAAAGCATCTCTCTTCCCTGTAGCTTTTCCATCTGCCTCTGGCTGGCCCATTGGCAGAGCTGTGATGGGCAAAGGAGAAAGTGGTTTCCTCAGTGTTCCTCCAGGGGCTCTAAGAGTGCAGAGGGTGGAAAATGGCTTAACAGCAGCCTTTTCAACTTGCCATTGTCAGAAGGGAGGAGCCTTTGTTCATTGTTGTAACCCCAGAAACTAGTACAGTGCCAGCCATATAATAAGTGTTGAGAAACATTTGCAGAATGAAAAATGAATGGACCTGGAAAACAGAATTTTAGAAAGGACATATAATGATGTCATGCTTGAGTTTATTGCTTTGCTCTTCACTCACCTGGGAATTTAATCATATTTTAACTTTTAATTGCTCTCAATATGAATTTCCAGCACCAAACCTCACTTATTACAGTGGTTTCCATTTACTAGGCAATTATGTTGCATTAAAGGTTCAACATATATTTAATTCCTTTCAGACGTCCTGCAAGTTAACATATCCTTATCCCCATTTTACTGATGAGAAAACTGAGGCTTGGAGGTTGAGCAATGTATTCAAGATCAGCCGCTAGCACGTAACAGAACCAGGTTTCAATCTTACGTCTGCTTATCTCCGGAGGCTACCCTCTTAGCCACTAGCCTCACAAACTCAGTTCTTTCACACAGTGCTGACCGCTGTTTTTAAAGACATCCGCTGGGCCACCGTTCAGCCTTCTTTTCTGCCTCAGCTGCCCTGTCAGTCAACCTGGCACTCTGAAACATAACTGAATGATCACTCTGGAGCCCTTTAAGTAGGACCTTTTTGCCCCCTTTTACCTTTTAGAATGACTCTACTAGGGCAGATTGTATCCTGGATGACCCTGAACCTTCAAACCCCGATTTGCCAGCTGTGGAGTTCTTTCTCACCCCCATGAGAAGGCCTCGTGGTCTAAACCGATGGCTGGCAAACATTAGCCCGTGGGTCTCCCATAAGTACTGTTTTGTGAATAATGTTTTAGTGGGACATGGCCTGACTCATCCTTTTATGTACTGTCTATGGCTGTTTTCACATGACAGCAGAGTTCACGAATTGTAACAGACTAGTTGCAAGCAGTACATTTTCCTATATGGCCCTTTTCAGAGAGTTTACTGGCTCCTGGTCTGTACAGACCAATGATCTGGTTGATCTCCCACACACCTCATCAGTGTTTGCAACTGCTTCATCTCCATACTTGGGGGCTGTGAGTTTCTCCTCAGTCATCACCCACCTAAGGAGAACGGCTGCAAACTGCACTAAAAACCAACCCTAGACTTTGAATCCTGTGTGGCTTCCTGTGTTAGCCTGGAAATGGTGTTCCCCTCTCCAAGAAATAGGCACTCTTTGAGCAAGTGGAAGGTGTTGTCTGATCTTTAAAGCATCTGGGCGATTATTTAAGTCATTATAGTGTTTCTTTAAATGTTAATAAAAAAGCAAAAAGAGCCAGGGCCAAAGTCTTCAATTTCAAAGAGAATCATTCACATAGGAGAACAGTATACTACTCTCCACCGAATGCTTTTACATGCAAAAAAAGGCAAATTATTTTTAATCTTGCTTTTTTATCAGTTCACTCATTTTATTTTCTCAGATGATGTAAAAACACAAATATATATGCATATTCCTCTTCTTAAGCCTTGAAAAATCCCTTAACTTCCCTGCCAGTTCTACAAAGGGACAAACATTATTTCACCTATTTTGCCAATGTAGAAAAATGGAGATTGTGAGAAAGTACATTTTAAGTATATGAAGTACATTTCTTTGAACATCCTAGGGCAAAGTAAATACTGCTTAAATTCACTTAACTGAGTAGATGTACTCATGAAATTGTGTGGAAAGTAAACAGCTATATGTGAGATCATGATTTCCAGTTTTGGAGAGTGTAATTTTGGCTCTAATATACAATAAAATCACAGCAATGCACCAAAGAACATGCTGTGTCTGACTATTTGCATGTACTGTAAGTGTGGCTCTCCCAGGCAAACGCTAGAAGAAAAGCTCATAAAATGAACAAAGGACAATGAGTTACTGTGTTTTGGGATGCTTGCTTAATTCATACATAATTTAAGTATCTGCTCCTTTCACTGAATTCTGATGGTCTCTAATGAGATAATGCTAATTCTTTTATGATAATTGGAAAAGCACTGTTCAAAATATAAAATCATTAAAAATATGAGATAAGAGCAGCTCTGGGGAATTCTAACAAGTATGGGATATAATCTTTGCTCTCAGGTGGTTTATAATCTTGCTGAGAAGTAGCAGTGAAATAGGAAAAGTGTAAATGTTGATGTAGTGAGATATGCTGAGCCTTTGCTTTGAAGCAGTTTCCTCAAATTTATTTGTGTTTAGGAATTCCCCTGGTGGGTCGCAGAATGTGGTGACCAGCACATCTCTGGGACCCACTCTTAAAGATTCTGGTTTTCAGTTCAAAGGTGCAATCACCTGAACATCTACTCAACATCAATGGCTTTCTTATTTAGGTGGTTCATAAGCCATATGCTCAAAAAAGATGTTTCAGGTATTTTCAAGAACAAATGTAGATGGAAGTAAAGTTGGCCCTTGAAGAGGAGAAAATTTCACCCTCTCCATTTGCTGCTTCTCTCAAATGACTTTCTAATCCTTCTAACTGGAAAAAAGTAATAATTTTACAACTGGAAATGCATTTCTTTGTCTTGGAGTACTGTCCCTAATAAAGTACAAGTATGTTTAAAGGAGAAAACCATCATACCTCATTTGGCCCACCTTATTAGGTCTGACCTGAGAGAGGCTTTGATGATGGAGGAGAAGGTGCTGGAGATACAGGTCCCCAGAGCGCAGAGAGGGGAGGGACCCAAGTGGACGAGCCTACTCTAAGCATTTGTAACACTTCAGGGAAAATTGAGGATATGGGGAGGAAAATGGAAAGGAAAAATGTGGTGGAAAGAAGGCTCTCTGTTTACAGGCAGGTAAGGTCTGAACAGGTTGGGATGTCCATTTGTTCACAAGATCGAAGTAATAACAAAAGGTTCTCAATCGAATTGATGGATTTTTGCTCTGGTTCATTTCTAACTATGAAAGTTAAGGTGAATGTTTGTAAATTAATATGTTTCTGTATTGGGGACTACTGCTTTGGTTAGGCATACTTTAAGAATCACAACTTTCAGAGGTTAGCTTTATGGGGCCTTGGAGATCTCCTACTTCCATGACAACAGATAGATTTCAGTTGGTGTGTAAGCTCCATGTGATTGGTAGCGACTGCCTGGTATGCCATGTTGGTATAAAATCTGCGAGTGATTAGCAATGTCTGTTCTATCTGTCATGGGCTCAGGCAAAACTCCATTAGTCTAAAATTCTAATTTTACACACACCAGGAAATTGAAATTCAGATTTAGTCACCAAGAAATCTCAGAAGAGATTGAGCTGAATAGTGTATGGTTTGTAAATCTTTGCGTGGATTTAAAATGACTCCTTGATTTCATTTATTAGGAAAGTTTCCTACAGGACTCCAGATGTCGAAAGGATCCATTGCTACATTATTATGGCTCAGGCTTGTTGGATATACTCTTACAACTCCCATTCTTTTGCTATTTGTGCATCATTAGAATGGAATGTACCAGGGGATCAATAAATGGAAGCCTAAATAATGCAGGAAAAATAGTGTGAGCACCTTTTTTTTGGAATAAAACTCTTCATACATTTTCAAGCTCTTTTAGGAGCATTTAAATTGCTGAGTGCACCTTAATTTTCGGCCAGGACTAAAAAAATGGAGCAGAACTCAATGAGAAATCAATATGGTCTCAATAACAAGGCAGACTTCACCTCTCCATACATTCTCTCTTTACGTACCATACCATTAGCCAGTTGCTGATTTGATAAGAAATTCTAGGCATCTAGAAGCACTTATTTGGGAAGCTTAAAGAGGGACTGGGTGTCACCATATATCTAAGCATTTGGCCAAAAAAAACTAGGTAGGATTGGACTATGCTGACAAAAATATGGGGATTTCCAGGGGTCTAATCATATCCTGGTTTTGGTTGCATTGTCATGAGATACAGTGGAAAGGGAACATTCCCCAGAAACTAACAGAGATAAGGGCTGGTGAGAATTTTTTCCAGGCTTTCCTGAGTTCCTCTGATGTACCTGCTTCTTACAAAATATAATTCATATCTGGTCCCCAGCTAGTGCAAGCCCAAGAGCCTCTAGAGAGTTGGTTGTTTAAAAAAACTCAATCTCAGAAAGTTTAAAAAAACCCAATCTCAGAAAGTACCAGTGTGGTCAGAGCGGTGTGTGTGTGTGTGTGTGTGTGTGTGTGTGTGTGTGTGTGTGTGTGTTTGTGTGTGTGTGTGTGTATGATTTGTGGATGGGTACTCTCTGGGGGATACCCACGATGATAGAGAAGTAGAAAGGGGCCAGCCAGATCATGTAGGATCTTGTAGGCCATGTTAAGGATTTTGGACTTGAGCTTATGAACTATGGGAAGCCACCAACGGGGTTTATGTAGGGAAGAAGGTCCACCTCAGATACCTCTAAGAAGCTTTCCTGTTTTCCTCCAGCCTGTTATTTGAAATCAATAATATTCATCTTGATGTAGAAACAAATGAGTATGGGTATCTCTCCATTGTTCTATGATTTACTTGTAGGCAAGAACAGTGTCTTTCATCTTTGTGTATCTGCACCATGCCAGCAAGACACTGTGGAGAGATTGGAGAGATTACTGGCGTGGAAGGAACTTTGGAATCAGGGAGATCTGGCTTTGATTGCTGTCACTGTGCTTTTCCAACTCTATGACACTAACCAGTACCCAGAGCAGTCTGGCGGGGGGCCACCCCCAGTGCAGGCAACAAGGGTGTGCATTGCTGTTGAGAATTTAAAAACAATAAACCCGCCTGAACGTCAATCTGCTTTTTATTATCACCATGTGCTGGCAATTTTAAACAATATTGGTGATAAAATACTCCTCCCTAAAAGAATCTTTTGGGGGTCCAGTTTCTAAGCTATTGTAGTGGTTACCGTTGAGGCTTTTTCTAACACTTTATTATGAAAAATGTCAGACATGTAGAAGAGTTGAAATGATTTTATTCTGAAAACTCACCATCTAGATTCTGACATTAATATGTTATATTGCTTTACCTAAATCCTTTGATTCATGTATCAATAAATTTTGGGGTATATTTCAAAGCAAGATGCATCCTTGGTTACACTGCTCTCTAAATATTTCAGTATGCATATCATTAACTGGAATACTACTTATTAGTAGGAGTTCCATATTTGTTTAAATCTATTTCTTTCTTTTCAGGTAAAATTTGCATTGCATGAAATACATAAATCCTAAAGGCACCATCTGATGCATTTTGAAAAATGCATACACCTGTGTAATCCAAACCACCATCAAGATACAGAAAATTACCATTATCCCAACAAGTTCTCCCATGCCCCTTCCCAGGCAATCCCCCTCCACATCTCTCCAGAGACAAGCTCTGTTCTGAATTTCTTCACAATAGTTTTGCCTGTTTCAGAACTTCATATAAATGGAATCATATGATACATACTCTTGTCTAAAGCTTCTTTCTCTCAACAGAGTGTGTTTCAGATTCAATCACATTGCGGCATTTTTCTGTAGCTTTTCTTTCCTAGATGCTCAGTAGAGTTCCTTCATATGAATACACCAGTTGGTTTATCCATCCTCTTGTTGATGGACCCCGAGGCTGGTTCCTGGGTTATGGTTATTATGAATAAAGTTGAGGTTAACTTTTGAATACAGGGTGATTTGAGGGTTGATATTTTCATTTTTCTTGGGAACATGCCTACAGATGGAATTGTCAGTTGTAGTACAGGTATGTGTTTTGGTTTATCTGAAACTGCAAGACCTTTTTTCAAAGTGGTTGGACCTTTTTTTTGCCTTTCTGCCCTCATCAACAGTGTGTGAGAGCACCAGCTGCCTCGTATTCTTGCCAACATTTGCTTTTCTCAGTTTTCATTTTCTAACTTTTGACTTTCTGAGTGTGCAGTGCTATTGTGGTTTTTGTTTGAATTTCTCTAATTACTAAGATGTTGAGCATTTTTTTATGTGCTTACTGGTCCTTCTGTATCTTTTTCTACATAGGGTCGGCAAATCCTTTACTCACTTTACGGGCTGTTTGTCTCCAGTTACTGAGTTATAGGAGACGATACACTTCCTGCATATCAATCCTTTGTCAGATGTACATTTGAAAATATTTCTGCCAGTCCGTGGTCTGCCTATTCATTTTCAAAATGAATTTTCACTGGGACATAAGATTTAATTTGGATAAAGTTTAATTGATCAAATTTTTAATAGTGGCTATTGCTCATCTTATCTTAGAAATCTTGCCTTCCCTTAAATCCTGAAGATATTCTCCTATGTTTGTTTCTAAAAGTTCTGTGCTCCTAGCTTTCATGTTTATGATTGTCTCAAATTAACTTTTGTGCATAATATGAGGTAGAAATAGAGACCCTTTTCTCCAACCCCATAGACATCCAGTTTTCCCAGCATCATTTGTGAAATCCTTCCATTTCCCCACTGCTTTGGCATTTTTATTAAAAAGTAAATGGCCACATACACTCTCAACTTTTGTTCCATTGATTTATCTGTCAACCCTTATGCCAGTCCCACTGTAGCTTTTTCAGTAATCTTGAAGTCAAATAGCATAAATTCTCTAATTTTGTCCTTCTTTTAAAAGATTGCTCTAGACATTCCAGGTACTTCCTGTTTCCCCATAAATTTCAGCATAAGTTTATTATTTTCAACAACAAATCTTGTTGGAAGTATGAGTGGGGTTGAATTGAATCCACAGACCAATTTGGGTAGAATTAACAGTTTAGTATTGACCTTCCCAATGCTTGAACATGGTATATTTCTCCATTTATTTAGTCTTGATTTAATACCTCTTAGAAATATTTACAGTTTTAGTATATGGTCTTATGGCTTTTTTGGCAGATTTATTCCCAAATCTTTTTTGATGTTGATGAAAATGGAATGGTTTTTATTTTCCAAAGGTTTGATGCTAATTTTTAAAATACAAGGTAGTTTTTGATTTTTGTACACTAGTCTTTTATCCTCAAAAGTTGCTGAATTAATTAGTTTTAGTGGCCACTTTTTAGATTTATTAGGACTTTCCAGATAAACAACCATATCATTTGCAAATAGACAGCTTCACTACTGCCTTTCTGATTTTCAAGCTTTCTTTTTCTTTTTCTTGTCTTATTTAATTGACTGGGACCTCTAGTACAATGTTGAATAGAAGCTGTGAGAGTAGGCCTTCTTTTCTTATTCTTGATAATAGAGAGGAAAAATAATCACTATTTCATCATGAAGTATGATGTTAGCTATAGGTTTTTTAAGAGATAACCTTTATCAGGTTGAGGAAGTTCCCTAGTTTGATGAGAATTTTTGTTGTAAATGAATGTTGAATTTTGTGGGGCGTTTCTCTGTGTCTATTGAATCGGTCATATGGGTTTTTCCTTTATTATGTTAATGAAATAATTACACTGATTAAATTTTGAACAAGCAGCCTTGAATCCCTAGGACAAACCCTATTTGGTCACAATATATTTATTATCTTTTCTATATTTTGATGATTTCAGTTTGTTAATATTTCTTGTAAAATATTTTTGCTTTATGTACATGAGGGATATCAGTCTAGCAGTTACTTGTTGTTTTTTAAATATCTCTGATAGGTTTTATATTATGGATTTTCCAACCTCATAAAATGAATTGGGAAGAGATCTCTCCCTCTATTTTCTGAGAGATTTTGTGTAAGGTTGGAGATTTTCCTCTACCCCTTAAATGTTCAAAAAAATTTTCTAGGAAAACCCTCTGGCCCTGAAGTTTCCTTCATGGGAATATTTTAATACCAACTTCAAATTTTAAACTGGATGCTGAGCTATTCACACTTCAATTTCATCTTGTGTCAGATTTGGTAAGTTGTGTTCTTAATTTGTCCAACTAATCTAAGTTGTTAAATTTTAGATATAAATTTGTTCTTATTACCCATTTAATTATCTGTGGGGTCTGTAGTGATAATCCCTCCTTTTTTCCTGATAGTCATCATTTGTTTTCTTTGTCTTTTTCTCTCCTTTCTCTCTCTCTTTCCTCTCCCCTCCTCAGTCTTGGTGTTTGACAATTTTGTCTGCCTTTACTAATTTTTGGCATTGTTAAATTTATTGTCTTTTTTATTACTGATTTCTGCTCTTTATTATTTCCTTTCTTCTACTCACTCTGGGTTTATTCAGCTCTCCTTTTCTGTCTTCTTGCAATAGAATCTTAGGTCATCAATTTTAGACCATTATGCTTTGGTAATATAAACATTTAAAGCTTATAAATTTTCCTCTAAGAACTTCTTTAGATGCATTTCACAAATTTCCTTATATTATATCTTTATTTTTATTCAGCTTCAGATATTTTATAATTTTTCTTATAATTACTTTTCTGATCAGTAAATTACTTAGAAGTATCTTATCTAATTTCCAATTATTTTCCTGTTTTCTACACATCTTATTGTTGTTGATTAATTTAATTCCATAGAAATCAAAGAATATACTCTGCATGATTTTAATATTGTCTAATTTGTTGATGCTTCATTGATGGTCAAGCAGGTGGTATCTCTTGGTGTTCTTGAAAGGAATGTCTATTCTTCTTTTATTGAAGTGATTTTATCAGTATTGATTAGGTCAGAGTGTTTGGCAATGTTATTCATTACTTTTATGTCTTACCGAAATGTTTTGTCTAATTGGTCTACCAACGTCTGAGAAAGGGGTGTTAAAGTCTCCAGCTATGTGGTGTCACCTATTTTTTCTTTTGAATCTCTCAATACTTTTTTCATGTACATTGAGGCTCTGTCATTAGACACATACACATCATGACTAAAAATCTTTAGCTGAATTGGATATTTTATCATTATAAAAAGTCTCTCTTAACTTTGGTAATTGTCTTGTCTTGAAGACTACTTCCTCTGACATTAACATAGCTGTTATAGCTATTCCAGTGTTCTTACATTCGCTGTTTGCATGGTGTATCTTTTCCTATCCACTTACTTTCAATCTACCTGTGTCTTTAGATGTAACGTTTCTCTCTTGTAGATAGAGGTGTGCTGTTCTTTACATTTATCCTGCTTGGAATTTATTGAACTTCTTTAGCTTGTAAATGTATATCTTTCACCAATTTTTAAGTGCTTTTCACACTGTTTCTCAAAATAATTTTTCTACCCCACTCTCTTCTCTCCTTTTGGAATTCTGGTGACATGTCTGCCGGACCTTTTGATTTGGACGACAGGTCCCTGAACTGTTGTTCTTATTGTTGTTCATCTTTTCTCCCCTCATTCTTCAGATTGGGTGATTTTGATCTACCTTCAAGTCACAGCTTTGTTTTAAATGTGAATGCTCTTTTTCCCTACATGATCATGATCTGAGTATGTTTTTGTTACCAAAGGAAATGGAGTGACTCATCTTTATTTATTTGTGGGACCTAATGCAAAATGAAAATGTGGAGCTCCTTGCCCAAAATTATTAAGAATTTCAAGACAGCGACAGAAAGCACTAAAGAATAAGGCTTACTGAGCACAGGGCCCTATGTAACTGTAGAACTGCATGTCCATGAATGGAAGACGGGGAGACACGAGATAGGAAATGTGTGTGTGTGTGTGTAGGCAGGCAGGTTGGGGAGTTGGGGTGCACCCCCTAGAGTGGGAAGGAGCTAGTGGGGAGACAGGTTCACTCCAGTCTCTGGGTGGCGCTGCAGGAGAACTTGGTTCTGTTCTACCTGTACAGGTGAGGTGGTGTTTGAAAGGAGATGGCACAAGAGGGGAAAACGACGTGCCGACCAGGCTTTCTGGTAAAGCAGAACTTTGAAAACCTGCAGAAAACTGTAAGAGTACAGTGAGTACTTCCCAACTTCCTAGCTAGAGATATGAGGGCTTGCGGTTTATGTCTAATAATTTGAAACTTCGGTTCTCGATCTAGTTATAAATTAGAATCACCTGTGAAGCTTTAAAAGCTTTTGATACTCTGACTCCACCCTGGAGATTCTGCTTTATTTGTTCTGGGGTGAGGCTCGGGCAACATCAGTGTCCTTTAAAAGCTTCTCAAATGATTCTAATGTGCCAGGGTCTGAGAACCTCTATCTAAAGCCATGACATGCTGTTAAGATCACGTCTTTGTATTTCCCTCTGGGGAAAGGAGAGGGTGGCCGTTTTCTGAATGTGTGTGTGCTTGGTAGCTGGGCGATTAGGCAGGAGTGACACACGCACACGCGGAGACCGTTCAACACGCCGCACGCTACACAGCGGGAGCAGGACTCTCCCCGGGACCACGGCTGCGCCTGCTCTGGGGCCTCGTCTCGCACTCTGGGACCCTTAACTAAGCTACTGGGTACCAGGTGTTGACCCAACACCTGGCCCGCGATCAGGGCTCGGGAAGCTTTAGCTGTTGTTGCTGCGAAGCTGATTTGTTAATTCGCTAATAGAATTAAGTCTGAATTAATAAAAAGGAGCCAAAGAAATTTAACAGAGGATAACCATCTTTCCTTGCAAATCTTATATGTCAACTGAACAGGCTTTATGAACAGGCGGTACAGTAAGTGGTCCCATCTAAGACGTCACTGGGCCATAGGTGATGAGTCATGCAGAGAAAACCAGCCCTAATGTTGTGGAAATGGGCACTTGTGGTCTGGGATAAAATTCCTGCGAGAGCATCACATCTGGATTTTAAAATGACTGCTGCCAAAACTGGGGTGGCAGAGAATACGGTGAGTCTGAAAAACCGCTGAACAGTCAGAGAGGCTCCCCAGTGACAGCTAAGTGGCTGGCAGTCGCCTCCTGGAACGTCCGAGTAGGACAAGGCAACATCACCGAATTAGTGTGCGTGTACGTACTTCTCTTTCAGTTTTATGCAGTCAGTGTACTGTGTATGTATATTAGTGAATTAAATGCTGTAAGTAGTTTTTAACTTTCACTAGATGCCTAAAAGTGTATATGTTCAAGCGGGCAACATTTTTTTTTTCTAATTTTACATTTTGGAAAATTTGACATGGGCTTTGTGATTGGGAATGCCCTGTGTTCAGAGGGGCAGGTAACTGCAGAAAGGTGTTGAGGACCAGTGCCAGCAGGAAGAAAAGACAAGCCCAAATGGCCTCCCCCTCTTCCTCTTTGATTCTGAATCATTGCGATGTTTCAGAACAAGGAAGCGCTCCGATGGCCTGCTGGGCTTGCTTAGGGCCAGTGACGTTTTAGGAAAGCTCACAACTACATTTGCCGTGCCTCCTCCACAGGCTGACCCTGCCAGCCCCAATATGGGCAACACGTTCCCAAGGGGGGAAGTATGCTATCACAGTGGAGGGGTGATTTTCCACCGTTACTGTTGTTAAGTGTGATGCTTATTGTTTTATTTAATTCATCAATCCACACCTCTCCAATCCCAGCTGCCTACCACCTCAGAGAAACACACCCACCCATACACATATCCCACTTTATTTGCTCCATCACTTCTGTCTGATTTTCCCCAAAGGTCACCACCAGCAGAATTTTGGCTGAGAATGCCGCCAGTCAGTGAGCGGGGTGCCCCCTCTGTGAGCTGGACTGTGACTGTGACCATGTCAAATGCCTCTTTCTGTCTGCTTGCTACAGAGCCACAGAAATTCCAGTCGCATGCCTCACTCTAAATAAGAGGAGACTCCCCAGAGAGTCTTTTGATTTTTATGTGCAACTAAATATTCACTAGGACTAGGGCTCCTTTAGCAAATCTGGAGGAGGCATTGCTCTAAGGGCCTTCTTATTCTCTGTTTTCCTGCTATCTGCTCAGACAAACCCTTGACTCTTAGGAATTCTGAAGCTTACACAAACATGTTTAACCAAATCCAGGCTCCTAGGCTTTTCTAATTATAGGTGATATGCAAAGAGAGAATGTGCTCCTCTCAGCATTTTAAATACTGTTACCTGTCTTCTTCTCCCACCCTCTACCCCTCTACTTATGGAGTAAGGTGAGGGCACAGCAGGGCGACAATGCCTGTCAGTCTTGATACAATGTGGAGATAAACAGATGTCATTATTTTTATGTTCCAACCTTAGCACTTGAAAACAAATATGGCATTTGTTAAAAAGAATTAAATAACAATGGCCAGATGTTTATGGACCCAAGGACATCCTACATACGAAATGACTAAGTTATCGGCATATGAGTCTGAGAACACACTTTCCACTTTGTAATCTCAAGGGCAGGGGAAGGAAGAAGCAAGAAGTTTGACAAAATTGACTCTGGGCATGTCCTTACGCCTCCTTTCCCCAGAGAGTGCCCCAGGGAGCTACATTTAGTTCTGCTGGCCTCCCTGACCAAAAAAAAAAAAAAAAAGGCGGTGGGGATTTCCTTAGAAAATTCTTTTGGGGAATGTTGCAGGCTTTATGTCCCTTTAGGAGATCTACAATGAACATCAACTCAGGATAGCCTCTGAAAAGCTCTGTGGTAAGGAAACCTATTAAACTTTATTTAACCTGGGGTTTAGAATCCAGATTCTAGAACTCATTTGAACATAGCAAGCTCTTTTGCACACAACTCCTGTAAACATCCCACAGGACCAATATTTCCTAGGATATACCCAGGGAACTGCAATTTTAGTCTAGTACACTTCTTATTTCTCTTTAAAATTACATTCTTATCTGTAATTGGAAAAAGCTGCATTTTTCTGTTTGTTTTTTTTCTCCCAAAGCCCAGCTTTATGTGATTCTTGTCCAACCCAAGGTCTAGCCTCTTCCCACCTTCTGAAGGTGGGCCTGTGGCCAGGGAGCCCCTGCTGCAGCCTTAGCTGTACATGGAGGCTTGCCATCAACGGGCGGCCCCGGGCCCGATGCACCCGGCTCACCTGGGCGTTTGTTAGAAATGCAGAATCTCAGGCCCCACAACAGACACACAGAAGGAGCATCTTCATTTTAACAGGATTCCCGGGTGCTTCACGTGTATGTTAAAATTACAGGAGCTCGGAGGAGAGCCGGAGCTGGGAAGGCTCAGAACAGGGAGAAGACCCATGGCCCCAGAAGAAAGTGGGGCTGGCCCCTGGGTTTTGACACTGCGCTCACTACAGCCCAGGCTAGTGACGGCTCTGCGTGTTTTGAGGGCTGTCGTTGGGTGGAGGCAGAGAAAAGCCAGGGAATAACCTGAAATTTCTTCAGGTAAGTGAAAGAGGAACATCTATGCAGCTCTTCAGGGATGTGGAACCCAGGAACGGCTGGGTGTTAGGGAGCCCCCGTCTCCCAGATGGACAGCTCAGTGGAAAGGCAAATACTGTGACTCCACACACATGTGACATCAGGCCCCATCCTGAATTACCTTCAAATTGGTTTAGTATTTAGTTGAAGCGTTTGTTAATTATGTGTGTAATAACACACACACACACACACACACACACACACACACACACACATGCATATAAACCTCCATCTCTGGCAGAGAACATTAGCATGTTAACATATCAAGGGCAAAAAATCAAACTACAGAACTCGTAGAGTTATAGTCTTCAGTATAGAAATATTCCAATCGCCGGCCCTCAGAGAACACAGCCCTGCCTTTCCAGCTCCGAGGAGGAAGTCTCCACTGCCTGCTGTGAGTTTTGCCCACACCGCTGGGTATGTACAGCAAATGTTCGGAATGCTCAGGCTGAAAACATGGCCTTACAAAACAGAGTTCTGTGTTTTAGTTTGCTGTAAAATTAAAGATATAGATAACTTTACCTCCCCCATCCCACCCCTCTTATTAACAAGAGAAAGATGAACTGGAGTGTCCAAGAATCTGAATGTGCCTTGGGACATGAAATTTCAGGCTGTTATGGGGTAAGCTGGTGCCGTCCTGAGACCTCAGACCCTGAGACCCTGAGACCTGGGGAGGGGGGCATGTTCAGGGTCACGGCCCTAACTAGGACCTGCTGCCGCGGTAACGGAACTCAGCCCACCCCCGCGGCGCACTCCCCCTGCCTGGAGAAAGAAAGGCACGGCCAGCAGTCTCCTGGAACGGTGACCCGCACACGTGAGAGGGCCTCACACGGGACCCACACATCTAACCGCAGATGGGAAAACCTGACTCTTTAAGAAAGCCTCTTGACCTATTTTTTCAAACATTTTGGATTTTGGCAAAAACATTTGTGATTTAAAAATGCAATTTTTTACCCTTAATTTAAGCCCTTGTGTATTTTCAAGGGAAATTTAAGTAAAAAAACATGTCTTTCTAGTTAAATGGAAGCCTTTGCTATGTACAAAGAGGTGGGGGGAATAGACAGCCACTGGCTGATTCCCAGATAGATTCTGGAAAAGCTGTGGGAGAGAGGCAGATTGTGCAGGAGGAGGGGTGGGCGGGGGTGTTATAAGAGTAGGAAAAGGGACGGGAATGTTGACCAGGGGAAGGATGAAAGGAGGCAAATAAAAAGAGTGCAGAGCAGAGGGGAGGGGGGCTGAGCTGAGGACCTCACAGGCTTCACAGCTCCCAGGAGGCCAGCAGGGCTGGTCACCTCATCCCAGGCCACGGGACAGGTCAGGGGGGCCCTGGTGTCCACTGCCTGCAGACCCCTCTTTCTGGCTCGGTCTCTTCGAAGACAGCGGGCCCCTGAAATCAGGAATCACAGTGTACTGATCCCCAGGGCCTAATGTCATGGGGAGCACATCCTTGATGCTAGGAAACGCTTAGAAAATACATGATAACATAAATGAGAAGAATGCATTCCAACCCAAACTACCCAGAACTAACATGTCTAGACAAAGACCTCAGTGATCAGGGTTATTGGTTCATATTCACAGGCAACAGCCCAAGCTGGTAAAATGATTTTTGACTTGATGAGAGAAAAATCTACTGCTTGAGAGTACAGAAAAAGACAAAAAAGGAAACGTAACCTGTGAAAAGGGAGTCAAACTCTGTTCGAGTCAGTGAGGAGGGAGCAGTGCCAGCGGCCGGCACACAGCTCTGGGCAGACGGAGCCCGAGGCCCCCTCAGTCCCTTCCGGACCATGGGGGCCTCTTTCTTCTCCCTGTTGTCGTTTAAATTTACAAAAATACTAAATTATGCTGCATGGGTTGACCCTTCACTCCGCATCTCCCGGGTGGCTAGTTCCTTTGAACTGAGTGGCCTCCACTGCTCGGTGGGAGGCTGAGGTCTAGCCCCAGGGTGACAGCTCCCGCCCCCAGTGCCCATCTGGGCTAAAGGAGGGCGTGAGGGGTACATGGCCCCTCACCCTCCTAGACTCTGGCACACTAGTACACAATCGCACCTCCCCGTGAACCAAAGCAGGTCAAGACCAGAAGAAATGGGAGGCGTTCCTGCATTTGGTGAGTGGGGGCTGGCGTGCGAGCTGCCCTACGCTGTGCAGCTGGCCAGCCAAGGCTGGGAATCTGGATTCATCCTCCCTGGGCCAGCAGGCTTCCAGGCATCCGCGGTGGGATAGCCCGCTGTGGGCACCATGCAGACGTCAGAGCCTCGCCCAGAGGACCTGGAACTGGTGTTGAACAGACTTAGGCGTACACACATGCAGTCGGCCAGGACCATCCCTGTTGGAGACACTAGTGTGGTTTGGAAAATATTTCCAGTCTCTCCTTTTCTAGGCCTGGTGGGTGTGAATGGAGTCATCATATAAATAGTTCTAGTCAATAAGTTACATGTAGAAATGGGGCGCCTCTGTACCAAGCACTCACCTGCTGGTGTGGAGTGCCGAGGGCCCCTCCCATGTCCTCTGGCCCGGCCACCAGCTGAGTGTGAGCTGGCTGACGCTCCCAATTAATGATGGGCTATGTGTCATCCAAACTTTGTTCTTAAACATATGCACCTCATAATTTAAAACTTTCCTTCCTTTTGAAAATTATATATTTTGTAAACACAAGTGTAGTACATACTCAGTGAAAAAAATTGGAAAACAGAAACACAAAGAAAATGTTCTAGAATTTCCTGTAATTCTGCCACCCAGAAAATAACCATTCACATTTTGTCACATGACTATGGATGCTTCACATGTATACATATGAGAAACCCGGCACTGTGGACTTAACTGTGCCCCCAGATTCATATGTTGCTTCCCTAACCCCAGTGTAATGGGATTTGGAGATGGGCCTTTGGAAGTAACTAGGTTTAGATGAGGCTATGATGGGATTTGTGCTTATGAGATACATTGGAGAGCCTCTCTCTGTCATGCGAGGACAGGAGGCAGGGAGGCTGTCGTCTGCAAGCTGGGAAGACGCTTCTCATTAGAATCTAAACATGTGCGCAGCTTGCTTGCATTTCCAGCCTCCAACACTGTAAGAAAATAAATGTTTTTTTTAAGGCACCCAATCTATGATATTTCATTCTGGCAGCCCAAGCTGACTATACATATACATGTATATTATATTATGTGTGTGTGTGTGTGTGTGTGTGTGTGTGTGTGTGTGTATAAAATATGACTATAAATATATTCAAACTGTACATTTAAACTATATAAGCATAATCTAAAGATATTGAAGAATGGTGTATTATGTCACGGCAGCTAGCAGATACAGAAATCATACATGTTTCTTGCTTTCTTTGTTTTTAAATTGGGGGATATTAATTATTATGATGTTGGGAAGTATTAATAAAGTCTAGTTAGTAAATAAGATTTTTCCTGTGAGGTTTCACTTATTTAATAAGAATTAAATAGGAATTATTAGAAATAGGCAGATTCTTTGAACTAATATTTCCACTTGTAGGAATTTAATCTGTAAAAACACATGTGTATCATAATATTTATATAAAAATATTTATGAAACTTTATTTGTCATACTGAAAATTAGAAATATACTAATGTCTACCATAGATTTTTTAAAGAAAAATCCAATATTTATTGATACTGTAAAATACTATGTAGCCTCTAAAATCATATGCAAGTGAGTATAAGTAAAACTGAGATGCTTTGAATAAGATCAGTGGACTGTATGGATGCCAGGATCCCGAATGCCATATTGTACTATAGTTTTGCAAGATGTTACCACTGGGGGAAACTGGGGTGCACAGAATCTTTATTATTTCTCACAACTGCACACAAATCCACAATTGTGTCCAAATAAGTTTAATTTTAAACAATGAAAAAAATTAGTGGGAAAGGGGGTTTATGAAGGATGCTGGTACTTGGAGATGAGTTCTTGTTTGAAAATATGAAAGCAATGGCTCAGTGCTATTGAGGATTCTGTGAATGTGTCCGAGCATGTAGGTTGTACCTTGAGTAGATGAAATTGTGTTTCAGGAAAGTAATTCCACTGCCTAATTCACCCTGCATTAAGCATTCCATAATTTGTGAAAAGATATTCTTTTATACAATGTAAGTCAGCAGAAAAATCACACAGAGGAAATGTTCTTGTAATTTGCTCAGTGATTTATACAGACTTTCCAAAATCGTGGAAGGACGCTTCCTGATGTGGGGATTGTTCCCAAAGCTAACAAGCCAGCAGCCAGCAAAGTGGCCAGTGGGACCAACACTGTTTCTGGGCTGTCAATCTAGATGTCCTCCCTGCCTACTCCACCGGGACTTGCCGGGAGCCCTGGCACCTTACCGTGGTGGCAGCAGAGGCGCCCAAGGGTGAGCCTGGTCCAGGCCTCGCATGGGCCAAGCATCGCTTCAGCCCATTCCTCCTCTTCTTTGGGACAAAGGGCATCACCCGACAAGCCAAGAGTCAAGGACGGGGCACGTCACCACAGCCATGTCAAGATGACGATGCAGTCACATGGCAAAGGGCACAGATGCGGGAAGGGGGATGAAAGGGGACCATCGCCACGCGCCGCCCAGCCCCACGTTCCTCTCCAGTTCTTCTCCGGGTACCATCAACTGTCTCTGAAGGAAATGTTAATGGCCTTACGACAAACCCATCCAACCAGCTGCCTTCACTTGCTATTTCTTCCCTTTGTAGTTTTCTTGAACCAGGGAGGCCAGGCTTCCTTCCCACCACTGCCTTACACCTGTTCTTTAAAAGGCCCCGGCACTGCCGATCCAGCGAGCACACGCCCTGGTGCTCACGCTACCCCAGCTCTCAGCAGCTCCCCCTTCATCTGAAAACCCTCTCCTGCCCCCAGAACGCCACCTTCCCTGCCTTTCCTTCTCTTGCTGGCCCCACCTTCACTCCTGGCTCTGCCAGCAGGTCCTTCCCATCCCCTCAGCCACATCTCCTCCTCTGAGTGCCAGAGAGCTGCATGGCCAGACCTCGTGTCCTCACTGTTGAGTGAACTCCTGCACAGGGGCTCAGAATCAGCATCCTCTGCTGCTGATGAGGAAATTGATTTTTCTTGTCCTCACCTTCCCCTTGAACCCCAGACTGTCTACCCAGAATCTCTTCTTAAATGTCTAATAAGCATCTCAAACTCATGAAGTCCAAAATTGAACTCTTGATTCTTCACAACCACAGCAGCACAAACCCTGGGTGCCCCGGTCCGTCTGCCCATCTGGGTGTACGGTGGCTCCTTGGTTCCCGCTGCTCAGGCCCCAAAACTGGTGCATCCCTGACTCTTCTCTTTCTCTTCCACACCACAGCCAATCCATCTGCAAGTCCTTTAAAATACGTCCAGAATCTGACCACTCCTGCCCCGGCCCCACCATTTTACACTCCTTATTGTGGTCTTTCTCTGAATTATTTCAATAATCCAAACCACTCTCCAAACTGGCATCCCCGCTCTTATCATTGTCCCCAAATCCATGTCCCACCCAGTAGTCAGTGCTCTTGGTCAAATGCAAGTTAGATTCCATCATTTCCCCTTCAAAACACTGAATGTATCTGGTCTTAGGATAATGTCAGGTCCTTTACTGTGACCTGGCCTCCTGGTGCCTCTCTGGTTTTATCTCTTGCCTCTCCTGCATCTCCTGGCTCTGGTGGCCAGGGCCTCTTCCTGCTTCTGACAAGCCAAGTATTCCCCTGCTCAGGGACTTTGCACCTGCTATTCCTTCTGCCTGGTGGGTTCTTCTCCCAGAGAGTGGAGGGATAAGCTCCCTGCTTCCTCAGGCCTCTCCTGATTGAAGAGGCCTTTAATCAACACAGCACAGAAAATAGGACCCCCGCCCCCATCCTCAACTAGCATCTATTACCACCTGACATAGATTTGTTTTCTGTCTGCTCCCACTCAGATATAAGCTCGATTTCCCTTATTTCTTCAATTAAAGCCTGCTCTTGAACAAGCTCACCCATAACCGTGCTCCAAATGCCCTGTAATGCCCCGTGTCACTGTCATTTTGGGTCTCCATTGTTGTGTCCTGTCAGCCCCATCCAGCTCAGCCCCCTGGGGTGTCAGGGCTTGGGACATATTCCACACTGCCACACGGTACGGGGCAAGTGATGTGCGTTATTGCTGGAAAGGGAAGCTCACAGAAGCCGAGAGTGAGAGAAGTGAAGGTCTCCGTCCTGCTGGCCTTCCTCCCCCCCATGGAGGGCAGAGTTCTTGGCTTGAGCACCCTGTAGTGGGCATCTGCATTGCTACAGACGGGGCCCTGTTTCATTCGTTGCTTTATCTGGAAGACTCAGAAGAGGATCAGCATGTATATTTACTTGGTGAATGAATACGCAAAGGCTGAATATTACATTTTAAGTTTTTTCAATCTGATATTGACCTCTCTTTAAGTTTGCATTTCTTTTCTAGTGATTTTGAAAACATTGACCGTATTACTGGACATTTTGTAAAATACTCTGCTTCCTGCACTGGTTGGCGCTCACACTCCTGCACCTCCCAGCTGTGCAGGGCCCGGCTTGCTTCTCGCCAGCATCCCCTTCACTGGTGCTCAGATGTCTCAGCGCTGCTGCTTTTACTGCTGCTGTCTTTCAAAAATGTGTTGTTACCCCTTGTCTGCTATAAGTCCTTTCCCCTGTTCTCTTTGTAATTTTATATTATTTTTATTCCTTTAACCTCATTTTAATGACATTTTGGTAGTAACGTAAATCACGTGAAATAGACATAATAACAATTTTTTTATCTGTCCTGTGCGCCACAGATATTATTACCCAGTTTATAGTTTGCATTTCATTTTCTCCCATGGGGTTTTTAATATACAAACGTAAAATTTATATACAGCCAGCCTGAGTGTTTTCCTCAGGGTCCCTGTCTTTGGCACTGTGCTGCTTAGAAAGGGCTTCCCTATCCTAATTTGTGTGTTGTTTGCTCATTTTTTCTAGCTTTCCCTCTTTTAGGGAATTACTTTTTTAATCTTAAAATCTTCATTGTGTCAAATTAAGTAGATAGGATTGTGGCCGGCCCTTCTCTCTCTGTTAAGAATTGAATGAGAGAATAGTTCGATAAATTTAGAAGATGAATTTTGGGTGGCTATGGGAATAGAATTTATTTCAATAATTCATTAAGCTACTAAGTAAACTAAATAGCTCCTTTCGGTAAGATTGAAAAAAGTGAACACAACTTTCTAATCATCTGGGATGGGCAGCGCCCCGTGCACGGGCGTCACCACAAGCCTGCATTTTCGTGGTGCCCTGTTTGATCCCCGCAGGTTCTGAGCTGCCATATACAAGCACCAGAGCGCCAGACTGACCCACTCAGAGGATCTTTCCAGCCCGGTTTTCCCCTGATTTAGTCACTAGGTTTGCAAACGTCCCAGTTTTAATGATCTTACCAAGTGTGGCTAATTTGTAAAGGAGGAAAAGGAGAATAGAAAACGGAAAACACTCAGAAAGGTTGTGAGGCTCACACTTTGAACTGTGCCTCCTGTGCAAAGTAGGAGTGAGAAGAAGGTAATTTTCTGGTCCGCTTCTCTAGGTCTGTGACCAGCTCCAGGGGAACACGGAGAACATGAAGAGGTTTGAATTCAAGTGAATGTATGCAGTCCATTCCACTCTTCTTATAAAACTGTCTGCTGTGAAGTGTCTCATATGAAACAGCCCTCACTTGCTAACTAAACCACATATTAATTCCTATTAGCACTGAACCCCAGTAGCACGTTCACCCAGTCCTTGTAACCCACGGAAACCCATGAGGGACTAGAATCTGAGATGACTGCACCTTGACCTTCACACTTAACAGATTTAAGAAGAGCTGCTTTCCAGCTGGGACCCAGTCGTCAGCCACGCCCACGGCTGTCTCATCATCCTCCAAGCTTGCCAACAAACAGCTCTTATCTAGTTTGCACACCTATGCCAGCTACCCAATTAAGAGTTTCTTTATCTTTGTTTACTGGAAACCTCCTAAAATCGTCTGCAGTTAAATAGTGGAGAAGACTTTCCACCTCCACCAACTGAAAATTACTCAAGAGGTTAATATTCTGGTTGCATGTGAGTAAATTCCCACTATCAGGAATGTCATCTGTTGTAAAAAAATTCTTAAATCACCAAATGTGTAACATGAAGCTGGCTGGTGTCCTGATGACAGTCTGGTTTATTATTACTGGGACTTTCCAAGATAAATCGTTCATTGGTCTGATTATGACCCGGTCCTCTACAGTTAGAACGATGAGGGTCGTTGAAGAGGTGGTGCTATTTCAGAATGGTTTTTATTGTTTATTTTCCCAATTTATTACTTGATTATATTACCGAGAGTCACCACAGAGAGTCACCAGCTGGTTGCTGATGTCCACTGTTTCCGCAGTTTGTTTCCAAGCGGGCAGGGCTGAGCTGCCCCAGGCATGTGCTCATTCCCACTTCCTTTAAGGGGCTCCCTGGTGGGCAGCGCAAGGCAGAAACACCACTTAATGTTGCCCCCCTGGTTGACCTCTTCCCCTACAGCCCTGGGAACTTTCACTCAGGTTAGCAATGGACTCTTTCTCATGGTCACACTTAGGGTAAGTCCTTGAGATACTTTCTAATCAAAATCATACATGGAAAGCCTCACAGACCAATTAAATCACCAAGTTTCTTTGCTTCTGTCTGGAATTAACAGCAGTCTTAGTGGTGACACAGCTTATCTCACACTGGTCAACAGAACTTTTATGAATAAAAATGGGAAAAATATTCTTAACAAATGGAAAGTGAAAGATGGAGTCTTTTAAACCACAAGTCCATGGGCAGGCAGCGGGGGTGGGTGGGAAACAGTAAAAGCAACTTAGATATCAAACAGAATCACTGATTTGAAGAGCAGACAATCCAGAAAGAGAAGGTCCCAGATTTTAGATTTCCAGGTTGTTTGGCGGCTTCATTTCACTGGCATCTCACAGTAGACTGCACTCATCCACAAACAGCTTCCACATTCTCCTACTCGCCAAAATATGGAGCCTTCTGTCTCCACTGGACCCTATGTTCAGTCAGTGGCCGGGATTCAGAGGCTCCATCTTTGGGCTTATTCTTTTCCTATTTCCTTCTTTCAATCCCCATGGCTCCCAAAGGATGCCATGGCCCCAAAACCTCTCCTTTAGAAAAGTGCTGCCATTTATGTTTTTGGATGAATTTATTGGCTAATTATTTGTTCTTAAGGAACAAAGGCGACCATTTTCCTTACGAGAATAGAATGAGTCCTCCTTTAATTAGTATCTTCTCACTGAAAGCACATCGATGCATTTAAATCAGTACTTGTCAAAACTTAACATTCATGGAAATCTCTGGGGATCTTGTGGAACTAGAGACTCTGATATGGCAGGTCTTGGGTGAGGGCCCGGGGAACAAGCCCCACGTGGTTCTGCACGGGGAGCAAGTGCCCGTGCGAGGCTGCTCCTGCGTGGGAGCCGCACTTGGAGCAGCATGATTCTGTATCGTCCCGCAGCGTGTCAGCAATACGAATGATGGCCTGACATCGGCGGCGACCTCCGCGTGGCACAGTCCTTTCCCGCGTGGTTTGCATTTTGCCCACATCCTAAGTGTCACTCTGGGTGCTTTACAAAGGATTCTTCATGTGTGACAGGTTAACAGGAATGTCTCTCCTCCCATCAGATCAAAAGGGGACATGGCGTGTGGCTGCCTTGGGCATTCCCGTCCGCAGGACTTGCCGCCTGTTAGGGCTCTCTGTACTGATGCTGCCAGGCACCCAGGCTTTGGGGAGCATTTAATACTATGAAGATCAGAATAACCAACTTGCAAAATGCACTTATGCTGGAAACATCAGCGACTGAAAAGCAGGTTGTGTGGTCCAGTGAGTGTAGTTGCCTTTCCCTTGACCGGCTTGCTCCTTGCTGTCTCTGGCCTGTTTCTGGCTCCACTCACCTTTTCCAGCCGTCTACCAGAGGATTCCCCCTTACCGTGCCTGTCCAACATCCCAATAAAATCCAATAAACCTTGTAATACCCAGCATCCCATTAGCTCTATCCTTGTCTGTAGCTAATTCACTGGGAGTTGCTAGTCATAATGATGACCTCGAGGGAAAGGACACTACCACGTTCTGAACACCTAACTATGTGCCGAATTCTGTGCTAGTTGCATTAAATCATCTCATTTAATCCCCAAACATTAAAAGATCCTAAAAAGTCCTTTTATAGAAAGATTAGGTTATATTTGGTTTATTATTACGAATAGACATATCTTCTTTCTTCAGTTTCTTAAATTATTGTTAAATTTTGTTTGTTTAAGTGCATACTGCGTACATATGGCATTAATTCAAAAGGTACAAAAAGGAATAGGATGAAAAGTAAGTCTCTCTCCTCCCTCCACTGTCATCAAGCCTCTACCTGGAGGCGGCTCTTACTTCTCACATGTCCTTCCGGGGCTAGTCCAGTAAGCAAGGATTATTAGTAGGCCAGTAAGCAATCTTAGATTCATTTTTAAATGTATAACCTGTCATGAAATATGCAGAAATGATCTCTTACTATTAACACTGATTACAAATAGAGGTTACAATTTACAAATGTGTTTTCATGACTGTGAAGACATCTGAATCTCCCTATACCATAATGAGATGGGAGGACAGACACTCCTGTTAACCTGTCACACATAAAGAAACAGAGGACTGAGGAGGGGAAGTGACGTGCCAGGAGCAGTTAGCTGAAGGCCCGAAACTAGAACAACTAGTCTAACGCTCTTTCATGACATCATGGGAAGGGTATCCCAAGGTCAAAATGTTAGCCCTTCTTGGTCAGTCAGGATACCCTTTAATGTCAGTTCTTAGAGAATTTACTGTTTGATATGGCAGCAACAGGCATTATTTCACAAAAATATTACACAAAAACTCAATGTCTGGCTTTAGGCTTTACTGTTGCAACCATTAACTGTAAGCAGACATTTTAAGTCATCACGGGTTCTGGGTGCCTGTTGGTGGAGATGCACGGCTCTTCCTTTGAGACTTGTTACTAATTGGAACTGAGAAGTTGCTAGATTAAGGCTGCGTATTAAATAAACAAGAGCAAAACAGAAAGTTACATTATTTCAGCGGAGGAACGTGGGTCCCATCTGGGACCCTAGGCAGCACTGCAGCTTTAATGCCACTCTCAGGGATTAACAGACACTTTGTGTTCTGGGATCTTGAAAGTTAATTTGGCCTCACACGTAAGCTTCACCTGCTCCCCCATCGCTGCCCAGCTCAGACCTGCCAGACCAGCCCCAGGGGGTCAGGCGACCCTCCCGCCCTGCTTTCCTCTGGCTGCCTAGGACCCTTTAGCGGCCTTTTGGAAAGGCAAGCTTGTAACCTGAGAGCTCTCTGGGTGTGGAGCTGTCTGAGGGCTAAGCTTCTAGAGTCTCTCAGAAACACCTCCCCGGGCTCAGGGAGCTCCCGCAGCGGCTGCCCCATGGGGCCTCCTCACTGCCTGCTGCTTCTCCTAATCCCCCGGCTGCCCTAGTCCACCTCTAACTTTGCTGCGGTTGCCTGAGGCTCCTGGGGGTGCCCCTGTGGAGCCCCACTCAAGGCTGACCAGACTAGACCCCCCCCCGAGTCCTCATGGGAACACAGAGGGGGGAGAGCGCCCCATTCTCACCCAGCTGCCACGGACTGCTCTGGGGGGCTTCCCGCCTCCTGACGTTTTCACAGACCAGTCTGTCTGGTGGCCTAGATAACATCTCCCCACATACATCCACGCCCCGACCCCCAGAGCCTATGAGGAGTTTACATCATGTGGCAGAAGGGATTATGTGGATGTGATTAAGGTGATGGGTTTTGAGATGAGGAGCTTATCCTGGATTATCAGGGTGGGCTCCATGCAATTACACGAGCCTCTAAAAGCAGAGAACATTCCCTGGCCACAGCCAGGGAGACAGAGCAGCATGGAAGAGTTTCCTCGGGCTCTGAGGTGCAGGGGCCCTCGAGCAGGAGCCCGAAGCTAAGGGCAGGCCCCAGCCGGCAGCCGGCCGGGAGCAGGAGCTCAGTGCCACAGCGGATGGAGCTGAATCCTGCCAGCAGCCGGGACGCACCCGGGAGCAGACTCTCTACTCGGGTGTTTTGAAGGGGGTGCAGCCCGCCAGCACCTGATTTCAGCCTTGTGAGGCCCACAGCGGAGATCACCAGACCTCTGACCTGCAGAGCTTTGAGGCAACAGTGTTTGCGGTGGCTGTCCCTGCACCATGAGGAAGCTAGTACACTGCACACGTCCAAGGCCCCTCTCACTGCTTAAGATGAGGGCAAGGGCACACGGCGGCCACCCTGATCATCTCTGAAGCAATCCCTGCTCCCCTCGCATCCTGTCTCCTCACACACCTGAGGCTGGGGAAGGGCCCAAGGGTTCCCGGGCCGTCTCTGGTCTCCCCGACACAGGCTCCATCTCGGGAATAGATGGGCATCTGACAGTCCATGTCCCCCGCGCTAGGGCCTCTGCTAACACGGAGCCAACAGGAAAGTCTTATTTTCATATCCCAGTACAGGTGCCCATCTGCAGAGCTGCCACTTCCCTCTCAGGTCCCATGTCCTTACAACGCGGGTACTGGGCTCACTCCCATAGGAAGGGCAGTAGGAAAGGGAGACGACACCCCAGAGGCATTTGTGCCGGATGGGAGGAGGATGGGTCAGGGAAAAGCCATCGCCCAGGAAGTGTCAGTGTGGATGAGATGACGCTTCTGGCCTGGACGGCGGGGCTGACGGCATATCATTTCCTAGATGTGTTTGCCGGTTCTGGGTGAGGAATGGCTCACAGGGAAATGGAACTCAGTCTTCCTACAACAGCCTGTGCGAGAATAGGCTGAACTGGGACTGTGTCGCCTGACTGAGTACAAAGTTGACCTTTCCCTGGTTTTATGATCTCACTGCTTGGATTTCCAGCAGACCACAGGGATGAGGGAAGCAGGGGATGGAGAGGCATTCTGGGACAGAACCCACAGTCTGCGGGGTGGGCGGGACCCAGCCCTGTGCCCAGTGCCACATGCCGGGCAGCGTCTGGATTGTTTTCTCCCCTGCAGATGGATGTGCATGTAGGGAGGGAGGCAGATGGGAGGCAACTTCCTCGCAGCTTCCATCCCATGCTGCTTCCCTTAAAGATAATTCTGAAGCCATGATTTCATAGCCTCGAACAATCTAGTCAAGCTTCCTGTTCGGCCGGTTGGTACCTATTCATTGAATTCCTATAGGTGCAAGGCTATAGCCCCATGGTGGGGGCTGATGTGTTCACAATGCTGTTGCTGTTTACGAATCATGACTTTATGGATAGAAACCCTTCCTGCCAAGAACTCACTATTCCATACAGTGACGGCCAGCCATCAGGTAATTTCTAGAATTCTGTTTCCCTTCCATACTCATTTCAGGAAGAAAAAGATGCTTTTAAAGTATAAAGAAAAAGATCAATATGTAGAAAAGTCTTCCTGTGTGTTCTTGGAGCTGAAGCACTTCAAGGTAGGACCATTCTGTGAATATGGTATGTTTCTCACTTAATTACCTATAATAGACAGCCAAGAGACACACGTGTTCCATATCCCTAGCCCCCAGTGCCATTCCTGACAAACACTGGAATGCCTGATACACATCCGTTGGATCAATGCATATGGAAAAATGCAAACCAAGCATTTGAAATATTACGCTACGTTTCTTCCGGCTGATGAGTGTGTGGGGTCACTGGGAGAGGGTGGGGGTACCATGAGTTTCGTATTTCAATAACCAGTGCCAAATTCTTAATGCCAGATGGGATGAGATGGGATGCCAGACCACTTCTTCTTACCACGTTGTTGGCCTTGATTCTCAATTGCTTCGTCCCTGTGGATCTCGGGCTCCTGACCTCCAACTGGAGCACCCCACAGGTCAGCCCAATTTCTTTATGCTTCATCCGTCATCTTGCTCTACTTAGAGCCACTTCCATTAAGGAGATCGAGGCAAATTCTCTCCCTACCCCTGTTTGCTCTTCAGGAAAATTATCCTTCGATAAGTGGATGTTACAGACACTTCACAGAATGTATTTGGTGGGAAGGTCTCCCGTCTTCCAACATTCTCCTCAGCCAGTTACCTTTCTGCATCGGAGTGGAATTAATTCAAGGAGATAGAGGTCCTGAGTTTCTTCCTCTGACCAGATGGAAATCGTTACGTAGAATGCTGATGGCTACAAAATCTTGGACATACTGTTT
Source organism: Smutsia gigantea (assembly GCA_032199065.1). Classification (NCBI taxonomy): domain Eukaryota; kingdom Metazoa; phylum Chordata; class Mammalia; order Pholidota; family Manidae; genus Smutsia; species Smutsia gigantea. The sequence goes on from JAVSCE010000995.1 coordinate 337,527, forward strand.
TCACAATTAGGAAATGGAAACAAGTTCTTGAGTGCAAAGCCAGTGTACAGGTCCAGCTTCCATTCGCTGCTATAAATTTTGTTCCTGTGTCTGCCAGTAAACACCAACTGTTCAAGTGAAATAGTAAATCCAAATGTGCCTTTGGAAGAGAGTAAAAAATATTATATGCTGCATAAATGCTGATGCGAAAGCATTTTCCAGCACACTAAATAAACCACGGAAGGAAAAGGAGCGGAGAGAAAGCTGAACCGAATGTGACTAAGAGCTTCTTAGTTGAAAGTGTAAAACAAGCTCTTGAGAAAATGTTGATTCAACATGCTGTTTAAATATTAAGGAGAAAATGAGTACAGAATTAGGACATCAGCCTTAGTCTGGCCATACTCCGAGCACTTACAGGGGTTACCGGAGAACACATACACAGGTTGTGTGAATCTGGGCAAAGAAATATCCCGAAGTTGGCTCACAGCTGATGGGGCACGTGGAGCAGAATAATTTGCTCATGATCCATCTAACAGTTGGAAGTCAAAATCAGTAGCTTTGTAGTGCGATCCATAGCACAAGATTTAGTGACTTTCCATCTCAGATTTACTTCAAGGCTAATCAACACATGTCTGTACTAGAGTCTCCCTGCAGTTTCGTGTGCACCCTGAAGTATGGTTCAAGGAGATGGTTTCATAAATGATTTCCTCAAGTTGAACTTTGGATTACCTAAATTTATAATGAATTTCTCTTCTCCTTTCCCCATCATTTTTCTGTGACGCTGAAGAAAATGAATGGACGTTGGAGTTAGTGGACCTGAGCCCGGGCCCCGGCCTGATCCTTAAGCGCCCACGCCTTCTTCGTCGTGTGAGTTAACAGTGCTTACCCCGGTGGGTTACTGCGAGGACTGAGTGAGCAAATACATGCTAAATGCCTGGCACAAGCCTTGAACATAAAACATCCTTAGTAATAATATTCGTTCCACTCCCAGATTAGACTTTGCAAGCAAACAATTTGAAAGACAGAGCATTCAGGTCAACACTTTAGCGTGGTGAGGCTCCAGGCCACGAACGAGGCAGGCAAGATGTTCCAAACCAGAGTATTTCAGCATCTGGGAATAGCTACGGCTTATCTTCATGGCTAAAATAAGCAGTTTAATAAAAAGCGGTTTTTCCTTTTTTATTCCTTTCTCTTCTTCATTTTCTTAAGGAAGGGAAAGCACTTTCAGAATCATGGTTAAAATATGTCCTTTGTTGGTCTGAAGACATGGACAAGTTTCACACTGAAGTCAAGATCTACTGAAAGTGTCAGAGGGCTGTGTGAGGGCCAGATGCCGCTGTCAAAAGTAGAGCAGACCAGGGCGTCCTAAACACCTTGAGGGAGGCCAAAGCTAAATGCTTAACTTACTTTTGTCATTGAATTAATTGATATATCTGGTTTAACTGGCCAAATTACTTTTACTCAAACATCCACGTTTTGGAGTTTGTTGATAGAGTGAATGCTTTCGAGAGTACAGACAATACTAATGGTGGTAAACATGTGGTCGAGAAAGAGAAACGATTCACTTCCAGACCTCAGACTTATAGCCTATTTACAAGATTTATATATATAGGAAAGTGTTGTTTCTTCATATGGTTACATCTGAACACGTGTAAATTATAAGAGTCTGAGTGCATTTATTTCCACAAAAAATAATACTAGCAGAGACACAGCTAAGCCCAGCTGAGCCTTGTTGGGTGGGTTTGAGGAAACATAGGCCAACTCTGGGAAAGTCAAGCCCTTGATATAGGAAGCGTAGTGATAAATAGCCTTAGAAACATTTTCCTCCGGAAAAGACATCTGGTAACATCCTACGTTAACAGGCAAGAGCTGCATGTGCTGTGTGCAGGACGCAGCTGGATGAGCCGCGGCTTGCTGCGAATGTCCATCCATCTTGACCTGAAAGAAACAGTGGTTTTGATTCCAGGTCCAGCATCCCATTCCTCTGTGGCCGAGCTCGCCTTCACACTGTTCTGACAGAGAGGCCATCCTGCTGGTACGTGACACGAGCGGCCCACCCTTCAGAGCAGGGTACCCTACCTTGGAGTAATATTATTTTTAAGTGTCTCCTTATTTTGGATCAAAGCCTGTTTTTCTGTAGTTCCCACTTGTTGGTCCTCAGGGTCTGTCTCACCAGGCAGAATCCCAGTTTTAGTGGCAATTAGACTTACAGATATTAAGGCAACATCAAAACTTAGCCCTCCTCGCAATTTTAAATAATTATAAAGTAGCTTCTGACATATAAAAGAGGGAAAATTACCTATAAAAATCCATACTTTCAATCCTCTTGAAACTTTGGGAGCTCTGGAAGCAACAGGCTCACATTCCCAAATGGTAGTAATTGGCTGAGTCAAGTCACAGACGCTGCTCTTAGATAAGGAATGTGCCTGCCTGTTTCCCACTCCTCACTACTCCCTATTGTGTCACACTGGGCCTGCTTTCCTCGTTTTGTGATACCCGACTGGCCTCTGAGACATTTTACTTGCAGTTCCTAGTGTGTCCTCTTTCATAAGGCTTCTTTGCTTCTGGGGACTTATCCTCTGTGTTCTCTTTTCCCCTGTGCAGGCTGAACCTCAGGCATGCCTGACCCCTAGACTGCCGAGCAAAGCTGCACGTTTGGTTTATCTAATCAATCCTTAGTGATGTGCTGGGATAAGCATGCGGCTGGGGACTTTTGCATCACCTAGAGAGGGGTGGGCTGTGGAGGGAGGAGCTTATAAAGAAGCCTGAGAGGACACAAGGTACAGCGTCTCATGCCCACTGGAGACCTGCCCCAGGTAGAGGCTCCTATTTGCAGCTGTGAACCCTCATGCAAACTTGGGAGTGTGGGAAGCCAGTCACCTGCCCTTGCAGCCAAGAGCATCCGTGTGGCTTCTGCTTGTTTAGTTGCCTCTATGATGTCCAATGTCTTTCTGTTCACTAGCATTTATATCCTCAGTGTCTCCGGGCATCTTGCTATCAATTACATCATGATCTCCCATGTTCTGGAAGGGGAAGAGGTCCTGATTCTGAGCACTTCCACTAACCAGCTGAGTGACCTCAGGAAAGTTACTTAATATCTCTGAGTCTCAGTTTCTGCATATGGAAGATGAGGGTAGATGGGTAGCTCCTACTTTACAGGAGTGCGGTGACAAGTACTGAGATAACGTCCATAAAGTGCATAAAGTGGGTCCTTACTCGTATCACTCACTCAGTAAATGCTAACTACCAACTGCTTTCCACGTCTCCCTCCCCACACTGCAGCAGGCCGCTCCCAGGGCACCACGGCCTCTCTGGTTCTGCATCACCCACCGATTCCCATCACCGTGGTCCTGGCCTGAGGGTTTCTCGGTCACCCAGTTCCTTTGGTTCCCACACTCTGTGGAAGTGCTGGAAACCTGACAGTCCTTCTCTCCCCGCTGGCCGTGGGCTGAGGATCTGCGCTCCAGCCCCTCACCCTTAGGACAGGTCACCTGTAGGACAGGTCACCCTTGGGACAGGTCACCCGTGGGACAGGTCACCCTTGGGACAGGTCACCCGTGGGACAGGTCACCCTTGGGACAGGTCACCCTTGGGACAGGTCACCCGTGGGACAGGTCACCCTTAGGACAGGTCACCTGTAGGACAGGTCACCCGTGGGACAGGTCACCCTTAGGACAGGTCACCTGTAGGACAGGTCACCCTTGGGACAGGTCACCCTTAGGACAGGTCACCTGTAGGACAGGTCACCCTTGGGACAGGTCACCCGTGGGACAGGTCGCCCTTAGGACAGGTCACCTGTAGGACAGGTCACCCTTGGGACAGGTCACCCGTGGGACAGGTCACCCTTAGGACAGGTCACCTGTAGGACAGGTCACCCTTGGGACAGGTCACCCCTGGGACAGGTCACCCTTAGGACAGGTCACCTGTAGGACAGGTCACCCTTGGGACAGGTCACCCGTGGGACAGGTCACCCTTAGGACAGGTCACCTGTAGGACAGGTCACCCTTGGGACAGGTCACCCGTGGGACAGGTCACCCCTGGGACAGGTCACCCATAGGACAGGTCACCCATAGGACAGGTCGCCCGTAGGGCAGGTCCGCCAGTGCTCCTGCAGATTCTGTGCATTCAGCTCCAGCCGTTCATACTCGTCTCACCTTGTTCAGCGAGGTTCCCCTATTGGCAGCCTTGCTGCCCCACATGTAGGTTTTCTACTCCCTTCCCAGTGTTTCCTGTGGTCAGCTCCACAATAAACTACTTGTACTGAGAACGTATCTCAGCGTCTGCTCTAGGGGGACACGAGCTAAGACAATTTGTAACAGAAGTGATTCTTGGAAGCAGGTCCTTAGGACGGCCTCATGAGCCATATCAACTGCTCATCAGATGGCAATGGACAAATCCAACCACTGTGGTGTGCGTGCTGGTAATAAGCTCGCCACTAATGATGGCTTTGGGTCATTAATGCCATAGCACGTTAATGTTAATGTCAGCGAGGACCTGGGGACCAGCTTCGGTGCAGGTGTTATAGCTTAGCTACTGACCCTTCACCCCCTTAAGAATCAGGGACAAGAGAGATTGACCTTAAATGGGATGTGAATGGGCTTGGGCGGAGCCAGGGTGAGCTGTAGCAGGTGCTGTCAATGCCTCACTCATGACCCCCAGCCCTTCCTAGTCCAACTCCTAGCACCTTCCAGAGTTTACGGCGCTCCGGGGCTAAGGCACTGCCAGACACAAGCCATACATGGATCAGTTTCCCTTTTGTTCAGCCTGAGCTCTGGCTGTGGTAGCTTTTGGCCTGTGTAAAGGTCCCACTGTCCTTACCACTGGGACTGGGCTGGCCATCTGAGTGAAGCCCATGGGCCAGAGGTAGATCCCAGGGGACAGTGACAGTCCAGTCTCCTGGTTTTCCAGGGACAGCATGAAGTGAGCCATTGGTACCCCTAGAAAGGCAGCAAGAAGCTGCACTTCACGGATCACAGGCCAGTACCTGAGGCAGCATGGCCCCACCCCAGGGCCACGTCTGGTGGGGAGCCCACTGGGTTGTGACTCGATTTGACCAAAAGTTCCCCAAAGGCAGCCCTCTAAGCTGCTGTTGGCCTCCTGTGGATACAGACTGAGGCAGTCTGTCCAGCTTGGTGTCAAGCAACTTAAAATCATCTCCTCAATAATCAGTTCCTCTACCGACCCAGAGACTGACTCCAGGTGGGGCGTGGATCGCTCAGGCGGCCACCAGCTGTCTCAGAGTGGCTGCTTCATGCAGACATCCTTTTGAATGGGAGACGGAGAATGTTAGAGACCCAGCCGAGAAGCTCAGAGAACTTGTGACATGGTTGATTCCCAGAGCATCATTATCCCTCACCACTCACGGGCAGGACACAACCTGCCCTGTTTCTAGGAGCCTTCGGAGTGCCTGATGGGTTTACCACAGACCTGCCATTACCTCTCTCCTTCTCTCCCGCAGCTGCTTGCTCAAGTCCACAGCTCATGCAGCCTCACACACAGAGCAGGCTTGGCTCCACTGTTGCGACCACCCCCCAAAAACGCCAATGTTTGTACCAGCTGCTGTCTCCAAGGGGCCCAGAGCCCCTGTCCTCAGGGAGCCGGAGGGGGGCTGGTTCCCCGAAGAGTGGGCCGGGGGTCTCTGCCCAGCATTGCTTTTGTCACATGGATCCCACCATAGGGCTGCCTGCGCACGAAAGACAGAGCGTCTCAAAGTCCCCATGGGACAAGCTCGGCCACTTTCTGGCACCAACCTCTCTCAGCAGTGGCTCACTGAATGTAAGGGATCCTGGGGGGCGTAGATAACATGCTCTCTCCGTTCTCTCAGTTCCTCCTTCCCATCACAGAAAATAAAACGCAAGGACAACCTCTCTCTTCCTGCAGGTGACACAGAGGCTTTGATGCCCACGCACTCATCCGAATGGACAAGGTCCCCCACTAAGCGACAGTGTGACTCGCCCTGGGCTGGGTCAGCCACTCAGCCCTACAGCTCCCAGAGAACAAGGACAGGGCACACTCTTAGACTTCCGCCTCCAACCCCACGATCTCTTAGACAGACCCAGAGAGGTGAGGACCTCGCCGGCGGTCACACAGGCCCTGCCTGGCCTCCTGCCTTAGGCTAGTCCTTAGCGTTCAGGAGTTTGAGGGGGGGTTTTTTTGTAATAAATATTTAGCCCATTTTCTTTTCTTTTCCCTTCGGTTTTATTGACATATAATTGACATACAGCACGGTATAAGTAAGTTGAAAGTGTACAGAGTAATGCCTTGACTTACACACTGTGAAGTGATTACCGCAGTAAGCAGTTCAGGTTTTTGACCACGTGAAGTCAGTGAAGGCAAATGAAGATTTTAGGACATCCATGAGGACCAAGTGTAATGGGATTGATTCTTGGCTTAAAAACCTATGAATGTCTTTAAAAAATAACTTCCAAGGGTGTTTTGTTCCTTGGTATCAAAGAAATACATATTCATCATAGGAGATTTGGAAAATAAGGGAAAAGAGTTATCCACAATCCCACTACAAACAGTTAATAATCATAAGCCGCGTTTCGGCACATCGGCCTTCCCGCCTTTGGGTCCCTCTCATACGCACCATAAACGCTCTTGTTATCTGATTTACTTAACTGCGTGACAGTCACACTTCCTCATCACCTCATGTTCTTGTACAGCCTCTAGTGCTCCCTTGCGTGGGGGCATCAAAGCTTATCTGGCATTTCCACCCTCAACCCTTCTGGCATTAAGGTTATTTCCAGTTTTTTAGAATTTAGAATTTTGTGACCAGTGATTTTTCCTTTCAGTAAAACCACTCAAGATTTGTTCCTTAGGATAAATTCCTAGAAATGGAAGCTGGGTCAGGGAGTACTAAAAATTTTAAAGCTTTTGGTCTAACATGACTCTTCGAACAACGGTTGTTGACTGAAAAGACTAAGAGAAGCATATGTGGTTTCTTTTGGTAGCGGGATCTGAGGCCTCAACTCTATACCAACTGATGTCTGATGGCTCTGCCTTCTGCTTCTTATTTTAGGTAGCTCCTTCTTATCTCTCTGGCTCCTCCAAATTTTAAGTCAGGTTTTTGGAGGTACAGTTAACATGTGATAAAATTTACCCCTTTTTGGTGGATAGTCCTATGAATTCTGAAAAATACAAACAGTTGTGTAAGCCCCACCCATCAAGATCTAGAACATTCCCATCTCGTGGACAGCTCCCTCGTGTGTGTCATGTCAGTCCTCTTGCCCACCCCTGGACCTGGCAGCCACTCCTGACCCCCTGGGTCCCTTTCCAGCATGTTGTTTAAGTGGAATGACGGAGCAGTTGAAGTTTGACTCTTCCCTCGGCATACTGCATTTTTGCCTTTATCGGTAGGGCATCCCTTTCTACGGCGTCATATTCTGCGGTAGTGACATGCCAAGGTTGCTCACCACTCACCGGGCAGAGGTTATTTCGATTGTTACTAGTTTTTGGAGATGATGCATAAAGCCGCCATAAACGCTCACATGCAGCTTTTGTGTGCTCACGCTTCATTTCTCTTGGATAAATTCCCAAATGCTCAACCATGTAAGTGACATTTCACTTTGTAAGGAACTGTCACACTGTTTTCCCAGACGCTGCCCCGCACTGTGTTACCGCAAGGGATGCGTGAGGGTCTCAAATGCTGCACTCCCTCATCAGCTCTCAGTCTTGTCAGGTTTTAAATTTTACCTACCGAACCGATGAGTAGTAGCATCTCCTTGTGGCTTTGGCTTGCGTTTCCCTAATGACTAACGATGCGAATATCCTTTCATGTGCTCGTTTGCCATCCATTTATCTTCTTTGGGTGAAGTGTCCAAATCTATTGTCCATTTTTACTGGGTTGCTTATTTTTATTGTTATTTGAGTTCTTTTTATATTCAAGATTCTAGTCTTTTATAATAAATGTGTTTTGCAAATACTTTATCCCAGTTTGTGGCTTATTTCCTTTTTCTTAACAGTGCCTGTCAAAGAACAGTTTTTAATTTTGATCAAGTCCCACTTACCATTTTTCCTTTCATAATTGGTTGTTTTTGTGTCCCAGCTAAGAAATCTTTGCCTTATCTATGGTTGCAAAGACATTTTTCCTGTATTTTCTTCTAGAGATGTCATGTTATTAGGTTTTACATGTGTGTTAGGTTTCATTTTGCCTTGATTTCTTTTCTGTAGATGCAAGGCATGGATCAAGGCCTCTGATTTTACATATGGATGTCCAAAGTCTGGCACAATCTGTTGAAAAACTATCCTTTCTCTCCTGAATTTCCTTGGTTCCTTAATTTTTGGGAATCATGGATAAAGTTTCCATGTATTTGTGCATCTGCTGGGCATCCTATCCTATCCCATCGGTTTATATTTTCTCTTTCTAGGTACATGCTCTTGGTTATCGCAGCCATATAGTCAACCTTGAAATCAACTTTCTTCTTCTTCAGAATTGTTTTCACTGCTGCTCCTCTGTTTTCCCATATACGTTTAGGAATCAGCTTGGTGGGATTTTGACTGGGATTGCATTGAATCTATGTATGAATTTGGAAAGGACTGCCATTTTAATGATACCGAGTCTTTCTGGCCACCTTCTGGTGCCGAATCATTTCCTCTGTGTTGGGTATGAGACCCAGCCACCCAGGTGGCTGCTTTTCTTGCACAACTCAGCCTCCTGGTTGGATCTGCACCGGATGTCAGCTCTCGGCAGGCAGATCATGCTGACTTTACCCCTATGGGGCACAGAATCACCTGCCATGGATCACCGAGATCTTAGGCCTGGGCTCTCACCCCTTCCTTTAGCCCTGTCTTTGTCATGGAGCTGTGAGGGGCCCTCTCACTGTGGGCAGTGTGACCCGCTCCACCCTGAGAGGGGCACGGCCACGAGAGGAGCTCTGTCCGTGGAGTCTTGCAGATGCGACCCCAGCAGCAGCACTGCCGGTGGGCCCTGGGCTTGCCGTCTCCTGCATCTACAGTTGCCTTGGGAAAAGGCCTGCTGAGGAGCACGAGGCCTGAGGAGCAAGACCAAGCTGCCCGGCCAGCCCAGTCAAGGACTGCTGGAAGCTCATGCTTCTTGTTCACGCCCTTGAAATGTGTCTGTTCGTTATGTGGCATCACTGTGGCAGTAGATAACGGATACAAAAACGCAGGCTCTTTAAATTCTTTGCAAACAGCTTGATGCAATGACTTACTAGGGCTGTGCCATTCTGTAACTAAATGGAGCTGATTTCATGAGTTAATCATGTCTTTTGAATTTCTTCTCTTTGTTCTTGATACCAAGTATTAAAGAAAGAAAATTATCCCAGGAGCAACTCTGCTAAGCCCTGGTCACCACTTCTAATCCCAGACTCAAGGAAAACTTTAAAATTTTGGGGAACTCCATTTTCACTTCATTTTTGCTTTGAGTCATAGGGAGGTTATGTTGTGTTAGCCTTTCTGGTAAATGAGGGAGCGTCCTGACAGTGTAGTGGGATTGGGCCTGGGGGCAAAGGTCAAAAGACAGACAAGCAGTCATAAATGATTAATCAACATTTTTTTTTTGATCAAAGTTCTTAGAACTATTTGCTGAATTTGTGTTTTTTTTTTAATAGCTATTCTTTGAGGTAGGAATGCCATGGCGTAAAGATAAGAGTCATAACATTTAAGACATGTTTATGAAGTCAAAACCGCGAGCTTGGCTGCCTCTGAAATGCAGTCAGCGGCCTCCTGCTGTGTGCGGAGCCCTTCCCAGGCTCCTGCCCAGCTGCTGCTCCGCACGGCTGGCACCACGGGCTAGGAGACAGGGTCGGCATTTAACCCACATTAAAGTGCATTCGGAGGCATTAGAGTTTGTACTTCTCAGAGCTTTGACATCGGACACATTTCTAATCAGTGGGGTGTGTTTACATCAGAGGCTTTTAACAACAGGATGATTTTTACACAGATTAAATTCCAGGGTCTCCCAGCGGAGCCAGGAGAAGTCAGATGCCCCACAGCTCTGCTCCTGTCAAGGGCAGGGCCCCCGTAGGAGGGGCTCCGGGTCCCAGGGCAGAGCCGCCACGGTCTGTCCATCTCGGGGAAAGCCCATTGTGGCCTGCAGACCTGGGACTCTGGTTCCTGGCATTTGACTTGCCTGGTTTATCTTGTTCACTGTCTCCACTCCCCAGACTCCTCCATGACCGTCACTTACCTATAAATTACATTGCCTCCTTGACGATTGAAAATAGACTCCAGGAAAACCAAATTTGGGTTAAAGTAAGTTCACAGGGGAAAAAAAAGAAAGTGCTAGCCTCTGCAGCTAGTCTGGGGCCATGCTTACAACTCCAAGGGGGAGGCCAAAATATCAGGGCTTGTAAGACCTTTTGGAAAGCAGGGCAGGCCTACGTTGGCTGTCTCCTGGTGTGTTTACAGGCAATGAATAAGAGCACATTCAATAGAAATGACGGGAGACAGATAATGCAATGGAGTCCTGTGTTCTTATCTCTACCCCTCACCACCTGCGGAACAGAGTCTCTGTTTCCTCAGCTCTAAACTGGGGATAATAAAAGAGGTGACTTCAAAGGGTTGTCATAAACATTAAAAGAAATAGTCTGCAGAGAATGCTCAACGCCATCTGCCCCTGGGTGAGCGCTCAGTGAAGTGCACTGAACATGGTCGGCATCCTGTCCATTGCTCTAGTGAGATGCTTAGGGTGGGATGTTATGTCAGAAGCAACCAGAACACAGTCTCACCTGCAGGCTGAGTACAAGTGTGCTGCCACAAATAACAGGGAAAAGGCTGAAAATACACCAGAAGGTATTGCGCGACTTAAGATGGTGGGATTATTGGTAGTTTCCCCACTTTTCTATTTTACAGATTGTCTGCATTAGTGTTATACTAAAATATGATTAAAATGCTTAAATGAAAATTACTCTTGTACAATATCCTTTATGTAGTGTTTTCATATAGTGTTCTTACCAAATCGTTTAATCTGAATCCAGTCATAAAGAAACAATCATATAAAATACAGTGAAGCATTCTGAGAGACAATTTCCCCAACCTTTTTAGGAAGATAAATGTCATTAAACCAGAAAAAACAAAGGCAACAGAACTGGGACCTGGACTATAGTAAAAGGGAGTAAAAGTCTTAACAATCAAATTCGATGTGTGAATCATGACTGGATCCTGGAGCAGAGAAAAAAAAATACATGAGAATTTGGGAAGAATTGGGAATCTAAATATATGACAGTTTCTTGGCTGTGATGAAGAAAATGTCTCCATGTAGTGAAACACCTTTGTTCCTAGGAAATGCGTGCTGCAGTATTTCGTGATCTACACGCCATGATACTGGCTATCTATCTACCTAGCTGTCATCTATCTATCAAAAGAAATAAATAAAATACAAATAAATGGTAATATTCCAAAGGTGCAAGGAAACTTGGAGGTTTAATACAAATGAGCTACAGAGAAATCAAGGGTGTTAAAAGGTTGAGGTGGACAAGATCAGAACAGCCCTAATGTGGTTAGCGAAGTTATATTTTTTCCAAGTAGTAGATCCTGTGAAGCAATAGGAAGTTCTGCCTCTAAAGCCCAGAATTTCTGGTGCCTGAAATCTCCTGTCTCTGGGAGAACTAGGGTGTGTTTTTCAAAAGTCATATTAATAACATATCATATTAATAGTTTATACATTAATAATGATATATTATCCATGGCTGAAAAGTGATAAGTTTTTAGAGTGATTTCACATCTGTTAGGTGCTTTGGGTCTCACAAAAAGCCAATGGAAATGATCGTGTAGTCTTATGACACACTCTCACCGTGAACAGTTTACACAGATTTATTTCTGACCTTTACATATAATTCTCAAGGGGCTGAAACCCTGTCATTCAAGCACATATATATGTACAAATACATTATACATACGGAGTCACATATTTCACTCCCCGGTTCCCTGAGATGCTCACCACCAGGTTTTGATTGGGTTGCTTCCCACCGTTGCTCATCGGCTTCAGCAGGTCATTTTACAAGGACGCTAAGGTTCAGTCCCTGCCCTAAGAAAGGTACAGTCTCTCAGGAGACTAATGTGTAAATGAACAATTAGCTCTCACAGATGCTATAGGAGACAGGAGAGGTGTGTCACCCCAGGGTAGGGGCAGTGGACTGAGGGGATGACCTCTTCCCTGAGCTGCCTGGACTCCTGAAAAATGTCTGCCATTCCTGAGTCAGGGGACACGAGAGGAGAAGCCCTTTCCTCATTACTTCAGCGTCCCAGCGAGGAGAGGCAGCCACCAGACTGAGTCCCCTTGACTTTCCCGTCCGCCCCCAGGATTTGTGCAGATGGGAAGTGAGTGCCAATATGTGTGTGCCTGAGAAGTAAATGATGTTTCAGAGGGACCAACAAGGACAGGAAATTTCTTGGGCTACAAGAATGAGAAGAAAAGGCTCGGGGAGACTTCCTCTCCACCCACCCCCACCCGCCATGGCTGGTATAGGATGAAAAATTAGAATGAAACTGTGCAAATGTCCTGTCAGTCTGTCTCCCACCCCACGGCATTCCGCATTAGGGGCATGTCTGAGGAGTTTCAAAGGATCATTGTGGGCATTCCAAACAATTCAATGGTTTTATTTCTTCAAAGCAAAGTGCCTGTTTTGAATATGCTTATTATGAACTATTTATAGACCTTTTTTAGCAATTATCCCTCTGCAGGCTTTCAGCTCCATGGCCTGAGTACACAGCCAGCTCTCCAGCATGTCCCTGAGGCTCGTGCCAGTACACTCCAGACTCGTCACAATGCATGCTGCCCGTGCCCCCCTCCCAAAGCCTGCTTTGTTTAGTTCCTTTCGGAGAGCCAGGATCGCTACAAGCTCACCCACACTGAGAGCCACCTGGCAGAATTCTGATGTTTGAACCATGTGAACTAAAACGGCGATGTATGGGGACAAGTACCATTTTATCTAGGAACTCACACGGAGGATGAAAGCCAGAATGTCACTTGCAATCCACCTTTGTTCACGTATTTCACAGTTCTACAAAACTGATGTCATTTTTCCAGGACCAGACAAGAGAAACACAATGCAGCCTGCCCACGTGCGAGTCCAGGACTGAGAACAGACCCTCAGCTTTGCCAGTGAGAAAGGGTCTACCCTCCCCACCCCAGCCTGCACGCAGTGGTGTCTCCCACGGTGGAGAGTAGAATTAGGAAGTATTGGGATACAGCAAAACTTATTTAACATCTGCCCTTGTCCTCTGGAGCTGTGAAGTGCAAAGACAGGAAGTCTTTGACAAATCACTGAAATAGAAGGCAAAGCCTGGAGCCACCCTTTGGAATATCATGTCAACATAACAAACTCTTATGAAAAAGAGTGGGCTGATCAGGGAAATAACCAAGAATTATTTTGGAGACAGGGCTGGTGAATATGATTAGCGTTGATACTGGCAGAGGGTGTATTCTAGGCCAGAAACGAGATGAGCTGTGCTGGTGTGTGTGTGTGCGAGAGAGAGTGAAACCGCGGTGAGATGGAAAGACTGAGCCCTGTGACCCTTCCTTGGCTCTGCACTCAGGGCTGGAAAGAGGAAGGCCAAAAGTAATCTAAGCAATGATGAGATCACTGAAGCAGATCTTAATTCTCCCAAGAAACTGCTTGGAGAGGAGCTAGAATGAAGGGACATCAGTTAGATTTGAGGTTTCAGGGATGTTTGTTTAAATTGTGAGTCTTCACATGTCTACTGCAGATCTGTGGAAATAAACAGATACCCCAAACGGGGCACACGGACTATTTGCTCAGCTTGCAGCAGGAAGCCAGCCCTCACCATCTGTGCTGGGCAGAGTCGCATGGGCAGGCGCAGGAGTGGGGAAGCTTCCGAGCAGAAGACGCGGCCCCAGGTGTGCTCTGATTGGAGGTCGCGGGGACCCCGAAGCAGGCTGACTACTGGGTGCGTCTTATGTGATTGGTTTGGGGACTTTCTCTGATTGGTCCTGAACCAGAAACAGAGGATAAAAGATAGGGAAGGGGAAGGGGACGGGAAAGGTGACCAGGTCCTGACCATTTGGGGCCAATGGCCGCACAGTCTGTGGGTTGGAACCCTACTGGCCATGGGCACATTCCCCTGGGCTGGGGAGGTGTCCAGAATTTGAGTTGGGTGCCTGGAGATTTCTGTTTTCCTTAGTTCCTGTCGTCATTCACCCAGTCATGCATGAGGCAGTGGGCACTGCAGGAAAAGCCTCTGGAAGACGCATCACAGCCCGGAGAGCCTCCCTTCCTCTCTGGCTGCACTCCAAGCTCTGCTGTCCCAGCTCCGCATTCCGGCTGATCCTTATACACTGCCCCAGTGAGGCTGCGAACCTCACCTCCTAATTCTGGGCCTTGGTTCTGATCACGGGACCTCAGAGGAAACCTCTGGTGGCTCCTTCTACCCCACCGGTAACTATGGTCAGGCCAGCCCTCCAGGGCCTCACCAGCGGGCCTCCCCAGTCCATCCATCCAGAGGAATATCAGGGCTATTTTATAAAGCTAAGTGAAAACATTAACATCTATTTGGACTCTTACTTAAGATACGGTACATCCTTAAAAATCAGCTTTTAAAGTGTGTAATCCTGGGGAAAAAACAGGGAGCCCAACATCAGAGCAAAAGACAATGAGCCGGAGGCTGGAGGATTGCCCACAGTTGTGACACAATCAGAAACAGCAAGCGCACACTTGGTCCCTTTCCTCTGACGCCAGAAGACACAAATCCATAAGGCAACTGTGTTCTTTATGTTCCTAAGCAAAAGCGAGGCTTCCAAACCCTGGAGAGGGGCTCCCAAGGCTGCCTGAGGAAGGGAGAGCTGGGGTGTGGGCCGCCCTCTCTGCGGTGCTCCTGGTCGCTAGGTCGCTCTCCTGTGAAGCTCCGTGCGGGTTTCAAGCGTGCCACTCAGGCCAGGTCCCCATGCAGTCCTGGTCCAGCTGCTCTCAAGACTCGCTGACATCTAATTCCCTATGACAGAAACGGATTTTTGCTTTTCCTCTCAAAGGAGTGAACAAAACAAAGGAGAAGAGAAGAAAGCCTGGGCCGGAGGCCCCTCCATGCCACCATCAGGAAGCGTGGCCAGTGCCTCTGGGCAGGAGCTGCCCTGCTTCCTCAGCAGCAGTCTCACACCTGAGTCCTGTCTTCTCCCTCCTCGCGGACACCGAGTAGCTGCGTCCGTGAGGCTGAGGCTCCAGGCTCGGCCCGTGACAGCTCGCACACAGGATGGGCAGGCACCGCGGGCTTATGCGTGCAGCTCTGTCATCTCCCATCGCCTCTGCGGAGCCCAGAGTACCTATCCTGGGATGAGAGTGTCAAGGTGGGGACTAGAAGAGACCATTGAAATCAGTTGCTTTTTTTTTTTTACACAAATAGAATTTGAGTCAAATTGCCTAGAAGTAAAAGCAGAAGGGGCAGTAAAAATAGGTTAAGTGGGGAAGGAGCTCTGTAGAAGGCAGTTTCCCTAGCTGATATAACAAGCGTAAGGTTGAGGACTGCAGGCTGCTTCGCACGCCAGCGGGAAAGCACTCTGGCAGGGGTCCACGCCACCATCCTGTCCCAAAGAAGCTGTGGGGCCCCCTGGGTCTGGGGCTCTGTGGAGTTCACACCCCCCTGGTTTTCCTCTTGTCTCCAGAGGCACCTGACATGTTAAATGAAGGCAGTAGGATATGGTTTTTAAAACTATTTCCACCATAGCCTCCCTGGCCGTGCTACGTGCCTCCCCGTCCAACTAGTTCAGTTTGGAGGCCCCAGTGGTACCTGCTGGTATCAGTGGGTCACTATTTCCCCAGGTCTACATCCTAGTGATTCTCCACTCCTACCAGTTCCCTCAACATTTATGCAGTGGTCTTCTTTTATGAAACTTTTGTTTCCTTTTGTAAAATTTGTTTTTAACATGTATTCTCTCTGTGACCAGCAAGTAATCTGTGGGCTGATTCTCTGACATTTGCCACAAGTCGGCGGAATAAAATTTTGAACACGCTGCACATTCAAGTCAGTGTCTCTCCCCCTACCTCTCCCACCTTTTCTTTTTAAACCAAAGGCACAGTGCTTGGTGTGTTAATGGTGTTACCATTTGACATTCATTTATCAAACAAATATTTATTTAGTGTCTACTATGTGCCAGACATTGTTCCAGGGGCTTGGGATACCGCAGTGACCAGACAAAAATCCCTCCGTCATAAGCCTCATTTAGGAGGAAAAAGGCAGGTGAGAGACACGATAAATGGGTAAAATAGAAATGTTAAACGTTGGTGGTGCTTAGGGAGGAAAGTGACGCAGGGGAGGAGAGTTTGCAGCTTCGAATGCAGCCAGCAGGGTCCCGGAGGAGGTGCCCTTAAAGCACAGACCCGGCGGATCCGAGCCACCCCAGCGCTTGGGAGGAGCTTGCCGGGCAGAGGGAACGTACCTGCTGAGGCCTTGAGGCGGGCACGGACGCCTGGCCTGTTCCATCAGCAACAGGGAGGCCAGCAAGGCTGGTGGGGAGCTTCGCCAGCAAAGCGCTCAGGGAGGATGGGGCAGCCAGGTCTCTCCGGTGGGGCACTGACGGGGTTTAGCTTTTACCCAGAATGACTGGCAGCCGGTGGAGGGTTCTGAGCAGAGGAGTGACCTCACGTGCCTTCCATTTTTACAGGGTCTCTGTCGCTGCTGAGCGTCCCGACACTCAAACAAGAAGCACTGCTACCCGCTTTTTACGGAGAAGGAATGAAGACTCACAGAGACTCATGAGTGATGTGCTCCAGGTCAGTGCCCACGACGGGTGAAGCCGTGACTCAACCCAGGCTGCTATCAGTTTATAAAATAAAGCAGACCTCTGTTAGGGACCAGTGGGGCTGGGGCTCCTCTGGGCTGAGGGTGGCACAGCTCCTGGGCCCGTGGGCCTCTGAAGACTTGCTCTCCATTCTCTGCTCTGTTTGGCTACAAATGCTAAGATGCTCGGCACAGGGCAAAGCTCATCTTTTCTCCTCGAGGCATCTCATCTTTCCAAAAGATGACATTTCTAAAATCGTGAGTGCAATAAACTCAAGGCCATAGAGGGTGTCTTTTAAGAAGACAGTTTCATGAGCTGTAAATGCAGTCATCACTTGCCAAGTCAGCGGGCTCTCTCCCCTCCAGCCTCCTAACCATCACTAATGCATTTTTTGGAGACAACACGCTTTTCCTCTTTTAGTTCTCAAAGCTGTTGAATGGGGAGAGCTCTGTCTTTACCAGAGGACCCTGCGTGTCGGCCCTGACCACTCGGGGCCAAGGAGCAAAGTTCACTTTGCAGTTTCTTCTTGCTGCTCCGCTGGGGAGACAGGCTGCAGACTGAAGAATGGCAATAGGGGTTGGAAGACGGCAACTTCCACCAAAGCAGCCAAGGGAAGTCCAGTTTTTCCAATAATCAAATGACAACTTGGGTAAAAAATATTTCTGTAATCTCTTCTGCATCACACTGGTCTGTTTCAGAAAAACTGGCTTGCTAGCGTCGTTAATGCCAAGCTAAGCACGTTCCCTTTTTAAAAAAGGATGACCCATAAGCATATCATATTTGCAGCGTCCTGGACATGGAAGCACACTTTCTCCACTCAGATCATGAAAATGTGGGCCTGATTTGCATGTGTTACTGAGTTTTCAACACTTAGTGTCTTGGCTGAAGCACGCATCCTTTAGAAGCAGGGAGGGCCGTGTTCGGTGTTTAGGCAGTGAGACAGTGAGGATCCCAGACTCCAGCTTTGCCAAAATACCAATTTGGGTGAGGGGCGTGAGCATGTGACTCATGCGAGCATGGCCTGCTCTGTAGTCAGAGCCCAGATCATGAAGCGTGCTCACTCACGAGAGCTCTGGCGACTCCCAGGGGGCCCGTGTAGAGGCGCTTTCTCACAGGCAGGGCAACAGGCTCAGAGAAGTAAGACCTCCTCTGAGGACGTTCAGCAAATAAGAGGCAGGGTCCTGATTCCAGCCCAGGTCTTCTGAGCCTAAAGAGCTTCGGGCACCCTGCACTGTCAGCATGCTGTAGCTACAGCTCTGACTTAACAAGCACACTCGCCATCATCCCCCAGGGTCTTCCCAGGGGTCTTTTGGCTGTTGAGCTGTGCATTCGGTGTCCTGCACAGCTCTCCCATGTGCCTGCACTGCGGTCCAGGGCTAGCGCACCCTGGGGAGATTAGTGAGTTGGAAGCACAGTTGGACCCTATCTCAGGAACTTAATAGGTCTCACTCTTAATGGCCCAGGCCATCTTCCAGCTGTATGGGTTTTCTGCCCACCTGCTCCTTGTCAACAGAGCTTTAATCGTTTTCCTGAAGTATTTATGGGGGAATCAGTGATCAGACAAGTTTATTTCACATTGCCTACTAGATTCTAATCTGGAAATTCACAATGTACTCCACAATGGAAAAATCTCTGGAAATCCCACAGCAATAAACAAACACAAGTTTAATTCTGTTTAGCACACAGTTTCCTAGCCTTCTTTGAGCGTGGTTTTTGTTCGCCTGTGTAATTCTTATTAACATCTTGGAAACGCTCATTCCATGGAATACAGTTTGGAAACCCCATGAATGACTGCTCTAGAAGCTCCTTTAGAGGAGAACTGTTCACTTCTCGTTTGCTGTTGCGTGCTTACCTTCTAGAGCAGTGCCGCTTATATAGAAAGTGTCATTAAATATTTGAATGAGTAGATAGATCTTTCTCCTTAGTTTTAGCCCTGGTCTTCTAATCTTCTAGAGAAACTCTCCAAATGAAGATATTCCAGACTTAATCATACAGTGTCAATTGAGCAAAGACCACAAATGGATACATTTATGCCCAAACCTCCATATGAAATTATTAAAGCGACCTTTTTTCTATATTGCTTATAATACTGGAAAACAAAGGCCACAGTGTACTAGTTAAAGTTCAAACTCAAATACCAAACAATTTTTCACATAGTAAGTCTACAAGACACCATATTTTTGGGAGGAAAGTGAAAACTGATCATTCTGATACCCTGAAAACAGACGCTCAGGAATCTTCATATTGAAGATGGCCACTGGACTGGCCGTTTTCGCACATCTTCCAAATGTTGGGTGCAGGGTGCATGCCATTGCTGCAAACCTTTCATGGAAAGGAAAGTGGTGATGTTCCCATGTCTTTGAACGGCCGCTGTGAGAATTCAGAATGCTGTCAAAGGAAACAGCATAGACTACGCAATACCAAAACCTGGTTCATTCAACCTCATTCGTAAGGGGTATTTTTACAAGTCGGTAACATTTAAGAATTTTAGAGCAAAGCAGATATGAACCCCCCAGCAGGAAAGCACATGGGATGAGAGTAACAGCAACAGGAGACCTCAGAGACTACGTAACCCCACCTCCTCATTTCCCAGGCAAGAAAACAAGGATCAAGGACGGACAGCTGGGACAATCACCCAGCAAATTCAGGATTCTTTACCGCAGCACTTTCTGGAAGAACTTTCTGCAATGATAGAAACATGATACACTACCTATTAGGCATCTGAACTGTGGCTCATACAACTGGAAGACTGAGTTTTTGATTCAATTTTAATTTAAATAGGCACATGGATGCCAGTTACCATGCCGGTCAGCACAGCTTCAGAGGGCTAGTCTAGATTTATTCCCTCCGGTGGGATTATGGTCCCAACCTCTGCTATGATTTGGTCATGACAAGCTATCAAAATGCTCCACTTGTTAGAGAATCACACTGTACACATTTAATAAATACCAGGAGTCCGATCTGAGAGGAAGAGGAGAAACCCTGCCTTTATGGTCACAGCAGTAACACCAGAGCCCGTGGGAAAGTCACCACAGACAGTCGCTTGCATCTAACAAATCTATCTTTTCTGTAATTCTGGAAAGGAAGTAAAAACATGAGCATGGGTAGCAGCTGTATGTAACCCTCCTACATCTTTCTATCATTTGGCTGTTCAGATGATCTTTAAGATGAATACTTTATGGGTTATTTATTTTTGAGTATCACCTCCAAATACCCCTTCCCTGCTCTGTGCAGAGGGATGCACGCTCATCACAGCTTTAAGGAACTAGGCCAGGGGGTTGCCTTCTGCCATGGACTGCAGGAGTTATGGGAGACATCTCAACTTGCCCACCAGCTGGCTGTGCCCTGTGTCCAATTAGTTTCAGTAAATTATTAGACAAAGAGGAGCATTGTTGAATCAAGAGCTGCATGCAACATCTAGATTTACAAACTAATAAGTATAAAGACTTCCTAAGGAGCTTTGGTGCTTCCTTTGGATGAAGGGAGCCTTCAAATGATGCTGTTGCTTTCTGACATTAGGCGGCAGGCAGTGGCACTCAGAGAACTGTTCACAGCGGGTGAGCTTGGTCCAGGGCACATCATGGCTCCGGGCGCTCCTGAGGCCAGGGTTCGCACCTCTCCACGGGCTCCAGCAGACAGTGAGGCCGTCCTGTCCTAATGAGCTCTGCATTGACAACTTGTCTTTCAACGTCCATCTTCCAGGAGGAAACAGAGTCTTAACCAGATGGATTTCCTCCCTTTGTGGGCAGCTGAATCTCCTCTTCTTAAGGCATCTTTGGTGTCTGCCGATGTCAAGGATGGCCCACTGACAGGGCACTCTCCTTGCCCGCCTGTAGCGGGAGAAAGTCAGTACAGACCGAAATTGGAATGTCAGGATTTGTACTAATTTTGTCTAAGATTCTTTGCTTGTTGATGGGGGCAGGTCACAAGCTGGGAGTCAGAAAGGCAGCTGCAGACTTCCCATCTCAAGAATTCATGTTGAAAACCATCTCAAAAGTACTCTGACCACAGAGAGCATGTGAGCAGAGGAGTCCCATGGGCCCAGAGAACTGTGTGTGGACCTTTTTTTGGATGCACATCAGAGAGGCCAGGACAAATTTTAACAAAGCTTCTAAAAGTTGAGACACTCTTTGATGTGACTCATGAATTCAAGGAAAGGGAAAATCAGACAGAAATTATTATAAAAAAGGATCCTTGTCATGTTATGGACATTTTTTGATCCAAATCAAGATTCCTAATATTAAAAAGTGTGTGTGCGTGTGTGTGTGTGTGTGTGTGTGTGTGTGTGTATAGAATGAATTTTAAATAAGCAGATGAACACAGATATCTGTATGTCAGATTTTTTAGCCCAACCTCCTTCCAAGTCTTCCAGTTGGGAGCATTATTCCCCCAATCAAGCAACAGAGAAGATGCATATTTGAGTATTTTACTGACTTGTGAATACAGATCATTATTTCCAACAATCAGGCAGAAAACAGCATCCTGGTTCAGTGTAATGCCACATGGTGTCTAGCAAGCTGCTTTGAAATGTAATTACTTTTATAGAAATATAATCCTTTCACATTCTGTTTTGTTGACAAACAGGCCAGGCAGCTGCCAGAGACGTGTGTCTATGGAACAGATTTCTCAGAAGCATATGCTTCGCTTCAGCCAAGAAGAAAGAAGAAACTTGATCAATGTGTATGTGTGTATCATGAAACACTTAATCAGAAAGATATACAGGTCTTTCTTTTCCATAATCATGAGACCTGAGATTTTCTCAAGGGAAATGTTCCAACATGAGAAAGAAAATACATAGTTCAAAAAGCCCATGTTTTCGATTTGCCTCCACATGGTTTAAATTATCTATGTATTTATTAAGGGCGCTAAATAGGCAGCTTAATTTAGGGAGAGGGGTCATTGAAGTTGAGAAAAATCATGTTTAATCCCTTAGCTCGCTACAGGTTGATTGCACTTTTTAAATGCATACGGCCTCCACTAACCAAATTCCCCATGATAAGAAGGTCCCCTGTCTGCTTCCAAATTTGTCGGCTGCCAGTAACAATGGAAACTTGTTAAGCTCCTGGCTGCAGGCCCAGCCTCTCTGGGCCTCTTCCAGAACGAGGGATCCGTCAGTTACTTGTTCGTTGTGCAGCCAGTGTGCTTGCCTCCCATCTGGGGGGGCTCCTCTGCTCCCAGCACCCCACGTGCTGGTCACATTACTAGAATGGAAACAAAAGGGCCCGGACACCACAGCTTCTCTCTGGCATGATAAGTCTGCCTCGGTTTTCTCTCTGGATGGGTGACAGCATAGGTCTGAGGGGAACCATGGGAAGACATGGCTAAATGTCAGAGGCTGGCAATTTGAATACTTACTGGATGTTTGGTGATATTACAGAATTCTGCATTTTTAAGCATCACAGTAGAATAGTTCATGTTTATACAGAGTCCTTATGTTTCAGAAATGCAACATGGGATATTTTAGATAATGTCTGTATTTTGTTTCCAAATTATATGGAGTGAGAAAGTAGAAGGGGGCAAGGATGAAACAATATTAGCTGTGATTTGATAATTATTAAAGCTGGTTGGTGGGTACAGAGGGGTTCATTAGATTATGTCTACATTTTATACATAGTTGACACACTCCATAATACAAACTAGAGCAAAAAATAACAAAAACTGCATTTAAAAAAGTGCCTGAGAGGAATACAAGATCCCAGAACCGTCCTCTTTGGACTATGGACAATCTTAGTGAAACCGGGCTTGAGTGCAGGCACCTTAGAACCTGGCTTTCAACCTTGGTTCAGCATTTATGAAACTCCTTGGAGAGCCTCTTGCTTTGCCTCGAGGGCAGGACAGGCTCCAGGGTTTTGTACCATGTGGTCCTCTGTCCCAGCCATCACTGCCGGGTAGGACCCACAGGTTGGCTCGGGGCGCGGTTGGGGTTGTCAGCCTCTCTCCATGATCTGACCTCCACGCTCCGTATTTGTGGGATTGAGATGCCCTGGGTCATTCCTCTGTGGCCTCCAGACAGCACAAGTGGATTCTCTGCACAGACCTGGCTCCAGATGCGCACAAGCTGACTTTGTACTCACCCATTGTTATCTTCAGCCCACCCGTGTCCCCGACAATGGCAGGAAGTGTTTCTCCCAGTGACCCCAAGCAGCCTTCCTTCCTCCTGGAGCCGGGTGTCTCATTGCCTGCATGTGCTAAAAGCAGCCCCTTTCAGGGCTTCCGGACTCTCTGGACTGTGTCCTTCCCCGGCCTGGCTGGTTATTTTGAACACCAGAGTGTGTCCCCCTTTGTAAAGCCAGCTGAGCTACATCACGTGGAGAATTGGGTGCCAGCCCCAGGCACAGGCTCTTGAGGGAAAGGGAAGAGAGAGGTACAAGAAGAAATCGTCACCGAGAACCGAGGCTGAAACAGCGGAACGAGCCGGAGCGGAGGGACCACTTAGCTGCACTAGACCGCGGGTGCCCGCACACATCCTACATTTGGTGCCACATTTTTCTCCATGCTTGAAAGGGCTGCTCTGAAAGGGATGAGACTTGACCCACCCTAACCAGCCTCCAACCAGCCCTGGCCAGCTGTCTGACTTGGGCTGACTTCACTGTATTCCTGTATCCAATATCAAGCACCCACTGAGAGCCAGCCAGGCACTGGACGTGGCAGGGAGAGCGTGGACAGACACGAGGCCTGAGGGAAAGTGGGCCCGTAAATAAGATGGAAGCTGGCGGTGATATTGGGTTTGCAGCACAGGGTGCTGGGGGGTAGGTACAGGGGTTCCCAAGAGGGGAACAGCCTGCTCCACATGGTGTGTGGAGGGAAAGTGGTCAGCAAGGACTCACCAGACCCAGTCCCCCTGGGTCGCCATAAGGAACCAGACTAGAGCATCCACAGAACCACTTCTATGTCAGCGTGTGGGGCCCGAGGCACAGGAGAGGTGGGGATGCCGTCATCCTGCCGAGGGTTTGCCGTGAGGCGGCTGGGGCGGGTTCTGGGGTTCCTGGCTCAGCGCTCTTCCTATCAGACACTAACTCAGCCTCAGGGCTGAGAGTCGTCTTACATGTTAGTTAATTCAAACATGTCTGCTTATTTCATCCAAAACAAGACTTGAAAAATCACCAGTGGTTCTCAGCTTGAACCTAATCTTAAAGGAAGGGCAAGGGCTGTCCTGTGAACCCCTCATCTTCCCCACAGAACAGGATGAGCGCTGGGCTCTGCAGAAATCCCCTGCGGCGAAAACAAAACAAAACGTGGTGCTCATTCCAATAACCTTGCAGCCAACCCTAGCCCAGAGGCAAAATCCCATGCAGAAAACAGCCCCCTCGTTCCCCACGGATCTGAAGGGGAAGGAGATTTACGAGTGGAGCCTTCAGCCATGCAAATAGACCTCTTGTCGTTCACTAGGCCTCTCATTGAAAATTCTACTTATTTTTTTTCACTGAAACCCTGATTTTTTTCCTTGTGTATCTGTCACTAGCAAAAAGGAGATTTCCAAACCCAGGAAGTAAATGTGGAGAATGACAAGGAGAGAGCAGGGTGGTGGGGAGGACAGAGAGAGGGAGGACAGAGCCACACCGTGGGGCTCAAGTGGACCTCCAGCTAATGACACCTGCACTGAGCTGAGTGCCGCTTGGCCTACTCTATAAAAGTGCAGCATTCAGGAGTTTAATGAGCCTTGATTCCTTGTCAGATTAGCAGAGGTTTCACTACCTGGCCCCGACATTTCTATTGCTTCCAACACAGACTCAAAGTTGAGAGAGATGGAGATCATAGGCTGAAGGAGCAATTGCATGGTCCCCTCTGGGCTGCTCTCCTCAATTCCCAGACCTCAGCTGGAAGCCGTGGCCGACTGCTAATCATGTCCCCGAAACTTTCTCCCACTTTCCACGGAGCAGCTGGCTGTCCAGGTAACTGCCTCATTATCTATCCTTTCTCGCAGCTGCGCGAAATCAGTGGGACGTGATCTGAGACAATTTGTGCCAGTTTCGGATCTTGCCTTTGAAACAACGGGTGAACACTCATCTCCTTCCCATTGTCTATAACACAATGAGAACTTGGAACCCAGAAATGGAGGCCATGTTCAGAATGCAAGTCTCCCCACCAGCCCGGAACCATTGCTGTCTGAGAGGTAAAGTGAGTGAGAAATAAATTTCCACCTGATTTAAAACACAGTGTGTGGGTCTCTCTGTTACAGCAGCTCACCTCTGCCCTGACCAACAATCCCATGGTTTGGGGTCACAGTCCCAAACATGCTTTCCCAGTGACACAGACTCACTGCTGTATTTGGCATTGAGAGCGCCCAAGCAGAAGTGAACCAGCGGTTCAGGGACCTTACCACGCAAAGTATTCACTTCTAGATGTCTGTCCTGAGGAAATGCTCAAGTCAGAAAAAAAATCAACACGATACTCTTTATGAAACTAAGAATTCAACTCGATCAACTTGAACAACCATAGTGGATAATTAATTAAAATATGGGCCATGTGCTTTGATTTTCTCTTATTCCAGAAAGTATACAAAGTATGGCCAGGTGGGGTATAAAAACACGTTTCCATAGCACCTGAATGTGTCTATGTGTAGGGAGAGACTATACATTTTTATCAAGCTCCCCACGATGTTGGTGGACATGCAGGTTTAAGAGCCACTGTCTTAGACCCATGTTTCCACTCCAGTGATATGGGGATGAGGCCCCTGCAGAGTCCACACGTGCCTCTCAGTCCAAGACTGAGCATCAGAAGTGTTCAGTAAAGGCTCGCTGAATGAACGAGCCGACGCACGCCGATCCTTGGGGCTTCTGGGTCTCCCCATCACTGACGTTGACCATACGAGACTCAAAGTGTTGCTCACGCTACCTGAACCCTAAGCCAGGGGGTTTCCATTTCAGTAAGGCTGAGAAGTGCCTACTAGGCTTATTTTTATTTTTTATTTTGGTATCATTAATCTACAATTACACGTGCAACATTGTGGTTACTAAACTCCCCACTTCATCAAGTTACTAGGCTTATTTTTGAAGTGCAGTTCTCTGGGTCCACTTGCAGAGGGTCTCACTGAACAGGGCACCTGGGATTCTGCATTTTGATCAGCTCTCTGGGCAATTCTCTTCCAGGAACACCTTTTGGAAAACACTGCATCCAAACCGTGGGGACAAGATCCTATGGCGTAGCTGGTTTGAGAGGCATCTACTACCAATCAGAACGGATCATCTACATTAAGAGACATGGGCTTTATAATAATAGAATAGACATTATTAATTAAAATTGTGTTAAATTTAATGAAGAGTAAAGAGTCTGGGCAGCTCAACGGTTGTTCCCTGGGGCTGTCTCAAGACAGGTGACATCTCTCCGGAGGCCTGGACATTTTAATGAGAAGGAATAGTTACAAAGTGGGTTTTCTTTCTGTAACGTATTTTTTTCTGTGAACCTACCTCCTGCAGGAGGAAGATGGGAAAACACTGAAGCAATGGGGCTGTGAGATCGTCCTGGGCCTAACATGACCGATGCTGGGTCACAGTCAAAAGAGGAATAAAAAAATGAATGACTCAAAGTAAAAGAAAATCATAATACAAGTTAGTATTCCAGGAAATAAGGAAAGCAAATGTCCAGGGTTCACGTTCCTGCCTCAGCGTGGGCCCCTTTTACAGCTTTGCCAGAGTGTCCCGATGGACTTCTCAGGCACATGGGTAGGCTTTGTTTCTTGCTGTCTGCTGGCATGAGAAATACTGCGTTTTTCATATAATGGAACTAAGCTGCCGAATCTGACTTCAGGTCCTGTGTGACATTCATACCGCAAGCCACACACCAGGGGCTGGCAGCGTCAGCTCAGCCTGTCATCCTGTGTCCAACCCTCACTCACAAGGATCATCCCGCAGGGGCGGCAAGGAGCTCCCAGCCGTGTGAACACCGCAGCAGGACCATGGGCCCAGGAGGAGCATAGCCACGGCCCAGCGTGCACCCTGCGGCCTCAAGCCTGCTAAAGGGTTAGCAACCTCCCAACCAGGGTCAGAGCCACTAGTGACGCTCCTAAGAGACAATTAGTTCTCAGCATTGCTGAATCTACCTTGTGTTTTGTGCTCTAGACAACCTGTGCCTCAAAGCTGTGGCAGGCAGTCTGAAGGGGGCCAGACTCGGCCAGGGCGTCCACTTCCCTCCCAGAACACGGAGTCCATCCTCCCACACATGCCGCAAAACCAAAGGAACGGACTGCAAGCAGATGACACACGAGGCAGACTTGTGACGAACTTGGGTCCTGGAGTTGGACAGCCTTGATTCCGGGCCCGGCTGGTCACGTGCCACCATGGGACCTTGGGCTGCTCATTTCACCTCCCTGAGCCTGCTTCCTCCCTGACTCTGAGATTCAAACAGGTCAGCACCTTGCAGGCCTTTGGTGCGAGTCTCAAAGCTCTGCACGCTGAGCGCTCAGGGCAGTGGGGACAGCGGGACTGGTGGTGAAGACAGGTGCTGACCAGTTACTGCCTCATGCGGTCTCGCAGGCTTTCCTCAGAGAGGAGACCACAGACAGTCCTTGTAACCTGGGGATGTGCTTCGAACCAAGGCTTGGTAAGCAGGGTCCTAGATGTTTGCGGCCTGACAGGCCACACAACGAGTCCCTGGCTTATTTGTAGCACATGCTCTCTTTCAGACGCTTTGTCTCAATGACGCATCTCTACAGAATAAACCACCATTTGTTTTTTAACATTGTCTACATAGCCACCAGATAAAGGGGGCGACGATCAGCCAGCAACCCTGGGCTGTCTTGCAAGGCCCCATATCTCGTCTGTCCTGGGCGGTCTGAGGCGTCACTAGAGACGTCAGCTGGACGGCTGCTACTCCCCACCCAGGCTGCGGAGACTGGAGACTGAAAGGGCCCTGCTCTCTCCTCTCCAGCTGCAGATGGAAAATTTGGAGTCTCTGGGGGCTGGACCGAGGGGGAAGGACCCAGCTGAGAATGGGGGTCAGCAGAGAGGAGGCAGCAGTGCCAGCTATTCACGTCTGTATGACTCGGCATGGACAGAGCGGGCATTGTTTAGACCACACAGAAATTGTCCTATACAGCCCCAGCCTTAGCGCCGCCAGCCTCATTTCCACATTAATCATTCCCATGGGTGTGAGCAAATAATGCCACATGTGTCGCAGTGACAATGTGTCCACGATGTTCTCCTCTCAAGGTGCTCAGGGGTTTGTTAAAAAAGTGTCAGCGAATGACTTCAGAAAAGTCTGCCGTCAGGATGCTGGCTATCTTTACGAGGAGCAGTACAAAAACTCGAAAACTCATGTTGGGAGAGGCTGAGGGCAGGCAGGCGTGGCGGGCTGTGCTGTCAGATGCCTCATGACTCTGAGGAGATGTGGAAAGAATTAGGGACACTCAGAGTCCCCACTCCCCGCCCACCACCCACAGAGCCCCACCCCTGTGTCTGCCATGTGCATTTCTGTACAAGACGCAAGCAACCTTTGTGGAAACTAGACACAGTCTTTGCGACAAGTACGTCCCTCCTTTTCCTCCCCACATACTGAGAACATGGTGGTGCCAGGTTCCATGCCAGGTGCAGGACATACCAGGACAAAGGTGCCATCTTGGCCTTGAACTAGAGGATGGTAGGGTCTGTGGGGAGGATACGATGCATGGCCACATGCTGAGCATGGACACCAGGTTCCCATTCCAGGTGAACATTGTGTAGAAATAGCTGAAAATCTCTGGCTGAACAAATACAGCTTGACTGGGGAATCAGAGAGGGGACTGTGGTTGGAATGGAAGAGGGCCGGCCATCAAAGACCACACGCGGTGAGATGCCAGGAGGTGTGGGACTCACTGGAGCAGAGACAGAGGCAGCTTTCTGGGGCCGGGCAAACACATGGATCGAAATAAGAGCACGACACAGAACTCTACAAGCTTATAGATAAAGGTAAAAAAAATCCCCTTTCTTGGGGATTCAGTTGAGGCGAAGCTTTAGGAAAGTGCTCCAAAACCTGAGTGACCATCAGCATCTCCTGCAAACATTTTTGTAAGCCCGCCCTTGACGTGCATCAGAGGCCTTGGGAAGCTACTTTTTTAGGAGCTAGTGAGTCTCTGTTGGAGCGGGCCTGCCAAGGAGCCACACTGGCGTGCCGAGACTGCTCGCCCACCAGCAAGAGTTGCCTGAGTTGGGGGCGAGCTGAAGCCCAAGGAACCCCCCAGGCACGGCAGCCAGCAGATGAGAAAACCTTCTGAGGCATTAACGCCCCACTGAGAATTGTCAGTGCCTTTGCTCCCTCAAAAATTTGAGAAAGAGAAAGAGAGATCTGTTCTTTGCCGTGGTAGACACCTAGCACGGAGTCACAGAGGTGGACGGGGACGTTACAGGTTTAAGGACTCCCACAGCTGGAAGACGCCATCTCGTCCATGCCTCCACCCAGCGAGAAATCCACTCAATGACGTGCTTCTGGAGGACCATTCAGGCGGCTTGAATACATCCAGGGACACGAAGCCCACTGCCTCCAGTATAGACCTGTTTCCATTGTGTCATGGCTCTTACTAAATAAAAGAGAAACAGGAACCCCACAGCAGATGCCCCAAGTCTTTTCTCTCACGTCACATTGGCAGATCTTTCTACAGCCCTTTTGGTGACAGTTTTGAGAGCCTTCTTGAGGTTTCTAGATGAGCGTTTTAATCACAGCATGTAGATCCCCACCTGCTCCCCCGCCTCCCACTGACACACACAGGGCATCTCCTGGCATAGCTGGGTCTTGGTCGCAAAGACAAGGTTCTCCCAGGGCAGCCCAGACAGCGGCTCTGAGGTAGGGGAGGAGTTGGGGGCCCACCCTCCGTCCTCAGCATGATTGGGACACTGTGTGTGTGTGTGGGGAGGGGGGCTAAGGTTGTCTGAGCCTCCCTTCATCGTAATTACAGCTGACATCCAGCATCGACCTCTCTTTCTCTGCAGAAGGGCTGTCGGCCTCTCCTACCAGCAGCTGAAGAGATCAGACCCTGTTGCTCAGTCCTGGGTCCTGACCATCCAGAACATAAAAATGGCTGAATAAGTAAGTGCAAAGGCTGAACAGTAAGCATGTGTCACCGGCCCTCTGACGGCAGTCTCTCTGTCTGCACACAACCATTCCCTGGGGCCCTTAGGCTTGCAGGCAGCGCACAGCGGCCGAACATGGGCTTTGCTCACACCTGGGATACATGGTGGTTGAGGCAGAGGAGGAAGTGAACAGTCTCACAGTAAGTGAGCCGCAGCCCCAGTTCCTGACGCTGGCTTTCTGCGAAAAAGGAGGGACACAGACCTCTCTCTCCTTGCTTTTCTGCTGCCTCCAGGCCCAGAGCTGGGTGTATCAACACGAGGATGTAAGGAAGATCAGACCAAGCAGCACCTGTTTTGTGCATAGCCCCTTGGGTAGGGAACTGGCCTTGCTCCGTGGCGGTGACCCCAGTTGGCTATTCACACAGATTAGCGTGGAGATCCTATCATGTCCTTCCTCTGCCCATATTCTCCAGTGGCTCCTCTGCACCAAATCTGTTGCAGGCTTTGAACAGAGGGACCTCACTGTGCGAGAAGGGTTGGGTGTCAGAATCACATAGGAGATGTTTAAAAATATCCAGGCTCAGGGGACAGGAGAGGGTTCGCACTGGAGACCTGCTATCTGCATAACTGCTGTGGGGGTGTGGACAGGCGCACAGTGTAAGCTGCCAGACCTCCCCAGCCGACTTCCCTTGCTGGTTTCGATGGGGCCGAGAGCCAAGTCTAAACTCACATGTCCCTCATTTATGTCAAGGCATGCAATAAAATTATCACCATCACCATGGCTAGACAGCCTTTTAGTGAGACCCGTAACACCTGGAAGCAAAGACTTGTGGCTCCTGGGACTTTCTCCCTTGGATTTATGCATCTTGTTTTCCCGGTACAATTCCATCACCCTCTCTGGCCAGCTTCATCCCCACACGGGGAAAGTGGCTGTGAAGCGTTGTGAGTGTTCCACTCCGTGCCCCCAGTACTGGATTAGGACTGAAGGTTTTTCTCCAGCAACAGTCTGATCTGGGTCTTCCCCAACAACTTTCTGCTTGCCTTGGGGTCTCACAGGCCCTCTCCTCTCCTGTCTAAGCAGAGGAGCATGAGCTGGGGTTGAAGGGTGACAGAGTCTTAGGCTCTATGGCAGATGCTGTGAGCCGCCAGCCCTTCATCCTTTTCCTTTTCTTCCTCACCAACCAAATGCCAGTTTTTGTTTGATGTTGCAGCTAGGAATGGCCATACAGTAAAATCCTGGGTAATAATACATAAGGTTGGAGTTCCTGGGAAAGAGTTTGCTTTCCTAATGCCGCTGTCTCCCGTTTTCCATATTTTCTTTCTGCTTTGGAAAGATAATGTGTTGTCTGCTGGTGCAGCAACCATTTTGCAACCATGAGGCAAAAGCAATTACAGATGAAGACCTATAGGTTAAGAACGGGGAAATGGAAAAATGTAATGAAACTTGGTCCCTGATGGCATTGTTATAGAGCCCTAGCCTGCCTAATCAGAACTTCTAATTGTGTAAGGCTTTCATTCTCTCTTTAAACTACTGGGGTTAGGGGCTTTTTGAGGTCACTTTATTCATCTATTCAAAAACTATTTATTGAGTACTTAACTTTGTGCCAGGCACTGCTCTGGACAAGATGTAATTTCCCTATCATAATGGAGCTTATGTTCTATTAGGGGAAGAAGATATAAGAACAAGCCAAGTGTGTAACATATTAGATAATCATAAGTGTAATGGAAAAATAAAGTAAAAAAGAGTTATAGAAAGTTTGGAATGGATGGAAAGGGAATTACAATTTTTGACAGGGTGGCCAGGAAAGGTTTCACTGAGAAAGTGGCATGTGAATCCAGACCGGCAGGAGCTGAGGGAGCCCACCCTGCAGGCATCTCGGGGAAGAGTGTCCCAAGGAAGAACAGGGAGTACAAAGGGCAGAGCAAGAGAGGACCTGGTGTGTTTGAGGAACCACGAAGGGGCCACAAAAGGCATGAGCTGAGGTGGGTGGAATGAGGGGCCACCCTTTGTGGCCTTGGGCAGGTCATCTGAGGGATGCTGGCTTCTATTCTGGGGAAAGTGGGGGGCCACTGGAGAATACGCACAGAGGAATGACATGGTAGGATCTCCACGCCAACAGGAGGAGACAGGGTGGGGGCAGGGAGCCTGCTGGAGTAACCTGTGGAGAGCAGCAGCAGCTTGGACCGGAGCGCCCGGGGAAGCGGGAAGTGGGGAAGTGGGAAAGTGGGCTTGTCTACCAGCATGACCCCAGGGCCTGCAGGACCTGCGGGGCGGGGGGGCAGATGCGGACAACGTGAGACAGGAGTCATGAGGACCCAGACTTGGCCCTGACCGACAGCGGACGGAGCTGCCTTCGCTGGGCCCATGAGGAGCAGCTTTGAGGGGAGACACCCAGTGCTTAGCACCGTCTAGGGGGTTTAGGCTCCGGCTGGGACACATGGATGGACTGCAAAACATGCCCTGGCCTCCCGGACCCATTTCTTCCCTGCCTCCTGGCCAAGGGGCTCTCCCCTTCCACGCCACTCTCTGGGCTGCTTGGGGGTACTGGCATTTCTGGAAGTGCTGGAATCCAGACTCTGCTCCGTCCTTCATGTGCTACTTAGTAAGGCAAGAAAATGGGCCAAGTGGACATAGAGCGATGTTTCCAATTAAGAGTGGAAAGCTTCTGTTTAAGATTTCATGATGAGGTCATGTTTCATAAACTTTAAAATCAATGTAAGGACTCCCTGTTCTTCCCTGGGAAGGAATGGATCCCTGAAGAGTGTCAGCCACTAGCTGGGTGTGAGGATGGTCCTGTCATGGGGGCCAGGGTTTACTTACTAAGCACCCTCACAGGGCTTGCACCTGACCATACCTGAGTCCCACTCAGTCCCACCAATTCTCTCTGACTCGTTGGTGGGGAACTGAGGCTCTGAGAGCTCAGGCCACTCAGAGAAAGTCATCAGTTAGAAATCAACAGATGCAGAATTTTAGTCCTAATGTTCGGACTTCAAGTTTGATTTCTCGTTTTCTATTACAAGCACTAGCCTGTATCCCCACGTCCTGAGTGAGGTTGGATTTGTGAAGGAGAAATAATATGTTTCAGAAGGAACCTTATGTCACCCCTTATGTGATGGGGTTACCTTTGCTGATGTCAGCTGTACCCCAAAACCTCAGTTTCCCTCTGACTCTAATCAGCAACCATGACCCACTTATTTCAAAAGAATGTGGATTGGTTCTAGTGAATCAGACAGATTAAAAACACAATCTAATGATCTCCTTTGTGATGGGGCCACTGTCATATCTTAGATTTATGGAGCTCTTGATGAAGAATCATGCCTTGAAACCCTCCTGACAACCTCTTCAGTCCCTCCTCCTTCCACGTGACTGAAGGAGAACACACGCCCCTTCCCTCCCTCTTCTAAGCTTCCCTCTGTCCTCCTTGAAGCTGTGGGATGCAGAACTTTCTCCACATTGTCCCTGAAGGGCTTTAGCATTTCTACCCCAAAACGCACCTTAATAGCTTTCCTTTGGGCTCTTCTTACACTCCTGCCGTGGCGTTGCTGTGGCTGGGCCCAGCCGGGCAGTTTTTGTAAAGGCAGTTTTATTCAAAATGTACTATGAGTGTTTCAAAAACAATGAAGTTTAGAAATAACAAAAGGCAGATGTTGGCTTATTTTGTGAGAAATGGAATTAGAAAATGAGATGCTCATGGACCCTGCAAGTGTAATTTGAGACAGAAATACTAAATGTTGGCCTCCAGCAGTCCTGGTGCCCAAGACACCCCCCGGCATAGGGTTAGGAGCTGTACAATGTAAAATGCTGCACCATCCCACCCCTACGAGGGGCAGGCAGGGGTGAATCAACGTTTCTCCAAGTTTCTTCCCAAATAGTCACAACTCCATGAATCCCAGGAAACGGGTCATTTTGAAGGTGATGTCAATTTAACAGTTGTTTTTACTGCTGTCTTATGGATAGATTACTCCCACGGGGAGAACTCTGGCTTGCCTCTGACCCCCTTGAATGGTCTCCCTCTGGGTAGGGTTGCGTAGTGGGATGTGCACCGGACGTGTGGACAGAACCCTGCCTGGCCCCTCCCTTGCCTCGGTCCTGCAGAGCTGTCTCCCATAGCCTTTCCCGGCCCTTGGGTCTTGATCTGTGTTGACTGAGGAAGCGGAAATAATGATCAATGAAAACTCATCTGGCAACTCCATGGGCTCCCGTGCCTTCACAGGATTCTGCTCTATGGAATAACTTAAAAATATTTTACTGATCTGCCAACTTGGGCATTTACAAATACAAGCAGTTCAGCTAGGACTGCAATTGGAAAATTGCATGAGTTGGCACCAAATTTACATCTCGTCTTGGTTGCCTGGGATTGGGAGTTAATCTCAGCAAAGGAACATCTTAATTGCCCTCAAAATTCTGGAATCTGTTGCATCACCTTCAATTCCTCCAGCAGCTGACACTTCCAGGCTCTGCCTCTCCTGCTGGGTATCGAGGAAAGGCTACTTTCCTCCACTGAACTAGAAACAAACTGCAGTTGGCAAGACCCCTGGGGCAGGTGGGCACTAGGACCCTCCATTTCATCTCTGCCCCAAGGGAAAAAGGGGAAATTCAGGAGACAAGTTATGCTATTTATTTGCCCAGGAGGTTCCCTCCTGCCATCCCCTCCATATGGTTTACGTTTCCTTCTGAATTGGTGCTTTCACAGCACAAAACCGCCTTTGTGGAGAGGCAGCGACAGGTGTGCTGTGAGAGCGAGTGAGGAAAATGTGCGTCTGTGTGTGCGGTGTGGAGGGCAGGGTGCAGCCCGTGTGAGCCAGCGTCCGTGCAGGCTCGGGCCTGTGAGCCCCTCAGCGGGATGTGTTCACGAAATATTTAAGGGCTCTGGGCTGAGACAGCTATGTACCATCTGGGAACACATCCCTCCCGGAGAGATGCGGCAAAGACACCTTGGTTCCCGAGACAGAGAAACAACAGCATTGCAGCAAAGGGCTTCCAAGGAAGGACCAGCGCTGCTTGCTAAGTAGAGTATTAAATGAGTGGCCTTCAGGCCCGACCCACTAGATTGGAAGTTCATTCCATATTCCTCAGTGTGGGGGATGGTAGGTGAGTTTCTAAATTTCCCCAAGTCCCAGTTTCCTTACCCATAAGTGATGGGCAACGATGCCCGACGCATGGTGCGGCTGTGGGAGTGCATTTGGAGATGGGCTCCTTGCCTGCCTGGTGCACAGTAGGCCCGCAGGAAATGTTGGTTCTGGCCCATAAGAGCAGTTCTCAGGTCATATCGGGCAGAGCTGGGAAAGATTCTTTCCATATGTTCAGGTAAATAATTGGCAAGTTTCAAATCGCCTCCTAACTTGGCAGCGGGAGGCCTTGACCGCTTGTCCTCTGGCATGCTGCCGCTCAGGACACTGCACGTGGTGGCGCTCAGCCCGGTCTCTCCACAGAGCACGGACCGGTGGTGCAGGGCCTTCCAGCACAAAGGCACTTCTGCCCGCCCGCCTTCCACAGCCCTGACCCTGAGCGGTGGCACGGGGATGGTGCTGGAGCCGTGTCCAGCCTCCCACCAGATCTCTGTGGACTGGTCCCCATTGCCTCCAGGGGCACACGGGGTGGACAGCTGCCCAGAGCACACGTCCTGGCAGTCAGACCACACACGGCAGAAGCATCTTTTGGGAAAATAATGACACCAGGACCTTGTGTTTGCCTAAGTCCATGGCGCGAACGTCCCGCCAGGCCCTGGTTGGAAAGGACTTGCTCTCTGCTTGGCGGCAGACATCACAGTATGGTGGAAAGAGAACAGGTGTAGGAGTCAGAGGGAACTGCCATTGTGATACAAAAACACAACAAAATGCCAGTTTGCTTCTGGAATTTATGCTTCCAGTTTTCTCCATGGTAAAACCCAAGATACCAAATCATGGTTCCTCAACTCATCAGGAATCACCTCCCAGCATGCCCGGCACAAAGTGAATCATCAGAGAACGTCAGTGTCCCTCACAAAGCCCCAAGGTGTGCATGAGACAGTCATCCTGGGCACGTTTGGACAGTCGGCCTCTTGGCCAGCTGGCAGTGACTCGGCGGCTCTGAGGGGAAAACCAGCCTTAGGAATGGCCTGAAGGTGTCCTTGTCCACTTCAGTGTCCGGATGGACCCCCCCCTGCATGAGCGAGCCAATCGGAGCCCAGATAATAGTGAAACCAAATTTGAAATTCAAACTAACCAAATGCAGTAATGTTAGTGTGGCCTTTTTTTTTTTTAAATCAAGGTGATAAGATAAAGCTGGGTGGACAGGTTAAAAGCAAGCATGCTAAAAATAGCCACTTTATGACACGTGTATGAATAACATATTGAGCAGTGCTAATCCATTACTTTTTTCCTTTTGTCCAGGAGCCTTAGAAATCTCTCTGGCTATTTTTCCCCAACAAAAAATAATTCTGTAGAACATGCACTAAATGCTGGGCTGTGTTCTCTGTTGTAATGACAGAGAAGTGTAGCTTGACAGTAATGAATGACCGTATTACACAATTACTTAAATATGAGTCTTCAGCAAAAGTGAAATGACTTGAGGCTTTTCAACAAATACAGCTTTAAGCTCAGTAAATAATGGCTTGTGTCAAATTCGTTTATTAACACATGGGTAATTTGTTCTTAACTAGACATATTTTACACTTGAAGTAATGTTTTACTAGAACTACATAAGCAATTGTGCAATTGATAATAAATATGTCACTACTGGTAAGTAATTAATTCATATGAAGTTAGTTAAAACCATACTAGTGTGGCCCAACATAGAGAAAAAGAATGCCAAGCAACTAAGCAGAAATAGTCAAATAACAGATGGTGTGAAAAAGCCAACAGTGAAAGAGATACAGACATGGACAAAATGTGTGCATGTGTGGGTGATTTGTGTTCATCAAGCACCTGTCACACACCTGAAATTATGCCAGACCTCCCCCCCACCCCACAGAACTTTTCAGGCTGGTATCGAGTTCAGTTGTTATAGAAGAGGAAACTAAGAATCTGAAATCTGAAGCAGTCTGTCTGAGGGTGCCCCACTGACTAGGGATGGCACTGAAGCCTGAGTGCATTGTAGCCGACTGTAGGGCCATGTTTTCCTTACTAGTTCCAAACAAGCATGCGTTTTAGAGTCAGGCGCACCTTGGTTTGCATCCTGGCTTAGCCACTCACCAGGTACACGATCTTGGTAAGGCTACTTAACACCTCTTAGCCTTAATAACAACAGCATCTACTACATATAATTATTTTGAGAATTAAATGGGAAAACACATTGCAAAAGAGTGTGATGCCTGGCACATATGAAACACTACATTAGCTAATATTATGATACTTTCATGCAAGTCAGCACAGAATAAATAATTATTCCATAGTCTGAGAACTGAGTACCATTTTCATGTAGGATGATAAAGATATTATTTTTCTCTGTACTAGTTCAGGTAGACAGGGACAGAATTTAACCAAGACTGATTAAATACAGACTTCAGATTTCTGAGGCAGTCTCACATTCATGAAATATTATTATTTTTTAAAAATATGTTTCAATTAAGTCAAGTCAATAGCCATTATTTAAGCATCTGAGTCACTTTCTTCCTTCAAGGAGCTCATATCTTTAATGATTGGCTGTAAGGTGGTGGCAGGACAGAAAAGGAAGCACTGGGGGTATCTTGAAGGAAAATAAATAGGATTTCAGACTGGCAGATCCTCTCAGAGGACCTAGCCTCTCAAGCTGCAAACAGCTCCTGGTAGCCTAGACCCCTGCCTCATAAATTGTGAGTTAAATGCAGTAAATGAAGAGGTAACATTTAAAAAGCTATATAAGCAATGATAAAGGAGTGGGCAAGGCAGAGCAGTATGGCAGATGCAAAGGGCTGAAGATAAGAGAGGGACTGTGGTCTGGCACACCAGAAATAGGAAATAATTCCATCAGGTTGGAAGGCATACGGACTTGGGGGTCAGTGGATGGAAAAAGGGCTAAGCCATTAGGCTACAGAGGCTTGAAGGGACCTGTTTATAAAGAGTCTTCTGTGCTCCTGTGGTTTATTACTGCAGATGCCTGTTAGAATCATCTGGGAAGTTTTTTAGAGCTACTAATGGAGTCATGAGTCAAAAAAACAACTATTTAGACTATTTGAGGCCCACCCTCCTACTGAGAAAATAGGAAATTAGGCAAAATATATTAAAAAAATCTGTTTGAGCTTCTGAGAGCTACCAAGAGAGTGAGAATTTGGAGGGCCAAGATTCAGAAGAAGGGGAAAGCTGTGAGCCGTGATCTCACATTTGGAGGAACTTCTGTCCTCACAAGGATTGACTGCCAGTTGCAAAGTCAGTGCCTGTGAGATTAAGAAGTGGAAAAGTTTTTAGTAGTTTCATAGGCCTGGGGCTAGGGGATAGTAAAAATTGAAGTTCAAAGTCCATCAAGGTGAAGTGGACCTGGTATATGACCGTGGATTTCATGGGGATCCCCAAAATTTACACACCGGGAATAAGGATGCCCTGGAAATAAACAAGACCTCATAAGAACTGAAACCTAAATTTGAGCATCTTATTCTCTGACTGCATTAAAGTGATCTCATTTTAGTCTAGTTGCCTTTAGAAGGAAAAGCAATTTTTTTCCTCTGGTGAAAGATAACATTATAATATCATCCAGAGACTTAAATTATCTTTAAAATGTCCCATTACACAATCAAAACCAACAAGGCATATAAAAAATACAAATCTTGACTGAAAACCAAGAAAAAAAAGCAGACAATGTAAACACATAGAGTAATTATTATAAAGTTCACCTAGGAAATTATCAGACATAGACTTTTAATAACTATGGTTAATATATTTGAGGATTAAATAACAAGAGGGGGAATTTCAGAAAGAATGGAAATTATGACAAATGGAATATATAGAAGGAAAAATACAATAACCAGCATTAAGACGTCAATGGCTAGGTTTAACAGCAGTTAAAACACAGTTAGTGAAAAATACAGAAAATACCTAATGGAGATATAGAGGGGCAGAAGTAGTTAAAGTAGATGAAAGAAACTAATACAAGGTTAACAGGTGTAAAATCCAGGTAATTAGAGTCCTGGAAGTAGAAAAGAAAGTTTTTGGAGAAGTAATATTTGAAGAGATAATGACTATGAATTATTTTTTTAATGGTGAAAGACAACAAGCCGTTGATACAAGAAGTTCAATCCCAAACAGGATAAATGCACAAAAAAAAATCACATGTAAGCTCATAACAGTAAAACTTCTAAAAACCAAAGGAAAAAACAAAACTCTTAAACAGATACAGGACAAAAGGACATATTACTCCCCACGGAGCAAGAGTAAGACTGATTGTGGACTTCTCTTTAGAAAATTTGAAAACCAGAAACCAATGGAATAATGTCTTCAAAGTTCTTGAAATAGAAGCCAACTTATAAATTAGGTACATTGTGAAAACATTCTTCAAAACCTGAGGTAAAGGATTCTACCTTTAAGAATCTTGTAACAGGTTGTGGCAGATGCCCACCTCTGTAGCAGCAAGATGCCACTACACACCTAGTCGAATGCATGAAATGAAAAACTAACCAAAGTGAATGTGAACAGAGATGCAGGACTAGAACTCTTAAGTTACTTATTAGAATGCAAAATGGCACAGCCACTTTGGAAAACAGCTTGACAGCTTCTTACAAAGTAAAACATGCACTAATCATATGAACCAACAATCTCACACTTAGGTATTTACCCAAGACAAACAAAAACTAATAATCACATAAAAACCCGAATGCTAATACTTATAATGACTTTAATTGCAACCACCAGAAACTGGAAACAACTCAGATGGGAATCAACAGGTGAATGGGTAAAAATACTGTGGTATATCTATTCATACAATAGAATATCACTTCACAATAAAAAGGAACAACTACTGATACCCACAACACAGGTGAAAACTCAAATGCATTATGTAAAATGAAAGAAGCTAACCTCAAAAGGATGTAGGAGCAGGAAGCAGATCAGTCATTGCCAGGATCTGGGCGTAGGAGAAAGGGTTGACTATAAAGGGGTGTGAACAATAGTATGCTGCTAAATGGTTAACGACAAGCTCTCCAAATAAAACTCCTCATTTGTAGCATTTGCCAGTTACCCTGGTGTAAATATTCCCACCATTTTTTTAACTGATTTTAAACTGCTGGTGTGATGACACCTGACCATGATACTGGGAAGAGGTGTGCAGTGGTACAGTATTACTCTTACCACAGGTGCAATAGATGCAAACAACCTCACAAAACCATAGATAATGGTGTAGTGGAAAACAGCTATAAAGTAGTGAGTTTTTAGTACTTACTGCCTTTTCAAAAAATAGAATGATTTAATTGTAAGCTTATGTAATTT
Organism: Smutsia gigantea; assembly: GCA_032199065.1. NCBI lineage: Eukaryota > Metazoa > Chordata > Mammalia > Pholidota > Manidae > Smutsia > Smutsia gigantea. The sequence goes on from JAVSCE010000995.1 coordinate 377,553, forward strand.
AATTTTAAATAATGACTGCTTTTAACAACTGGCTTGGAAAAGTCCTTAAGCATTAATAATCTACTCTCCCAAGCTGGCTTCAACACATCACTAGACATGAAGGAAGTTTTTGTGGTAATGGAAGTGTTCCATATCTTGATTTTGGTGGTGTTATACAACTGTATGCATTTGTCAAAATCTGTAGATCTGTACACTTAAAAGGGTTAATTTTGTTGCATAATAATTATAGCTCGAAAAACCTAACCACAAAACATGTATATATCCTTTGACCCATCAGTATCAATTCTAGGAATCTATCCTCAGTTATATTCAAAGCTATCCACCATTAATTTTAATGATAAAACTGGAATTAACCTGAAATCCATAAATCGGATAATGAATATTATGTTGTTTTATATCTATACAGAGAATATTCTTAGCAGCTAGAAAACATGAGGCACGAAAAAATGGTTGCTTCTGGGAGGGTGGCTGAGGGGTAAAAGTGAAGAAGACTTCCTCTCCTCTCCATGCATATGTTGTCACACATTGTGAAATTTTACGTGTGTATATATTCCTTTTTCAAATGAAAAAGGACACTGGAACTGATTTTAACCAAAACAAAATAAGGACCTTTTCAAACAAACAAAACATTCCTGAGCTAATTCATGACCGGCACAGCTTCCCTAACATTTAAGTGCCTCAGGTACTGTCACAGCCCTACGGATGGGAAACGGAGGCCCAGAGACTGAAGAACTTTCCCCCAGGCACACAGCATTGCTGGGCAGCTCTGGGATTCAGAGACGCACACTCGTAAGAGCTTTGCCTGACTGCCCTTCCGGTGAGTTCAGGAATCCTCAGCAGAGCAGTGGTGGTTAGAGCCAAGGGGGCTGGAATACCCCGAGAGGGAGTTTGGAAAGTAAAAAGGCAAAGAATCAAGACTAGAGCCTCGGAGACATCACACTTAGAGGAGAAAGAGGAGGCAGGCGGGAGATAGGAAAGCAATGCTCAGAAATGAACTGTATGACTTAATGTGATTTATTGCTTAAAATTTGGGGGGAAATACATTTGTGGAGACAAATTAGTTTTTTCTCTGTTACTGGAACTGTTATTCAGATCCTGTCATTTTTAAAAACATGGTGCCCCCCCACCCCCCACCGGGGGCAGGTACACGTTGGGAACATGGCCCAAGACTATGCCGGGGTTTCTGGTTTTTCTATGTCCTGCAATTCAACAGTTGCAGGCAGGGTCCTTTGCTGGCATTTCAGCCAGCAGTATGACACAGGAGTTCAACAGCTCTCTGCTGTGTGGGGACCTAATTTCCTTGGACAATTTAGGATGGGGCTGTGCAGAAATGGGTTTCACCCCCTACTTCTTGCCTGCTTTGTTTCTACGTTCAGTTGTGGGAGAGAATGGGGAAGGAGCATGCCTCCTGCCCCACAGATAAAATGAAACAGGGCTGTGCTGTGTGGAGGCAGGCAGTTGGGCACAGGTGAGCCCAGCCCGGGGCACTTGTGTGAGATCAGAACAGCTCAAGGGGGAGACAGCAGCCGCCCGGACTCTAAACCGGCGCATGGCCAGCTGGAGACACAGGCCGTCCTGGGGGAACTTGGGAACCCCTGGAGAGCATGTGGCTCTCCAGTGAGCAGGAGGGCTGTGCTAACGAGCCTTCAGCACCTGCACTCCGAGCAGACCCGGTGGTGGGGTGGGGGGGCAGCCGGCCATTCTGCGCGGGGTGAAGCAAGCTCAGAAGCAGACCACACCATCCCTGCCAGTGCGTGCAGATGGTACTCGTTCCCTGTGAACACTTCCCTCTATTTCCCACATATGGGTATGCATTTACACATCATATCAGAAAAATTGTGATTTTGATTAAAAAAACATTGCATTCAACTCATGTTTTCTCATTACTCATCCCTGGTCACTTGTTTGTGTCCCCAAGCATGTAAGGCTTCAGGCACCTCATGCAGTTCTGATCCTGTCCATTGTCACCTCCAGAGAGAGTTCACACAGACCAGGGCAGGTCCCCAGGTGGAGCAGGGCTGCAGGAGGGGCTTGTGTCCCTCCAGGATGCCCTCCTTGGCCTGCCGTGACCTTGGTTTCCATACTCCGAGGACAAGGGGAGACTGCTTTTAAGGACCTCTAGGTCCCTTCACCTCCAAAACACTCCCTATTACTTGCCTCTCTTCCCCACTCAGGTTCTGACAGACAAATATTGATAACTAGAAGCATGGAGTGTCAACTTGTTGAGGTAGGTAAGCAGTTGAAAACTAGAAAAGGCAAGATTTCACGTGAACTGGATAAGAAAATATGAGTTAGGACCAAGACAGACGTGAAGTTTCCCACCTCGAACCTAACTCTTGGATTCTCCGTGGTGAGTGTGGGTGAGGTGTCGCTCAGAGGGGCCGAGCCTGCTCCTGGAGGGCCGAGGGACGCTAAGACAGCAGGAGGGGGGCCCATTTGCAGCCCTGCCATGTGGCCTGATAAATGTCAGCCTCTGATCAGATTAGTGACTCTCCGATTGTGAGAGCGTGAAGGGGGTCCCTAGGTGGGCAGAGTGGGAGAGCCCCTTTCTGGGCTGGGCAGAAGGAAGGTTGGGGGTGGAGGACAGGAAAGTGAGGCTCCTTCCTCCTCACCTCCTCTTCCCAATGAAGACTGACATCGCATTGAGTCTCCATGACTGAATTCTTCAGCCCAAGTGGTTAAAACTTTTTCTTGAACAAAACCTCCTTTTAAGAAAAACGTAAATGTCACAAATTGTATCTTCATAATAAGCACAGAACTGAGAATTCCCACCATCCTTTCAGCTCTAAACAGGCTTCTATAGAAACCTGCTGTAACTATATTCTGCCTACCATGTTTCAAAAATAGCAAAGGCATCTCATGCTGCAATTGCGTTCGTAAGAGCTGTGCGTTGTAAGCAAGACAAAAGCTTGAAGTTAAAATGGTCACTGCTTTCTCTACATTGACTATAATAGGTTACAGTTCTTGAATTCTTAGAATTTTAATCAGGACTCCCAGATGTTAGAGTAAATTAATAGGTCATGATTAAGTTTCCATTGGCAATTGATGTCAGCTTTTAAGGAAGTGTTTGTTACTTACATTTCGTATCACATTTGCCCTTGTTAAGTAGTTAAATATTTATGTTTATTGCACAATGCTCATGAATGCTCACAAGGTTCCTAATTAACCGCCGAACACCACTCTGGCAGTAGTTCCTGCTGCGAGAAGTGTGGCTGACAGGCTTTCATAGCTAGGTTCCCAACGCTTGCCTGACCTTTGCGCGTTGTGTGCAGTGGACAGCGTCCCGCAGACCCTGACTAAACCGAGGTGTTTCTCACCTTCAGCTGAATTGCACTAGGTGAGCTCACAGGAAACGCTGATTAGCTGGAACCACGGGAAACGTTTTCCTCGTCATTCTTGGGAATCAGTCCGTGAACATAGTTTTTGGAGTTGATAGGAAAACAAGTTTATATGAAAATAAATGTCTCTTCTTTTACCGACAGAACTAGGAAACTGCTTAGTGACTAGTGTTAAAAAAGAGAATGCAAACACAAACATTATTTTTCTTCTACATGAATCAATTCAGTTTAGCTGTGTTTTGAAATGGGCCACCAAGCCAATTATGATATGTTGATAATTTCAACAGGGAACCTTCTGGTAAGGACAAAGTGAACTTGGGGTGTACGGATGATCTCTGTACTGATTTTTTTAAAAATCTACTTTCGGGGTTTTTAAATCTCCTCTCATGCCCTGGGTACATTGTCTTTCCCTGCTGCAACTCCGGAGAAAGTGACATACAGCAGTAGATGCCACATGGCAAATGACGGACAGCTTCAGTCTAGTGTGGGGCTGTTCACCCTCGGACTACGGCTGTCTTGCCCTAGGCTGCTGGTTTACAAATTCTTTGGGGCCACGGAGATCTTTCTTCATTGGAATCTCAAAAGCAAGCTTATGACTGGAGCTGTTGTTAATTCCAAGCCAATTTCAATACATCCATCAATTTTCAAAATTCTTGCCAGATGGCAAAATTTCCAAGAAAACTGATTTTTCTCGTACTTTATCTCCAAAAGAAATGGAAGTTGAAGGCCTTCTGAAAGCTTCTGAGCTGAAGTCTCGTCCCTGCTGATGGGCAGCACCCTTGGCAGGCAGGCCGACACCAGGCACGCACTTCAGCAGAACCTGATGGTGGGAAGCCCCAGTGGCTGTGCGGGAATGAGAGCTTGTCGGACCACTGCCGTGCAGCCCCCATCATCAGGGCCCAAGCATCCCTCCGCCTGGCCTGCACCTGCACCACGCAGAAAATCCTCAGAAGGGAAACCTCGCTGAATCCTTAATGTTCCTATCCTTAGCCCCCTGATAAGTTACCACCTCCTTTCTTGAACAGCCTGTCAGAAATGAAGGAAAGGAGAAACCCAGGATATATAAGTGTCTGCTGTGGCTCGATGGTTCCCACATCTCATTCGGCCTGGAGCTGGGCAATTTGGTTCTCCTCTTACGCAGGAGGAAAGCAAGCCTCCAAGTGGCTCACGGCTGCCCGGGTGGCCGCTCAGACAGGCTCCCACCCTGCCACCACAACATCTCTAGCTTCTTCCCGCCGGTGGCCCTATGACCACCAGACTCAACAGACTTCGGATGTTGTTGCAGGTACCTTTTTCCCATAGAAACCGGGTCTCAGTTAGCAGACTACATGTACTCTGCGGGGCTCAGGCCGCGATAGACTTTGCTTTGAACAGTGTCTAGCATAGAGAAGGGTGTATCCTAGTCTAACTCCCTGTCTTCAAAATGATATCACAGGCTGTGGAAACCTGCATTTGATGACGTGCTACATACCATCTATCTACTTGAAAGATGCTAGCAGGCATCACTAAGTATCAAGCTTTCAAAATCGCCACTTTCCATTCTGTTACAGGATGGTCTGTTCTGATAAGACACACAGGTCTGTTAGCTTGAGTTTTGTTCAAGTAAAAGAAGTGGTTACTCAAGTCAAGGACGCACTGCCATTCACGCACCAAGAGAGTGTTCCACAGCAGCGGCGTAGCACACATTTCTGAGCACACTCGCTGTTGCTCTTCTCGAGTTTTCATGACTATGAATGCTCCTTTGCATCTTATGGTCCAAAATACATATCGGATCTCTAATTTCTGAATGCACTAATGATGAATCTCCCCAACTGGGTACCTCTTTCTGAAACAGTTTCAGAAGGTTTGTATCACTGATGTCACAACAGCAAATTCCAAAGCAAACCAAGACAAAAAAGCAAACGAAAAAATAAAACAACGGAAGATAGAATTACCTTTGCTCCTGACTTGTAATTTTTTTTTAATGCATTTTTTTTCTGTTCTCTCCTCTGCAGTAACAGTAACATTAGAGACAGGACATTTTGGCAATTTCTCAGAATATAATCATTTTCCCCCCAATTTTAAATTGCACTTGGCATTAAACAACAGTAGAGCATTGATATCAAACAATGAACCTGGGGAATGTTTATATACATACACAGCTGTTTAAATAAGGGGAAATAATACCTTTCCTCTGAAAGTGAGCTTCTCTAGTTGGAGGTAGGAACCTGAATTTGCCCCACCTCAGCTTGGGCTACTATAAAAAATTACCACGGACTGGAAGGCTTCAGCAGTCATGTATTTCTCATGGTTCCAGAGCCCTGAAGTCCCAGGTGCCAGCAGGTTAAATGTCTGGTGAGGGCCTGCTTCTTGGTTCTCAGAGAATTGCCTTCCTGCTCCATCTGGGGGAGAAAAAAGGCTCTTCTTTCTCTGCTTTTAGGGACACTAATCCCATCAAGGGTTCTCTACTCTCCCAAAGGCCCCACCTCTAAAAACCGTCAAACTGAGGGTTAGGGCTCCAACATGTGGATTTGAGGGGGACACGAGCATTCAGCCCACAGCACCTCCCATCCTGCTCCCCACTTTTCGCTGCTCTGCTAAGGGACTCTGTCAGCTGGGCCTGGAAACCCTGTCCTCCCCATCGACTCTGCTCAGTTGAGGACATTCCTGCACAACAAGGTCATTTTTCTTTTCCCTTTGACAGATGCACAGCCTTGCTGAACCAAAGAGCAGAGCCACTGACACCTGCCCCAGGTCCCAGAATAGTTCTCCTTTCAGGAAATGGAATTCTGAAGGGAACTCAGGGGCTGGGGTACAGGATGCAAAACTTTTGGAATAACACAGATTTTTTTCATTTTTCAAGGCCCCCTTTTTTGTTGTTCTAATATTTTCTTTTCCCCATAAGGAGAAAAAATAGTTTGGTGAATATTTTGGTAAATTTAAAAATAATTTTTGTTATCACAAAAAGAATTTGTGCTCATTTATCTTGGTACAAATAAATTAAGGATACGTCTCTGAACGAAACTTTGGGTTTTAAAAAGCTTACAAAAGCCTAGCTATTTGGGGTACATAGAATAAGCTGCAATTCCTCAAGGCCAGAGATTGTTAATCAGAAGTTTCTGTGATGTAAATATGAAAAGCCCTGTGCTTTGAAGACCACTGGCAACAGAAAAAGTAACAAGACCAAACCAAACGACTGGACGTCAGAGTGATGGACCTGGGTGGAGGATCTGGGACAAAAGCGTGAGAGGGCTGTTTTCAGCAGCAAGGTCTCCCCTCGTGTTCCCTCCTGCAGCTCTGTCCCTTAGGAAGGCTCCTAGGACCTGGGGCCGTCCAGATGTGAGGCTACCTTGCCCTTGTCTGGATGGTCAGAGGACAGAGGAATCCCATGTGGTCCCCACTGCTTAGCCTTACAGTGGAAGATTGCACTCAAGGGGGAGTTTATAACAAGCAAACTGTTAGTAAGAAAAGTCAGAGCGCAGTTTTGGTGTTAAAAACACCTCTCCTGCTCCTTTGCATCCTAAGGCACATACCCAATCAGTGGAGGAAGCGAGGGGTTCAGTCAGTACCTGCAGAGCTGCACCCCACTCATGGGCCAAGTTCACGTAGCAGCCTGTGGTCCTTGCCTCTGGGAGGGAGTCACTCAGAGCACATCACCCACCGCACATGGTGGCAGAATAAAGATTGACAGCTGCTGGGTGATGAATGCCTAGATGTCTCTCCTCTGCACACAGTGAGTTTGCAATCGCTGAGGCTTCTGCCCTAAAGCCTCTGCTTCCAGAAGCCACAAACACACATGTGCTAAGAAGCAGCTAAAACCCAAGGCTACTTTACCCCGTTCCCCACCATTCAATTCCCCTAGAGAGTTTTAGTAGAAATTTAATAAGGTGAAGCTGAGGTTCCAAAGGAAATGACAGATGGCCATATTCCCAGATGGGAATTTATATACCTGTTTGGGAAGCCTTCTGACTCTGACCCTAATATACTTTACTACTAGCCACTCTTGTTATAGGGACAGCTCGAGTACAGAAATGACAGTATGTCATTGTCCTAATGCCATCTGGCTATTTAAGGTTTCTTGTAAAGCAAGTTATTTTATACTGTCTTAACCTTCCTATTTGTTTATAAATTTGGAATTTATACATTTCATTGGCTTAGAGCCAATATTGTGAACCAGCCCATGAAATCCATAATCCATTGAATGGTTTTATAAGAAATAAAAATATTCACGTTCTCTATCCAGTGAGTTGTTGAAAGTGTCCATGTCTTAAATAAATACAGAATCTAACAAAAAGATGAAGAAAACAGGGACCTGGATTTCTTCCCTGGTCTTTGCTCTGTGGCCCAGGAGTGGCTGGGGAGAGTTCTCACCACTACAGATTCAGAGAGCAGCTGTTTCCCTGGGCTGGCCATGCCCGCCTCCACAAACACACATGGAAGTCTCCGACCAGAGTCTGTCCTGCAGGATGAAGCTAGCCTCTCACAGCTGCTGAGCCCTGGGACCTATGCCTCAGGCAGGAAGATCGATCATGAGGTATTTATTTAGTCAGAGGATCACAGGTGAGTCAGGAGACAAGGAAAGTCAGAAACCCAAGTCAAAAGTGATTGTGTGTAGAAGAGGAAACCAGCTGCACCTGGCAGTCTGCTACCAAACCAGAAAGGGCTGTAATGGAAAACGGATGCATTTGTAGAAAATCCACCTCCTATGCCCCCCACCAGAGCTGCTGCCCTCCTCCCAGAGAGTCAGTGTATTAAGTTTGGCAGCTCTTAGAGAGTGTGCCATGCCAGGGAGGTTATTAAACTGAACCAAAATGGTTTCATAACTCAAACTGGAAACAAGAGTGAGGAAAAAGCTAACACCAGAATGACAGACCAGAACGAAATGGAGCTAATTTGCAGGCTCTTGGCTCATGTTTCAGGAGGTTCCACATGTTAAAATAGGCTGAAAAGTTAGCTAAATAAAATAAGGTGCCAAGGGAGACATTTAACACCCTTGAAAGGGGCTTACCAATGAGAAGATTCCAGGATTCACGTTGCTGACTGAGTTTCATTTTTAGGGGTCTGAAGACAAGATTAATTATAACTACATCCCCTAAAATGTCTGTCATACACAAGGGATTTCCTTCCCTTCCCTCCACAATGCTTTTCATTGATTTGAAGTTTCTCAAAAATATTTTTTGGTTCTCCAGGGTAGACACCCCCTGTACAGAGCACCATGGATTGTAAAAGCAGATGAATGACCCTTTCTGCTGACACCTATGACAGTCTAAGTGTAAGTCAAACCCTCTTGGAAAGATATACTAATTTCATAATAATATGACTTAACACACATTAAAATTTTGGAGAATCTGATGCTAACAGAGTAGTTCAGTAGAGCTACCAGTAGGCTGTACTTACTCTTCCAGTGGTTTTGTGTGTGACCAAATAAAGCCATTACTGCAAAAACATCAACTATCATCTCTGGAAGGCTCTCAGTTGAGAAACAGAAGTGGCTGTTATCTTTGGAGCCAAAATTAAAGCTCTCAGGCTTATTGAAAAGGGTAGTCATATGCTTCATCCATGAGAAAACATGGCAAGACTAAGTTACACCAGTGCAGCTCAGAGGAAAGGGCTGAGTCTTTAACACCAGTGGCCATGAGCAAAAGTGGTGGTAAGACATCTCATCTCAAAGAAGACAGGCAATGTCAGAGCTAATGGTTAAAATATAATGCTCCTTGTGGCTTCTCAGGACAACGCAGTGACTATTTTTAGTTTTAAAAATAGGCAGTTTCAAAAAAATAAAAAATAAAATAAACAAAAATAAAAATAGGCAGTTTCTATATTCAAAAGTCATACACGAAAGAGATGGGAAAGTGTGTCCCATTCAAAGGAAAAAAATAAATCAATGGAAACTGTCCTTGAAAAAGACCTGATGGCAGTTATAGTAGACAAAGTCTTTAAAAAAACCATTATAAAGGCATTCAAAGGACTAAAGGAAAATGTCGAGAGAGTCAAGACAATGTGTAAACAAAATGGAAATACCAATGAACAGATAGGAAACCTAAAAAGAAACCAAAAAAAGAAATTCTGGAGCTGAAAAGCACAATTAGTGAAATGGAGGGATTCAAAGGCATATTTAAGCAGGCAGAAGAAAGAGTTGGTGAACTTGAATGTAGGACAATGGAAATTGTTGCGTCTGAAGAGCAGGAAGAAAAAAAGATGGAATAAAAGTGAACAGAGACTAAAGGACCTGTGGGGTGTGGGAACATATACATATGGGAGTCGAAGGCAGAGAGAGAACAAGTGGCAGAGAGAATAGTTGAAGAAACAATTGCTGAAAACTTCTCAAACTTGTAAGACATGCGCAAAAACATCCAAGAAAATTAATATACTCCAAGTAGGATGAACTCAAAAAAAATCCATGCAGATGCAATATAATCTAACTTTGAAAAGACAAAGAGAGCATACTGTAGCAGCAAGAGAGGAGGAGCTTGTCACCTACAAGGAATCTCAATGAGATAATCAGAAGATTTCCTGTCAGAAACCCTAGGGGCTAGAAGGCAGTGGGCTGATACATTCAAAGGGCTCAAGGAAAAAAGCTATCAGCCAAGAATCTTAGGCCCAGCAAAACTGTCCTTTAATAGTGAGGGAGAAATTAAGACATTCCCAGATAAAAAGAAGCTGAGGGAGGTTCATTACCATTAGACCTGCCCTGGAAGAAATGCCCCAGGGAGCTCTGCAGGCAACATGAAAGGACACTAGACAGTAATAGAAGCCATATGGAGAAATAAAGTTCTCAGGAATGGTAACTGCATGGGCAATTATAAAAGCTGGCATTGTCATAACAACAGTTTGTAATTCTATTTTCTGTTTTCTATATGATTCAAAAGACTAATATATTTTTTAAAAATTATTAGTCTAAAAGCTAATATTATAACTTTGATTTGTAACCCCACCTGTTCTTTATATATTTTTAGAGACTAATGAATTTAATAGAATTATCACATGTTTTGGGGAATGCAGTGGGTAAAGGTGTACTTTTGTGGCATTAACAACTGAAAGGAATGGGGACAGAACTGTAAAAGATCACAGTTTTTGTATGTTAAAAACAAACTATGACAATGTTAAAATTATTATTGAGGTTAACCTGGTATAAATTCAAATTGAAATATTATAACTTTAGGATATTAAATGCAATCCCCATGATAACCAAAAATAAAGAAGCTATGAATACGCACAAAAGGAAATGAGAAAGGAATTTAAACATTTTGCTACAAAAAATTTAACTGAACACAAAAGAAGACAGTAATGCAGGAAATGAGGAACAAAAAGCTATAAGGCATATAGAACCCAAATAGCAAAATGACAAAAGTAAGGGCCTCCTTATCAGTAATTACTTTAAATGTAAATAGATTAAACTCTGATAAGAAAATAGAGATTAGCAGAATGAATTAAAACACCTGACCCAACTTTATGTTGTCTACAAGAGACTCACTTTAGATCTGAAGACACAAATAGATTGAAAATGAGAGGTTGGAAAGAGGTATTCCCTGTAAATAGTAATAGCAACTGAAAGAGAGCAGGTGTGGCTGTGCTAACATCTGACAAGATAGGCTGCAAGTCAAAACAGCTCTCAAGAGACAAGGAAGGACATTATACATTGCTAAAATTTTTGATACAGTAAGGTACAATTATAAACATTTATGTACCTAATAACAGAGCAAGAGAGTACATGAAGTAACAGCTGAGAGAACTAGCATTGCAATAATAGCTGGAGACTTCAATCTTCAATACCATACAGAAGATGAGTCAGGAAATAAAATACCCAGCACAGTAAAGCAACTAGACACATACAGAACACTCTACCCAGCAACGACAGCATATACATTCTTCTCAGGTGTACATAGGACATGCTCCAGGACAGACCATATGTTAGGCCACTTAATATGAGGCCACGTTAAGTCCCAACAGATTGTAAAAGGTAAATATCATACAAAGTATCTTCTCTACAATGCCAGGAGTTTCAAAATGAACAACATAGTAAAACTGGAAGATTCACAAATTTGTGGAACTTAAAAACACATTTTTAAAAACCAGTGGATTGAAGAGGAAATCACAAGGAAATTAGGAAATGCTTAGAAGCAAATGAAAACAAAAATGCCACATAGCAAAACTCATGGGGCACAGCAAAAGCAGTGTCAAGAAGGAAATTTATGGCTTAACTTCAAAAGTTCACATTAAAAACAAGAAAGAGCTCAAATAAACAACCTGTCTTTACAATTTAAGGAACCAGAAAAAGAAAAAATTAACCCAAAGTTAGCAGAAAGAAGGAAATAACAAAGATTAGAGCAGAGATAAAAGAAACAGAATAGAAAAGCAATAGAGAAAATCAGTGAAACAAAAAGTCTGTTCTCTGAAAAGATCCACAAAACTGACAAACCTTTAGCTAGATGGAAAAAGAAAACAAGACTCAAATTACTAAAACCAGAAACAAAAGTGGGAATGTTATGACTGATAACCATAGAAATATAAAGGGCTAAAGAGAGTACTATGAACAGCTGTACAGCAACAAAGCAGATAACCTAGATAAAATGGAAAAATTTCTAGAAATGCACAACTTATCATGATTAAATCACACAAAATAAAAAATCTGAATAAAAGCCTGTAACTAGTAAGGAGACTGGATCAGTCATCAAAAACCTCCCTACAAATAAAATCCCTCAGCCTAATGGCTTCACTGGTGATTTCTATCAAACATTTAAGAACTAGTACCAATTCTTCTCAAACTTTTCCAAAAAAGTTGGAGAGAAGGATACACTTCAAAAGTCATTCTATGATGCCAGCATTGTCGTGATACCAAAGCCACAGTTGGAGCTGCAGGTGGGGCTGCTAAGAAAGCACAGTTACAGGGCAGTTGTTGGCAGGGGTGTACAATGTCTAGGGGAGTTTCATTCTCTGTTTTTAAGATGGAGGACATTTTGCCAGGACTAGATACTGATGTGAATAATTCAGGACAGAGGAGGAGATTACGGTGCACAGAAAGGGGAAGCATTGCAGGAGCACAGGCCTGGCACGCTGGCAGTGGGATCTGGGCACAGGACGTTGTGTTGAGATGGCAGCGAGGTCAGTTCATTCACTGGCAGCGGGAAGTAAGGCAGACACGGTGAGAGGGAGGGTCCCGGACAGGGACGGGGTCATTTTCAGTAAACTGCACATGAGGCTGGTGAGGGGATGTTGCAGATTGGGCACACAGGAGACGTCTGATTGAGCCAGTTTTGAGAGCAGGTCATGGCTGACATAGTCAAGTTGTCTGTCAGTTCTTCTTGTTTCAAGTTCCTTATCATCAAAATCAGCAAAGCAACAGTAATTAACTAGCAGGTTAGTTATGGGATTAAATAAGTTAATACATGTGAAGCCTCTAGAGCAATGCCTCGAATGTAATATGTGCTCTGGGTCTTAGCTTTAGGTATTCCTACTGCAAAAGCCCTTTTGTCTGCACAGAAATACAATTAGTTAGAATGCTTTTTTAAGCAAGAATAATGTGTGTGTGGCACACACTTCTTAGTTTTCTCCCGAAACGTTTCAGACCACAGTGTGATAAAGCAATGCAAGGAACTACTGCATCTGTCTCCTCCTCAAAGGGTCTCGAGCTCTGTACCTCCCAGGAGTGAAACACCACACATGAAAACAGGATGAAACTTCTGGAGTGCCAGCTTTAGTGTCAGGAAGTTATTTAAAATTAATTTTTACCTGTATGTAAAATAGATCTTATTATGGAGCAGAATGCAATATTTACTTACTCTTTCTTAGATTAAAGGTGGGTGTTTGACGCTATCTCACATATGGTAGGCTTATTTGCTGTGTACATTCATCCATATTCTTCCCCACTGGTGACCTGTGTTTTGACCATACAATCCTATTTGACCACAAAGAGAAATAATCAACTCAATCTTTGCACCCATCAGTGTTTTACATGTGTTCTCAGAATGGGAAGAACTTACTAGCATGCAAAGTTTTTTTGGGATATACTCAGAATTTTGGGTATCAAAGAAGTAACTTAGTATTTCTAGATGTAAAGATTTTATCCTTTAATGTCTGGTAATTAGATAAAGCAAAATAAAAGTATTTTAAAGTAATCCCTAAAAATAGCAAATGACATGAAGCCAGTGAGCCTAGTCTAAATGTGTATCCAATTGGTGGCTAGACCAGAGAAAAGATCTATGCCAAGTGACTTTCAAATTCAGTATCTGGGATACACCCTACAGCAAGAAAGAACTGCAGGGAAATCTTGTGTTCTGTTACCGTGGTGGTGTATGAGCTTGGGTGTTGTTCTAAAGCTGTTGTGGGTTATGGTTGATTAAACAAAAGGGATAAGCCTGTGATATTCTAGTTCTGTGAACCCCACTGGATTTTTAGCATGGAGAAAAGAGATACATATGTAATAGCAAAGAGATTACGACGCTATAGAACTAAATTTGATTTGGAAGTATTGGTATGAACTCTTGATATATTTCATGTTAAAAAAAGGAGCCCAATAAACAATGAACAACCCAGTCACAGAGAGCCCCCTAGTTCTGAGACTGTGGTCTCTAGATACCATTTTTGCAGTAAAACAGTATGAGATTCTCTAGAGAAATGATGGTTCCAGATCTGAAATGTACAAGATGAGCTCAGTGACTAGAAAGCTGGTTTGAATAGGCTCCCAAGGTTCAAAGACGTGAAAATGCATATATGCAAAAGAAAAAACTTAACTGTAATTAGTTGAAAGGTACACAATATTTGTAAATTCATGACTTCATACATTAAAAAAAATATCCACTAGTTACCTTCAGAGATTTTTCATTTCTGAACACTGATAAATTAAGGAAGAGAACCAAGGATCTTATTATAAGCCCTTCCTATAAGACATACAGCTCTGGAAAATGAAGTCGTTGATAAGGGGCAGTTTCTTTTTATAAAAGTATTCTGGTTGATAAATGAAAAAGTAATGACATAGAATGTCGTCATTTTAAAATTACTAATAAATTAATAGAGAAACATGTAAATTGATGTTACAGGAACTAATCAGCAAAATCCAGCCCTTGAGGAAATTCGCAGGACAAACAGTTACCTGATTCATTCCACAAACACATTGAAAGGAACACACAACATGAGATGGAAGTGGGATTCATGGGTTAAAAGAGACTTGAGAGATATATCTGCTAATCACAATGAGTAGACCTCATCTGAATCCTGATTCAAACAAATCAAACTTACGACAATGCTGGAAATTTGAAGTCTGATTCCTCTAAACTCAGTTAATCAGCCGAAATGAGTGATTATTCTCAGAATGCAAATCTGGAAAGAATTTGCAGAAATCCTGGGAGGCATGAGACCTCCCATGATTCATGGGAGGGATGCTGCTGTTCCAACCTTTGTGCCAAGGCCCTTCCACGCCATGGGCTCTGAAATGTGCATCAACCATGCTTAATCAATCTACGTGACCTCATAACTGATTTGACAAGGCAGGGGCTCTTCCCCCAGGAGCCCCGGGCTTCACCCCAAACCCTGTCATTACTCACTATGTGACTGTATTATTTGAGTTCAGTTCTCATATTTATAATGTGAGAATAGCTTCTGTTCTAAAAATGGCTATGATGCTATCCTATTTCTTGGTGGTGTGAGTTGGGGTCGGGTAACCAGTTTGGACTGGGATGAAACTCATAAACGGGTCTGCCACTGGGTCCTCTCTTGTCCGGCACCCGGGAGAGGCGAGCTTTGTCCAGAGGAGAGACAGTGACTCATGGGGAGATCCCACTTCCTGTTTTCTTCCCTGTTTTTATGGAAGTGGATCATGGACCTAAGAGAGACCACAGTCTTGCTCTGGAGGAATCTATATTTTGGTTTCAGCGGCCCACCTGTCTATGCTTAGGCTCTGGCTGTTCAGGGGGTTGCTGGGAAATGCCTGGGAAGCGTTGGGAGCTCAGCCTGTGGGAATTTTGTTTGAACACAGCCCCTCCCACTGGGGCAAGAGATGCCCAGTCCTTGGGGACCCTACAGCCCATCACCCAGAGATAACTCCCAAGCCATTCACATGCCCATTCTGCTCGTCCACACTCAGGCATCAACTTAGGCAATTTACTTAAAGTTTGCCATCCACTCATAACACGGTTTTAGAGTTTCTAGCATGAGAAAGGAGCAAGATACAGGAATCAACAAGCCAGGGGGCTCAGAATTTTCCTTCTGGACACCAAAGGTCTCTACTTTTCTGTTCCTTTTCCTCCTTTCTCTAATATTTTATCCCAGTGATGCAAGAGAGTGTGGCTTCTTTATCCCACTTTCTCCCATTGCTGTAGCTCTGTAATGTTTCTTCTTTTGCCAAGTGAATAGGCAGAAATTGCCAGATTCAAGGGATCTTCCAGGGCCACCTTTTCATTCTGTTGGAGTGAAAGTCTTACCACCCAAGCACTATGATTACTGTACTGTATTATGTCAGACGCTGGTCTCCTGCAGCATGAAGGTCCGGAATGAGAAGACACCTGGAGAAGAGTCGGATGAAAATCTGGCCTTAGGCGGAGAGCCCAGGAAAGGAAAAGGAGCCCTGGGGTTCATTGCCCTCATTCCAGAACCTTCCTGATGTTTCCGAGGTAGTGCCTAGATGCTTGGTGTCCACCCGATACCCTGTACTCACATGTACAGGAAGTGGGATCACAGGTGAGCAGCTGCAAAACCGTGACAGTGCAGGTTTAGGGCACAGGTGTTTAAGATAATGTGACTTTAAAAAGATACAGAGGCCTCAAGCCTTGGGGAACACCTGGTATGACTGGATCAGAGGTGATCTGTTCAGAATTTGGACCCTATCTTCGATCTCTGGGTTTATTTACCCCCAGTTTTCCTTTGGAACAAATCAAGTCCTTAGAGGCCTGCAACCCACGGCCACGGTGCTGAGGGAGCCTGTGAAACTGCCCCTAGTTACACTGACTGGGGAGGGTCATTCTACAGTTTGGGGTAAAACAATGAATGCTCCCATCCCCACAGCCCCCAAATGTGCCTTGCCCACCTTGGCATTCCTGTCAGCGGGAGGGTGTTCTAAACCCGAGAGACTTTCTTTCTCTTCGTGATGTGACAACCCTGCTCTACCCAGACAGGTCTCCCAAACCTCAGTCTCAGAGAAGGGTGCAGGTCTAGAATCCATCCCCTTGTGGGACTTCAGAACGCTTTCTGCCCACTGCTCCCCTCCTCCCCCAGCTGTGCACGTGAGTGGAAGACGAGGACAGGCGATGCGGGCGGATTCATTAATTCTTTCCTGGGACAAGGAGTGCCTGCTTACTTTACTCACTTAACTAAGGGTCCTTGCCCAGGGACTCCATAAGAATAAGACATCTAACTCAGGGTGACTGTGGCTTCCCTGGACAGAAGTAGCTGGCAGCCTCACTGCTGAAACACGAATTCAGGCCCAGACTCACCCGGCGCACGTCACATGCTCCAGGGCCAGACCAGTGCCCGGGTGGAGGTTACATGTCAGCAAGGGAAGCAGGTGGCAGAGTCGGGTGCTCGGTCCCCCTCCCCCAGACTGCCAAACTGCAAGACTTCCTTGCAGGCTTAAGTCTTAGAGAATCAGAGTTTTACTTTACTAAGAGGCTGTTTTACAACCTACATATCTTCTTTGGGAATGAGAGACAAGCATCCTCCGGTCTCATTACTCTCTCTTCGCCTTTATGATTGTCACTTGCAAAATAATCATACAGACCCAACAGGGAGTGGAAGATGTAAAGGAATCTTTAGAAAATAATTATTTTTGCAATATGAATAATTTTTTCCAAATTCTTTTAAGTCCTTATTTCCCCAACAAAGCTGTAGATGGACTATTTTAATTAGGCAACAGGGACCCACGGTAGGTGCTCGATTTAGGAAGTGGACTGGGCGGGGGGGGGGTCTGTCTTCTTTTAAGTAGCACATTATGTTACATCCTCTAAGTTAAAGGCTCAAGAGAGTAACGTCACAAAAGAGAGACCTCTGAGCTGGGCATTTGTGTCACAAACCAGTCTTGTGACCTTGGGGGAAGCATTTTAACTCTTCCTCCACGTGTCTGCCTGTAAATTGGTCTGGTCATACCCGCCCTCCCTGCTCCACAGCACTGTTTGTCTTTTCTGGCCATAGATGAACATGGACACTCCCATACGAGGGAGAGGGGGAGGTACTGAAGGGGGGCCTGCTGCAGAAAACGATTAAGGGTAAGTGTGGACGGTGTGGAAGGAAATGAGACGCTGGAGGTCCATGGCTGTGACAGGAAAGCAGGACCAGCCATGTGTGGGGCAACGAGAGATTTTTATTTTTTAGCTCTGAATTTTGGTGAATCCCATCATTTTAATTATAAGGATGTTTTGAGTATGTATGCATGACTGTCAACATTGTAATCAGAATTTCACGTTGCATAATTTTCCACAGTGACTTCTGTTACCCATGGTTTAATATATGATACATCTTCTCTACATTGCAGTTATGTTTTATATTCTGCATCTGTTACAAAGGTACTTGAATCAGGATTAATTACTCTCCATGTTGTCTTTTCACCTTTTCAAAGTCTTGTTCACTGATTGCTTTTGATTTATCACATTTCAAAGAATTTTGCAAATGTGAATTTTGTTTTGTATCTTTTATTTTTATAAAATCCAATTTTCCTGTGTCAAATTTTACAGATCCAAAACTTGCCAAGGTTTTACTTTTCCTGTTTGTATCTGTCAATCACAAATCTCACGTGCTGTTTTATCCTTTGTCAGTTGTCTTTTCTGTTCATTCTTCCATGGGCAATTCGCTGTGGACTGAATAACTGCTGACCATTTGCATGTGATTCTCAGAAAACCCATGAGAGAAGCGTAAGTGACTCCCCCCTGCGTTTCAGAATGACTTTGCTGCTCCTGTTATTCTACTGAGCACATATCTTCTCCTTGGTTTTCATCTCTTTGAATACCACTGTGGAACACAAAGCAAGCAGGGGACTTAAAAAGATGTTTGAGGTGCCCTCAGATGCCACAAGAAATAAGAAACAACAGTGCCCTGAATACATGTATAAAAAAAGAAGCAGTTTTCATCTCTGTGCACCCAGCAGTTGGTAAATGGTGCTACCGTAGATTCAGAACTGTGCCTGCCATCTTCGCCGCCTCCGCTGGCGGCATTGATGTGACATTAATGTGAAGGTGGCCGGCGGGTCCAGTCCTGGGACGGCTCTATGTTTCAGGGGCCCACAGAAATGTTTCAAGTTCTTTTAAAATCAGAAGGGACAAAGTAAACCTTGGTCGAAGAGAAGGTTTGATATGCAATATTAATATACCAATAAGTTTAAAAATATCTTTATACTAATAAGTTATAAAATATAATTTTTAAAAATAAACTTTAAACATTTTAAAAATGTAATTTTAATTTTTGTGGGTAGGGGGGAGAAAAAGGCCTAAGAAGGTAGGGGCCTGGAGCCTGGGAAAATCAAAATGCTGGCCTCTTGGCACGTGGGCTTCAAACCGGTACAGCCACAAAGTCCATGTGCCTAAAGGCTGAACGCGGATTCTTGTCAAGCATTTTGTGACATGATAAAAACAAACCCTTAGTGAAAAATGCTTAAAGTACTCATGACCAGGACCTTCTCGTCGTCACACCAGGGCAGAAGCCCAGTCACCAGCTGGTCCAGAGTCAATCCCTGGCCACCCCAGGCTCGGTCAGCCCAACACGTCCGGCCCGGTCGCACGCAGCTGGGCCTGGCCTTGAATGCTGAAGCCCGGCAGACCCACCCCTGGCCAGCGGGCCCGCTCAGAGGACCTGCACCACAGGGGCTGCCACTGGGCCTCTGGGGGTCTTGATGTCCTCTCTGAGCCCAGGGCCGGCACGGGGGCGCTCAGTCTCGAGTGCATCACCCCCACCACTCCAGGAAGAGGGACGCTGACGTGGAACTCCATATTATCAGTAGTCGTACAAATTTCAGGAAAAAATTTTCTCAGATGACATTTCTGAGAATGGCAAGTAGCACGATTTCTTCAGAGGAAAAGGACTTTCTGCCCATTATTTTGTTGCTTCACTACCTTCTCTCCCCTCCCACTTCCCCTTCTGCTCTTCATCCCCCCTCCTTGGAGTCAGGAGACTGGTAAGGCTTTTCAGGAGCATCAGAGCCAATGGGAATACACGTCTGCCTTCCGTGTTAGGTCACTCCGTTTCTTATCATTTCTCTCCTAAACCCAAGGTTCAGAGTTTGACAATTTCTTCCTGTATCTTCCAGAAACAACAGATCCATTCTTCCACCTCCCTCGACCCTTTTCCTTTTCTTTTAAAGAGCACCAGCTCTGAGTTCCCACCCATTTCAGGCCTGTTTGGACCCTCCGAGGTGACGGCCAGAAGCAGCCCCCCCGTGGCTGATGTTCCCAACATGCTCACATTCCTTCCATTTCAGTGTCATTAAAGGCATTCTATCTTCCTGAGACTCTACTGTTCTCCCAAGTAGCTCTGTACCCTAGATGTGACCTCAGTGTCATTCACCATCGGCCCTGTGATTACATCATGGCTTGGCAATGTGACCTTTTCTCCCACTAGTTGGACGAGGGCTGATGTTTTGTTCAGTAAATAAATATGTAGCTTCCCTTACAGATGGGCAAACAGGGAGACTGGGTGAGAGGAGGTTATGCTACAATTAATGAACTGCTGGCTTTTGACACAAGACACGCTGGCCAATCTGGGTGTGCCATTGACCTGCAACCCGGCACTGAGCAGCCACAGCGACCCCTGGAGTCGGTACATCTGCCCTCACCCGAGGGGCCGCCAATATTCTTGGGAGCCAAACAGATGAGGCATATTTTACAATAACATTGACAGGGGTATGGAGGGGCTGAAACTGCTGCACGTCGTTGGTGGTGATGCAAAGCTGCAGAAAACATATGGTGGCTTCTCAGAAACATGGACCAAGACCTCGCATACGTTCCAGCAATCCTACCCACGGGCGTCTATCCAAACGAACTGATATCAGGACCTCGAAGAGGCACTAAGGCCCCCATGTTCACTGCAGCGCTATTCAGTATAGGCAAGATGAGGAGATAACCTCAGTGTCCATCAGCAACAAATGGGTAACAAAAGCGTGGTATCTACACCAAATATTAGTCAGCCTTAAAATAAAGAATGTCCCACTTGATGTGGCAACATGGATGAACCTGAGGACATAATGCCAAATTAAATGAGCCGGCCACAGAAAGGTGCATGGTCCCACTTATATGAGGTATCTAAAACAGTCTCAAACTCATGGAGACCAGCAGTGGAATGTGGGTGGGAGAAGGGGACATGAGTAGTTACTAATCAAGGGGCATAAAGTCTCCATTAAATAAGATGAATAAACTCTAGCGTTATGCTCTTAAACACTGCACCTACAGTCAACAATAATGTATCTTACACTTAGAATTTTGTGCAGAGGGTAGATTTTATGTTAAGCGTTCTTAACATAATAAAATGAAACTTAAAAAACAAGCCAAAGTAGGGTTTGAGACCATCTCCCCCTCAAACATTTTAGTGTATTAGGAAAGACAAGCAAGTCCAAGCAGCAAATCATACAAATGCGTTCTCACACTGCTGAGCTACGGAAGGAAGGCCTTTTAAATGGACATTAGTTTTTAGAGCGGTTTTGGACTCACAGCAGAAAATGCGACCACGACTACAAAGAGTTCCCAGAACTCCGTGCCTCAAATGCTCAGCAGCCCCTACTGTCCGTGCCCGCCACCAAAATGGCACATTTGCTGCAACAAGGAACCCATACAGGCCCGTCACTGTTGCCCAGAGTCCACAGCTTACGTTAGGGTTCACTCTTGGCTGTACGGTCTGTGGGGCTGGACGATGTGCAGTGGCCCATTTCCCCATAGCAGCGTCACACAGCGTACTCTCACTGCCCTAAATATCCTGCGGGCTCTGCTGTTACATCCTGCCCTCACCCTGCTCCTTGGTGCCCACTGACCCTCTTACTGTCTCTCCCATGATGTAATAGAGTCTTATACAGTTTTTAGCCTTCTCAGATGGACTTCTTTCAGTTAGTGATGTGCGTTTAATGTTCCTCCATGTCTTTTCATGGCTTGATACCTCTTTTTTTAGGGCTGAATAATATTCTGTTTTCTGAATGGACCACAGTTTATCCATTCACCTACTGAAGGACATCTGGGTTGCTTCAAGCTTTTAGCAATCACAAATAAAGCTCATACATACATCCACTCTAGGTTTTTGTGTGGACAGCCTCATACTTTTACTAGAGTGATATAGTTTTACTTTATGAAGAAAGGTCACTTTTTGGTACCATTCCTCCACCGATGATCATTCAAAATATTTTTTTGCTGCTATGAAGTGTTGTAATGAATAGCCTTATATATAGACCAATTCACATGTGTGCAGATGAATTCTTTTTTTTTAAATATAATTTATTTTATTATCATTAATTTAAAATTACATGTGCAATATTACGATTATTAAACTACCCCTTCATCAGGTCCCTCCCACCAACCCCATTACAGTCACTGTCCATCAGCATAGTGAGATGCTATAGAATCACTACTTGCCTTCTCTGAGTTGTACTGCCCTCCCCGTGCCCCCCCAACATTACATCTGCTAATCGTAATGCCCCTTTTTCCCTCTTATCCCTCCTTCCCGCCCATTTTCCCCAGTCCCTTTCCCTTTGGTAACTATTAGTCCGTTCTTGGGTTCTGTGAGTCTGCTGCTGTTTTGTTCCTTCAGTTTTTTTCTTTGTTCTTATACTCCACATATGAGTGAAATCATTTGATACTTGTCTTTTTCGGCTTGGCTTATTTCACTGAGCATAATACCCTCTAGCTCCATCCATGTTGTTGCAAATGGTAGGATTTGTTTTCTTCTTATGGCTGAATAATATTCCATTGTGTATATGTACCACCTCTTCTTTATCCATTCATCTACTGATGGACACTTAGGTTGCTTCCATTTCTTGGCTATTGTAAATAGTGCTGCAATAAACATAGGGGTGCATCTGTCTTTTTCAAATTGGGCTGCTGCATTCTTAGGGTAAATTCCTAGGAGTGGAATTCCTGGGTCAAATGGTATTTCTATTTTGAGTTTTTTGAGGAACCTCCATACTGCTTTCCACAATGGTTGAACTAATTTGCAGTCCCACCAGCAGTGTAGGAGGGTTCCCTTTTCTCCACATCCTCGCCAACATTTGTTGTTGTTTGTGTTTTGGATGTTGGCCATCCTCACTGGTGTGAGGTGATATCTCATTGTGGTTTTAATCTGCATTTCTCTGATGATTAGCGATGTGGAGCATCTTTTCATGTGCCTGTTGGCCATCTGAATTTCTTCTTTGGAGAAGTGTCTATTCATGTCCTCTGCCCATTTCTTAATTGGATTATATGTTTTCTGTTTGTTAAGGTGCATGAGTTCTTTATATATTTTGGATGTCAACCCTTTATCAGATACGTTTTTTATGAATATATTCTCCCATACTGTAGGATGTCTTTTGTTCTACTGATGGTGTCCTTTGCTGTACAGAAGCTTTTCAGCTTGATATAGTCCCACTTGTTCATTTTTGCTTTTGTTTCCCTTGCCCGGGAGATATGTTCATGAAGAAGTTGCTCATGTTTATGTCCAAGAGATTTTGCCTATGTTTTTTTCTAAGAGTTTTATGGTTTCATGACTTACATTCAAGTCTTTGATCCACCTTGAGTTTACCTTTGTGTATGAGGCTAGACAGTAGTCCAGTTTCATTCTCTTACATGTAGCTGTCCGGTTTTTCCAACACCAGCTGCTGAAGAGGTTGTTATCTCCCCATTGTATATCCAAGGCACTTTTATCAAATATTAATTGACTGTATATGTTTGGGTTAATGTTTGTATTTTCTATTCTGTTCCACTGGTCTGTGGGTCTGTTTTTGTGCCAATACCAAATTGTCTTGATTACTGTGGCTTTGTAGTAGAGCTTGAAGTCAGGGAGTGTAATTCCCCTTGTTTTATTCCTCCTTCTCAGGATTGCTTTGTCTATTCGGGGTCTTTGTGGTTCCATATGAATTTTAGAATTATTTGTTCCAGTTCATTGAAGAAAGCTGTTGGTAGTTTGATAGGGATTGCATTGAATCTGTAGATTGCTTTTGTTGTTTGTGTTTTGGATGTTGGCCATCCTCACTGGTGTGAGGTGATATCTCATTGTGGTTTTAATCTGCATTTCTCTGATGATTAGCGATGTGGAGCATCTTTTCATGTGCCTGATGGCCATCTGAATTTCTTCTTTGGAGAAGTGTCTATTATATAGGTAGTATAGCCATTTTGACAATATTTATTCTTCCTAGCCAAGAGCATGGGATGCATTTCCATTTGTTAGTGTCCTCTTTAATTTCTCTTAGGAGTGTCTTGTAGTTTTCAGAGTACAGGTCTTTCACTTCCTTCGTTAGGTTTATTCCTAGGTATTTTATTCTTTTTGATGCAATTGTGAATGGAATTGTTTTTCTGATTTCTCTTTCTGTTAGTTCATCATTAGTGTATAGGAAAGCAACAGATTTCTGTGTGTTTATTTTGTATCCTGCAACTTTGCTGAATTCAGATATTAGTTCTAGTAGTTTTGGAATGGAATCTTTAGGGTTTTTTATGTACAGTATCATGTCATCTGCAAATAGTGACAATTTGACTTCTTCTTTACCAATCTGGATGCCTTGTATGTCTTTGTTTTGTCTGATTGCTGTGGCTAGGACCTCCAGTACTATGTTGAATAACAGTGGAGAGAGTGGGCATCCTTGTCTTGTTCCCGATCTTAGATGAAAAGCTTTCAGCGTCTCGCCGTTAAGTATGATGTTAGCTGTGGGTTTGTCATATATAGCCTTTATGATGTTGAGGTACTTGCCGTCTATACCCATTTTGTTGAGAGTTTTAATCAGGAATGGATGCTGAATTTTGTCAAATGCTTTTTCAGCATCTATGGAGATGATCATGTGGTTTTTGTTCTTCTTTTTGTTGATGTGGTGGATGATGTTGATGGATTTTCGAATGTTGTACCATCCTTGCATCCCTGGGATGAATCCCACTTGATCATGGTGTATGATCCTCTTGATGTATTTTTGAATTCGGTTTGCTAATATTTTGTTGAGTATTTTTGCATCTACGTTCATCAGGGATATTGGTCTGTAATTTTCTTTTTTGGTGAGGTCTTTGCCCGGTTTTGGTATTAGAGTGATGCTGGCTTCATAGAATGAGTTTGGAAGTATTCCCTCCTCTTCTATTTTTTGGAAAATGTTAAGGAGAATCGGTGTTATTTCTTCTCTATATGTCTGGTAGAATTCAGAGGTGAATGCATCAGGCCCAGGGGTTTTGTTCTTGGGTAGTTTTTTGATTACCAATTCGATCTCGTCACTGGTGATTGGTCTGTTTAGTTTTTCTGTTTCTTGCTTGGTCAGTCTTGGAAGGTTTATTTTTCTAAGAAGTTGTCCATTTCTTCTATGTTTTCCAGCTTGTTAGCATATAGGTTCTCATAATATTCTCTTATGATTCTTTGTGTTTCTGTGGGGTCCGTCGTGATTTTTCCTTTCTCATTTCTAATTGTGTTTATGTGTGTAGATTCTCTTTTCCTCTTAATGAGTCTGGCTAGGGGTTTATCTATTTTGTTTATTTTTTCAAAGAACCAGCTCTTGGTTTTATTGATTTTTTCTATTGTTTTATTCTTCTCAATTTTATTTATTTCTTCTCTAATCTTTATTATGTCCCTCCTTCTGGTGACTTTGGGCCTCATTTGTTCTTCTTTTTCCAATTTCAGTAATTGTGTCTTTAGACTATTCATTTGGGAATGTTCTTCCTTCTTTAAATAGGCCTGGATTGCAATATACTTTCCTCTTAGAACTGCCTTTGCTGCGTCCCACAGAAGTTGTGGCTTTGTGTTGTTGTTGTCATTAGTCTCCATATATTCTTTGATTTCTGTTTTGATTTGGTCGTTAACCCATTGATTAATTAGGAGAGTGTTGTTAAGTCTCCATGTATTTGTGAGCCTTTTTGATTTCTTTCTAAAATTTATTTCTAGTTTTATACCTTGGTGATCTGAGAAGTTGGTTGGTAGGATTTCAATATTTTTGAAATTACTGAGGTTCTTTTTGTGGCCTAGTATGTGGTCTATTCTGGAAAATGTTCCATGTGCACTTGAGAAGAATGTGTATCCTGTTGCTTTTGGGTGTAGAGTTCTGTAGATGTCTGTTAGGTCCATCTGTTCTAGTGTGTTGTTCAGTGCCTCTGTGTCTTTACTTATTTTCTGTCTGGTTGATCTGTCCTCTGGAGTGAGTGGTGTGTTGAAGTCTCCTAAGATGAATGCATTGCTGTCTATTTCCTCCTTTAATTCTGTTAGTATTTGTCTCACATATGCTGGCGCTCCTGTGTTGGGTGCATATATATTTATAATGGTTATATCTTCTTGTTGGACTGACCCCTTTATCATTATGTAATGTCCTTCTTTATCTTTTGCTACTTTCTTCGTTTTGAAGTCTATTTTGTCTGATACAAGTACTGCAACACCTGCTTTTTTCTCTTTGTTGTTTGCATGAAATATCTTTTTCCATCCCTTCACTTTTAGTCTGTGTATATCTTTGGATTTGAGGTGAGTTTCTTGTAGGCAGCATATAGATGGGTCTTGCTTTTTTATCCATTCTGTTACTCTGTGTCTTTTGATTGGTGCATTCAGTCCATTTACATTTAGGGTGATTATTGATAGATATGTACTTATTGCCATTGCTGGCTTTAGATTCGTGGTTACCAAGGGTTCAAGGGTTGCTTCTTTACTATCTAACAATCTAACTTAACTTTCTTGTTAAGTTATTGTAAACACAGTCTGATGTTTCTTTATTTCTCTCCCTTCTTATTCCTCCTCCTCCATTCTTTCTATAATAGGTGTTTTATTCTTTGCCTTTAGTTAGTATTTGGATGGTCTGCTTTCTTTGCTATGATTTTTTTTTTCTCTGGTGACATCTTTTTAGCCTTAGGTGTGCTTCCATCTAGAGCAGTCCATTTAAGATATCCTGTAGTGGTGGTTTATGAGAGGCAAACTCTCTCAACTTTCGTTTATCTGGAAATTGTTTAATCCCTCCATCATATTTAAATGATAATCGTGCTGGATACAATATTCTTGGTTCGAGGCCCTTCTGTTTCATTACGTTAAATATATCATGCCATTCTCTTCTGGCCTGTAAGGTTTCTGTTGAGAAGTCTGATGATAGTCTGATGGGTTTTCCTTTGTAGGTGATCTTTTTTCTCTCTCTAGCTGCCTTTAATACCCTGTCTTTATCTTTGATCTTTGCCATCTTAATTATTATGTGTCTTGGTGTTGTCTTCCTTGGGTCCCTTGTGTTGGGAGATCTATGAGCTTCGGTGGACTGCGAGACTACTTCCTTCCCCAGCGAGGGAAAGTTTTCAGCAATTATTTCTTCAAAGACACTTTCTATCCCTTTTTCTCTCTCTTCTTCCTCTGGTACTCCTATAATGCGAATATTGTTCCGTTTGGATTGGTCACACAGTTCTCTTAATATTCTTTCATTCCTAGAAATCCTTTTATCTCTCTCTGCCTCAGCTGCTCTGTACTCCTGTTCTCTGTTTTCTATTCCATTAACAGTCTCTCGCATCTCATCCATTCTGCTGTTAAGCCCGTCGATCGCTTGTCTGATTTCTGTATTGTCTTTCCTCAGTTCCCTCACTTCCTCCCTCAGCTCTTGCACATTTCTCTGTAGGTCCATCAGCATGGTTATGACTTTTATTCTGAATTCTTTTTCAGGGAGGCTGTGCATTTCCATCCCTTCAGACTCCCTCTCTGGGGTTGTCTGGTTGATTTTGGTCTGAACCATATTCCTCTGTCTTTTCATGGCTATATAATTGGTCACTGATAGTTGCCACGTATGTCAGCTGGGCTCTTTAAGACTTTAAAAAGAGAAGAAAAAAAAGAGAAAAAAAAGAAAAAAGAAGAAAGAAAGAAAGAAAAAAAGAAAGAAAAGAAAAAACAAAAACAAAACAAAAACAAAACAAAAAAAAACAAAAAAAATGCCCACCGGACGTAGATTCTGTGGGAATGCTCTAGGTGGCGCTGTTGCCCCACTATTCCACAGCTGTGACTGTGCCGCTCCACAGGGCCCTTTATCGCTCTGGCAGGGGTGGGAACGAATAGGAGGCTGTTGATCTCAGTGAGAAGTGTTAAGTATGGCTACGCTTCCTCAGTCGCCAGCTAAGGCGTCTGAAACTCCCCAGGACTCCCAGCCTGCTGGGCTGAGTGTGCTGGGGTGATCCGGCTCCTCCGCTGGGCTCCTGTCTCTTTAAGACCGCTGAAGAAAGCGCGCGCTTTTTTTTTTCCTTCCCGGGAGCCGGCTGCAAGCCCCCTGGCGCGTTCCCTGCTCAGATCCTGCCCCTCTGTCTCTCCAATCTCCGCTGCACTGTGCAATGTGGGTCAGCGCTCCCCGTGCAGATCACCGGGGCTGGCTACTTCGCGGGGTGCACTTCCACTCCCTCCCGGCTCTGAATCCTCTTCTCCCGCCGGTGCGCTGGGGTGGGGGAGGGCTCGGGTCCCGCCGGGTCGCGGCTCCGTATCTTACCCGCCTCTTGGGGTGCCGAGTCCTCTCGGGTGTAGCTGCACGCTGTGCGCTTTCCTGTGTATTCTCGTCTCTCTTTAGGAATAGATGTATTTTCTGTGTTTTCGTAGATAAATATAGTGTTGGGAGGAGATTTCTGCCGCCCTGCTCACACCGCCATCTTCCCGGAAGTGCATCAGAAAGTGTTTTTGAAGAAATAATTGCTGAAAACTTCCCCAACCTGGGGAAGGAAATAGTCTCTCAGACCATGGAAGCCCACCCATCTTCCAACACAAGGGACCCAAGGAGGACAACACCAAGACATATAATAATTAAAATGGCAAAGATGAAAGACAAGGACAGAGTATTAAAGGCAGCCAGAGAGAGAAAAAAGATCACCTACAAAGGAAAACCCATCAGGCTATCATCAGATGTCTCAACAGAAACCTTACAGGCCAGAAAAGAATGGCATGATATATTTAATGCAATGAAGCAGAAGGGCCTTGAACCAAGAATACTGTATACAGCACGATTATCATTTAAATTTGAAGGAGGGATTAAACAATTCCCAGAGAAGCAAAAGTTGAGGGAATTTGCCTCCCACAAACCACCTCTACAGGATATTTTAAAGGGACTGCTCTAGATGGAAGCAGTCCTAAGGCTAAATAGATGTCACCAGAGAAAATAAAATCACAGCAAAGAAAGGGGACAAATCAAATACTGAAAGCAAAAAATAAAATCAACTATCCACAAAAGCAGTCAAAAGAAACACAAAAGAATACAGAATAAAACACCTAACATATAAAAAATGGAGGAGGAAGAATAAAAAGGGAGAGAAATAAAGAATCATTAGACTGTGTTTATAATAGCTTAAAAAGAGAGTTAAGTTAGATGGTTAGACAGTAAAGAAGCAACCCTTGAACCTTTGGTAACCATGAATCCAAAGCCTGCAATGGCAATAAGTACATATCTATCGATAATCACCCTAAATGTAAATGGACTGAATGCACCAAAGGCACAGAGTAACAGAAAACAGAATGGATAAAAAAAACAAGACCCATCTATATGCTGCTTACCAAGAGACTCACCTCAAACCCAAAGACAAACACAGACTAAAAGTGAAGGGATGGAAAAAGATATTTCATGGAAACAATAGGGAGAAAAAAGCAGGTGTTGCAGTACTTGTATAAAAAAAATAGACTTCAAAACAAAGAAAGTAAAAAGAGACAAAGAAGGACATTACATAATGATAAAGGGGTCAGTGCAACAAGAGGATATAACCATTATAAATACCTACGCACCCAACACAGGAGCACCGACATATGTGAAACAAATACTAACAGATTTAAAGGAGGAAATAGAATGCAATGCATTCATTTTAGGAGACTTCAATACACCATTCATTCCAATGGACAGATCAACCAGACAGAAAATAAGGACACAGAGGCACTGAACAAAACACTAGAAAGATGGACCTAACAGACATCTACAGAACTCTACATGCAAAAGTGGCAGGATACACATTCTTCTCAAGTGCACATGGAATATTTTCCAGAATAGACCACATACTAGGCCACAAAAAGAGCCTCAGTAAATTCAAAAAGATCGAAATTCTACCAACCAACTTCTCAGATCACAAAGGTCTAAAACTAGAAATAAATTCTACAAAGAAAACAAAAAGTCTTACAAACACATGGAGGCTTAACAACATGCTCCTAAATAATCAATGGATCAATGACCAAATAAAAACAGAGATCAAGCAATATATGGAGACAAATGACAACAACAGCACCAAGTCCCAACTTCTGTAGGACACAGCAAAAGCAGTTCTAATAGGAAAGTATATCGCAATGCAGGCCTATTTAAAGAAGGAAGAACAATCCCAAATGAATAGTCTAAAGTCACAATTATTGAAATTGGAAAAAGAAGAACAAATGAGGCCCAAAGTCAGCAGAAGGAGGGACATAATAAGGATTAGAGCACAAATAAATAAAATTGAGAAGAATAAAACAATAGAAAAAAATCAATGAAACCAAGAGCTGGTTCTTTGAGAAAAAAACAAAAACAAAATAGATAAACCCCTAGCCATACTTATTAAGAGAAAAAGAGATTCTACACACATAAACAGAATCAGAAATGGGAAAGGAAAAATCACGATGGACCCCACAGAAATACAAAGAATTATAGAGACTAGTATGAAAATTTATATGCTAACAAACTGGAAAACCAGGAAGAAATGAACAACTTCCTAGAAAAATACAACCTTCCAAGACAGACCAAGAAAGAAACAGAAAATATAAACAGACCAATTACCAGCAACAAAATTAAATCGGTAATCAAAAAACTACCCAAGAACAAAACCCCCGGACCAGATGGATTCACCAGTTTTATCAGACATATAGAGAAGACATAATACCCATTCTCCTTAAAGTTTTCCAAAAAACAGAAGAGGAGGGAATACTTCCAAACTCATTCTATGAAGCCAGCATCACTCTAATACCAAAACCGGGCAAAGACCTCACCAAAAAAGAAAATTACAGACCAAAATCCCTGATGAACGTAGATGCAAAAACACTCAACAAAATATTACCAAACCAAATTCAAAAATACATCAAGACGATCATACACCATGATCAAGTGGGATTCATGTAAGGGATTCAAGGATGGTACAACATTCAAAAACCCATCAACATCATCCACCACATCAAGAAAAAGAAGGACAGAGACCACATGGTCATCTCCATAGATGCTGAAAAAGCACTGGACAAAATTCAACATCCATTCATGATAAAAACTCAACAAAATGGGTACAGAGGTCAAGTACCTAAACATAATAAAGGCCATATATGACAAACCTACAGCCAACATTATACTTAGCAGCAAGAAGCTGAAAGCTTTTCCTTTAAGATCGGGAACAAGACAAGGATGCCCACTCTCCCCACTTTTATTCAACATAGTTCTGGAGGTCCTAGCCATGGCAATCAGACGACACAAATAAATAAAAGGCATCCAGATTGGCAAGGAAGAAGTCAAACTGTCCCTGTTTGCAGATGACATGATATTGTACATAAAAAAACCTAAACAATCCACTCCAAAACTACTAGATCTAATATCTGAATTCAGCAAAGTTGCAGGATACAAAATTAATACACAGAAATCTGTTGCATTCCTATACACTAACGATGAACTTCCAGCAAGATAAATCAGGAAAACAATTCCATTCACAACTGCATCCAAATGAATAAAATACCTAGGAATAAACCTAACCAATGAAGTGAAAGACCTATACCCTGAAAACTACAAGACAGTCCTAAGAGTAATTAAAGAGGACACTAATAAATGGAAATTCATCCCATGCTCTTGGCTAGGAAGAATTAATATTGTCAAAATGGCCATCTGCCTAAGGCAATCTACAGATTCAGTGCAATCCCTATCAAAATACCAAAAGCATTCTTCAACGAACTGGAACAAATAGTTCTAAAAATCATATGGAGCCACAAAAGACCCTGAATAGCCAAAGCAATCCTGAGAAGGAAGAATAAAGTAGGGGGGATCTTGTTTCCCAACTTCAAGCTCTACTACTAAGCCTTAGTAATCAAGAGAATTTAGTACTGGTACAAGAACAGACCCATATACCAGTGGAACAGAATAGAGAGTCCAGATATTAACCCAAACTTATATGGTCAATTAATACATGATAAAGGTACCATGGATATACAATGGGGAAATGACAGCCTCTTCAATAGCTGGTGTTGGCAAAACTGGACAGCTACATGTAAGAGAATGAAACTGGATTACTGTCTAACCCAATACACAAAAGTAAACTCAAAATGGATCAAAGACCTGAATGTAAGTCATGAAACCATAAAGCTCTTAGAAAAAAATATAGGCAAAAATCTCTTGGACATAAACATGAGCAACTTCTTCATGAACATATCTTCCCAGGCAAGGTAAACAAAAGCAAAAATGAATAAGTGGGACTATATCAAGCTGAAAAGCTTCTTTACAGCAAAGGACACCATCAGTAGAACAAAAACCTACAGTATGGGAGAATATATTCATAAATGACATATCCGATAAGGGGTTGACAACCAAATTATATAAAGAACTCACGTGCCTCAACAAACAAAAAGCAAACAATGCAATTAAAAAATGGGCAGAGGATCTGAGTAGACACTTCTCCAAAGAAGAATGTCAGATGGCCAACAGGCACATGAAAAGATGCTCCACATCGCTGATCATCAGAGAAATGCAAATTAAAACCACAATGAGATATCACCTCACACCAGTGAGGATGGCCAACATCCAAAACACAAACAACAACAAATGTTGGCGAGGATGTGGAGAAAAGGGAACCCTCCTACACTGCTGGTGGGACTGCAAATTAGTTCAACCATTGTGGAAAGCAGTATGGAGGTTCCTCAAAAAACTCAAAATAGAAATACCATTTGACCCAGGAATTCCACTCCTAGGAATTTACCCTAAGAATGCAGCAGCCCAGTTTGAAAAAGACGTATGCACCCCTATGTTTATCGCAGCACTATTTACAATAGCCAAGAAATGGAAGCAACCTAGTGTCCATCAGTAGATGAATGGATAACGATGTGGTACATATACACAGTGGAATATTATTCAGCCATAAGAAGAAAACAAATCCTACCATTTGCAACAACATGGATGGAGCTAGAGGGTATCATGCTCAGTGAAATAAGCCAGGCCGAAAAAGACAAGAATCAAATGATTTCACTCATATGTGGAGTATAAGAACAAAGAAAAAAAACCGAAGGAACAAAACAGCAGCAGACTAACAGAACCCAAGAATGGACTAACAGTTACCAAAGGGAAAGGGAGTGGTGAGGATGGGTGGGAAGGGAGGGGCAAGGGGGAAAAGGGGGCATTACAATTAGCAGACATAATGTCAGAGAAGACAAGTAGTGATTCTATAGCATCTCACTACACTACACTGATGGACAGTGACTGTAATAGGGTATGTGGGGGGGACTTGATGAAATGGGGCATCTAGTAAGCATAATGTTGCACATGTAATTGTAGATTAATACAAAAAAAAGACATATCTAAGAAGATTTTCATAAAGAATAAGAATATTTGATGTATAGAATAGAAAAATTGCAGGGACTAATTAGGAAATGCCTAAACCCAATTCATCTATAACTTAAAAGAAAAAAAAATGCAGCTTTGTCTGAGCATGTTTTTTTTTACATACTATCATCTCCAAGACAGCTGGATAGTTAAAAAAACCACTTTTTTACTAAAATCCATAGTTTATTCAGATTCCCTTAGTTTTTACCCAATGTTCTTTTCCTGTTTCAGGATCCCACCCAGGATACCACATTATATTTAGTAGGATCCTCTGGGTTGTGACAGTTTCTCAGAGTTCCCACCTTACTAGAATAAAGTGTTTATGTGCAGTGTCTTTTGTCTTTAGTTTTAGAGTCCACTCATTACCACATCTATTTAGGTCAGCACCTTTTTGCCCCATCCCTTCCAGTAAAGTTGTGCCATTAATTTATAACAGATTTTTTTGTTAGTCTTTCTATCCCAGCATCCCTTGACCTCCTAAACAATTTTTAAAATTTGCATATAGTCTGGTCTCACTCTTGAGCCATGAAATTCAATGGGTTTTGGCAAATGCATAGTGTCATGTAATCCAATTACAGTATCACTCAATAGTTTCAACACCCTAAAATCCCCTGTGCCTCACCTTTTCAGCCCTTCTTCCCTTCCTCCAAGCCCTTGATCTTTTTACTATTTGTACAGTTTACTATTCACACAGTAGGTAGACTATTTATACTGGCTTCTTTCAGCAACATAAACTTAAGATCTATCTGTGTCTTTTTGTGGCTTGACCATTTCTTTTTACTGCTGAATAACATTCGATTATATGGATGTACTACAGTTTATTTATCCATTCAGGATAAATGACAGGATGTCATCTTGGCTGCTTCCAATTTTGGCAGTTAGGAATAAAGCCACTCATGCAGGTTTTTGTGTTGACATTAAGTTTTCAAATCATTTGGGAAAATACCAAGGAGAATGATTGCAGGTTCATATGGTGAGGCCGTTTTAGCATTATAAGAGACTGCAGAACTATCTTCCAGTTTTGCATTCCCACCAGCAGTGAATGACAGTTCCTGCTGCTCCACAACACTGCTAGCAAATAGTATTGTCAGCTTTTTGGGTTTTTGACATTGTAACAGGTTATGTCGTGGTACCTCATTATTAATTTAATTTGCAATTCCCCAATGACAAATGTGTTTACTATGTTTTCATAGGTTTATATGCCATGTGTCTTTTTTGTAAGGTGCCTGTCTAGATCTTTTGCTCCTATTTTAAACTGGGTTGCTTGTTTTAATATTGGGTAAAGACATTTTAATGAAGGAATTGTTTCTTTGGTTCAGATTTACATAATTTACTAGAGAATAGGTTATAAATCAATCTCATCATTTCATGTACATCAGCAAGTAACCAATAACAAATTATTTGAATCTTTGGTTTTCTTTCTTTTTAAAGCAGCAAACTGAATCGACTCAAATGTCACAATCTCATAAGGAGAAACGATCAAAGAGATTAAGGTACAGTCTCAGAAACAATGTACTAAACAGCTTTTAACGTGTTCATTATAAATTCTGGCCACATTTTGGCTTTATAATAAATATCTAGAGTTGTACTATTTAAAATAGGACCCATGTAAATCACACAGCCTGTCTGTTACCAGGACTTTGGCAAACATCTATGCTTCACTTTCATACCTCAGACAAGCTTAATGATGCAGACTGAAGTTACCTGATAACTTTTATCAAGTGGTACTGGGTATTTTATTTGCAGATGTGGCTAATAACAATGTAAGATCTTGTATCAGACATCTTTCCCTGATTGGTGTCAGAAACTCAAGCTCTACACTACATGGAAGACAATCTTTCCCTCTGAAAAAAATCCACAGGAAAAATATCCAATGACAGCCCAAGACTAAAAAAAACAATTTAACTGTATTTTAAAAATAAAGAGATATGGAAAATGATCCACTAGTATGTTTTTAAAATAAGAACAGTTAACCTATAAAGCATTCATTATATAGTAAATTAGTCTTTCCTTCTCAATTACAATTGCCAATTCATGGTAGGAAATACAAAAAGAGAGAAACAGAAGAAATCTGGAGCAGCACATGCCCAAATTCACAAATCTTTTATAGTTGTTTCTGAAAACAAAACACACTACCCCTCCCACCTCAACAATCAAACAACAACAGAAAAACAAGAACTAAAAATAAATACAGCTTTACTGGATTAAAAGAAGAACTGTCTAATAGTGTCCTTGAATTTCAAGTTTGGAAATATATTTATATTTTAAAGTATTTTATAGTATATCTCCTGATGCCAGTTTCTTTTAAAATGAGTAATATTTATTCATTCTTTAAAAATACAGAGACAAAATATGTATGCAAGAGATAAAATATGTATGCAGATTTTATGTTTTAAATTATTAAATTGGGTGAGTTGATTTTGAGGAAAAATGGTAGAGTTAAATGAATGTTTATTAAATTATCTTCCATTGAAACCAACAAAATAAGATAAAAGAACCAAAAGAAAAAATATATAGAGCAAAATAAGCCAATGACATAAAAAAAAAATGTATGTAACACATACAAATCAATTAATGCTTCAAAAGCTCATTTAGACAGAGTGCAAAAAGTGAACCCTACCCGTCCAGTCCAGGTAACCTTCGTTGTCAGTTACTTCAGACAGAAAAATTATTAAAATCCCTTCCTCCTTTTCATAGAACAAAATCAATCACACAACCTTAGACATACTTTTTACAGAGAAAAATAGTGTATGGAGAAACATTCCTATCCATCAACATTTTTAGATACTGATTCTAAGATCATGAATTTTTAATGACAGAAGAATATGTTGTTATACCCTGTTCTTGTTGGGTCTCATGAAATTAAGTTCCCTTAAACATATTAGGGTGGAAACTTGCAATTAAGAGTAAATAAGCCATAGAAATCTAATGTACACTATAATGAACATAGACAGTAATATTATATATATTATGTAATGATAAATATTGCTACACCAGGAATCATATCACAATATATAGATGTAGCGAAGTAACACTTTTATACCTTAAATTTACACCATGCTACACATCAACTTGATTCAATTAAAAAAAAAAGGAAAAAAGAAATCAAGGTCCCTTTCATAAATGAGAATGAAACATACTTATCTTGGTGTGTAGCACTCAAATCCTCATCCGGTATTAATCTTGACAACTAGATTAAATATTTGGTATTATAAAAAAGACACCAGTGTCCCCAACTTTTTAAGAAGGTTTAAGAGCTGGGATTTAGGCAAAAATAACTCAATTCTATCACATGACCCTGTAGGAATAAATATTTTGAGCAAAAACTACTAGTAACCTTTGTTAACAACTCTCTCTGGGGAGCTGTGTCTGATATATTTCAGACAATGCTACTAGTCAATCCCATTCCTCTGCAATTCATGTCTCCAACTCAGAGAGATGCTGCTTTTATATTAGTCTCGTCTCTCAATGAGACTTGAACTTACTTTCTAATTTATTCAGATACCTGTAATCATAGGACATGTGTCCTCTCAATTACTACAATTACCATCTCTGGCAGTCAGCCTCCAGGGGTGCATTAATGGTCCTGAGCCAGGACCAGCCAGCAAATTCCTGATCCACAGAGACGTTTATTGTTCTTTAAACACCATATTTTTGGAAAGATTTGTTATGCAGCCACAGACAAATTAAGGTAATCCATTTAATTATTTCATTTTAGGTTTTTTTCTAAAGCTTGCAAATATTATTTCACTTTTCCTTAAGTTTCCAAATACTATTTAAGTCTTTTCAAATGTGAAAAGCACTTCTCTCTCTGTTCTTCCATCTTTCTTCTTGTGCCAAGCTTCTCTAGGGAGTCCACACCCATCACACTACTAAAACTGCTTTCTCAAAGGTCAATCAATATTCTCATAATCGCTACATCAATGGTCTCTGTTTCCTTCTATCCCTTTGATGTCCATGCTGCTTCTGACAATTGGAAATCTTTACACGGCTGGTTTCCATGACACTGAATTCTCCCTAGTTCTGACCCAGGCTCTCTGCACTAATTGTCCGACTTTTTTTGTGTGTGCTATCATTCTATTCACACCCCTTAAACACAGGCATTTCTGCAAGATTCTGATTTCAGTCCCCATCTTTCCCCACTGCAGGTATTAACAGCAATAATAGTAACCAGTGCAAATAAAAAGCACTGAACACCACCCTTCTCGGTACTATGCCAATCCCTTTACATACCGTCTGTAGCACCCCATTAACGTTTAGCCTCTCTCCATTAATCCTTTGGTGCCTAAATATACTCTACAATTCCGGGTGGTCTAACACTTCAGTCAAGCTTTCTTTTCCTTTCCAGGAGCAAACTGCATTCCAAATGCCTTATTCTCTCATTTGCCATTATCTTCCCAGCATTTACAACAGTGCTTGACAGACAGGTGTTTAAAGGTGTTTATGGAGTCATTGGTAGGATATTCGTTGCATACGCGATTGGAAAACTCACAGATCTACCACCTCTTGTTGAGATACAGAGGGTTACAGTAAAAAAATAGACTACTGGCTTAGAGCTACAACTATTATAATTAGGGATTCAGCCTGCTTGTCCCCTTCTAGAACATGTATCTCATTCAATGTATATTACAGAGTACCAGCATTTCAAAAGTTGCACAAGACCTCTGCATATAAAACTACAGAGTGAAGTTTCAGAAGCTCTTTGGAAATGGAGGATATATAATGAAAACTCAGTATTGTGCATATGTCAGCTCTCCAAAATTACCTACAGATTCAGAACACCAATAAAAAATTCTAGCGAGATTTCTTATGGAAATTAAAACTGATTCAATAATTTATATGGAAATGCAAAGGACCAACACAGAATAACAAATCTCTAAAATGATGGCTGACAACAGGGTCTTACTGAACATAACAGCTAGATCTTTCACACAATGCTTTTGGAAACCTAAGTCAACACAACCACTCTAAAACGATGTTTGGCAGTATTTTCTACAATTGAATATACACATACCCTGTGATCCAGAAAGTTTCTTGAGAACAACTTCAAAGAAAGGTGTAAATATGAGCATTAAAAGACACACAAGAATGTTTAACAGCAACATGATCTGTAGTAGTTATAGGGTGGAAACAATACAAATGTCCCTTTGTAGGAAACTAGATAAAAGGAACAGTGGTATATTTATACAGTGGAGCCCCACCCACATGGCAATGAAAGTGGAGAAAATCCTGCTACACGAGTATGGATGACTCTCAAAGATGCGAATGAGTGAAACAAGATACTATACTGTATTATGTATCATTATGCTTTTTATTTAGCAATTTTATACTTTTATATAAGGTTCAAAAAACAGGTATATCCAGCCTTTGTTAAAAGCTAAAAAATACAGATACTTTCAGGGCACAGGGAATGGATAATGACAGGTGGAGACATGAAATGGTCTTTTGGGGACCTACTAATGTTCTATTCCTTGAGTAGTCTACAAGTATGTTCACTCTGTGATGCTTTATCAAGTCAGACATGTCGACTTTAATGTATGTTACACTTCAACCTCGAAGGAAGCAATATGCAGGGAAGACCATGTAAACCCTTGGTCCTTATCATTTTTATCGCCATAATGAAGCGATCACCACGTTGAAAATTCAAAGGATTCTTTCTGAAAGAATGCAAGTCTTAAAATTCTTCACTTTTTAACTCTCACAAGCCTTCTATATTTATTGATTGACTATAAGTTTAAAAATCATAATTATAATAGGGTGCAATCACATAGCATTGTCATTTTCTAGGTCAAACAGTCATATATTACAACTGCTTTTACTCAGTTTAGCCAATATTGTTTTAAGACTGTTTCACTGCTACGATTATAAAAAACAATCAAAATGATCCCATCAGCAGTTACATGTTATAATACTATTGAGAAAATAACTCTTGGAAGATGCTTTCTGAAGGGGAGAGAAAGGGAAGAAGGATTAGAAGCACTTACAAAAACCCAACGTTATGGTTAACACCTGAAAAGGTAACAGCAGATTAACCTGATGAGACAATCAGTCTTAGAGTTGGAAGCCAGTCCTATCTGCAGGCAAATACAGCTAGTCCTACCTGCATTTCTTCCCTGTCCTACCTGTGGTCCCCCCAGGCCATAGCCCTCCAGCCAGTGAATCCCTTGGACAGTCTAGGCTCTGTGCTTTCAGTTTAGGGCCTCTAAGTATCACGTTTTAAGAAGATCTTTCAACGTTAATTCCCTTAGCTTTTTTCAAAGGCATCTGTAACAAAAAGCTCCAGAAAGTCTGCCTGTTTTGCTGCAGAAATTTTGTAGAGCAAATCATTTATTATACCAATAAGTGTTCCTGAATAAAAACTCATGAGAGAAATTCTATCCAAGAGAAAAACCATCTTCTGGATGAACTGGTATGCATCTCCTTTTACATTGGGAAACAGAGCTAAAACTGAATTCCAATTATAGCAACTCTAGTAACGTCTATGTTTAGCAAACTTGCATTTTATGATTTTATTTTATTGGCCTGGTTTATTTTACTGATCATATCTTATCATCTGTTGAAAAATTTCTAGAAAAAGCAATGTAAATAAATCTAATTCATGCCAAACTCAGAATTATACAAGCTTTTTAAATACATTTTATTTATAAATTGGAAATTGTTAATTTATCATTTTACCTTTGGAGGTAAAAATTTAGACAGCAAACCAAAACCCAGCACTTCTTTGAGCTGTAATGAGATCTCCCAGATGAACTCAGTTCTTCAGTACCAACTGGTTAGAACAGATTTCTTTAAACTTGCTAAATAACTTGAGATTTCTTTAAAAGTGTTAAATTTTAAACAGGGGTCTCAGGGACTAGGAGTCCTTTATATAGCTTATAATGACATTTTCCAAAAGGATAGGAATATATGATTTGAAATATAAAAATGCTTAAAAATTTTTTTAATTCAACTTGAAGTGGGGTAGGATGGATGATGTTATTCAAAGTACTTCTACTTTTATGTAACACACACACACATGTAGCTAAAATCTTAGCTGTTAACATGGCAGAGTCCATCTCTGCATACTGAAGACCACTGAACCCTCAATGAATAGTTTACTCAATGTCTGGATTCTGTTATATAGCTTCTGTATTATTTGTAACTCATAACATATTTTTATATTCCACATTAAAAAAAAAACCTGGCTAACTTAAACAAGCTTAAACTGACAAGGGGTTCCAAGTATTGCAAAAGAAGGAAGAGTTTTTAGTAAGCAAATACATTCTGGAGGGGAAAAGAAGAAAGAAATACGCTGGCTTTCTAAAGAAAAATTGGAAAAATGCAATTTTCTAATTGAATAGAAATACAGATTAATGTGATTAACAACAATTCCTGGTATCCAGCTTCGGATGGGTTCTCAATACCACTTGACAGGCAACTTTTTAAATGATTAAATTTTACTTTTAATTTAATCTTTTTTTGAAGTGTAGTTGATATACAGTATTATATTGGTTTCAGGTATACATCATAGTGATTTGACAATTACACACGTATGGAAATGGTCACCATGATTAAGTACAGTTATTATCTGCCACCATACAAAGTAATTACAATATTGTTGATGCAGGCAACTTTTTAATTTGCTTTTCATTCTCCCTTCAGCAGCTATTCTGAAATTTTTGCCCATCTCTTTAAGCCACCTATCCAATCCCTCTCTTGCCTGCAGGTAAAAAACTTTTGTTGTCCTACAGCTCAAATCTTTTTTTTTAATTGATACAGTTTCAACGAGTAAGTTTGAGAATATTTTATGTACATCATACACTAGAAACCATAGTATGGAAAGGAGATTCATCTTAAACAAGTCTGTCAGATTATGTTCACCATTCACCTGTACTTTCTTTTATTTATTTTTTAAGTATTTTTTTTATTTTGGTATCATTAATATACAATCACATGAGCAACATTGTGGTTACTAGACTC
The DNA here is from genome assembly GCA_032199065.1 of Smutsia gigantea. NCBI lineage: Eukaryota > Metazoa > Chordata > Mammalia > Pholidota > Manidae > Smutsia > Smutsia gigantea. The sequence continues at coordinate 418,443 of JAVSCE010000995.1, forward strand.
CCCCCATTATCAAGTCCCCACCACATACCCCATTACAGTCATTGTACATCAGTGTAGTAAGATGCTATAGAGTCACTACTTGTCTTCTTTCTGCTGTACTGCCAAAAGCTCAAATCTTGCCTGTAGTCATGTCCATTCTTATTTCTTCCATCAACTCTTCAGAAGATGAGGTGCATGCCCTCTGATCTGTTTTCTCCCAAATTACCAAGGACATTGTTCTAAAACTGGGTTTCCCTTTTCTGTATCTTCTATCTTCTCCCTACTGGCTCCTACTTATCAGCTGAAAAACACAGTTTAGTCATTCCCATTTTTTGATGCATCTTGTCAATAAGCTTCTCTTCTTTCTCAGCCAAAACTAGTTCACACTGGTTGTTTGCACTCCCACACCCTTCACTGCTCCACTGACTATCATCTTATTTCTGTCATCCCCACTCCCTCAATGAAGGTCAGTGATGTCTTCCTAAAGGATCAAGTCAAAGGATCAGAGGATGCTTCTTGGTCCTTATTTCACAGGACTGCTGTGTAGTATTTGACACAGCTAATGCTTTTCTCTCCTGCTTTCCTAACCTCACTTACCCCCGGTTCTCTCATGCTAACCGTCTTCAAGGTCCCATCTACCCATCACCTAGACATCTGGTTTCCTTTAAGATTCTATCTTTAATTATCCTTCATTTATACCCTCATTCTTAAGTGATTTACTTCACTCTATTTAATGACCTGTTACTATAATTCAGTAACAATATTGGTGTTATTATTAAACCTGTACATTCTAATCTATATCTCTTGCCCTGATATGTTTTCTTGCTCTGCAGAACCCTGTATCTAATTCCTGCTCTTTCAACAACAGGAATATCCTACCCACTTTTCAAACTCAGAATGTCCAAACCTCTGTATTCCCAGTTAAACCTGTTTATTTCTTAAATTTCTCATCTCAAATATAATCTGAATGCTGGAGAGAAGACCTTCTCCTTTCATTTTCTATTCCCCTACCCCAGCTTATCAAATCCTAAGCCATCTGCCTCCTTAACTTCCATTGCCTGTCTTCTCCCTTTCTGATGCCATAGTTTAGAATCCTTGTCCCACTTTCAATTGTACAGTAATCCATGCCTGATCTCCCCCCTTCCAATTTATCCTCCACATGCTGCAGGTTTATCTTTTTAATACACAGATTTGCCCAGTTCTGTTCCCTTTCACAAACCCTTTATAAGGTACACCAGTTGCCTACAGGAGGTGATGCACGATGCACTGCCAATCTACCTTCCTCACCTGCCTGAGCTCCCCACCCCTAACCATCTCATAATCAATTCCTTAGCAGCACGGAATTGTTCCCTGAAGAGATCCATAGGCATTTGATCTTGCTGTTCACTCTATTTAGAATGCTACCCACCCCTGCCTTTCTACTTGGCAAATTCTTCATCATCCTTCAAAACCCAAAACATACATCATCTGCTCTGAGCAGCCACCCAACCTCAGATCCTGGGCAGGAGGAATCACTTCCTGCTCTGTACCACCTCACACTCCACACCCTTCTCTCACTGTCCCCAGCACCTGCCCCAGAGGGATTGGTCACCCATCTTTGGAGATTTTGGTCACTAGGGTTTGGACTGTATAAATGTTCTCATGTTTACTTAATTGTTTAACAGAATGATCTCTTTTTAGCCCCATTCCCCCCAAGTGGATGGATTAGGAGTTGTCGGAGGCTCACCAGAACCCAACACATGTATTGGAAAAATACCGAAACAGAGTTCTTGATGTTAGAGATGAAAAATTTTGAAGTGACACAGACCTGGGTTTAAAATCTGGCTCTGCTACTTAGAAGTTCTGTGAACTTCAAACAAAGAACTGCTCTCAACATGATTTCCTATTTCTGAAATGGTGACATTAATGCCTTTCCTATAGATTTTTGTGAGGATTTTATGAGAAAATAGGCACTCAGTAACTGCTAACATAGTATATGTAATGTTTGGTGAATGTATGAATACATCAGTCATGCAACATTTCAAAAGTTGCAAATACTTAAGATTAAAACTAAATATGCAATTACAAATTTTCAAAACCCACTTAGCACATTTACTTCACAGTAATATTTTAACAGGCACCTTTTGTTTTTATTAAAACCAAAATTGAATTTTCTCTTCTGATATTCGTTGATGGCTGCCCGATATTTAAGATCTTTATAATCCTTATTATAATGGAAAGAAGTGTGAAATCACTAATTTAATCTATTTTCTCAAACCCAAACATAAGAGTTTCAATTACTCCTTCTAGCTCACTACCCAGTAACTGATGTCTCAAAATAAAAATTTAAAGAAGTGACTAAAGACAGACTGAGCTACCAGACATGACAAAATTAGAAAATATAAATTCGATAATGAAAAAGCCACTGAAGTCAAGACAGCCATTACTCAATAGCATTTGGTTAAAACTGAACACGTAAAAATCAAAAGCCACCAAAATATCAGTATTAAAACAGATGCCCTCCTTTTTACCTGTTCATGTCAACATTTTCTACAATAAGCACATATCACTTTTTACAATAAAAATTAAAAAAAATCCTTTTGACAGGGCTCCGAAAAAAACTGTGAAGTGAAAAGGTGGAATTATGACACTGTAGATTCCATATGATCCAAATTATGGAAGAAAAATGTGTATACGTGGGCCATAGATAATGGAGGAAAAACTAGAGGGCAATATGCAATAAAGTTCTTTACTTCTCTAGTGAAATTACCAGTGGTTTTTATGGACTTATTTATAGATTTCTGTATTCTCCAATTTCTTTATAATGATTCAGTTATTCCTTTTTAAAATAACTGCTTTTTTGATTCACACACCATAAAAATCAAGCACTTAAAAGTGTATGATTCAATAGTTTTATCATCCACAGAATTGTGCACCCATCACCACAGTCAATTTTAGAACATTTTCATCACCCAAAAACAACACCTGAGCCCATTAGCAGTCACTCCTCATTATGTCCTCTCCCCAGCCCCTGCCAACCTCCAATCTATTATTCTGTCTCTGTGGATCTGTCTATTCTGGGCATGTCATATCCATGGATTCATATATGTGACCCTGTGTGAATGACTCCTTTTATTTAGCATAATGTGTTCAAGGTTCATTCACACTGTGGCATGTATGAGTACTTCATTTCCTTCTGTCACTGATATTCCACTGTATGGACAGAAGGCATTTCATTTATCCATTTGAGTTGTTCTCACTTTCTGGCTATTATGAATAATACTGCCAGTTCATGCACATGTTTTGTGTGCGCACGTTTGCAAATCTCTTGGATATATACCCGGGAGTGGAACTGCCTGATCATTTGGTAACTGTTTAAGTTAAGGAACTATCAAACTGTTTCCCAAAGTAGCTACATCTTTTTGCATTTCCACCAGCAGAGGAGGAGAGCTGTAATTTTTCCACATCATTGCCAACATGTGTTATTGTCCTTTTTGATTATAGCGATCCTAGAGGGTTTGAAGTGATAGCTCATTATGGATCTGATTTGCATTTCTGATGGCTAATGATGTTAGCAAAGAAAAATAAGTACTTGAAAAGATGCTTAGTGTGTTTATTCAGATCTTTTGCCCATTTTTAAATTGAGTTGGAGGAGTTCTTATTTAAAAAACATATTCTAGATACAATCTCTTATCAGATACATGATTTACAGAATTTTTTGTATTACATTTATAAAGAGTAAAGAGCAACCTGTCTCTTCCAGACATGCAATTAGCAAACACTGTGGTCATGGGGCATAATATGATAATGACAATTACAAAACAACTTAATATGTGAGCAGCATTTTATCATTTTTGACCTAATTCTCATATGGACTAGTAAATAACAGACCTGTTTCTGAGGTCAAGCATCGGGGCCTGCAAAGGTAGAGTGATTTTTTCAAAGTCTCTCCTCACTTCATTATTTTTCTATCACTGTTTTTCTATGCTTCATCTTTCTTGTTTTATTTTTTTTTTACTTTTTTTTGGATATCATGATTATTTTATTTATTTATTTATTTATTTTTTAATATAATTTATTTTATTATCATTAATTTACAATTACATGTGCAATATTACGATTATTAAACTACCCCTTCATCAGGTCCCCCCCACCAACCCCATTACAGTCACTGTCCATCAGCGTAGTGAGATGTTACAGAATCACTACTTGTCTTCTCTGAGTTGTACTGCCCTCCCCGTGCCCCCCCAACATTACATCTGCTAATCGTAATGCCCCTTTTTCCCTCTTATCCCTCCCTTCCCGCCCATTTTCCCCAGTCCCTTTCCCTTTGGTAACTATTAGTCCGTTCTTGGGTTCTGTGAGTCTGCTGCTGTTTTGTTCCTTCAGTTTTTTTCTTTGTTCTTATACTCCACATATGAGTGAAATCATTTGATACTTGTCTTTTTCGGCTTGGCTTATTTCACTGAGCATAATACCCTCTAGCTCCATCCATGTTGTTGCAAATGGTAGGATTTGTTTTCTTCTTATGGCTGAATAATATTCCATTGTGTATATGTACCACATCTTCTTTATCCATTCATCTACTGATGGACACTTAGGTTGCTTCCATTTCTTGGCTATTGTAAATAGTGCTGCAATAAACATAGGGGTGCATCTGTCCTTTTCAAATTGGGCTGCTGCATTCTTAGGGTAAATTCCTAGGAGTGGAATTCCTGGGTCAAATCTTTCTTGTTTTAAATTAATGTTCTCTCCAGATGTTTTCAAATTTGTAAGCAAACTGTTTTAAATTCTTTTTAGAACAAGGCAGGTATGTTTACACAGAAAGCTCTAAAAGTCTCACAGCTAACTAAGCACGATTAATAGTACCCAGTTGTCTGAGTACCTGGTACAGGTTTTTCTCTGCTGCGAGATTATCTGTACACAGTCTGATAGTGTGATAGGTCTGATAGAAGGAATTTGGTTGCTGGACAGAGATTTGTGAAAACTGACATGACAGGTGGAAGGAAGGTGAGTGATCCCATTGTGGGGTTCCATTCATTTCCCATAACTACTTTAACAAATTACCACAACACTGGTAGCTTCAAATAACAGTAAGTTATTTTCTCACAGTTATGGAAGCCAGAAATCACACTGAAATCAGTTTCACTGGATTGAAATCAAGGTTGGCAAGGCCAAGATCCCTTGGGACATTCTAGAGGAAATCATTTCCTTGTCTCTTTAAGCTTCTGGTGGCTGCTGGCATTCCTTGGATGGTGGCCGCATTACTCCATCTCTCTGCCACTGGGGTCTCTGCCACTGCTTCCTCTTCTTATACTTGAAATCATCCCCTGCCTACCACCCCTTACAAGGACACTTGTGACTGTATTTAATTCCAGCCCCAATGATTCAAGATAATCCCCTATCTCAAGTCCTTAGTAACATTCTGCGAAGTCTTTGCCATACAAGGTAACCTTCCAGGTTCCGGTACACACTGGGTATGTGTGGGGTGGTCCTTACAAGTCCCAAGAACAAAGTGTCAAGGGGCAACTCTCCACTATCACCTTTTTTTTATATTCACAGTCTAGTTGATTTAGATGTAAAAACTGTTCCTACAGCTATGCTCTTTCTATCTCAGCCCTGACACTATCCCCAAATATTGCTAAAGCCACCAGTGCAGTTACTAGATCAAGATCATGTGTCAATTACTCCTAAGAACGATTTCATAAACTGTATAGATTCAAATGTTATAAACCTGTTTAGATTTATAGAAGAAAATGATATAGATTCAAATTTGTCATAAAAATGTGGTTTGCTGGAGGAAAAAAAGAAAGTGAATATACTGTTATACTTTTTGTCTTTAAATTTCTAACATTAAAGGAGGAATTGGATATATAATAGTCAATCACTCCTTAACAACCTTTAAAAATAACTGAAATGTGCAATACAGTAATAAATGTTACATTCAGTATTAGTTTTAAAATGTATTGACAATTTACGTTAGATAGCAAATGGGTGTACTTATTAATATCCTCTAAATGTGTGTATTATTTTAAAAATATTATCATTTTAAGTATTAAAAAAGACTAAGGATACAATGTTGCCTTCCTCCATAGGTCCTAGAAAGCATCCAGTATGTTAAGCTTCGTGTTCACGTCTAGAATTACATTAGTAACTATCAAATGTCATTGCTAACATCTATAAACAGCTCAACTCTTTGGTTATTAAAAAAGTTTTTGCTTATTAACTATGTAGGGAAGTGAAGAAGAGGTAGTGAAAATGAGAACACCTCTGATGAGATATGCTGATTAAGTTTCCCAATCTTCACATATTTTGCCCTACAATTTCTACTTATTTATATACAAAGCTTTTTGCATTATTTATCAAGATTAAGTTTCTCCATTTCCCAGATGGATGTTGCTGGCTAGATGTGAACTGCTGCAATTCTCCCCTTCTTGCCACAAGTCCTTGAAGGAAAGATGTTTCTGAAATATTTATAAAATCACTTTTAGGAGACAAATCATACTTTCTCATTGACTTAAGCAGTATTTTCAGAGATTTATTCTTAAGGAAAAAGTATAGCTCTAAGGAAAATTTATGCTTATATTCAAAACACACTTTTTGACAGACAAGAAAAAACATTCCACGATACTTCATCCGAACTGAAAAAAAGACCCCAAAGATGTGTGCTGGACAGGAGACAAGCTACCTCCAGACATTAAGAAGAGTGGGAGAAGATCCTGACCCCTAATCCTGAACCTCTTCCACCGGAAATCATCCAGGCTAAATGATGGCTAGAGGAGAAATGCCATCTGCATTACATTAGTCACAGATCCTATGTTCTAGACATGTGGTTTGCTATCTCTACAAAGTAGGTTTTAGACTCATACTTGAAAAATGTCAGAAATAAATATCCCAGAATATTTGTAGCATTTTAGACATGTATTTTTCATTAAATGTTCTCTAAATTGCATATTCAATGTCTAATCCTTTACATGTGGCTAGTAGACCACCAAAATACTGATTCAACACTAAGCTTAATAAGAAACTTGGTCTAGCTCCATTCGCAGAGACCAAAGGAGACTGACATTGAATCTGTAGAGCATTCTGGGGTTAAATTACCAGCCCTTCTCAGGCTTCTTTAGCTCAGGGCTGGAGTCCTCACCCCTAGATATATTAGTATTTGTACCCTCCCTTCTCAGAATAAATGAGGATTTGAGAACATGTATACACGCAAGGAAAGCCACAGTTTAAATGAGGTTTCAAATTTAACGGAAAAAGAGCCTAAGCTGGTAAGCAAATCACACCACCATTTTTCCAAAGTAAAATCAGAACAAAAAGTCCCTTAAGTAAGTAAGTAGGTGGGTCACTGGAGTGGCCAACAGGTATTTTACTTCCATGTGAGCCTGATGTGTTTCACTGAAGAGGTAGGACACTTGAGACTCACGGAACTGTGGGAATGAGAGCCATTTTTTTAACCTCCTGGGCAGGATTCAGGAAAAAAGGGGAAAAACAACACATCAAGATGAAGAGCAAAAGTTTACAAATTCAGTTCAGGGCTTATGAGCAGAGGATCTGCTAAGGAAGAATCAGTCTGAGGTTATTACAATGCATTGTAATTCAAACCACTTTAAGATGAAAACCCCCCTGGAAACTCTGGGACAGATGCGGCAAAAAGACCATGCCAACAGCTAGTCAATCAATGAAGCAAAGACATTCTAAAAACTACACCTGAGGTTGCTTGTTTACATTCTAATATTAAGCTTAATATTATGGGTGGGAGGAAGATATTTGTTTTGAAATAATATAAAGCTACTGTTGTTATGTTGTTGTTATTAATTTTTATTCTGACCTGCAGTCCTCACTTTTATTCCTCAGGCTAATGATGACACCTGAGGAAATACAGGTTACACAAAACTGAAAATGTTTAAAGTTAGGCAGGACTGAAGCTATCCACGTGGTTCACTGAAAGGTTCGTGTATGACAGGTGATAGCAATGATGTGGATGAACAGTCCAGGATCAAAGTGGAGAAATACCTGGATGAACCAATGAAGCAGAAATCCCTAAATATGATTCCTAGACTAAATATCAAGCTGTAAATGTACTTGTGTCTTGCCAATGGGTTTCAGCGCTGGGCAAGTTCGCTATGGATTCAATGTGACCAAAGAAATCGACAGCAAAAAACTGTTCTTGGGGTGAAAGGGTTTTTATTTCCAGGTGGCAGGTCAGTCACTAACATCCCGTTCACTCAGAGCGAGTCTGTATGCAGCAAGCCAGTCTCTACCTCTGGGCTCCTCTGTCTGCACAGCCGTCCTCTGGGCTCCTCTGCACAGTTGCCCCACACAGTCATCCTGCACAGCCGTCCTCTGGGCCTCTGTCCTCGGCGCTGCCACCACTCCAGCCTCTGCTCTGCTCTCTTGCAGCCCTGCCACCCTGTCATGCCCAGAGCACTGCGTGGAGATCTTTATATAGAGTTCACAGCCATGTATTGCCCACAGGTGTGCAGTGAGCTAATCAACCAGGGCCAGGTGAGAATCCTGACCGCAGGAACTCTCATTTTATCCACAACTTGATAAAAGGTTGCTAAGAAGAATCTAGACAAGAAAAGAACCACTAAATCAGGAACTACAATCAAGAGAGTGGGTAATCTGGGAGCCATCAGCAAAACACTGAGGGAGTTACAGACTTAGACTGAATTCAGATGAATCTGGCCATCTACTGATGCCCTAATTAAAGAGTTAAGTTCTGTTAAGTTAGGTTAAGAAGCGGGGTTACATATATGCTTTGGATGAACCTATCTTACGTCATTCATATTGCTTAGATCTCATTGAAATAGTTTTATGTCGCCAGCTAACTGACCTTGAATTTGCCAAAACGCTATTGTTAGAAGAGATGTACTAGAGAGAAGCTACGCAATGGCCACGGCCCTAATGGCAGTATTTGAGGTGTTTTTCCAGTGCCAAACTATGTACCCATTCAGTCACTGACAGCTGAACAATCTTACTATACAAGGGATACCTGGGCCCCATTTCACCAAATTTTCAATGGATGAGCCATGGAGTTCCAGAGTTCTTGGGAACAAGTAATTATAAATTCTATCATGGTCAACAAAGATAGTAAAAAACAGCTCCTTTGATTCGTATTATTAGCGCATTTATATGGATTATGTAATTGAGTCTAATAATTTCAGTGTGTTTTTAAAATAACAATAGTATGAAAAGGGTTTTGTTTTTAAAGAGCAGCAATTTTCACAAAAGCAGAGAACAAAGAAGTAGAAAATATAAACTTTTAAATAGTGTTCTTCATTGATATGGATTAAAAAACATGAAAAGGGAAAAAATTAAATGAACATTTAGTGAGTGGTAATTGTGTGCCAGGCACTGTCGGGTTTCCATTAATTTAAGAGTTCATGTTTTTGCTATGTGTGATTTTATTTAACATTATTTACACAGAAATAGTAATAAATATGAAGTATTTCTTTAGCCAAGATATTCATCACTTGGTCTTCCAGGTCACACATAGCTGGAACACACAGGTATTTAGCAATTACTCTATTTATAAGAGTTGGCCAAGCAACTGAGACTCTTTCAACATCTTATCATGTATACATTCTGGTTTAGAAAATATATTATTATAAAGAGATCCCAAGTGTATTATTACTTACAAATCAGCATACTTGTAAGAGTCTGGGAAATAGAGTAGTTATTATTTTGAAAAGGTTTTAATACAGAAAATATGTAATTGTTCAGGAAGGAAATTTACATGACAAAACATTTATTGGACACACACACCTTTGGGGCTAACTAACATCATGTTGGGTTCTTTATATAAAATTTAATTTTCAAAAATCTAAAAGAAAAATACTGACATTTTTGTTTACTACTGAAAACAGAGGATAAAGAAATGAAGATACTTGCCTTCAGTCAAAAGTGTGTAGCTAGATTAGAACCCAGGTCCACCAGATGACAAATATCACTATTTCCCATTACAAACTGTATTTCTTAAATTAATTTGTTTCTCCTCGGGAGTAATCTAGGAGTAACTTTAAGAGACTGAATGAGAACTTGTGAGAATTATCAAAATCTTTACATGGTTATACTGTCCCCCAAATCCTTCACTCAGTATTCTATTTGCTGTCTACACTTATACTGGGGTTATCAAAAATGTAATTTTAGCTTATGTTAGCATTACTATCACCAAATTTAATCATACCCATATCCCATTTACATTATAATTCTAAGACTGTGCTTCTAAATGCCAAATAAGAAAAGAATTGAGGCAATTTTCTGGAAGATACATAAGCACCCATAATTCTTCTTTCACTTATCCAGATACTTCATTCAATAAAAGGGTTCATATTCGGAATTATTAAAATGTTTGCTTAATGTTTAACACCATGTATTAGTTTTTCTCTTCAAAAGGAAACCATATTCCAGAGAAAATTAAGTTCTAGAATAAAGTTCCAAATGAGATGCTAAAGGCCATGAAGTACTGCTATAAATAAGACTTTACAGCCAATTATTTCTCAAACTTACTTGAACACAGAACCCATTTTCAAGTAAGACTGCTTGGTAGGGCAGTCTCTAAACACTACTGCACTTCATAGAAGTTAGGGAAATAAATGCCCCTTTATTGTCAGATGTTAAGGTAAGTAAGTAGACGGACTTAATAATTTGGAAATGAACAAACATACAGGCACATGCTTAACCTTCAGAAACACGGCAAGGAAATCCTTGCCATCATTTTTCTTTTCCTAGTCTCCTCCTTTCCCAGTATCTCTTAGTATTTTTCTTTAATAGATCTTCTACTGACTATGTATTTATCTTTATTTAAGATTCTATAATTAGAGTACTATAAATGGTACTAAATATTTAAGAGAAAACAGTGTGAAATATAATTTTGCCGTGAAAATTCCATGATTATCCACAGTCTAGAGTAAACATGGGGAAAAAACTTATAATCTGTCACCTTTTCATTACAAAATATACATGGAATAGGTATTTCTGGCAAATCAGTTTCAAAGACCACAGAGCACTTATATATTTTACACATTTGAAATATTTGTAATTGAAAATGAGAACAGTTGATGGGCGTTTGTAAAAGCAAGACTTGTTTTTTTCTCCACAGTAGCGATCTGTGAATGATAATCTTATTACTTTAAAAATCTTAAATGAACCTCTTATTACCATGGTAAAGTATTATACTAAAAATAAATGGAAATAAACAGGCCATGGCTGCTGCCCAAGGTCACACAAGTGAGTCAGTATTTAGAAGCAGGAATAGATTTCTGAGTTTGTCATCTAGTCCTCATCTCAAACTGTTAATCGTCCCTTTTCATGAATATACAAACTTAAGTATACACCCACTTCCTTCAGATGTGCCAATCTGGGAAAATGGCATAGTGGGGGCAGTTCACAAAATAAAGATTATTTCAGGAAAGCACCACATAATTGCCTGACATTTGAAGGTACAAAGCTTTTAGTATATTCCTCCTATACCTCCTATCTCCCTTACTTCATTTTTGTAAAACTCTTTAAAGTACCTTCTTTACCTCAAATTCCCTACCTGACATTTACGTTTACTAAAAAGCACAGTCACCCTCCCAAGTAAATAAAACATGGTCATTTTATGCTTTTTCTCCAAATCGGCAAAAAATTAACGATTTATCTCAAGCAGAGTATGCAATTTCCAGAACACCCTGAAGATTTGGTTGCCAAGTTTATCTATGATATGTAATCAAAATCACATTCAGTATGATAATAAATAGATTTTAAATATTACTTGGTACAAGAACATAATATGGGAATACATGCACAAAAACCTCCCTCTTTAACTTCACGGTAAAACACGAATTTTTTGGATCCCCCAAATAATCACATGACATTTAAATAAGATTATCTTCCTAGCAAAAGCCATTACAGAAGCTCAAGGGAAGTAAGAGGAGCCCAAAATGGCAAAACTATTATTATACTCCAAACACTTCTGTAGCTACTTCAATAACTAAAAACAGAACAAAGTGTAAGGATGAATACTGAATAACTGTAACATATTTTTACAAATTGCTGACAATTTCATTTTAGAGTATTTTAAATCACCAGTTACAGTACAAAGCTCACTTATTTTTGAACCACTTATTTAACAATATGTATATATTACTACAATACACTCTCTTCGGTTGTTTCAAGAATTTTGCTGGTATGCTAAACAGATCTTATCAACTATTTTTTTTAGAGTATGCAAGACTGAAAGCAAAAACCCTAATTTCATTAAAATACAAACTGTCCAAACAGACAAATCCTGAACTCCCACAGCACACAATTCTGCCAACATTATTCAGCACCAGTAAGCAAATGAATTTGCAGAGAACACGAAAGAGTATCATCATAGTAATTTATGAACTTGTCGCCTCAGAAATACAATGAAAATATTTCAAAAGAGTGAGATCTGGATGGCAGAAACCATTTTCTCCCAATCTCAACTAGGTTACTATATATAAAGCTTCTATATAAATGCTATATATAAAGCTTCAGCTTAGTACAAAACAAGCAGCAGATATCAGTAAAGACATTGCTTTGCTAGGAATCACAAAATAGAATGAAACAGCTAATTAACTCACCAAACAATCTTACACTAAAAACTGCATTCTTCTCTCTGTCTTTGGCTCGTGGTGTCCAAAGACAAATCACATGCTTTCTGACAGAATGATGACAAGAGGACCCACGGTAATCTCTTTTCTGCTCTTTCCACTGGAAGAAAACTGAACCACACTGCAGTCTCCAAGAATAAGTACTTCAGTATGAGCATGCTCAGTATCTAATTTAAATGACTTGGTATTTCATCCCGGCATGTGATGGCCTACTTCCAAACAACTTCAGCTGCAAATTCAATCGAAGATCATTAACAGCAATAAATTACACAGAACCTCCAAATGATAACTGATTTGTTCTTAACTTCGTAATTCTTTTGTGGTTCACTTAACTTGATGTGACTGGAAATGATTATTTCTACACTTTTATTAAAACAAGTCCTGAGGTTTCAGTATTTTACTATGTTAATGTAAGTATCCCCCAAATGCTGAAATGAATTAGAAATGTCAAGACATCCAGAATGTGATCTCCAAAAGTATATCTGACCACTGATAAATAAAGCCAACAATAAGCCATTCAGATTTCATTTTTTTAACCCCTTACTCTGTCCTCTCACCTATTCACCAAGTTAATCTGCAAACTACTTAGTAGTATTACAATTTCTCCTATTAGTAAACTGAAATGTTTGGTATCTTTATTAAACATGTCTCCCATCTTCAAATTACAGCAATGATTTTTCTCATCTATAGATTATACATTATATAGATCACATGCTTATATAACAACAGCCCTCACCCAAATGTTGATAAAGCTATAAAGAGGATTTGAAAAAACTTACTTTTTTGTATTTTCAGGAACAATTTTTACAAAAATGCCACACAAAAACATTAACCACAGAGTTGACAGAAATATGTTTATGTCACCAAATAACTAATTTGCCTGGTTTATAGAGTAAGGTGCTGTAAACCATATACTTTTGTATGATGGAAATATTGATCACGATGCTTACCTCTGCTCCCTACAACCATTTCAATCTTTCAGGAATAGAAATCTAGCACAGCAGATACGGCCCCACCAAACAATTCTTACATATCCACTTCCCCTTGTCACCCTGGACAGACAAACAAAATTAGAAAGTGTTCATATTGACACACACCAAGCTTGGGACAGCAAACGAGACAGAGTGAGGCTGACCCATTGTTATATGTGCCCTTATGCTAATTTATGATTTTCCTTTTTTCACAATCCTTCTTAGTTTTTTCCATCACTTCTCTACTATTACCTATCCACCCCACACTCAAAATATCTCATTTTGTGAATGGTGGCCTTGCCTCCCCCCAGCTCCCAAATTAATTTGGAAGACCTGGGAAAGAAGACTTAGGAAATGGACAAATTCCATGGCAGCAGCTAAGATAAGGTCCCTCACAGCGAATGGGATAAAATCATTAAAAGGTTAAGAGAGGCTGTAAAAAGTAAAATGTTTGTTACACTGTTTTTTTTTAAATCAGAGAATCATTATGGAACCATATCTAATTCCAACACCTTTCTAAGAAAGAAAATAAGGGCTCTGTTCAAAGAAAACTACCAACACATCACTTTTACATTCTCAAAGCAACTCACTCCTACTGCCCATGATCACTGGGGAGGTGTAACTCCAGGGTCTGTGGGTACTGTACGCTACCTAAGCTTCTTGTTTCTAAAAACAACAACCAGGAAAGGGAGGAGCACAGAATATAAGTAAATACCAGGTGTCATATAGCATATCAAGAAGTGTCAAAATACATGTTTTGTGTTCTGTTGGGTGTACTGAGTTTTGCGTAGTATTGTGTGGGTGGGTGAAATTCTGTAGAGAGTTTAAGTTACCTAAAGTATTCAAGGAAAACTCTATGATCCCTGAATGAGAAAGGAAAAGTTTCTCACCAAAAACAAAATCTACTTCTGATGTGTATTTACTGACAACATGTTGTATACAGGGCATGGTGCAAGGCGGTGCAGAGTACTAACAAAAATCAACACTATCTCTGTCTTTAAAAGAGAGAGAAAAAAAATTACAGACCAATACCCCTGATGAACATAGACACAAAAATACTCAACAAATATTACCAAACCAAATTAAAAAATACAACAAAGACATCATTCATCATGATCAATGGGATTTATTCCAGGGATGCAAGGATGGTACAATATTCAAAAAATCCATCAACATCATACACTGCATCAACAAAAAGAAGAACAAAAACCACATGATCATCTCCATAGATGCTGAAAAGCATTTGACAAAATTCAACATCCATTCGTGATAAAAACTCTCAACAAAATGGGTATAGAGGGCAAGTACCTCAACATAATAAATGCCACACATGACAAATGCACAACCAACTTCATACTTAACAGCAGAAAGCTGAAAGCTTTTCTTCTAAGATCAGGAACAAGACTAGGATGCCCACTCTCACTGATTTTATTCTACATAGTACTGGAGGTCCTAGCCACAGCAATCAGACAACACAAAGAAATAAAAGGCATCCAGATCAGTAAAGAAGTTAAACTGTCACTGTTTGCAGATGACATGATATTGTACATAAAAAACCCTAAACAATCCACCCCAAAACTACGAGAACTAGTAACTGAATTCAGCAAAGTTGCAGGATACAAAATTAATACACAGAATCTGTTTCATTCCTATATACTAATGATGAACTAGCAGAAAGAGAAATCACGAAAATGACTCCATTCTCAGTTGCATCAAAAAGAATAAAATACCTAGGAATAAACCTAACCAAGAAGGTGAAAGATCTATACTCTGAAAACTACAAGACACTCATGAGAGAAATTTAAAAAGACATCAATAAATGGAAACACATCCCATGCTCACGGATAGGAAGAATTAACATTGTCAAAATGGCCATCCTGCCTAAAGCAATCTACAGATTCAATGCAATCCCTAACAGAATACCAACAGAATTCTTCAACAAACTAGAAGAAATAGTTCTAAAATTCATATGGAACCACAAACGACCCCAAATAGCCAAAGCAAACCTGAGAAGGAAGAACAAAGCCAGGGGATTATGCTTTGTAACATCAAGCTCTACTATAAAGCCGCAGTAATCAAGACAATTTGGTACTACCACAAGAACAGACCCATAGATCAATGGGACAGAATAGAGAGCCCAGATATAAAACTACACATATATGGCCCATTAATATATGATAAAGGAGCCATGGATATACAATGGAGAAATGAAGCAAACGTAGGTAAAAATCTCTTGAATATAAACATGAGCAACTTTTTTCTGAACACATCTCCTTGGGCAAGGGAAACAAAAGCAAAAATGAACAAATGTGACTACATGAAACTAAAAAGCTTCAGTACAGCCAAGGACACCATCAGCAGAACAAAAAGGCATCCTACAGTATGGGAGAATATATTTGTAAACGATGTATCTGACAAGGGGTTAACATCCAAAATATATAAAGAACTCTCATGCCTCAACAACCAAAAAGCAAATAACCCGATTAAAAAATGAGTGGAGGATATGAACAGACAGTTCTCCAAAGAAGAAATTCAGATGGCCAACAGGCACATGAAAAGATACTCCACATCGCTAATCAGCAGGGAAATGCAAATTAAAGCCACAGTGAGATATCACCTCACACCAGTTAGGACAGCCAACATCCAAACGACAGGAAACAACAAATGCTGGCGAGGATGTAGATAAAGGGAAACCCACCTACAATGTTGATGGGAATGTAATTTGTTCAACCACTGTGGAAGGCAATATAGAGGTTCCTCAAAAAACTAAAAATAGAAATACCATTTGACCCAGGAATTTCACTCCTAGGAATTTACCCAAAGAAAACAAGTTCTCAGATTCAGAAAGACATATGCACCTCTATGTTTATCACAGCACTATTTATAACAGCCAAGATATGGAAACAACCTAAGTGTGCATCAGTAGATGAATGGATAAAGAAGATGTGGTACATATACACAATGGAATATTATTCAGTCATAAGAAGAAAACAAATCCTACCATGTGCAACAACATGGATGGAGCTGGAGGGTACTGTGCTCAGTGAAATAAGCCAGGTGAAGAAAAACAAGTACCAAATGATTTCACGCATTTGTGGAGTACAAGAACAGAGCAAAACTGAGGGAACAAAACAGCAGCAGACACACAGACTCCAAGAAGGGACTAGCGGTTACCAAAGGGGAGGGGCTGAGGAGGGTGGGTGGGGAGGAGGGAGAAGGGGATTAAGGGGCATTATAATGAGCACTCCAACATAGGTAGGTCACAGGGAAGGCAGTGTAGCTCGGAGAGGGCAAGTAGTGTGACTCCATAGCATCTTACTACGCTGATGGACAGGACTGCAATGGGGGGGGGGCCTCAATATGGGTGAATGTTGAAACCACAGTGTTGCTCATATGAAACCTTGTAAGACTGTGTATCAATGATACCTTTACTAAAAAAAAAAAAGCACAGAGACAATGAGGCAAGTATACACAAAACAAATACATTACCAGAGCCAAAGAGAGTTGCTATGAGAATTCAGAGGGAAGAGAGAGTATTTTGAGGGGAATTAAGAAAAGTTTTTGGGTGGGGGTGAGATTTTCTGCCTAGATAAAACACTGAAGATCTAGACCGGAAAGAAGTGGCAAGGAGGAGGAAACAGCGAGGTTGGAAGCAGGACAGGATGTGGGGACCACTGGGACCTGGAGAACTTGTGGCCTTGGTGGTGTGAATACTGGGAAGGGTGGGCTGCCAGGAGAGACAGGAGCAAATGGAAGCTAGTTGTTCTGGGATGGAACTTGGGGGCAGGTGGCAAGAAACATTCTACATCCCGGATAATGGAAGAGTTAGGGTCATGCGTTACATGGCAGAATGAAGAAGTCACCTTAGGAAAGACAGGAAGATATAAAAACAAGTAAAAGAGGCATTAATTCCAGCACGTTGGCATAACACATCCCCTTTTTTTTCCATTTTTTGGAAATTATTTTATTGTGATCAAATACACATAAAATTTTCACTATTTTTTAAGTTTATTTTGATATCATTAATCTACAATTAAATGAGTAATATTATGGTGATTACACTACCCCCTTCATCAGGTTCCCCCCCCCCAACCCCATTACAGTCACTGTCCATCAGCGTAGTGAGATGTCACATAGAGTCACTACTTGTCCTCTCTGGACAACACATCCCTTTTTGTAGTTACATTTTGAATTCTTCGCTGTTACTTAAAAGCTCTTTAACCTGAATCTCCTCTCTCCTATACATTCAACTTCAGTATTCTGATTTAAAATTGAAGTTGTCTGGTAATTACATTTATCCTTTGATCTTAATAGAGGTCCTGCTTTAAAAAAAAATGTTTATCTTTCATCACTCACTCTTTAATTTACTTGCTTCCCGCTTCTACCTACAAAATCTGAGAAAATATTTCCCAAACACTACTCTGATAAGAATGAAGGACTCTGTAAAAACTCAACTGAAGATATGATCCATTTCTATGAACAGTGAATAACCTCTGTAAGACTCTGAACTGTTCTAGTGCATTCCACTGCATGTACACACACGAGATGGATGGATCTTTCCGTAATTTAAACGTATCTAGCATTCACTGGATACCTAACCACAGGAGGGGATAGGAGGAAGGAGAAGGGAATCAAATACATGGGCCTTATGTTTACATTTCTAACCCAGGGCTGCGCTGGGATCACCTGGGTAGCTAAATAACACTTGAGCACATGCACGCAGGTCCAGAAATCTTTCGATCTGCCATTCAGTGTGCAGTCAGACATTCTGAAGAAGCTCCCTACAGGATTCTGAGGTTCCTCTGGTTAAGAGCCGCTGTCGTAGGTCCTCACTGGTGTACGGAGTGAGATGGACAACTGATCACAAAGTATCGGCAGTGCACATCTCCTTGGGAAGACTCCTTTTTATATTTTACTGCTTTCTCACTCAGAGACTGTCAGAGGGCATTAAAAAAAAAAGTGGGAGCACTTTCATTTTTTAAATATTCAATCTTAATCACTAACAAAATTTGTAAAATTTTGCTTCCAAACATATTCCAAGAAAGTGAGCCCCAGAGAGTGTACAATGAAAATAAAGAAACAGAAACACAGAAGAGTTCCTACAGAATCTTGGGCAAAGGAAAATTTTTTTGCATAATTTCTTGTCTAAGGGGGAAAGATTGTGAATTTCAAAACATATTTTCATGAACTTAAATATCCTAGTGACTTTCACTGCAATGATAAAACCCTTAGCATCTACTTAGCATGTGTTAAGATAATGAATAGCCCTAATTATACGTTATTTTGGCATTTAAGTTGTCTCTTGCTACAGATGATACTTAGACTATAAGAAAATGTCTTGTGCTTTACTAGAAAAAACAAAAGCAACCGCAAAACAATGTGCTTCTGAATAAAGAAAGAAGAGAAAAATGTTTCTGAAATACTGCATTGTGTAAGTGAAAAGAAAAAATGAGGGTGGGATAGGACTATTTTCTGCTTTCTACTAGGAGATAGAAACAGTAGGTATTTCATACTGCCAATTCCTCAAAATCAGAGTCAATCCCCCCCCCCCTTCTGCAAGGGATATTTTTAATCAATTAGTGAAAATACTGTCTTTAGTATTATAGGAATGTGTTAACTCTTAAAAACAGTTGTGTTCCCTTTTGTTCATTCATTCATTCCACAAATATTTACTGAGTATCAACTCTCCCAGACATGGTTCTATGTTTTAGGGATACAGCACTAAGAAGGTATAGACCTATAGTAGAGCTTACGCTCTCATGGGGGAAGAAATTCAGTAAATAATACATCAGGTAGTGGGAATGGGTTATGCACAGAACTAAGCTAGGTTAAGCAACAGAGTGAGTCGATGGTCAAGCGAAGTCCTGAGGAGGCAACATTTAAGCACTGGCCTAAAAAATGGCAGAGAACGGGGGAAGGAAATCCAGTCTCCAGGTTTTAGGGTTGATGTGACTAATGAGAAGGAAGGCAACCAGTGTGGTGGGATGGGGGGCAAACATGTAAGAGAGGAGGCATGAGAGGTGGCAGGTTAGCTAGTGTTGGATTATAAGCCAAAGAAGGGACACTAGGTTGTGTTCTAAGCGTTATGGAAAGCTGGGGGAAGCCTGTGATATGATCTGCTTTACATTTTTACATCTTAAGATGCTGCCTCTGGCTACAGGGTGGAGAATGGATTGTAAAGGGTCAAGAGCAGAAGGAGGGGAAAAGTTGAAAGGTTACTGTAGTTGTGTGAGAGAAGGCAGAGGCACAGATGGGAGGCTTGGCAGAGAGAGAGAGAAGAGGGCAGATTTGGGAGACTTTTTGGAAGGGGGCAGAGTCAATTTGACAGACTGGAAGGGAATGAAGGGTGGGTGAAGGAAAGAGAAATTAAGGACGGTGGCAGAGTTTGTTTTCCTGACTGTGTTTATTAGACACTACCTGGAGAGGTTAGTGAGCAGAAAATGGAAAAAGGTCTAGGCTGGAGATACTGGTGACTGGCATATATGGTGTACAAAGCCTGGGACAGGAATGAGGGGACCTCAAAGGGAACACAGGATCGATGCTGTACCTGCATCAATCAACCATGCCTGCTGTACATCAGGCCCTATGCTAAGTGCTCGGTGTACCTGCAAAAAAACCAGATCCGTGGCCTCGTGGAGCTTACACTCTATCAGGGAAGACAAATACAAACATGGTAACCACAGAGTATGATGGAAGGGGTAAGTGCCACAGCAAAAAGAAAAAGGAGAGGAGCTGGGTGTGGCTGGGGTGACAGCGCTCAATGGGCAGGAGGCAGGGTAAGCCTCGTTCAAAAGCCTCATTTGTGGCTGGGGTGATAGAGCGACATGCACGGTAGGCAGGGTAAGCCTCTATTCAAAAGCCTTGTTTGGTAAGCAAAGAGCCAGACGGACGGAAAGGTCAATGCTAAGACCCTGTGGTGGGAATAAATAAGATCTTCCAAAATCATCATCACTGGCATTTCTGAAAAAAGGCAGGGACGCTAGAATGGCTGCAGCAGAAGAGAAAGAGCCAGTAAAGGAGAAGCCAGAAAAGCAGCATGAAAACCAGTCTGTGAAGTCACAGAAGCCAAGGGGAAAAGGGTGTCCAGGACCAGCTACGCTGAAGGCCGCCAGGAAGTTGAGTAAGATCCGAACTAAGAGGTTGCTGACGCTGCGGAACAACGAGCAGTCAGTACAGGAGGCGACCGCCTCTGGAGAAGGGCAGGGAAGGAGGTTCACTTGGCAGGCGGACATGCACATCTAAGGGCAGTAAGGCAGCTGGCTGTCGGGACAACTGAATTCTTGATCTATGCCAGCCAACAAATGAGGATTTGAAATTTTTAATAATGTCAACATCATCCATCAATTATGAGATCCAAAAAGCCCATTCTGCTTATTTTCTCACTCTATTAATTATAAATCACCCCCAAATCATTATTTCTCAAGAAGAAGAAAAACAGAGAGAAGGAAAGCTAAAAACTAATAAACCCAGCAACATGTTTTCAACCATCATCAATTGAGAATCATTCCAGTATTGTAGCTATGACTGATCTTTCATTTGCACATGAACAGGATCAGATAGGTTTTACTATTCACATTATATATGAGCAAAGGTGAAACAGAAGTTGTCCAGGATTTCACTGCTAGAAAACTGAGGATTAAAAGGAATGCATTTTTTTTTTACTCTCCCACATAGTGCCTCTCTTCCATTCATACTTACCTCAGACAACAGAGCAGACATGGGTTGCTTTTCTTCTGCTTTGTAAGATACTCTTGCTAGCTAGACATGGTAGTTGTTATTCTTTATAGTCTACAACCACGAACACTGCTGTACTAACATACAGACAACTTCAACTATTCTTCCCTATTCTCCTACCCATCCATCCATCTCTTCATTCATTTGGTATTTATTAGTGTCTACCATGCACAAGTAGACACTACACAGTGGTTAAGTTCTGTTGTATTTTAGAAAAGTTACTTTTCTAAAAAAATAAGGACTTCCAAAACAAGCATCACTGCTGAATAAACTGCATAATTAACCAATATATCAACAATGATGGTAGTTTGTGTACTTTCCATAAACTACTAAGATGATACCAGGAACTTCCTGACAATTTGTGGTTCAAATTTCTTCACCAAATACATTTAACAAAGGAAATTTTTCATTCTAATAACCTATAAAGCATCAACCCTTAAATCATCTTCATATAGTAATTCAAAACATTTATATTGAAATAAATGACCCCCAAGAATTTTTAAATCGGTGTGGACATAGAAAACACAATCTGTTGATAACTGGGAAAGGAGAAGATAGGCTTTTCTAAGAGTTTAAGAAAGGGTCAGAAGATCTCACGATACAAAAACAAAATCCTACTCAAGAAATTAGATTCAATGAAATACCATTCAAGGTTATGGAAAGAACAACCATTGCTTTTAAAAAATTATCTAGATTGACAGATACACTTCAATCATCCCAATTAGTGTAAGTAAGACAAACAGCAGATGCTCATTAGGCGAAGTTATATAAACAGCAACGAAGAGAGGAAACAAGATGCCAAACATCAAGGGAATAATCAATAGGAATGCCTGCGTAAATTAAAGTATCTGCACAGCAGAACATGTCATGCGGCTCTTAAAAATAGTAAGGCAGAACTGTGTCCTGTCATGGACGATACTGCTGATGCATGTACATTACCCTGGGCAAGGGGCAGGTGAAAGAACAGTTAATACGTATTAACAGGAAGGATGACAGCTACTTTTTCACTCGGTACACTTTGGTGCTAAATTATTTTGACAGCATATATTAGTTATGTAATTAACAATTTAAAAAATAGGAAAGGAAATGAGAAAGGGAAGAAGGAAAAGGAAAGTGGAAAGCAGAAAGGAAAACAACAAGAGGAACAAGAGGACAGGTTTATGGGCGAGCAGTGGGATGTGGGGACATCTGGAGGGAGACGTCCCCTGATTGGAAGTCCTAGTCCTACCACTGAAAGTCTCTAAGACTCAGTTTCCTCACTTGTTGAGTGAGGATAATGCTATTTTTTTATCCTATGGAGTTACTGTGAGCATTAAATGAGCTCGTTTTTCAATTGTGCCTAGCTTAATGCCTCCAACAGTGCAAGTGCCCAGCAAATGGCAGCAACTATTACCTGAAATTAAAATGCTAAAATAACATCACTGCTAAATCTTTTCCTCTTTGTAATATAATCATTAAGTACATTATACCCAGTATAAATTCTTTTCAGTAGTTTGGGAAACTTAAGTTTTAATAATGACCACAGGGCCAATCCAGTAGGAGAATATATGCTGGTGGTGCCATTAGAATTAGTTCATTTGGGACTTCTATTCCAGCTGCACCTCAGTGCCTAGCTCTTTGTCCTCAACACATATGACTCTGAGCCCTAAACTTTGTGCTTCTTACCCAGAAATTTCAGTTTTCAATTTGTCTGCAGTGTATAATCAGACTGAAAATGCCTGTTTTCCCAATCACTCTGCAGTAGATGGGTAGGAAATGGATATTATTCGGTGGCATAGTCAAGACAATACTTACACCTTAAAAAAAAAAAAAGAAGTAGTAAAACCCTAACCATAAACTAGAATGCATTTCAAAGTAAATAATAAAATTCCTAACTTCCAATTTGGAGTAAGAAACTGATTAAAATATTTAAATAGCCTTTTCACAATAACCTAATTCCATCAACATTACATGCATATTCACTTTTCAAATGCTGCCTTCATGTATTCCCACATGGGCCTTATTCAAAGCTCACGAATCATTTTAATAAAGCCTTGCCTCATGAAACATTATTCTCATGAATCTTACTATATTCTGTCACTCTTCTTATTAAAACTTTTCTTCTAAAGAAGATTAAAAACACTATTAACATTGCACTCTATTTTATGTTTAAAAATTCACTTACACGTGACTGTCCTTGGATTTATGCATCTCATCAACACTCCAAAACCTAATCTTGTATTTAAAAGTCTAAAACGTAGAGCAGGAGTCAACAAACTTACTCTTCAAAGGACAGTAAATATTTTAGGCTTCGTGAACTGGTCTTTGCCACAAGGATCACAGACAAGACATAAAACGAATGTGGCTGTGTTCCAATAAAACTTTATTTACAAAAACAGGCAGCACACTGGATTTGGTCTGCAGACCACTGTTGCCAACCCCTAATCCTAGCTATTCCTTAAAAGCTTAGTAACACATGTGTCTGACCAATTAGCTTAATAGGTCATTTTACTTAATGATTAGTATTACCAATTTTACTAAGAGTACATTATTTTCTGGTCTTACTAATCTCATTTAGGTTTTTTCCCATATTTAACTAAATTTTCAAAATTCTGCACTTTAGCAGAACCTTCTTAATCATTATTTCCTCCTGAATCCCGTTTTCTAAAATGTATCATTTTTATGCATTTGAATTCTCTCCAAATTTCCTGTGCAAAGAACTGTCAGTACTTCTCTGCAAACTGAATGCTTTATAAAATTCAGAAGTAAAACAAGCATGCTCATGTTTACTTTTTTCCTTCATTAAGAATTCAAGGCAATTATTAATGAAGATATCCCTCTAACGTGAGGTAGCCAACCTCTAAGACACCCCAAGGATTCTCACCTCCTGCTACTTACTTGTGCAGTCCCCTCCACTGCAGCTTCTGTCATGGTCTCACGGATTGCTCACTGTGGACAAAGCCAGCGGCTATGTCACTAGGGACACACAACCATGTGGAGAGAGACCAACTTGCCAGCCATGAGACCTGCCAGTCCCAGCCAATGTAGACCCACAACCTCATCAGACAGCCTGAGCCAGAACTGTCCACTGAAACAGCTCCAGCATTCCTGCCCCAGAGGGGCTGGGAATGGTAAGAAATGCTTACTGTACTAAGTTTTGGGGTGATTTGAGGCCACAGCGGATCTTTGTTATCTGACCAGATTACAACTTAGCTCATTTTATAATCAATGAATAACGAGTATTTTGGTCAGTGGCAGCTGCAGTTGACGAACAAGCACCTCCTGTCTTGCAATAAGATGGTTTTAGGGGACGAGACTGGTAATCAGTGGCCCACAATGAGGCTGCAGGGTGGTGAGGACTGCTATGCTGTTTGTTCTCCAGCACTCGACAGTAACTTGATGCCTGCTGTGTAGAAAGCTGTGTGCCAGGCTATAAAGGTAGTCTGAGTCCTATATAACTGGCACATGACCCACGACAGTTACATGCAAAACAAAACAAAATCTCACTGTTGCACAGGGCAGTATTTTTAAACCCTGCTTTGACCCATTTACAGGACAGCAGAATGCAATGAATGAGATGCTTCCGACCAGCACTTTTTAAATAAGGCAATGGGAAGACAAGGTACATGTACTAAGGGGAAAGTATTTTTTCACTCACTTTTATATAAAGAAATGTATTTGTATATGGACAATGCATCACGTGTTCCCTATTGTGGACCATAGGCCAAAAAGTTTCAAACCAGTGAACATAAAATACCAAGCACGTTAATATCAGAGGAAACTTACAAATCACACATGGTCCCAGTTCTCACCCGTCTCATTCTCCTTTACCAACTTCTCTTCTGGCTTTCTGCTACATACCTGGGCTTGGCTGCTCATTTTGTTTTTCACACTGATTTAAAAAAAAATCCTTATGAAAAGTGGCTCTGGCTCAGCTGCTTTTCTCTAACTCTCAGTCCTGTTCATCTTGAGTATTGAGAATAGGGAAGTCCCTTCTTCTGGGGGACAACACCCTTTTAAAAAACCTACTCAGTGGTAATCTGGGACGAGTAAGGCAACAAATCAGAGGAAATCATATAGTGAACTTGAAATGACCCCAAGACACCAAGATCATTGACACTTCTGATTAAATGAGTCATCTTCACTTCTCCAAGCTAGAAATGGATATGCTTGGGCTTATACGGTTGATTTTTGACTCTGTGATGCCCCAGCAACAACTGTTCTTTCCACCCGGTGGATTTTCAGATTGTTACAACTTAAATGCAGTCCATAAAGCTCTCTGCTTTCATGACTAGGACTACAGACGTAGGAAGGATCTGGAATGCAAGAATCATCTCCCAGCTCTCTCTTCCGGAGTGCATGGCACAGGCTTTGCATTAAGTCGATAAATGAATGAATCGACATTAAAAAAAAAAAGGCATCTGGGAGGTAAAATACACAAAGAAGGAAATATCCAACCATTCAACTGATAATTCATTTATTTATTTGTAATGCTTCAAGAGAAAAGCATTACAATCCATTTGAAACTTTTCCTATATTGAAGCCAGTATTTGTACCACTGAAAATATTTCCTAAAACTGTCTAATAGGAGGATTTAAGGATTACTCCAAAATGAAACAGAATAAGCGAAAAAGGTCAGGATGATGTTCTGTTGTGCACTGATGGTTTTCTTTCTTTCAAACAGCACGTTGAAGCTTAAGAAAAGCTACAGAAAAAATGATACTAAGAGAAATAGTTTCAGCTGATTAATAATTTCAAAAAAACAAGCTACAGGGGGAAATGGGGAATCAATATACTGTAACCAGAGCTCAACATTTAATAAGAAAATGGATTTATGTCTATGGGAAAAAGCACAGAAAATCAAGTAATCAAATTCTTCTAGAATGAGATCAAGAAAAGAGGGGAAGGGGGAAGAATAAACCACAAAAAGCTCTAATGAAAGGAAAGTTCTGGCTCTTTCCAAAAGCTCTTTTTCTAAGCAACATTACCAATTTCTATTAATTATTCAAAGAGCAGTTATTTTTCATATCAATAAAATTTTAGCAGTTATGTCATGCTCATCCTGTCACTGGTCCAAGCAAGACTCAAGAATATGTACTATAGCCAGATGTTCATTGGCCTAAATTGCATGATTATAATGACCTTTGACAAATTTAATTTTCTAACCCACTCCTGAGTTCCAGACTAGTATACTCAACTGCCTGCCTAAAATCTTCATTTGGCTTTCTCAAACCACCTCAAATTTACTGTACACGAAAAGGAATCTCTTGATCTCCATCTTTCAGTCCACAATTCCTCCCAACTCCCTGACTTTGCCCCACCCTCAGAAAGAACAAACCATTTCTCTCATTTTAAAATATGGAACTTCCACCAGCTGCATAAGTCACAAAGATGGAAAACATTACTCCCCTGTAATCCAACAAATCCCCTGTAATCTACCTCTAAAATCTCTCTCCCTTTAGTCCACTTCCTGTATCTCTGCTGACACTTCCGTAATTCATCTACCGCCTTTTCGCATTTGGACAAATGCAATAACTTCTTAATTATTCTCCTTTTTCTCTCCTAAGTCTTGCAAATTTAATTTTCCACCCAGCAGTCAGAGTAATATACAAAATGTCACACCCCTGTTTAAAACCTTCAACAGCTTCCCACAGCACCTGAAATAAAATGCCAAGACGTCACTTGGGGGACAAGGTCCTGCAGAGTGGACCCTGGCCCGTCTCCAGCCACAGCCAGAGGCTCCCCCTCACTCACGCCTCCAGACTCTGGCTGCTGTCGGACCCGCCGTGTGGTTCTCCGCAGCCGAGGGGGCTCTTCGCTGATGAACTAACTCCCCCAACTCAGCTGTCTAGTCTCAGCTGAAGTATTTTAAAAGGCTTATCTATTTACCTGTGTGGTTGTCAGTCTAATAATGTCTATCTCTCCTCTATGCTGGCAGTTATGAAAATTCAGCGACAGTACCTGTTTTGTTCATCACTGTAACCCCAGAAAACACCAGAGGCTCTGGCGTAAAATAGAAAGTCAATAGAAAGACTTTCTTTTAAATTTATCTCACTCAACACTAAGATTACATAATGCCTTTACACAAAAATTAAACAATATTGTAAATAATCACAAGATGAAGCAATGAATACATTAAAAAATACAATCAAATACATTCTAAAGGAAATAATCTCAGTGTTATGTATTATAAATCTATCCTTTTGCCTCTGAGGATTACAAACTTATTAGTATATTAATTTCTTAACTCAAATCTGCAAAATAAGACCTTAAAGATAAAGAAGACTTATAGGCTTTACAACTACTCCATGGGAACACTTACTCCAGGTTGGCCATTATAGAAGCATCAATAAAATTGCAGAGCCAGGAACATCATTTCTAATATGATTTGTTCCTAAAATGGTACTGAAACCATTATATGAAAAACAGATCAACATAACTTTAATATTTTAAGTTGTTTATATCCTCCTGTATTTTTCTTTCTACTACATTCATAATGCTGCAGGGATCATCAGTTATTATTTTTAAAATCAACATACCAAACTTGCCAACAGATCTATTAAAAAATTTCATTTTTATGAAAACAGCCTTATTTTAAGATAGGATGGAAAACAGAGGAGGAAAATAGTTGGTGAGGAGTGACATTATTTTTCCTTTCTAATTTTATTTCAAGGCCTTGATATTTTTAATAATAAAGTAAAATTCTGATCTAGACACTTTACTCTCAGTTCTACTCATGCTGTTATTAATAACCTAGCAATGTTTAAACCCTGTGTACACATGAAGTGGCCACACTCTCCTTACCACCCAATCAACTATATTTTTCCATTTTCCATCATAAGTTTGATGAGACTAGCTGTGTTCTGACAGGCTATAGACCAAAAATGGTGCACACCGCTCGAATTAAAATAGGTAAGTAATCTGACAAAGAATCTTTGAAAAACAAGCAGTAGTTTCTGTGAAACATGGTCAGCCATCACTTTGCAGTCTCTGCAGAAGTATTTCTCACCACTGAGTGGCACAGAAACATAAATTGAAACAGACCACACTTTAAAAAAAACTGAAATCTTCCAGTCTCACTTTCATAAATGCGGTCTCCTCATAAAACTCATTTCTATTACCATTCTTTTCCTCCTTCCCTAAGTGCTCCATTTAAAAGTGTCAGCTTGGGAACACTGAGAACTATACATTATCCCATGAAAATGAAGAATGAAAATTAAAGATGAACTGGTCTAATTTTTTAACCTCTTATTTTTCTCTAAAGTACTGCCATTGGGAAATTTACTTGTGCCTTCTTCCAATGGACCCCAATTCATTGACAGATGCTTACAAACACAGGCTTACGGTATGTGGAAGCCAGCATGTAAGTCATAAAAAGCTAGACTTTTGGGCTAGTTCACTGCAAACAATGTGGCTTCCCTCTGTTCTCTCTTGAATCCCTTACTCTGGGTGCAGGCAAGTACCATGACCTGAAGAACTGTGGCCTCCTGTCAACCAGAATCAACCTGGAGGCAGATCCTACAGCCCCACTCAAGCCTTCAGATGACTGCAGGCCTGCCAGCATCTTGACTGTAATCTCCTTAGAGATTCTGAGCCAGCACCACCCAGCTAAGTCACTTCTATAATTCCTGACTCACAGAAATCCTGAGATATTAAGTGTTTCTTATTTTCAGAAGCTAAGTCCTGAGATAATTGGTTAGGCAGTGGGAGAACTAACAATAATTTCTCATTTTTCATCTGCCACATGTCCCACCAATATGAACCTCAGGAGGCCTAGAAACATTGTTATATGTAGATAGGAAAACACCTTGCAACCCAAATATGGAGGCCAGAAAGTTGGATCTAGACACAATGAAGACATGCATTTGCCATTCCATTTGTAAGACCTCACACAGGTTAACTATTAACTTCTGATGGCCAGAATGCTACTGTGCCAGACAAGGCACTTTTAGAGTACGGATGAAGAAGGTCATACAAAAGATGCTCATTCTATGCTGGATAAACAAGTGAGCCAATCAACGCAGTAAGAATAAAAGAAACACAGGATGCAAAAAGCCTAGTTAACGCGGCACACATCTCTATGATTACTTGTTTGCAATGCTTCTTTTAACCACCAGAGGGCAGGAATGGCACATTGTTCTTCTTTGACCTTCTAGTAATATAATGCCTAAAATCATGTAGTAGGAATAAAATAAAAATTCTGCAGAAATGAAGGGAAGGGAGGAAGAAAGGGTGCCTTGTTAATAAATGGGAAGAGATTAAGTCTGATGAGAACGCCCGAAAAGAGCTTCTTGGGGAGTGTGAGTTAAGATACAGAATTTCATAGACTAAAACTAAAATTCTGTAATTCAATACTAATTCATAAATGGTATTCTAGAAAGGGAATAAAGCAAAAAGGCACAGAGGCTGAGAACACCGGGCCAATTTCAAGGAACATATGACCAGAGCATATGGAGTGGTGTGGACTGGGACTCTATTTCAATCTGAACCTTTTCCTCCTACTCCTTTTTCTTCTACCTACTATATTGAGAAATTCGTGGGTATAGGTATTCTTTTATGAAATGCCTGTTTCTATAGAAAACCCTAAATTCAGGCACATTTTCAGCTATCCACAGGTGATTATAATCCACCATTCTTCTTCCATGTAACCTCAACAGGCACCTACTGTGTGTACCTGGTAGGGACCTACATCCACCGCAGGTTTCTCTGGGGCCAGCTCACTAATTCAAGCCTATTCAGTTACAGCAGATATCGCAATGCCCTCTGAAATCTCACTGTCATAGTAAGTACTTTCCAACTGCCCTATTATTTTTAATGTTATCTTCCAGCAAACAGTTTCTATTGAATTATAGTTTTAAGAATCTATTATTTTTCTACTGAATTAGAAGCTTACTCCTAATGACAAAAATAGCAAAACCATTTTTCTTTTTCTTCAACTTACCTCATTTAGCTAGAGTCAGGGAGATCTTCGTATTTGTACTTTACGGGGCCTTTGGCAAATCTATGTTGCTTTTATGGTTTATGGTCTGATAACTAGATCTAAGATTTATAGTTGGCAAGAATATTTAGAAGCTATGGAGACAGGTAACAGCAAACAAAATGGAATTCCAATACTTTAGCCATCCTTGCTAAAAGAAGCTGAAAAAAAGATAAATGGGTTGTCTTGATTAATTTAAAAGGCATTAATAAGAATGTCCCATCCCCTGAACTACACTACAGTAAGTAAGATGTTGTATGTTATGTTTATAATACAGATCAGACTGTCCCAAGGGCTACCACTAATTAGTTGATGATAACAATACTGGGTAACCTATTATAGGGCAAAATTTGTTGATAATAATGAAAAGAATAAAGCAAAGACATTTAATTCGCTTCTGTGGGCCTCTACCGATAAATCCCCAAATCATTTGTATACTTTAAAATATATTAAATACACATTAATTCTTTAGGGGAATAAGACTGTCAGCCTCCAACGATAGAAAAGTCCAATTCAGAACAGTTGAAGCAAAACAAAAAAGGCATTTATTGGCTCAAATCATTGAAAAGTCCAGGGTAGATCCAGAGAGACTCAACTCATTCGATGAAGGTGTGCTTGTGTGTTGGTCCCAGCTCCTTAACCTCCTTCCCTCGCCTCCCTTTTCTGTTTCACAGATACTTGTTGTTTTACAGCTTCAAATCCAACAAAAGAGATTCTCTTCCTCCTGAGCTGAAAGAGCTTAAAGAAAATCTCAGGATGACGTCTCACTGGCCCAGTTACACCATGTGCTCAATCCTGAGGTCAGGTCTGCGACAAATACTCACCTCTAAGACCAGGCCTGAGAGTGAGGAGACAGTTATTCTCCAAGGTGAATGTGGTTAGATTCTCAGAAGAAAGGAGGAGGATGGGTAGGGAACAAAATAAATGTGTGTCATCTGTGTATGTCCACAGTTTCAAAGAGGTCCCTAAATGCCTGCTCCAAAGTTAGGAACCACTGTAAAAAAGGTTTAGAGAAGAACAGGTACATTTCTAAAATGTTACCTTAAATCTAACATTGCACTACCGATATCCTAATCAAATCCAGGGCGTTACTGGGCCTTCCCCTCCACTGTCAGTATTACCATCTCTCCTCCTGAAGCACTGTTGTCTTCCGACTTTGGCTTCCAGAAATAGTCAGGTTCTACCTTGGACTTTCTCAGGCATCCATTCCCCAGTTTCCTCCCGTCTTTTTCTATCTTATTCGATCACTATTCTATCTGTCACTTCTATTCAAATGACTCTCAACTACTCATCTCCAGTCAAAAATCCTTCTAAAAAAATTCTATTCCCACATTTCTAAAAACCAAATATACACCTTAATGCCTAGGCGCCACACCCCAAATATTCAAAAGAAACATCTTCTCTTTAACAAAACCAGTCTATCTTCCCTCTCTGTTACCCACCGGAGAAATAATCTGAGCACCGGGGCTTCAGGATTCAGCTCAGGCATTATGTCTCTCCGAAGCCTTCCCGGCACCTGGCCTACTGTCCCAGCACTTACTCATTTCAGGGTAATGACTGGCTTACTTCCTGAGTTCTTACACTAGGCTTGAAGCGCAGTATCAAGGGCACAGCTGTGTCTTACATTTGTATCCAATATGCCAAGCAGGGTGGCTGGCACACAGAGCGCTTCCGAAAGAGAGAGAAAAATAATTCTCATTAAAGATCTATCATCTTCTAGTTTTAAAATATTTACTATTTGTTAAAAAGAACAATCAGGAAAAAAAAAAGATTTGTTTGGTTTACTATTCAAACAGACTGTATCCTGGAAAGGTCTAGGCAGCAAGACTGCTACCAAAATTTATAAAATAAAAGTCAGGGAGCAGAATTAAAGTGAAAATTTACTACTTTCTTTCCTTTTTCCTAGCAACCCCCCAGGTTAAGAAAATAAGGACGGTAGACACTAAACACCAGGAAACTCTTCTTTCTCTTTGAGGGACTGAGCACCGTCCATCAACAGGTGCCAGAAGAGGCGGCTTGTCGGTGAGGCCTCACGTCTCCCCCTGTGAGCATTAAGCAACGCAGCTGCCATCCCCCAACAGGCCAAGAGATGGCCTTTTTGAGACACACCCAGAGACTTGGAACAACTCAATCCTTTGAACCCAGAGCCCTTGCTTCTTGGTGAAACTCCTCCTAACTTCAAGATATATTTAATTCTTTGACCTGAATTTTGGTCTGAGAATTTATTTACTAGTTCCTATGAACTAGATGATTAATGTTTCTGAGCCTAAATTTCCTCATCTTCACAATGGGAGTAATAATAATACTGGCCTCACAAGGTTACTGGTAAGAGGTGGTGAAGGGGCAGAAGCTCTGAAGCACACAGTGCTCACGGGAGGGAGGGTCACGGCGTTGGTGTGACCCCCGTGCTCTGCCACTCCCGAGGACAGCCTCCAGACTCAGCCAATGGCAGCTTTAACCCTGCCTGCAGGGAGGCAGCATTTGCTACTCATCTTTTTTTAAATTAATTAATTGATTAATTTTTTATTGTGAAATGATTATCACAGTAAGTTTAGTTAACATCCTTCAACATACATAATTACAAATTATTTTTTCTTGCGATGTGAACTTTTGAGGTTTTTTCTCTTAACAACTTTTCAATACACAAGACATTATTGCTCACCATGCAACGAACAAGTTCCAATACAGTGAACAAGCTCCCACAAGGTGAACAATGCAAGGAACATAGTGAACAAGTTCTCACAAGGTGAACAATGCAAAGGCAGTCATATCAGAGAAACTAATTCAGTTACTATAATCAATCAAGTCAACTATGATTATTCATACGATTTTTATACTTAAATTATAAGTGAATCCCACATTTCCCCCTTTTTTGTTTTAATTGATGCAAATGCATATGCATATATTTGTGGAAGGTACCAGAATAATGATTAGCTGGGCTCGGCCTGTGACATAGCTTGTCACAGGCAATGTCTCTCTCGTCTGGAGGGGTGGGGTTCTATGCCTCACCTCAGTTGGCCCCCACGTTGCTCACCTGAGGTCCCATGCGACTGTGCCTGTCTTAGGTTGTTCCTCCCATGAGGAATCTTACCCGTCTCTGGCTAACCAGCCATCTCCTGGGACCAAACAGGGAGATAAAATACGAAAGAGAGGACAGCCAGCAGCTATAATTCTGGATAAAATCACAATATACATGATTATTTTCTTGCAGCAAATACAGGTGGGGAATCAGCATATGATTTCACAAAGTTGTTTAAAAGGAATCACTTATTTCTTGAAGTTAATTCTTGAAAAGTTCGCTACTCATCTTGTAATACATATTTAAAAATTTTTTTTATTGTTACACATATTTTAAAAAAGTAATTCACTCCTCATGACTCCTAAGACTGTGTACGATTTTTAAACAATCATGCTCTTTGACGGTTCTTCCCCCTTTAAAAGCTTTCAAGTCAATCAAAATTTGATGATGTTATTTTCATTCATTTTTTTAAGCTTTAATACAAGAAACAGTCCTGTTTCACAGCTGTTCAGAAACTTAAAAAAAAGTTGTGACTGTTGTTTATCTGCAGTGAAATGACAAGAGCTTTGTTACGTGGGGCTTTAAATAAACCTCACCATTTTACTCTAGAGGTGTTTGATCTCATTAGGTTATTCACAATACCAAGTAGCTGCTGTCTGTATTAGACCGTCACATATAACCTTGGAAACCTTATCCTACCCAACCTAGCCCTTGACAGCCATCACTCCAAATAAAAAAGTTAAACATGCCTTAATTCTGGTATTTTACTCAAAAGCATCAGATTTATAGTCCTTATATTTATTTATTTTTGGCTTTTCTGTTTGTTCTAAGACAAAATATTTCTGGTACTTTATTTTCTCTCATAATTCTGAATGATTTTGATGGGGATGCAAAGTGACACTGACTTAATGTGAAGCAGGCATTACAAATGTGGTGAGGAGGAGAGTCCAGTCCATGCCACCTCATCATGCTATGGACAAAATGAAAGTACTCAAATTATGTTAAAAGTAAAATTCAACTGCTATTATTAAGTATAAGCAAAATTACAAATCACACGTACACCTATTTTCTTAAAACTACCCTGTTCCACGGAAATTTTGCCATTCATTTTAGTCTGCATATATAAAGTCTTTGCAAAAAATGGAAGCTTTTCCTTGTGGGGAAAGATCAACCTTTAAGAATACAACATGATCAAAACATTAAAAATGTCAAAACTATTTCTCTCACTGGCAATAATAACAGAAAGTAAGTAACAGCTTGGATGGGGAAAAACAAATCTGTTTCACAGCTCAAAATCCAGAAATGTAAAGAAAAAGTGCCCTCATCTGGCCAAACGAAAAAACTTAACATTCTAGGTGCATATATTAACTCCTGTTCAAGTGTACTTTTCAGGGTTTTAATTGGTATATAAATAAACCTGAAGGTTTAAAAAAAATAAGTAGCAATCCAACAGGATAAATTTTTTTGCTGCCTTTTACAAATTTAACTCTTTGCTGTTAAAAAGACTATTTAAACCATAAAATATGTAATACATGGTCTCTTCACAACCACATGTATTAAAAATATAGTACAAACAATATAAATGGTTACCAGTCCTCTTATTTGTAAATCATTAATTATGAAATGGTGTAAGTAACTTTATATTCTAATGACAAGACAGATTTAAGACTGTCATATGCTATCATTTGGAAAAAATGTCTTTATAAAACTTAAGGAGTTTGTAATTGTTCTTCCTGAATACTTCTAAAAACTAATTTGCCATTTAAAGTTAAATGTTGGTAAATCATTTATATTTTCAGATTGACGTCTCTGCCAAAGAAGCCCTTGAGAGCCCTGAATGGAAATACAATTCAGTAGCACCGTGACACTAATGTTACAACTGAAATGCTAGGGATGAATAATCCTGTCATTAACAGTAATGTTAATGACAAAAACACGATTAGAAATCACTCAAACGTCAGCTATTTGCCAGGCTGCGGCACTGCGGGAGGTCGGCATAATGTCCCTCCCCTTCCAGGAAGTCCACGGCCCACACCCGGAACCTCTGATTGTTATCTTAATACTTTACAAGGCAAAAGGGACTTTGCAGATGTGATTAAAATGGGGAGATGAGATGACGGAGAGATTGTTCTGGATGAGTGGGCTGACCCAGAGTCATCACAAGGGCCCTTAGAAGCAGAGGTGGGTGGGAGACAGAAGAGCCATAGGAGGTGTGACTGTGGAAGAAGGGATGATGGGTGCCTGCTTTGAAGATGGAGAAGGAGGAGTGTGAGTAGCCTCTAGAAGGTGGAAAAGGCAAGGAAATGGGTTTCACCCTAGAGCCCGTAGAAAGGAACACAGCCCTGGGAACACCCTGACTTTGGCCCAGTGATGCCTGGGTTGGACACCTGACCTACAGAAGGTAATAAATCTGTGTTGTTATAAGCCACATAGTTTCTGGTAATTTTTACATTACCAACAGAAAACGAATACACTTCTAAACTCAGTTACTCCTCCTACTAGTGATGTGGGTACTATTACTACTCCTACTTTAGCAGAAGGAAGCTGAGTCTTAACTAAAAGAAGGATCACATTAACTGGTCTGAGGTCACACAGCTAGATAACTTCAGGCTTGGATTTGTCCACCTGGTACCAGCATCAGACAAGGAGGATGCCCACCTCCTGGGTCACTGCCTTCAATCTGAAAACAGGACGCCTTCTAGAGCTGAAGGTATTTTGCTGGTTTCCACCCCTCATTCCCAATGAGATTTTCCTCCCAGTTACCGCTGTCTGAAACTATCTACCTCATCTCTCTCCCTGGTCATTCAACCTTTGAATCATTTTATATTATCTCTACCTTCTACTTTCCACATCCACTGTGGCCAGGCTGAAGGAGAACAAATCCCTTAGATTAAAAAATTATCCGAACTCACTTCCTACTATTGTTGTAGGCAATCTGGGGAGATCTCCCTGCGTGCTAGGTGGGAACTCAACCCCAGGGCATTCTTGAGTCTGACCAAGAAAGAATTCATGAGCAGGTCCAAGCAAAGAGCAATTTAATTAAGCAAAGTACACAGTCAAGGAGGGAGAGGGCAAGCTCCAGGGGTGTGAGCAGCCTGGTGGGGATCAGTTTGGATGGTCTTACAGCTGGAGTTTAATAAGCAGGGGGTGGAATATTCATAGAAATAGGTGTGTCTTCTCACAATAGGGAGGGGATTTGGGGAAATAGGGTGATGCCCTCTTTTTGTCCTTAGGCTCTGCCTTGGAACTGTAAGGCCCCAATGGGTGTGATTTTTAGTATGCTAATGACCGTATAATGTGTTCTGAGGTGAAGTCAGGGTAACTTCCCACCGGAACCAGCAAGTTTTGGCAGGTCTGTTTTCTATACCCTCACCCCCTACATCCTAGGAGAAGAGTTTACATGGAATGTTTAGAATATAAACCAGTATCTAACTGAATGTAAACACTGAAGTACCCAGCGTTCCCCCAACCCCCCAAGTCTGGCTATCTACCCATTACATCTAACACTATCACTTCCATCGTTAATTAATATCCTGCTTAAAGCTTTCAACAGCTCTCAAGTATATTATCAAGTAAAATTTAGGTTCCTTTAGGAATCTGAATTTAGGAAACCTTTAGGGAACTCAAAAGAAACCCTCTTATCTTTCCATCTTCCATCATTGCTTCACACTAACTACAAGACCCTTTCAGATGAAGCCTTCAGGCCCGTGTTTTGCTACTGCCTCACTTCCACATCCTTCATTGTGCCATGATGCTCACCTAGAATGTGCATCTAGTGAAAAACACCAGACACAAAGCCCCATAGAATTTTGCTTACACTGCTCATCAGGCCCTGTCTTGCCCAGCCCCATGTGGCTTCAGATACTAAAGACCCAGTGAAGCTAAACGAGGTGGTAAACCATAGTCATTTCTTAGGTTAGACATCGTGGGTTCAAATTCTAGCTCCACTATTTCCTAGTTTTGTGATCTAGGGTAATTACTTCACTTCTTTGATCTCAGTTTCCTTATCCTAAGCCCGTTGGATAGCTGGTACACAGACGCTTGGTTTCCACTGCAGATTCCCTTAAGACCTGGCTTCCTCCTTAAGCCTCAGTTCTCTTGACTGGTACACGAACGACATGTCTTGGTAAGATCTAGATAAACCTATCGCTACTTGCCGTTCTCCCAGAGGGCTGGGTCTTGTGACCCATTCCACAGGGCAAAGCTATGCCTCTTTCCACCAGATGGATCCCAACTCCCGATCCCTGGTACAACATGGAGACCACCGTGAATCAGTACCTCCTCTCACCATCCTTCCCCTTTTCCCTCCTAACTGATCCCCCGACTCCCAGATCAGACTCTTAACATATTTTCGTTACATAATTGCAGATTTACTATATCCACCCAGATGCTGTGACTGTAATAACTGACTGCCCACTATAAGGACAAGCTCTGGAGATGAGTCACTGCTTCTGTACTGGCTTCCCCAGCAAACCCCTTTCCCTGTTACTGAATCAACGAGAAAGGTCGACATGCCGTTATTGTGATAACTGGTATATGTCTTACATACGATTATAGGTTTCTTGAGAGTAAAGATAATGTAATAATCACCTTGGAATTCTCCTAGTCCTGAACACACTGAGTTTTATTTTTGATTAAGTTAACGGACGAAATCTGACTCATCATCGAGTACCAATCAGCGTGTCTTTTTGTTTACCATCCCTTCCTCAACCACTGATACTAAAATACAGAAACACCCAAATTTATCCTTGCTTATAATTATAATGAATTTATAAGTGACTAATGCCATTATACTTCTCTCAGATGTTCAGTGACATTTCTTCATATTACTATTCCTTATTTATCCTAATGTAGCAATCTTTTCTGCAGAAGGCTTTTTAAAGTACCAGAATAATCATCAGTATAGTCACATTTTATGCTTTTGGGTATCATGTTTTGCTATGCTGAGTGTACCTTAAGCTTTCAGCCAACATACAGTTGACCCTTGAACAACATGGGTTTGAACTGCATAGGTTCACTTATATGCACATATTTTCAGTAAGGATATTAGAAAATTTTTCCAAGACTTGCAACAATTTGAAAAAGACATTTTATTTTCTCTATTTTACTCTAGTGTAAGGATATAGTATATAATACATACAACATACAAAATATGTGTTAATCAGCTATTTGTTATGGGTAAGGCTTCCGGTCAATAGTAAGCTATTAGTCAAGTTTTTTGGGAGTCAAAAGTTATGCAGGGATTTTGGACTGCGTGTGGGGTTGTCACCCCTAATCCTCATGTTGTTCAAGGGTGAACTGTACTTCAATTCTACAAAATTACTGTGATGCATTCAATAAGAGACTTCAAGTACCTTTAAAAGATAACACAGTACTATGGTTTTACTTCATTTATTCACATGCTTCTTCAACCTATTTAGTGCTCAATCTGTTTGATAATCTAAGCCTAATTTAACTCTTGCTCATGCCAATATTGGTCTACGGCTATCAAATGTTCTACCACCTCCTGTTTTGTTTATTTCAGGTCATCTCAAGTAAATAGTGAAACTTCATTAGAGAGAGAGGTGTTCTTTTTAATCTGGTATTTCTCAGAATATTAAAAGAAGTGAAATAGATTTTTTTTCCTTTTTACAAATTACTACAAGATAATGAAAATATTTCCTTCAACCATCTGTCTTACATGTGAAAAATATGAAACTTTAGAATGGCTAGAAACCCTGGCTGTTCACTATCATCTGAGGTCTTAAAAATAGATCCCCAGGCCCCATGCCAGAGGGGCCTGTCTGACCTGGGCTCACCAGAGACCAGCCAAGTTTGAGTGTTACTGCTGATGTTTTTTTGAGGAGCTGCACAGTGCAACAAGCACAGCCCTCACGAGAAGTCTTTCCCTTCTTTCTCTAAAAGAAAACAGCACATTTAAAGATCTACGTAGATATATATTAAAAATATGTACACTGCATCTATAATCAACCATTTAATCTAAAAAACTCATGTAAACAACATATTTTAAGACACTGTATTGCATATAACATGTCTAAGAAGATATAATTGCAATAATCGCTGTCAAATATTTTCCCCCCAAATTATCAGGCCTTATACTGATGATTTTTTAAATTAGACTTTGAGGTATAAAATTTTTGCACATCAAAAGTAACAACACAACATATATTTTAAATACCTTTAATCCTTGGTGTTGGGCAAATTCTTCCCTATCTGCTTCTTGCCATTTTAAAACTCACTTTCTGGATTAGTCTGCAAAACAAATCCCCCTGTGTTTTATTATTTTTGGGTGTGAAGTGTCCCAGATACATATGCCTTAGCCATGAGAATGACTCCCCTTGAGGGCTGACGGGGTAGCTTTCTGCTGGGCCTGCAGCACAGTCCTGGGAAGGAAAATGCCCTTGATTACTGTCAAATGACCTAGTATCTCAGAGCAAAAATTTAAATCCCAACAGTGATTTAAAGTCTACATTCGGCTGTTAAGTCCTTTTGGACTCAAACAGCAGACACACACTATCAATCTCAAAGCTGACAGTCTGAGATGTGCTTACTACCCCGGGCACTTCCAAGCTCTAAAAAAATCCCTGGCATCCTGCACTCTGATACAAAGCATAAAACTAAGTATGACATTAACTATATGGGGGCAGAGGGAGGCTCTGAAAGACTTAAATAAATGCCACATTTTCATATGATTTATCAGTTACATTTTAACTCACTCTATTTTTTTCCCCTGTATCTCTTTCACAAAAACTATACTACTGTTCTGTTGCAAATAAGGGGGTGAATTTCAGCTATGCTGAAATTAACTTGCCTGTTTCTACTGCAAAAACCCATCCTTCCCCCATATACCAGGGAAAAACCTATCTTCTAGCAATCTATACTTAACTAATACTTCATTCTTTTACAATTCCAAACTGTTTTTCAGGTTCCCCTCCAAGTCTTTAGCAGTATCCATAAATATACAAAACTGTGATCACAGTGTATCACAATTGTTTCTTCTGTTTCAATATAACTAGTATTGTTAAGCAGAGGCTTTCCATAGTAATGCATGGGAGTAAAAAAAAAAAAAGGAAAGCATTCAAGAAGTTATATAAAACAATTTCACATTAAAAAAAAAATTGTACCCAAAAAGCTGATTTCCCAGTGGTAAGGAATTAAATGTCTTGCTTTAAATTGTAATCATTACAGTCATAAGCACAGTCCTAAGAACTTCTGAAGGAGGCAATGTGTGCTTGCAATTAAAATAACACAAAAAGATCTTCTCTTCTTTCTCCCAAGTATTTAGTTTCTATTCCCAAGTAGAATAAATCAAGTAAGGTAAGCAAGATATGCATAGATTTCTAGATTTCAACTAACTAGACTAACGTACACCACAACCCATTATTAATAACTCTACTTCTTGGGGTGGGGGTGGAGTGTTTTATAGAAAGCAGTGGAGACCACAGCTTAGCCCTTTCCTCCTCTGTAGAGATGAAGAAGCTAACACCCCGAGAGGCAGATGTAAGTGATGGTGCAGCGAAAGGTAGGAAGCCCAAGTTCTCCCACTTTCCACTGGAGAGATCTACATCAATCAGCAAAACTCTGCAACTCTCTCACCCAACAAAGCTGAGCCAGCCCCCAAAGCCACTGTTCCCGTACCACCTTTTGGCAACATCATCGCCAAGTCATTTCCTCACATGGATTTTGAAACTTCAGTCATGAAAATTAAAGACTAAAATTAACTACCCACTTGGAAAACGTGGTCAAGCATTCTACTGCATGTTCTACATCATGTGAACTCCTGTCTTGATTTCCTTGTTTTTCTATAAAGTGAGTATGCTGGCCACGTTCAATAATCCCTGGATATACTACTGTTAACTTGCCTGGTATATGTTAACTGGTATATGTCTTACATAATCGTATGTAAGACATATACCAGTTATCAGATGGGATCAGTTCCACTTTAAGCTCTCTGTGCTCCATTCACCTGGGGAACAATGAATTCTGAACAGTATGTGCCATCCAAGTGAAACTCAAACCAATTTTGGTACACTTTTACAAGTATGTGGTTGGCTAGCAGTGTCCCCTCAACCTTCTTCATGCCACAGACAGAACAAAGGAAATGATGTTACAAGGCTGCACACTTATAAGGCTCCAGGGAAGGCTGGAGGGGGGTGGGGTCGTCTGGCCCCGAGGGCTGGGCGTGGGGCAGGTGGGGTGCTCAGGTCCTGAACCTCCTGAACCTGATCAGGGCTCCAGGAGCTGTGGAGGCTGTGCGCTGGAGTGCTGGAGTGAGGGCGATTCTATCACCGACGAATCACTGCTCGCTTTCAAAGCCAGGGCCTATGCCTCTAGAGTCAGCTCACAAGGTGGGTAATCAGCCAGCACAGAAACTGAGCATCAGCACTGACTAAATCACAATTAACAATGGCAGCAAATATTTCATCAGAAAGACAAAATCAGCATTTTTGTGTAAAAAAAAATCACTTATTAATTATCCTTAGAATTACAAATGTATCTACAAATTACAATCATGCAAGCATATACATGTTACAGCACAGGTCTGATTATTCTCAACTATAAATTTGGAAATGAGGTCTCCTGGCTTGCTCTCAAGTCATCATCATGGATTCTTTAGCATGAGGACCAAGAGATGCGCACAGACCTCCTTCCTGAGGGCCAGCATGGCACTGTGAGGGCTGCAGTAGGCTCGAGGCGTTGACACCAGGATTTCAAAACAGAGGTCATCTGCATGACAACTGTTTAACTCCCTTCACCCTCAGTCTCCTTTCCGTCAAATAGAGGCATTATCTTCTTTATCAGGTTTTTTGTGAGGATTAGAGGTATACAGGAAACTTGGTTTCTACCATGCAGGTCTGAAACTCAAAAGCATTATTATAACCACTGGCACTGTTTTATATCCATTTTTGTTTACTTAACATTCCTTCAGTATCTTTCCGTAAGAACCTTCAGCGTACTGGAGTTTGACACTTTTAAAGGCCACATAATATTCTGTCTTGTTATCCCAAGGTTTACTCCAAAACAGTCAATTGCCAGGGATTTGTATTACATTCTTCCTCTACTATTAATGAAGATTTATTTTTTATTTCCTGTGCATCTAGACCCAGAAATGGAATTACTGAGTCAAAGAACATGATTACTTTTATGGCTTTGGGTAAGTGTCTTTCTTAGATACCGATCTTCCTGAATGAAGATTGGGGTGAGGGTCGGAGTGGGGTAGAAACTTACTGATTTTGAAACTTTATCAGTTGAATCTCAACCACTTTAATTGACTCTTGGGACTAAATATGCTTTCTCTTTAAAAAAAATTGAGTTTTGAGGAAATCAACAGTAAGTTTTTCAAAATTATTTCAAAATAGGGGATGATTTCCTCAGTTACTAATAACCAAAATAATTTTAACCATGAACACACCTGACAACTTTTTTAAAGAAAACCAACATATATATATGTATTTTTTTTTTATACAATACAGGATTTAAAGTGAAAAAGAAGTCTCTGCTCCATCCTTGGTAATCCTCACCAAAACCCAATAAAGCCCAGAAGCCATTAACGTTTTCATTTGTATTCTACCAGAATTTTTTAGTAGGAAAGCCTAAGTATATATATCTTTATTAATATATAAAATGCTCTGGGACTTGCCTCTTCTCCTTTCAATAAATCCTGGACTTCAGCACATACAGATCTAATACTACATATATTCTATTATTTTCTATTGTCCTGTAATTTATGTAACTATGAATATTATTACCATTAATAAGTATCATTATTAAAAAATTACCAGTTTTTGCTGTTTTGGGTATGTGTATTTACAAAAACAAAACCTCCAGAACCTTCCTTGTATATCATTATACACTATAAAATTTTAACCTCCTATTAATACATTTGTAGGATAAAGTTGCAGTTAAAGAATTTATGGGTCAAAGGGTATGAGCATTTTATATTTGACATTTTCATTAGTTTACATTCCTACCAGTAAAGTGACTATTTCCTCCTGCCTTTACTAATATGAAGTTATTACCACACTTAAATCTTTGCCAATCTGATAAGTGAATAAGATATCTCACTCCGGCTGGGTTTTAAGAAAATTTTTAAGTGGCTATTTGTATTTCCATTAGTATGAGCTGACTTCTACTGTTCCCATCTTTTATCCATATTTTCCACTAGCACGGCTCATTATTTTCTTCCTGGGAATCAAATATAAAATGCTACATATTCAAGGTCACTGGATAAAATTTCTCTCATTATAAAGGTTAATTCTGAAAACTTGCTCCACTGTCCTTGTGTTATTTCAATTGCTTGTTAAGAATTCTTTTACTTGCCTCTAAGTCCAACAGAGATGACCACAGGGAGATTTGTTTTTACATGCATAAATCTACTATAAAGACCAATAGAAATATAGCCAAGTGGCATTCAAGCATGGAAGGAGCTAATCAGGACAGTATTATGAAGGTGAGGGGTCAGGAGGCAAGCTGTCCATCAAATTCTGGTCTCAGCTCTGCCACAAGCTGAATAAAACAATAGGTGTCAACTTAGCCTCAAGCTGTCAGCTCCTCAACAGATCAAATGAAAAAGTTGGGTAGAAAAGTCCCTAAGACTGCTTCCAGTATTTTTCTTAGGGCCATGAAACACCCATAGTAGGACATAATGAAATAACTTGATCATTAGGAAGTAAAAATTAAAAAATAAAACTAAACTATAATATAACAAGATAATCAACATGGTAATACCCAATTTCTTAGCTGTTTGATTTTTTTTTAAGTCCTCAATATATAGGAACTTGGGAAAACATATGCATATACTGAATGTATTCAAACCATTAACTTACCACCTTCAATCTGATTTTCTGATAATCATGTTATGAGTAGTTTACTAGGAATAAAAAGAAAACCTACTGAAGAGCCCACTGCTATTAAAAGCTTCTTGTTCCTGGAATAATACCATGCTGCTTACTGGCATTTACATTGTTTTTAATTTTTCAACTCTCGTTTTAATAAATGAGACATTATCTACAAATCAGACATGTATCTGAATATACAGGCTCACAACCATGAAATCAACTGAGACTTACCATCAAGCTTTCAGGTTTACATTCATGAAATTAATTAAAACAAATCATCTTTCTCCTATTTGAAAAATCCTTTCAAGGTCATGATGCCTAAGCTTATTCATTTTACAGTTTTGAAAAACTGTGTTTAGGAAAAAAATTGTCTCCAACACAAATTTTATGTAGGCGAAAACCCATTGCTATAGCAACAGTAGCTTCAGTTTATGAGAACTGAAAGGTGAAAAATTCACATTTCCA
Organism: Smutsia gigantea; assembly: GCA_032199065.1. Classification (NCBI taxonomy): domain Eukaryota; kingdom Metazoa; phylum Chordata; class Mammalia; order Pholidota; family Manidae; genus Smutsia; species Smutsia gigantea. The sequence continues at coordinate 463,010 of JAVSCE010000995.1, forward strand.
ATTTGAACTTAACTATTTGATTTTTGATGGCCAAGGACACAGGGTGGTAGCTCCTGACCTTTCAGCACTACAGTCAGGAACTGGAAACCCAATGAGACCTGGCCAAACACAAAGCTTTAAAAAATAAGAATACATGGTTGCTTTTTTAATACTTAAGTCAAACAGGACACTCCAGTCCATTTCCCAGGCTGTTTTCCTCCCCTGCCTCATGTTACAGGGAGCCAAAGCAGATAGTGGGATAGTGAAACCTAAAACTGGTGATCCGTGCATCTCAGGTCTTCTTGCTAAGAGGAAACATAGGCACCATTCATTGCTCTGGGGGAAGAAGCACCGGTCCCAGCTAGAACTGGCATCCCCACCCGCAGCTGTGGCTGGCTCCCAGAAGGGAGCATATCTTTTTCTCAGGATCCTTTCCTTATTGCTCTGATGGGCAAAGGTTGAAAACTACCAACAAAAAGAAATTAAAGCATTAGTTTTCCATAAACACATGGCAGAATTTCATGTGTATGAGAATATATATGGAAGAAAGGGAAGTCAGGAGCAATTTTTTTGAAAAAAAAAAAAGTTTTTCCCCCATGCCCAGATGCAAAACATACACCCGGCACAAAGGGAACAATCACCAACACCTTAACAAGCCACCAGAACATGACCCACTGAATACGGTCAAGCGATAGTTCGTGTACTTCTGTAGTAATATGGTCCTGGCTAGGCCATTCGCTAGTTCTGTGACTGTGGCCAGTTTATCCATGTCTCATAACCATCATGTGAAAACATGGATAGCGATGGTGCTACTGCACAGGTTTGTTACAAAGGTCAAATGAGTTAATATACGGTAAGAACAAAGGTCATATGAGTTAAAATGCGTAAAGCACTAGAACTCCCACTGGCATATGGAAAGCACTTAATAAAGGGAATAATTATCTTCATTGTTTTGTTTTGAGTCATTCTAACAGGTATGCAGTGGTACCTAACTGTGGTTTTAATCTACATTTCCCTAGAAGACTACTGATGGCGAGCATCTTTTCATGTGTTTATTTCTAATTTGTATTTCTTTCTTGGTGAAGTGACCTTTCATTTCTTTGGCCCACCGGTGGTTTGCCTTCTTACTGTTGAGTTTTAAGAGCTCTTTATGTTATTTGCACACGATGTATTTGTCAGGTATATTTGTAAACACTCTCTCCCAGTCAGTTGCTTGTCTTTTCTTTCCATTTATATTCTTTCACAGAGCAAGAATTTTTAACTTTGACAAAGTTCAACTTATCGTTTTTTTCTTTTTGTGGATTATGCTTTGGTGCCAAGAAATCTTTGACTGATCCAAGGTCACAAAGATTATTTCCTCTGATTTCTTCTAGAAGTTTTAAATTTATGTCTACAATCGATTTGGATTTTTACATGACATATAGAGAAGTTCTCTTTTTTGCATATATATGCCCTATTGCTCCAGCCACCACTTCTTAAAAAAAACTAACCTTTCTTCATTGCAATACCTGTGCACCTTTGTCAAAAAACAAACACAACGGTCACTTTGTATGGGTCTATTTCTAGATTCTATTTTGCCACACTATTTTTTTTTTTGGTCTATTCTTCTCTGATGCCACATTTTCCTGGTTATTGCAGCTTTATAGTGAGTCTTGAAATCAGGTAGTTATGAGTCCTCCTATTTTGTTCTTTTTAAAGACAATTCTGGCTGTACATATATACAAATACAAATGAACATATAAATTAATTCACACAAATTTTAGAGTATCTAATCAAGTTTCTTAATCAGGGCAAATCTATACTTATGAGCAGCTATTTTTACAGGGTGTTGTTGAACTCACAGCTAATACAGAGTGTTCTCTTCATCCTTTATTAAAAGAAACACTTAAATCTTCCCAGAGGCAGATGAAGGAGCTGATGATCTCCACGTTCCCCAAACCTTTTATCAAAGTCTAGTGACAGAATTTAAATGCCTATTCCCTCAATCGATTTTTTCTTTAATAATCTCAGTCTTTTCAGGCATAAGTTGACCTCATAGTCCTCAAGCTATAAATCAAGTTGTTTTTCCCTGGCATGTCCCCCTGCGGGTCAGGCCAGGCTGTTTGAGGTTTCTCTCTATTCTAGTCACTATTTCTATTTTACATCTCAAAGTGCAGAAAAATTTTCACTTAATATTTTATGAACATCTTGAAATTGTCTTATTAGTCAAACACCAGAAGATATCAGAAATCAGCAGTAGTAACAGAGTGTAACTGTAAATGAGGGTCTCACAACCACGGTTTTGTAAGGTGTACAGGCTGTAGCACGATCATCCTACAAAGCAGTTCAACTACCCTCCCAGCCAGCCAGGCGGCTCCCTTTTAACTGAAGTGTATAAGGAAAAACAGCCAAGTTTCAAAAATTACGTAGACTCCAAAAACGAATAATTATAAATTACTTACAAATTCATTGCAGGGAGATTTCAACCATGCTTTGCGTAGAAAGTTACTAATCTATATTAAATGAGCTTAAGTGTCCAACAATAAAACCCTAGGTAATCATACCCTTTTTTTCTTTTACAGTTTGTATGGGGGTGGGGAGGGCTCTGTAAACACATACAACTGAAAAATGAAGACTTAAAACACAAAAGAAAGTCATTATTCATTTAGTATCTAAGGCCAGGCTTAAAATTTAACTATAAATATATGCCATACCACCTATAATGTTGGTCAGATGGCTACCCAGCTTCCCATATTCCACCTCAGAGGTTAAGAACAAACCTGAACTAAGGAATGTGATCATTCACCATTTATAACCTGACTCCTATAGTTTCATTAAGCTAAAGCCAATGACAACGATTAAGACGCTGCCAGGGGAATCTACTGAATGGCTACTTTGTAAGCCTCCCTCACAGAATTAAATTTTTACCTCACACAATTAAGTTTTTACCTCACTCATTCCTATACTTCCAACTCTTATTATTTACCCAGGCATTTTCCTGGGAGCCACTGATAGTTCTATAGGATGCAGAAGACAAGGTTTGGGAAGACCTTAATTACATCAACACAAACAAGGTCACACACAAAACACTTGTTATTCAAATTATGCATTTGCTGGATGTATACATTTTGATTCACCATTGAATGTTTACGAAATTGGGCTCATCTTAGATCCAATGTGTGCATTTAATGCACTAGTTTGATTTTTCCCTTAAAAAGCTGGTATTAAATCACTGGTTGAGTATTTCAATCAAAGTATCTTAGAAGGCAGTATGAAATTCAAGTGTACCACTGGTGGACAGAGGCAGCCAACTTAGGATAATAAATCATGGTAACCTAGACGGATAAAGGCCAGAAGACACTGGACACCCTTCCAGTACTGGACAGGCAGAGGGGACTCCGATTCCCTTCAATGTAGTACGAACAGACACCAATTTAGCAAGTGACACTATCTTCATTTATCCCTAATGGATTTAGTTTACAAACATCCTTTTTTCTTTTTTAAGCTTGATAATCATTAAATAGACCTTCACTTGAAAATAAAACTGAAAACTGGTCTAAGTTAACTACTTGGGTTTAAATTGGCTGTAAAACAGTAGCAGAACTGCTAAATCCATTATCGATAACTCAATTTTTCTTTAAGGGTAAAATAAAAACAAGGGAAAGAGGACAGACACATGCTTTCTAGGACTATATCAGAATAAAAGAAATCAAGTAATTTGTTTTATCTTTTATTTTTTAAAAATGAATGTATCATTGATATACAGTCTTATGAAGGTTTGACATGAGCAACATTGTGGTTTCAGCATTCACCGATATTATCAAGTCCACACCGCTCTGCCATTGCAGTCACAGTCTATCACCATAGTAAGATGCTATAGAGTCATCACTTGTCTTCCCTAAGCTGTACTACCTTGCCCAAGACCTACCTATATTATGAGTGCTAATACAGTGCCCCTTAATCCCCTTCTCCCTCCCTCCCCACCCAACCGTCCCAACCACTTCCCTTTGGTAACTGCTAATCTTCTTGGAGGCTGACTCTGCTATTCTTGTTCCTTCAGTTTTGCTTTGTTAGACTCCACAAATGAGTGAAATCATTTGGTACTTGTTTTTCTATGCCTGGCTTATTTCACTGAGCATAATAACCTCTTAGAGCCATCATTGTTGTTGGCAAATGATAGGATGTTTTCTTTTTATGGCTGAGTAATATTCCATTGTGTATATGTACCACCTCTTCTTTATCCATTCATCTACTGATGGACACTCAGGTTGCTTCCGTATCTTGGCTATTGTAAATAGTGCCGCGATAAACATAGGGATGCATATGTCTTTTTCAATAAGGGATTTTGTTTTCTTCAGGTAAATTCTTAGGAGTAGAATTCCTGGGTCAAATGGTATTTCTATTTTTCGTTTTTTAAGGAACCTCCATACTGCTTTCTACAATGGCTGAACTAATTTACATTCCCACCAACAATGTAGCAGGGTTCCCCTTTCTCTGCATCCTCCCCAGCATTTGCTGTTCCTTGTCTTTTGGATGTTGGCCATCCTAGCTGGTGTGAGGTGATACCTCATTGTGATTTTAATTTGCATTTCCCTGCTGATTAACGATATGGAGCATCTATTCAGGTGCCTGTTGGCCAGTCGTAGTTCTTCTTTGGAGAAGTGTCTGTTCAGATCCTCTGCCCATTTTTTAATCATCTTAGTTGTTTTTTGGGTGTTCAGGCATATGAGTTCTTTATATATTTTGGATGTTAACCCATTATCAGGTAAGTCATTTACGAATATATTCTCTCAAACAGCAGGATGCCTTTTTGTTCACTTGATGGTGCCCTATGCTGTACAGAAGCTTTTTAGTTTCATGTAGTCACATTTGTTCATTTTTGCTTTGTTTCCCTTGCCCAAGATGTGTTCAGGAAAAAGTTGCTCATGTTTATATTCAGAAGATTTTTACCTTTGTTTGCTTCTATGAGTTTTATGGTTTCATGACTTACATACAGGTCTTTGATCCATTTTACTTTTGTGTATGAAGTTAAACAATAGTCCAGTTTCATTCTCTTACATGTAGCTGTTCAGTTTTGCCAACACCAGTTGTTGAAGAGGCTGTCATTTCCCCATTGTATATCCATGGCTCCTTTATCATATATTAATGGGCCATATATGTGTGGGTTTATATCTGAGCTCACTATTCTGTTCCATTGATCTATGGGTTTGTTCTTGTGCCAGTATCCAATTTGTTTTGATTACTGTACTGTAGCTTTGTAGTAGAGCTTGAAGTTATGAAGCATACTCCCCCCAGCTTTGTTCTTCCTTCTCAGGATCACTTGGCTATTCGGGGTCTTCTGTGGTTCCGTATGAATTTTAGAACTATTTGTTCTAGTTTGCTGAAGAATGCTGTTTTGGTATTTGATAGGGATTGCATTGAATCTGTAGATTGCTTAAGGCAGGATGGCCATTTTGACAATGTTAATTCTTCCTATTCATGAGCACATGATATATTACTGCTGTCTTTTTAAATTTCTCTTATGTGCGTCTTATATAAGTTTTCAGAGTATAGGTCTTTCACCTCCTTGGTTAGGTTTATTCCTAGGTATTTTATTCATTTTTATGCAACTGAGAATGGAATCATTTTCATAATTTCTTTCTGCTAGTTCATCATTAGTGTATAGGAATGAAACAGATTTTTGTGTAAATTTTGTATCCTGCAACTTTGTTGAATTCAATTATTAGTTTTCATGGCTTTTGGGTGGACTCTTTAGGGTTTTTTATGTACAGTATCATGTCACCTGCAAACAGTGACAGTTTAACTTCTTCCTTACCAAACTGGATGTCTTTTATTTCTTCGTGTTGTCTGACTGCTGTGGCTAAGACCTCTAGTACTATGTGAATAAAAGTGGTGAAAGTGGGCATCCTAGTCTTGTTCCCAATCTTAGAGGAAAAGCTTACGGCTTTTGGCTATTAAATATGATGTTGGTTGTGGGTTTGTCATGTGTGGCGTTTATTATGTTGAGGTACTTGCCCTCGATACACATTTTGTTGAGCGTTTTTATCATGAATGGATGTTGAATTTTGTCAAATGCTTTTTCAGCATCTTTGGAGATGATCATGTGGTTTTGGTCCTTCTTTTTGTTGACGTGGTGTATGATGTTGATTGATTTCGAATACTGTACTATCTTTGCATCCCTGGAATTAATCCCACTTGATCATGATAGATGATCTTTTTGATGTATTTTTTAATTGAGTTTGCTAATATTTTGTTGAGGATATCTGCATCTATGTTCATCAGGTATACTGATCTGTTATTTTCTTTTTTTGTGGTGTCTTTGTCTGGTTTTGGTATTAGAGTGATGTTAGCCTCCTAGAATGAGTTTGGAAATATTCGGTTATCTTCTAATTTTTGGAAAACTTTAAGGAGGATGGGTTATTATTTTTTCTCCAAATGTTTGATAAAATTCCACCTTGAAGCCATCTGGTCCAGGTGTTTTGTGCTTAGGTAGTTTTTTGATTACCAACTCAATTTAATTGCTGGTGATTGGTCTGTTCAGATTTTCTGTTTCTTCCTGGGTCTTCAAAGGTTGTATTTTTCTAGAACGTTGTCCATTTTTCTAGGCTATCCAATTTGTTAGTATATATCTTTTCATAGTATTCTCTAATAATTCTTGTATTTCCATGGTGTCAGTAGTGATTTTTCCTTTCACATTTCTGATTGTTTATGTATGTACACTCTTTTTTTTCTTGATAAGTCTGGCTGGGGGTATATCTATTTTGTTTATTTTCTCAAAGAATCAACTTCTGGTTTTATTGATTCTTTCTATTGTTTTATTCATTTCTGCTCTGACCTTTATTATATCCCTTATTCTGATTTTGGGCCTTATTTGTTCTTCTTTTTCTAAATTCATTAATTGTGAGTTTAGATTGTTCATTTGGGATTCTTCTTTCTTGAGGTAAGCCTGTATTGCTATATACTTTCCTCTTGGAACTGCCTTCACTGCATCCCACAGGTTTTGGGGTGTTGAGTTGCTTTCATTTGTCTCCATATATTGCTTGATCTGTTTTTATTTGGTCATTGATCCACTAATTATTTAGGGGCATGTTGTTAAGCCTCCATGTGTTTCCTGGCCTTTTTGTTTTCTTTGCATCATTTATTTCTAGTTTCATACCTTTGTCATCTGAGAAGGTGGTTGGTACAATTTCAATCCTTCTGAATTTAATGAGGCTCTTCTTGTGACGTAGTATGTGATCTACTCTGGAAAATGTTCCATTTACACTTGAGAAGAATGTGTATCCTGCTGCTTTTGGGTGGAGTGTTCTGTAGATGTGTTAGGTCCATCTATTCTAATGCATTGTTCATTGCCTCTGTCTCCTTACTTATTTTCTCTCTGGTTGATCTGTGCTTTGGATGAGTGTTGTGTTGAAGTCTCCTAAAATGAATGTACTGCATTCTATTTCCCCCCTTAATTCTGTTAGTATTTGTTTCACATTCTTAGGTGCTCCTAAATTGGGTGCATAGATATTTATTTATAATGTTTATATCCTCTTGTTGGACTGACCCTTTATCATAATGAAATGGTCCTTCTTTGTCTCTTGTTATTTTCTTTGTCTGAAATCTATTTTGTCTGATATAAGTACTGTTACTCCTGCTTTTTTCTCCCTATTATTTGCATGTCATACCTTTTTCCATCCCTTCACTTTTAGTCTATGTATGTCTTTGGCTTTGAAGTGAGTTTTTTGTAGGCAGCATATAGATGGGTCTTGTTTTTTTATCCATTCTGTAACTCTATGTCTTTTGATTGGTGCATTCAGTCCATTTACATTTATGGCAATTATCAACAGATATGTACTTATTGCCATTGTAGGCTTTAGATTTATGGTTACCAATGGTTCAAGGGCAGCTCCCTTACTAACAGTCTGTCTTAACTAGCTTATTACACTATTTCAAACACAATCTAAAGGGTTTCCCCCCCTTCTTTGTTTTCTCTTCCACTCTATATATTAGGTGTTATATTCTGTATTCTGTGTATCCCTTGACTAACTTTGTGAGCAGTTGATTCAATTTTGCATTTGCTTAGGTCCATCTATTCTAATGCATTGTTCATTGCCTCTGTCTCCTTACTTATTTTCTCTCTGGTTGATCTGCTGTTTGGATGAGTGTTGTGTTGAAGTCTCCTAAGGATGTGAAACAAATACTAACAGAATTAAGGGGGGAAATAGAATGCAGTACATTCATTTTAGGAGACTTCAACACAACACTCATCCAAAGCACAGATCAACCAGAGAGAAAATAAGTAAGGAGAGAGAGGCAATGAACAATGCATTAGAATAGATGGACCTAAGCAAATGCAAAATTGAATCAACTGCTCACAAAGTTAGTCAAGGGATACACAGAGTACAGAATATAACACCTAATATATAGAGTGGAAGAGGTCTACTTCCTTTACTGTGGTTTTATTTTCTCCAGTGACAGCTATTTAGCCTTTGGAGCACCTCGATCTATATCAGTCCCTTTTAAAATACACTGTAGAGATGGTTTGTGGGTGGTAAATTCCCTCAACTTTTGCTTATCTAGAAGTTGTTTAATCCCTCCTTCAAATTTAAATGATAATCTTGTCAGGTAGCATATTCTTGGTTGGAGGCCCTTCTGTTTCATTTCATTACATATATCATGCCACTCCCTTCTGGCCTGTAAGGTTTCTGCTGAGAAGTCTGCTGGTAGCCTGATGGGGTTTCCTTTGTATGTGATCTTTTTCTCTCTCTGGCTGCTTTCAATACTCTCTCCTTGTCCTTGATCTTTGCCATTTTAATTATTACATGTCTTGGTGTTGTCTTTACAGGGTCCCTCATGTTGGGAGATCTCTGTACTTCCATGACCTGAGACTATTTCCTTCCCCAGATTGGGAAAGTTTTCAACAACTACTTCCTCAAAGAGACTTTCTATCCCTTTTTCTCTCTCTTAATCTTCTGGTATCCCTATAATGTAAATATTGTTCTGTTTGGATTGGTCCCACAGCTCTCATTATTCTTTCATTCTTAGAGATTGTTTTTTCTCTCTGTGCCTCAGGCTTCATTTTCCTGTTCTCTAAGTTCTATTCCATTTACCATCTCCTCTACCTCATCTAATCCACTTTTAAATCCCTCCATTGTATGTTTCATTTCAGATACTGTATATTTTTCAAAATTTCTTTTTCTTTCTTGCAGTCCTCTCTGAAATCCTGAATATTCTTCTGTAGCTCTGTGAGCGTGTTTATTTTTTTTAAAGGTTTTTATTTTGAAATCTTTATCAAGAAGATTGGTGATTTCAGTTTCACTTAGACCTCTTTCTGGTGTCTTTTCCTGTAGTTTTGTTTGAACAAAATTCCTTTGCTGTTTCATTATTTTTAGTGATTCCTGTGGAATAGTAACTTTGCATAGGTGGCACCCTCTAGTGCCTAGAAGCTCTACTCTGGAGCTGCTGAGCACCTGTTGCAATGGCAGGGGTTGCAGACAAGCAAAACCAGCGCCTGCAAGGAAGAAAGAGTTCTTTCCTGCCTTTCCAGCTGTAGTGCCTGCCTCCATTGCCAGGTCTTTGGGACAAGCACACAGGTAAGAGCCTCTATGCTATGCCCTTGTAGCTCTGTAGGTGGGGCCACCCTCTGGCTGGCCTGGCGCAATGGCAGGGGCAGCATGTGTGTGGGACTGGTGCCTGCTGGGAGGAAGAAGTGGCAGGCTGCATATAGCAGTGGGGGACCTCGGGGCTGTGTTGTCAGCAAGGGGGATGGAGCATCTGAAGCTCCTGAAGAGTTCCCAACCCACTGGGCTGAGCATGCCAGAACGATTTTGTCCACTTGCCCTTTCTCCTGAGCAGTGAGCTCTGTGTAATCTTTGCCCATTAGCACCCTTCTTGCTGTTAGGAATTCTTTCAAAGTGTCCACCTTTCTTTTGTCCCAGGGGGGCTGGTTGTGGGTACCTGTTCTTCACAACCAACTAGAATCTCAGTTTCCCAGTACCCTGCCCGTCTTTGCTTTCAAACCCCACTAATCTCCAGAGCACCATGTAATGTGGGTTCGTGCTCCTGAAGCAGATCTCCAAGACTGGGTGTGTAGCAGTCTTGGGCTTCTACTCCCACCCTGCTCCATTTCTCTTCCACCCGCCTGTGGGCTGGGGTTCAGGGAGGGCTTGGGTCCTGCTGGATGGCAGCTTTGCTACTCTACCCTTTTCTGTGAGGTCTTCTATTTTTCCCCAGATGTAGGCAGTCTGTTCTGTAGTCTTCGGGTCACTCTTTCAGGATTAGTTGTATTTGCTGTATTTTCATGGTTTATGTGGTTTTGGAAGGAGGCTTCTGCCTCACTTCTCATGCTGCCATCTTTCTCCCTCTCCTGCTTGTTTTATCTTTGAAAAATTACTCCAGAGTAATAACTATAGCATATTGTTATTTGCATTATTTACTATGTGCCAGGAACTCAAAATATATTACTTTAATCCTGTATGATGGCTGTTAATTTAATCTCACTTTCCAAAAAAAGAAATAGACTCAAAGGGGTTATATGGCTAGAATCTGGTCTGGATTCCAAGCAAAGTCTGGCTGATTCCAAACCCCAGATCTTTCTACATCAAGTTACCTCTAGAATACTGACTTCATTTCACCATCATTCATTTACCTTCTAACTGTGTTTCTGAATATAATACATTCTTACAAGACATATCAAAATGTGGTATTATCCACTTTCCCTTATTTGAAGAGTTCTTTCTTATTGATGATGTTGTCTGTTTTAAGGCTTTATGAAAATCAGAATATGTGCATATGAGTGTGCTTGCAGGTGTGTGTATGGGGAGGGGGAATGCACGGGAAGACACAGAATTCTAAGTAAATTTAATATTCAAAGGCAAAGATGTTGGTATCAAACTTTTTATTTCTCCCACCCAAAAGAAATTACTAGATAGCTATTTCTTTGTAAATCATGCAATAAACTGCCTTCAATTCAGAGCCTTGTGGTTTCCACAAATGTACTTGCCACAATTGATTTGTTCCACCTATGGCATAAATAAGGTATAACTCATTTTGGCTATACGAATTCTGAAGTTTATTTTGTATTAAAATAGCCTATTTTACTCATAAAACAGAATTTTTTTCCCCACTGATGGAATCCAAATACATGATTTGCAATGAAAAGTAAATCTCAAAAACCATTAAGTTAGCCAAGGAGAATACTTCAAAAGAAAGGAAGCAAAATGGCAGTCAGGAGATGGTTCCTTGGATTTATCTCAAACAATTTATATACCCTGAAGCCAAGGTTGCCTCTATCAAAACGCAAAGCTTTAATGGATTGATCTCTATGGTTCAAAAGTAGTATCAAGACTCCTTCAGGACCTGGGTGGGGCCTGAAACAACAAATAGAAGCTTTCAACTAATATGAACTAGTATAAAGCAGCAGTCTCTCCACTAATTAACAGTACTACACTTTAAAACTAGAACCCTAATGCACCCTGCAGTGAAAATACAGACTTATCAAGGACCAGGAAGAACCCATCCCATCACGGATGCCTTACAGAAGGATGACGACTAGGAAATCTCCAGCTATCCAATAAGAGGGAGACCCGACAAGAGTAGTGTCATTTTCCCCAGCAGTATTTCACTTCCCTGCATAGGGAAGCTGATCCCCAGCTGGAGTTTCTCTAGGGGTTTGCAGCAAAATAGAAAAGAATATGAGGAAACCAAGATCTGTGGAGTTGAGCAGATCAAAGAAACAAACATAGAGTAGATGTTAGCTGGGGAGGTTCACTGCTTCCCAATTCTCCTGACACTCCGAAAGCCATGCCTGTGCTGTTAAGCTGAAGCAAGAGAAACCACTTTTTCTGTACATAAAAAAGTCCAATACCAACAAGTTTATATAATTCCATCTACTATATATGGCTCTACCCTCCCATCCATCAAGTAAATCAGATTCTCTTTCCTGGGAATTTGAGATTTGAGTGAGGAGATGGTCAGAGCTCTGTCACCTTAATGAAACCACTCCAGAGAGGTTTCAGAAGCTCCCTCTGCCCAAGACCCAGGGTTCCTGCTTGCCCAAAGTTTAGCTGTGTAGCAATTCTTTCCAGACGACAAGTCTCCAAGGATCCTTTCGATAACCAATTTTAACAAGCGGTTTCTTTGGATGAAGTCGGATTTAGTTTCTGTTTTTGCATAATAAATACTAACTGTGAGTCTGGGAGGCTAGACAGGTGGTTCCAGCGGGCCTTCTAGGTATCAGTCCAGCACCTCAGTTTTGTTTTTACTGTTGTTCACAAAACCTAAGCATGACTGCTGATTAAGCTAAGTATAGCCAGCCAAGCATGCAAGGTTTCCCCTTTCAGAGGCTTTACAATTATGGCACATACACAGACTTGCACAAAGCATGTTATGTAAACCAAGGGAAAAATTATGCTAATAAAATGTCAAGGACTTTGGTTATTTTTAATAGTAACATTAATAGTCACACATGTTAAATAAATTAAAATGATATAAAAAGTCTTCATTTCAGACACAGTACCTAAGGTTATCATGATCTCAGTTTCCACTAAAAACAATCTATTTGAGCTTCAATCAGCACTCAGCCTGGCAGGTATGCTCACCAGCCCCCAACCCCACCCCTGACTCTGTAAGACAGCAAAAAGAACACAGCAAAAAACAGCCAAACAGAGCCTTCTGTAAAGATGGCAAACTTATAACTGGGGACCAGCTAGGAGTATGGAGAGGATTTTCCAAATCTAAAAGCATACACACCCTCTGAATCAATAAAGGGACTTCACCTTCTCCATGATACAGTGTTTAATGCTTGGCGGTGCTGCCTTGCATTTGAGGCAATGTGGCTCTCTGCTTCAATCAGTCCAGAGAACTGATACTTTCTACCTCACTCAATTCCCATCACTAATTACAAGGTTATTTTAAAACGTCGTAATAGTTTCATGTATGTTCATACAATTCTATATATTAAAACAGAAACAAAAACAAAAGGAGTGCTACTGGGACAAGTAATGAAACATTCAGCAAAAAACAGGTTAGACTTTAACTGACAAGTCATTTCCAGATGGACGAGAAATGTAAATATGAAGAATGAAAACATAAACATATAGAAGGAAAGACAGCTATTTTTACAATCTAAGAGTAAACCCAAAATTAGAAATCAAAAAAGGAGAAGACTGAAAGATTTCACTAACAACAAAACAAAAACTTCTCTGGAAATAAATGACAATAAAATACAAATGAAAAAACATATTTAAAGTCAGTAAGAAAATGACTTACAGAATAAAAATGGACATTGAAGGTAATTAATATATAAAACAATATAGAAATGTTAGAAAAAACATTAAAAATGCAGTTACTTTTTGACCCATCCAATTCTACTTCTAATAATTTACCATACAAAAACAATTTTCTTATCAAGAACACTTTAGCATTATGTTAACAATGCAAAAAAACAAAAACAAAATTGCCAACATGAGCATGTGAAGTTATAATTCATCCCATCTGTTCAATGAAATAATCTACCACCATTAAAAAACAGAATGAGATCTATATTCACTGACATGAAAAAACAAGCACAATGTTCTAGTATGGGGGAGGAAAAAAAAATCACAAAACAGCAAAAATGTGCACAGCAAAGACTAGTGACTTTCTACCATGTTCTTCCTGGGCACACAAGTTATCTGCATTTCCACCCCCATCCTCCCTCACCACACCTCTCACAGTTTGATGTACCTGTGATCACGTTCTCTGCAACAGAATGTGAGCAGAGGGGTAACCCTGGAGGTACATGTTGAAGATGACAGAGACAACCCTGGCAACAAGTCCTGAAAGACTGGGAACGGACCCCGATCACTAACTGGAACATCTGACCCTGGGCTGTAGTGGGAGAGAAAAATTACCTTCTGCTGTGTTTGCGCTGTTACATTTTGGACCTATATTGAGAAGTCTGGCCTACCCTGACACAGAAGAATACCAGCAGTTTGACTTTTAAAGATCTGTATGTGCATATAAATATTTTAAAAGGTCTGGAAAGATATGCCTCAAAATTTATCTTTATGATAGTTAACCCTATTGCTGTAGACAGTTGTTGACTGTTTATTTTCACTGCTGTGCACTTTTAATTATTCTCAACATAAAATTATTAATACTTAAAATTAAAGGTAGTTAATTACAGTATACCTCCACAATGGAATAATGTGATTTCAAAATGGTATGTGTGTTCTCAATGCTATAAAATAACTAAATTTTAGTTATTTTATATATGTCTAGAAAATACTAAAAGAAAATGGGTCATCACTCTGTAAAGTGAATTGGTTGGGAGATATTTGCAATCTGACCTTCCTTGACTTAAAGAAAAGTGTCATCCTGATGCCCGTCATTCACCTGGAAACATCACATGGGCTCGGAAGTCTCCGAGTGCTTGGACTGGAGTCCTGCTTCTGTGACACACTGTGCAGTGTGACCTTGGGCTCTAAACTCTCTAACCTGCCAACTTTCACCACTTAAAGGAATAGTTAAGAGCTTGGATTCTGGAAGTAATTTGCTGAGTTCAAACCCTGTGCTACCATTTCATAAATCTCTCTGCTGCATCCCCAACTCTAGGTAGAGAAAATAAATGAGATTGTACGGGAAATGAACGGCTGTATATGTATACACAGAGCACTCAGGACACATACGTAGTGCATTCGCTACCATCACCCCCACGGCTGCTGCTATCACCCCTGCCAACACCCAGACTCATATCCAACAGAAAAAAAAACCCCAAGAAGCCAATGAAATCGTCAGCAGGCAGGCTAGAACTTGGACCTCAAATCACCTGAACTTATTCTCTAAGCCTTGACAGTTGATCTTCTGAGACCAAGTGGCCAGACAGCTGACCTCTACCTTCCCAGGTAACCTTCACCTTCACTTACTTCCAAGTACACTCCAGGTCCTTTGCAAGGCCAATGGAAACACAAGCTCCCACCACACAAATTCCAAATGCAAAACACAAAGACCTGAAAATTTCAAAGCATGAAAGCTGTAAGCATAGCTAAGACCTACAAAAAACATTATCTCAGCATCAAGATGAATTATGGGCACCATTTTCTATCTGAAGTCATTGAAATGACATTTGCAAGAGCCTCCTGATTTTCCTACATTCATCCAGGACTCTAATCTCTTCTCACAGGATGAGATTTTTTCTAACAGTAACGTGATCTTGACACCCTTCTGCTCTGTGGATAAACATAAAAATCTTTTAATATGGCCTCTGTGGACCTGCGTGGTATGACAACCTACCTACTTCTCACGCCTCAGCTTGCCCCGGACTTCTCTGTCTCCACACTCCAGACACACAGGCCTTCCCTGAGCCATGCAAACCCAACATGCTTCCTCTCCCTCCACAGGGCTTTTTAGCAAACTGTTCACCGGTGCCTAGACTGACTGCTTCCCTTCTCTGCCTGGGTAATCCCGTTTATCCTGTGGATCTCAATTCAGTCAACTCCTGAAGACTAAGTCTCAATGATACTGTGCCTCTCCTTCATTGAGCTTATCACAGTTGTCATTTTACAATGATGTGTGTGACAATTGGTTTTATGACTGCCTCCTCCACTAAAATGAAGGCTCCGTGAGGACATCTGAGTTTGTTCACCACAGTAACCCTGGGGAAGAACACACCACCCAGTGCAAAGCAGAGGCTGAATAAACATCTTTTGGTTGACTGAATGAATAAAATGAATGGGAGAAGCCAAAGGAAAAGCTGTACAGCAAGTAACATAGGTCAAACCAATAGGGAAAAGATAGATTTCAAAACCTGAAAGCTGTAAGCATAGCTAAGACCTACGAAAAAAAACATTATCTCAGCATCAAGATGAATTCTGCCCACAGCCATGTTTCCACAACAAAAAAGGGAGACGATGGGCTGCCAACACGAAATCACGCCTTCTTCCAACACAGTTTCCTCCATCAAATATAAGCGACTTCGTCTACTGCCACTTTTGTCCATCTTATTAAGTAAGCTATATTCCATTCACCTCTTTTGAAAGACACATTCTTTTCAGCTCCTCCAGGTTCCTGGAAGAATGTGAGACCAGATTACTGCTCCAAGGTTACCCTAAATATTGCTTTCACAGCTGATCTATATGCAAAGAGTGGATTACAAAAAGGGAAACAATCCTAAACAGATCTAACAGATTGGGTTAAGCAATGAGGTGGGAAAGGTAGGGCTTGGGTGGTGAATAATATCACTTTGTCAATGAACAGAGTAGGTATTATCTGGATAGATGGGGATGAATATATGCTAAAAACTTCTGTCACTTTTTTTCGTGGTAGTGGAAAGATAACACAGAAATTTTAAAGCCAATGGCTTATTTGATAAATACATTAATTTGATTCAAACAGAATGTATAAGGTGGACCACACATTAATAGACAAGGGTCACAAAGAGTGACAAATCAGGGGTCAAACTGTCCACATAATTGGGAAAAGCTAAATTTCTGCTGTCATGGTCACTACTACTTTCTAAAGGAAGGAAAAAAGAGTGAAATATACAGGGTTTTTTTTGAAGTTCAGTTTATCATTACATATAATAGCTACAAACATGAAGACTTGCAATGTAACTAGTAAACTGCACAGGCTATAGAAACCATGATCTAGCTGGTCTTCTGGACACATGACGGCCTTTGCATAAGTGCAAGGAGGCAAGTTCCTGAGGTGCAGCTATTTGCCAGCAAAGCATTTGCGCTATGGCAGACCACTTAGGGATGATGGTCAATAATGTGTGAAAGCTGTGTACAAACACAAAAGATCCTATACAGGAAAAGACAGCCAGACACTCAAATGAAGAGAGGCCACAGCAGAGGTAATGAGGAAAACACTGCGATCCTCTGCCACTTAGGTATAAAACATGAGGTACAAGACATTTAGTACCATGATGTGTTTGTGTAACTGTAATATGTTTCAATGAGGTCAGTATCACATGGAGTAAGCTAGATAAAATTAAGTCAAGTGTTAAATTTAGGTCACACTTTCTTCAACCCTATTCTAACTGGGGACTTTTTTTTGGTTTGTTTTAGCATTAGAAAAAACCGTTACTATATTTTTAAAGCTTACACACAATCTATAGAAAAAAGAACACTAGGAGAGGTTGCATGGTGAAGTGTTAAGAATAAGGAGTCTTGAGCCAGAAGCCAACTTCCACCACTTCCCGCCTGTGTGACCTTGGGCCATCACGGATCTTTTTTTGCCTCAGTTTCCTTATGTTAAATGTCAAAAACAATGGTATCTTTTTAATGTTTACAATAATTAAGTGAACTAATATTTATAAAAGTACAAGGAAACATGGTATGCCTTTATATAACTATCTGTTAATAAATACTACTTACAGTCTTTGCTTTCTTTAATTTAATTAGGCTAAGGAGATTTCTGAATATCATAAAGCACATTAAAAGTTTATTTTGAGACCTAACTTCTGATTCCTTCACAATAAATTGTATTAAAAGTGTCCATCTTTTACTTTGACTCAACTTAAGCAAAGGAACAGCCAAAAAAAAAGCTATCATTTATTGAGTACTTTGTACTATACATACTCTAGTAGATTATCCCCATTTTATAGATGAAGCAACTAAGACTCAGAGAGGATAAATGACTTGCCCAAGGACACAGTTAATAAGGTTAAAGCTGGAATTGAAATCCAGGTCTTTCTCATTCCAAAGTCTATTTTCTTAATCACAAATACCTTGTTTCTAAAACCAGTTTTATTATTTACTGAGTAGTCTTCAAATACTTTGCTTAAACACTGGTGGACAGAAAAAAGTTAGATTATCTTAATAAAAACTAGGTTTTTTAACAGTTTTTAAAGAGTAAACAGGCATTACAGAGCATTTGGCAGACATACAGTGGTTTCCTGTATCACAACTACTTCCAAAAATCAAATTCATCAACTGAAAAATCACTGTAGTAACAAGCATCACCACAGTAAGCAGCAAATGCTGGGTAGCATAATTTCAAAATATTTCTGAAAAGCATGGAAAGGAATTCCTTTTTTGGGGGAAGGAGATGCTAAGACTTGGGAATGTAGACGTTTGCACCCAAGCACAAAGAATTTCTAATTTCCAGATGACTGAGAATCCTCTGGGCCCACTTCTTCCCATAAAAAGCTAGTGCTGTCCCCTAGCTTGAAGATGATGGAGAAGTCTCTGTTCTGTAAGATAGGATAAGCAGCCCCCCCTACCTGCCATTGGTCTCCTCTCAGTGACTGAGTAAGAGGAGTCCTTCCGTCCAGGCTAATATTAATTTAGCTGGTGTTGATAGCAAGCAGAAAGTTGGGGTTAAAATGCATGATTTCTGAATCATATCTTTATGTTCAAATGCAGCATTCATGAAAATAAAATGTGCACACAATTATAATGGGGACATTAAATGCAACTGCCAATACATCCTGTTCCTCTTTTAAAGGAAGTAAGGGAGAGGTAGGAGGAGCAGTACAACGGACAAGAAGCCTCTGGCGTCCAGGGAGCCTCACCACTGCCGGTATTTCAGTGAACAATGGGCAGCCAAGCTTGGATTTACACTAGATTGTCCTGGTTAACCACTTACTCAGGATGAAATACAGAGTTTCTTAAGTTAAATCCAATTTCCGGGTCTGTAAACTCATCTAGTACGTGCATGTAACCCAATGTTGTTTTCTCTAAAAAGTTAGATTATCACAGTGCCTCCAGAGTTAGCCTTCAGTAGAAATCTCTGCTACTGAAGTGAAAAGTTACTAAATCTTCCACACTTCTAAACATTTTACAAACTGAAACCACAGTTAAATCATGGCACTTGGGACAATACTAATTACTTTCCCTTTTGTGAACCCTCTTTGAAAGTTTGTAGCGTAGCTCTGATGTAACCACACCCTTTAAAGTGGTCTGTGCATTTGAACAGGATGACCAAAATATGCAGCAGTTTTAGAGAATAAAAGACATTACAAATCACTAAGTGTAGGAAGTTCTCCAAAGTGGATCCTACAGAGAATCTGCCCCGTCTTGGTTACAGCACAGGCTTAACAGGAGGACAGGTTTCTAGTGTGAACCCTTTTCTATATTCTGTACTTCAGACCTCATCTCTGATTGTCAAAGATTCCATCACTGCCAATTTAAAACTGATTAAGAATGTGGATGAACCACACACTGTCCCGAGATCTATAAAAGTGGTGTCTAAGATGCTAACATACAAAGTTCCTATCCAGAAATAAGATTCTTTTGATCTAAGATTTACTCTATGAGTTGAAAAGAAACTAGGGTTAAATAACAAAGAAGTGAGGTACTCATATCCTACATTTCTAATTAAAACAACAAATGTTTGCTGAGCACCAGGCAGGGACCAGGGACAATGATTCATGTATCTATGCTTGACCTAAGTAGTGTGATAGAGTGTATACTCCTTACAAAGCCACTTGCAGAACATGAAATAAGAAAAACAAACCTCACATGATACTTCTTAGAAGACCTGCAATCTATCCACCTGTGGAAATATCACCTTGATCCTATCAAGAGAAGAATTTTCAGTAACTCCCAAACTGCAAATTTTAAGGTGTTTTACATGAACTGAGTGGGTAAGTGTGTCCCAAAGACCAGGTTTTCATGGAGAACAGAAAAAGGTGGTTTTGGTTTCAGGGTGTTTCCTGGGGGGAGTGTGAAGGTGTGGAGGGAGGCTGGTTATTTTTTCTGAGGAGGGAGGTAGGAAAAATGGAGGGGGATGAGAGGAGAATGTGTTTACTTGGGAATACCTTAATTTATAGTGTCTGTAACACTCACAAGTCGATACAGAAAAATGGGTTTGAAACTGGGGAGAAGAGATGTCTGGTGATAAAACTTAGGTGGTATCAACAACGGCTATGAACGTCACAGTGAGAGAAGATAACCCTTATTGTAGGGAGAGTGTCTCTTTCAAGAAGACAAGTAGAGAATATGAGCAACAAAGGCTACCGTACTTAAGGCTGACAATGAGCCTTCTTAGTAGACCAAGAAGCTGTACTCAGAGGAGCATAAAGAGATTCCAACAGAATGGGGCTGAACCAAGCAAATAAGGGAATTTTAAAGAGTGGGAAATGCTGTTGAAGAAGAAGGACAACATAACAGCCACAGTGAAAAGAAACCAGTCAGTCTGGTTACTAAAAAATAATTTGGAGAGAAATGGGGAAGAATATTGAGAACAAGTGAAGGGATTCCTCTTCAGAAAGGGGTATGCTTGAGAGAATTTTTTTAACTTGAAGAAATGGAACAGAAGGTAAAAAGGATGATCATTCAAGCAGCATCCTAAGAACTTTGGGGGTGGTTGGGATAAGTGGAACAAAGAAGAACTTCTCTTGGAGAAAAGTATATCGTCACCCCTTGAGAACAGAGAATGGAAGGAAAGATGGGACAAAACTGTACCTCAGTTTGGGCGGTGGAGGAAAAAACTCAGTTCTTATCGGGCAGCCTCACTTCTCTCTAGAGAGAGGACAGGGGCTGGCTGCATAACCTCTATGGAGTGACCAGGGACCATTTAAAGGATCACTGAGTATTACGAGGACCCATGTGAGGCTCGGAAATTGGAAATTTATAATGGCACCAAGTGGCAGAGTTATTCTATTTTTCCCAAGAGAGCAGAAAAGAGCAGATGGGTCAGTGATCCACACCAGAAAACTAAGAAGAGACCTTGAAAAGAAGTCAGCCACAGTTTTCCAAAAGACACTGAAACTCAGCAGGAATGGATGCTAGGGAGTATCTGGAGGTACACAATCTCTGACTCAGACAATATGGCAGAAAAATGAAATGCAAGTGGATTCAAATTCTGGTTCTTGGTGACCAGTCAAGATGTTAGCGAAGCTACTTTCTTATGCCTAAGTTTTTTCCTAATGGGGGAGGGGCTTCCAAAGGTACTTTTACCGAATCATTCTGAGTATTAAAGGAGAAAATGTATGAAAAGACCCTGCTTTGTTTCTCACACTTAGTAAATACTAGGGTTCTCTTCCTGCATAATATGAGATCAGACTAGGATGGACATACCACCGTAAAAATCTTCCTTACACTTGGTTGAGTTGGCCACACCTCACATGCCCTTTGAATTTTAAGTTATTTTCCACCACCAACACTAGTAATAATGATACCATCTTATATTTGTAAGGTGCTTTGCACTTTAGAAAGTGTTTACTTTCATTTTCTCATTCAGTAGTCCTGACAAAAACCCTCTGAGGTAAGACAGAAGAGTTAACTGTCACCAGTCTGTGTAGGAGAAACTGACAGGCAGGGAGATTAAATGACTTGTCCTATGTCAATTAATGTTTATTTGGTTCTTTCTTTGGTAAAGCTGCTGAAGTTCCTTAAAAGACTACCATCCCTATATAGAAAATAGGCTCCCTTTACTTTCATTTTTTTTATAAAGCTAACTTACTTCTGATTTTATTTGTATCTTAATTTACATTATGCTTTAATATGCAATCATTTCACAAGTCTTTCTAAAAAGGCACAAGTTAAATGGTACCCATAAATAAGTGAAAATATCTAAAATCAGATAAGTACACAAAAGTACCTAGATTAGTGTCTGGCTTAGCAGGCAACTAAATAAATGTTTGCTGATATGCGAAACAGCTTCTGATGAAGTCTAAAAATTCCTTGATAATTTAAGACACATGACAGTCTTACCTGCATTTTGTATTAAAAGGTATAATTTACTTCATTGGGGAGGCACTGCAATTTTTAATGAAGATAACCTCTAATTTGCTTTTATTCCCTATGTACAAGTCATACCTCAAGGAACTGGGGAATATTGGGATCTGGGATAGAATTCATAAAATCCATTTATGTTAGGTAGGAAGGAAATTATCCTTTGTCTTCACTGATCTAATTGAAATTTAGCATTTCCTTCAACTACAAATGCAGACAAGCCACATGTGTATTAGCAACATGTCTGGTTTTTATCACCAGTAGAATTCAGGTATTTTTAATCATATTATAGTTACTGCAGATACCCTGAAATATCATTTAGACTCATCACTTCAAATTATCATAGTTATTACTTACTTCTAGACTTTATTTAATATATTAATAAAGAAGCAGACATTACTGTATCACAAATTTGTTTTCTAATTGTTGTACCTTTATTTCAGTATAACTGGCCTGCCCTGCAATCACAAATGCATGTGTGTATGTAACATAAATTTAAGAAGGTTAAGAATTTCTGCTTCAAGGGATTCATAGGACACTGCAGAATTTTCTTCTTGGTGTTCTACTTCGAGAGATTTCCTCCTCATCTCTCCTGCCTCGGTCTCTGCCCTCCTCACCTGCCTCTTCCATCCTGCCTGGCTTCAAATGTGAGGAATTCAGAGAAAGAAGAGTAGAACCTATGGCTAATTCTGCATCTCTTTTCTTCTCCCCTCGAATATGGGCACAATGTTATACCAATAGCCTCTAAATCTATTTCCTCTCTAAGCTCTGAAATGTCCTTTATTGCTTTTTGCACCGTAACCCTAATGCCAGTCAGTGATAATATGTCTAGGGCAGTCAGGGTGCCTCTCTGTAGCAGTCAAATTACAGCTTTTTAATACCACAACCTGTGTGCTTATACAATCAACAGCACATGACCTATCAAAAAAAAAAAAAAGAGACAACAACCAAGACAGGAAGAGACCGGGTGAGGGGTTGGGGTGTGTGCGTGGAGAGGGAACAGGTTGGAGAATGGAGGTGGGCTGGGGGAAGAGTTTTTATATTTCATCTTCCTAGCAATTAGAAGGAAAGAAGGAATCAGTAAAGGAAAACACATGCACACATATCCACGCCCGAAGAAGCCACCACAGGGCTGTGAAACTGCTCTGGGGGAAGGCAGAAGGAAAAAATGATCTGCCCCCACTGGAAGAGAAGATGCACTGGCTGAACTGAGAGAGCACGATGGGAAAAGAAGATGCGCAGTATAGGTTCTTGGCAGTATAACAAGTCGGCCAAGCACCCAGTCCAAGACTAAAAACTGCCCAGGTAGGAAGTTCAGGTGTGTTCATATTCACATAGCTCTTCTCCCAGCTTCCACATACTTGGAACAAAACTTCCACTGAGGTCCTATAGCAAGCAAGCTACAGGAGCCACCTTGAGAAGCTGAGAGCCAGAGCTCGGCAGCGCAACTGCTTACAAGGTGAGGGGGGAGGCAAACGAGCATCCTAACAGGATTACATAGAAGGGCGCATCTGTCCAAAGAAATACTATATATCAAGTACTATATATCAAGAGTTGGCTAGTTTAAGGGCAGATTTAGCCACAGAATACTGTTACTATGGGAAAATGTGCTGCAAGTTCTAAACAAATGATTTATATAAAGTCTGAACATGACTCATGACTCTGAACTACTTTTGTAAATCATCTTCCAAAGCACCAAATGACAATTGTAGTAATAGAAAATTAAAAGTAAAAGCTTAAGAAATGATGGAAACGTTAAAACAGTGGTAAATATCTTTAAAAAACAAACAAACAGGGATTGCTTTGATATTTTACAGAAGTTTAAGTTGATTATACTTTAAGTTATTTAAAAACTAGGATACACATAGTGTAAGTCAAGCTTAAATTTAGTATAGGAAATACAATTTCAACTATTATTTCATTACTACATTGCTAATATAACACTTGGAAAGAAATTTCTATCTGTCTTTGTAAGGTCCACATTCTTACAAGGTGAAAATTCTAAGTGCTTCAGCTTAATTCACAAAGCAATCTGATGAAGAATATATTAATATCCTAAAATTGAATGGCCAGACTAGAAAGTTCAGAGATTGGCTTTCTTATAGTCTCAGTTCTTTTAAATCTTAAAACATTGCAAGAAAAAAAAATTGTTTTCATGGAAATGAGTTGAAGGGATGAATTACGTTCAATTTCATGTTCAAGAAAAATTGATTTTACCCATAAATAACCCATTTTCTTTGCCTACTCACCTCAATAGAAAGCATATTCCCCAAAAGCTTTCAACGTAACACTCTTATGGAAGAGTTAAAAATATAAATAGAAACCCATTTCTTATGAAAGAATAATGCAATAAATTAGTAGCTATCACTTTAAATTCACCTATCAAGATGCTGGTGGAGAAAAAAATACAGAGCTTGCCTGTCACATAGTAGGAGCTCAGTAAGTATTTGCTGAAAACAGAATTAATGTTGAAAACTTTCCAATGGGAATAATGCAAGTTGTAATAGCAACTTGTTCCTCTCATTCAAATTACGTAAGTTCTGTAGTAGGAAAAACATTAAACTAAAACAAATGTGTAATTCCATTTTATATTAAAACAAACTTATATTTTGACATAAATACAATGCAACTGCTGAAGCAATAAACCTCAGTGTGAACTCCTGCATTTTCCCAAGAATGAGTGCATCATAGTATAATTGCTTCTCAGAAGTTGAAAGATCCCTGATTTATATTAGGTGACTAATATTTTTTTGGCCATTTACTTAAATGAGTGTGTGCAAACCCATATTGTGGAATGAAAGTAAGACTACTCTATGACCCCAGAAAAAAATCCACTATTCTATTTTTAAAAGGGATGTCTAGTTTGAATAATCAAGATTACATTCCTTCCTCTGCCCTGAGGGAAAGAGCCTTCTCAGTTCCGATTTGAAGCTGGCACCCACATACTCATTCTTGGTTAATTTCCAAAAGCACATGTGCTATAGTAAATCCTCCTCTTTCAATGCCAAAAAGTTTTTGCTCCTAGAAATGGTTTAATGGCATATTCTTAACACATCAGTATCTCAATACCTGCTGATCTTAGAGAAGCAAGCAACACTTCACAAAGTCAAGGTCCCATTTTAAATCTATAAAACGTTGACTTTTACTTTGAGCAAGATACTATCTGTTAAATCTGAGAGTGTAAAACAGTAGTTCTCAACCCTGGGTGCCTATTAGAATCAAGTGGGAGAGGGGTACTGACTATGTTGTAAGAAAAAAAATGGGGTAAAGTTGAAGAGTGGAAGAAAAAAAATTCTATAAAAATACTTAAGTTTTCTTATTTTCAGGGAATATTTTGAACATTTCTAATATAAAATATTAATATATCCCTGTTAAGGGACTTTAACTTCTAAAAGCTTAGATTTAAGAAAAAAAAATGAATGCCAGAAATCTCAATAAAAGTTGTAGTGTTTCTATAATAAATCCTTTGATTTAAACGAAAACAAAAACTTCACTGCTTTCTTTTATAAATGTGAGCTATTATTATTACTGATTTAATTTTAATATTTAGCCATAAACTTTTAAGTAGCAAAAAATATATATATATTTCTTAGGACAATATTAAATTAAGATTATAAAATTTTTGTGCCCCCCTCCAGTTAAAGTTTAATTTAAAAATACCCCAAAAGTGTCAAAAGTTTAAAATTCATACTTGTTGACCAACAATTCTACAACTGTAAACTTACCTGAAGAAAATGCCTTAAGGAATTTATGTTCAAGGATGTTTTTCATAGAATTGTTTTAACAAAAAGCATTAGAGAAACTAACCATTGAAAACAGAAAATTAATGGAATGTATTATGATATAGTTATAAAATACAATACTGTGTAGTCATTATAGAATAAGAAATTGTTACCAGTGGTTGGGGTAAGTGGGAAATGGAAAGGACTGGGGAGGAGAGATGAGGAACTTTTTCAGTCCTCTTACACCACGTTTAAAAAACCTTTTACACTGCTTGAATTCTCAATCAGCATGTACTGACTTTCTAATAATTACTAGAAAGATGTAGAAGACTACATATTTAACAGAAAATGTTCCAAATACGTGAATTAAGTCATGAATGTGTACACTATGAACCCGATCTTCTTATGTCTACAAAGGTATAAGAAGGAAACTAAAAATAGTATGTCAATAGTTTGTAGAGATGGGTGGCAGAATACAGGTGTATTTTTTGTGTGTAGGGTTCTGTATTTTCCATTAGGACCATGTATTTCTTCTATGTTCAGAAAAAATTTTCCTTCACATAGAGATGGCTTTTGCCCCATTTGACTGCCATGTAACAAACTTAAAAATTCTTTGGTTTAAAAAGAAAGAAGTAATTTACGATCTAAGTCCACTGAATCATACCATAAGGTAAATGATGGTAGGAACAAGGAAGAAGTGATTATTACTGTACAATAACAAAGACAGTCTGAAAAAAAAAAGAATGCTAGAATTCTATCTCTATGTTTTGCAATAAATAAATTTAGAAGAAGGAAGGCACATTACAAAAAGTTGTTCTTTTAATACATAATAAAAAAATGGATTTAATGAGTAAAAATAGTCCATGGATGACATATACATAACAATATGTTAATTAAAATGAGGTTAACGGGAACCTATCACTAAACAAATCACAGAAGCCAACTATGCCCTGCCATAAGATTGCCTTATAGAAGCTCATCTGAAGGAGCCACATCAAGTTGATATAATAAACAGCTTACTATTGCCAGTTATATGAACATTCCTAGATATACAGCAAAAAATGAACTCACTTAAGGCCTTTGACACCCCCCCAAAGTCTTGCCTAGATTTGAGATTAAAAAATAATTCAAATACTTTGGACAGTAATTTCAACTGCTCAAATTAAGTTTTCATTTACTCATACCTGACTTTCTTTGAAGTGAAACTTCTGACCTATGCTAATTTGCACAGCATAAATGGCTTTCACGGAGTACTAGTGTTTAATCAGTACAATGTCCAGAAAAGACATTTCAAAAGCAAAGTTTAAAACGGATGTTATTCATTAGTGAAAGCAATGGTATTCTGGAAGTATGTGAACTACTTTTAAATGCAATGTTTAACAATGGAACACTAGGCAGACGTTAAAATTATGACAACTCTATAGATGTGTAAGGAAGTGTTAGAGCAACCATCTGGAGAAAAAAGCAGACTGCTAAAGGGTATGTAGCTTATGGCTACAACTACATGAAAATGGGTGATGGGGGAATTATGGGTAAATATATTTCAAAAAATATTTTACTATTATTGATATACCATTATTTCAACTGAAAAAGAAAAGGCAATCTTTCAAAGCCTAAATGCCCAGTTTGCTTTTTTTGAGTTCCAGATTTTAAGTAAAGGAATAAAGAATAAATCGAGTGCACAGCTGTTTGCTTCTAGGAATACAAACAGGAGGAAATAAACAGAGGGAGGCTAATGTCTGTGAGATTCGGCTAACTACTTCACTCCCAGCTGTGTTTTAATTTGTATTACTGAACAGTAACAAACCCTTTTTATGACAGTCAGAGGCTGAGAATTTCCACTTGTGCCCAGTGAAAGTTAAAGGCATACTAGAAAATACTTGGAATGTTAGATTTAGTCATTTATTGTCTAGCCTATATTGAAAGTTGAATGAGTTGAATTATTGCAGAGTTAATTCTAATTTAATGCTAGTTAAAATCAGAGATGACAATAGAGATGCTTGATCACTTACAAGTGACGTAAAATACAAATATAAGAAAGATGGGCAAGTTAAAAATCATACCCAATTTGCTATGGTAAGGTAATAAGGTCAATAATAAAGTGAGCTGACATGGACTAAGGTCAGTTTATGCCACAGGACCATAACTGCAAACAGCCCCTGTTGTCCACTCTTCAAAAACTATACAAGATTTTTACTATAGCCATATGAATGAGAGAGACAGGAAAAAGTTCAAGTAGAGGTAAGGTAATACAATAGCAGATGAATGTTCTTTATTACAGCTACCTTAGACAACAGTTCTCTCTTCCTTTAAACGGAGAACTGTAAAGTCAGTGGAAGGCTAGAACCCATAAGAAATCAAGAATGGGACATTCGAATATTTACTGAAAATAGGCATTCTTCAAGCTATTGATTTATTTATCATAAGATGGCTACCTTTACCAAGGACACTTGGTTTTAATACACCGATTTTCAACCTCAGTGTATGGAATTAATTTTGAAAACTTCATTATAAACTTGATTCTAGGTTTATGGCAATACCGTTATTAGTTGAAATGTGGGTAAGTTGCTTTTTTTAAAAATTGGTCACAACAGATATGATATTCGTTATGTAAAATAAGTAAATTCCATAACTGGGGATCACTCAAATCTTCTTTTGCCTCTTTTTTGATTTGGTGAATTTTTAAAGATCTAATCATGTATTACACTGCAGATGAAATTTTATCATAAAGATCTTTTTGGGTCAGGTACAGTCCCACAATTGCCAATCTATCCCATATCTAAAGCCCAGCTCTGCCAGTTCTCTAAGGTTTAGGTTCCTCATTTTTAAGGAGATGAAATGCTTATAAAATGACAGGTACCTAAGTGCTCGACTGGTGTGTAGATCCGTATGATGTACGCAGTAAATGACATAATGCATATAGACCACTGAGGAGAGTGTCTGAAATGTAAAGTGTTCCATAAACACCAAGTAGACAAGAGCTTAAAATAAAAAGTAGACAGCAACTTAAAATGAAGTAGACAAGTAGAAAACAAGTAGACAAGAACTTAAAAAGTAAAAATGAAAGTCATTTCTAATTCAAGTAATTTTCTCAAAACCTTAGAAAAAACCCCCAAATCCCAAAAAACCCACTGCAAGCAAATAATTTGTTATACCTAGCACTATACCTAGCAAGTAGTACGTATCAGATGAATATCATTTACATACTAAATAATGACTATCAAAATTAATTATGAAGTTGTGAGAATTACTGGTTTACACACCCTATTTCATCTTTGCACCCCAGTGCCCAGCAGATTATGTAACATGGAGTTTTTAGTTAATTTCATCTTTTCTTATTCAATTAAAAACAAATTTATTTGAATTTTTGAAACTTTTGAAGGGTAATTTTAAACTCAGTGCAAGGGGCTTTGTATTAGGACTATAACATACACCAGGGTAAGAGCCAGGCCTATCTGTTTCATAACTATATTTCCAAGAGTCAACATTTAAACATATTAGGGGCTCAAATGTTTGAATAAATGCATGAACTTTTTTCATGTTCTATAGAAAAAGGGAAACAAAACCATAATTCCTAAACAGAATTCATATGAGACCAATGTATGAAAAAATAATGAAAAAATTACTGCTGGGAAGCTCTGTTTTAAGAAAAAGCCTTGGTATATATCAATTGTATCTCAATAAAGCTATAAAAAAGAAAGAAGTATTAGAAATGACAGGTAGGATAAATGGACCGCAACATAGGACTAACAGCAATCTTACTGCTTTGGATCCCAGATACAATTACTCTAAACAGAGTACTGAAGTTTGTGTGCTTTCTTCCTAAAACTGAAACATAAATATCCAATGTCATGTATACTTTCACCTATAATACAAGGCTTTTACCTAAGAAATTACATACAGCCAACTTTCTAAAGTAAAAAACCAGCTTTCTCCACTGCTGTATATAAATCTCTAATTACTTCCTCTTCTGTTTCACAGAAGATGGAATGACTGGCTTAGTTCTATTCCCTAAAGGAAAAAAACACAAAGCAAGGAAATGCTTCTATCTAACCTTTCTGAGCCCTCTGCCAATTAAAAGAACATGCTCCAAGGGAGGCCCCTGCAATAGGAACTCTTCAAGATAACAACCAATAAAAGAAACCTCAAGAAGCAAGATTATAAAATGGAAACTACTTTCTAATACAAATAATTCCTCAAGAAACAAACAGAAATAACGTGTAGTATTATAAAAACCACCTTCTCTGTACATCTGGGTCTGCCTATATAAACTATTACAGAAACGGTTCACTCAATGTACACTTTCCAGGAATGTCTCTGAAGATAAATAAGATCTTCAATCAGAGATGAACTGTTTTCAGAAAGCCCTGTGAGTTGTGTCAGGAGGTATTAGTGTATTTGGGTCAGTAAGGTGTTGTCATGCTCAGTTCGACAAAAGCCAGAAACCATCGCTATTCTTCCTCATGTGTTTGATTTATCATGAGGATAATGAAAAAGTAATTCTATCTCTGACAGAATCTCATTGCCTACGTGAAAGCCTCTGCAATCTTGGGTACAGTGCAGTAACAAGTTTTACATAAAGATCAATGATATTGCATGCCCAAGACTAAGATTCACACCTTTAAATTGTTATGGTCTTTTGCAAAAGAAAACATATTCCAACTGATTCTAAGTAGGTCACATTTAAAGTCCTGAGACTGGCCATTCCAAAGCTTATTAAAAAATCTACAGGTCCCCAAATTGCTCTAGAATGTATGAAGATTAACAGAGCAATATACAAATGGGACCTGAAGAAAAATCAAGGTTTAGGGACTTAATAGGAAACAATCTTGCTTTCTTCCATCACTGGCAGAGGCTCTCTTACTAGGTAAGAGTTGGGTTCATTAGCAGAAGCATCTAATAGAAGAGTTTTTGTTTAATCTCATGATCAAAACAAGTTTAGGATTGTCTGGATTTCTTTCTTGACAGGTAAACAGTTGATATTATAAAAACACACCTCAGTCACTTTATATAGAGCTTGTGAGAGGTCTTCCCCATATGTAACAATGAGCTTCCAGATAAGGACTAAGAGTTTTTAAGTAAATCTTTTAAATAATCTGTTTAAAGATAAGCAACTGAAAGAATTGCACCAGCACACCTCCAGTAGTATCTCTTCCTATTTTTCTGACTCCTCCTTACTGCTTGTCACCCACTTACTCCATTTTCCTCCCTATGCCTCAGCCTTGCCAATGAGCCCAGTCAAAAATTATAACATACCTTTCTCAGCAACTGATTGTAATCTCATGCAAACTCTCCCAGAACACAAAAAAGTGGAATACCTTCCAACTCATTTTCTGGGGCGAGAATAACTAATTCCACTTATTATAAATGTCAAAGTCATAAACAAAATATCAACAAATCCAAAACAGCAATATATAAAATATAAAATACATTGTGACCAAGTCAGTTTTATCCCAAGAATGCAAGGTTAGTTTACCATTAACAAGTGCATTAACACAATTCATAGTAATTCACTGAATTAGCAAATTAAAATAAAAAAGGAGCTCAATGGATAGAGAAAAAAATACTTAATAAAATTCAATACTCACTCTTAATCATAAAAATTCTTACCATAGCACAGAGTATTTTCTTAACCTGGAAAAGATGCCTCCCAAAAATCTTCATTAAGTATCATTCTTAATGGTAAAATTAGAAGTAGTTATTTTTAAGTCAGGGCTGTAGCTGCTTCTGTTTAATCACTGTACTGGAGGTACTAGCCAGCAACATAAAGAAATAAAGGCTAGAATGGAAAAGATAAAAGGACTGGAAAGAAAAAAAATGTCATAACTTACAGAAGACTGATAATTACATTAAAATTAAGAATTGCGTTAGCCAAAAGATCCCTTAAACAAAGTGAAGGCAAGGTATAAACTTGAAGGGTAGATTTGCAAAAGATTACCGTCTATAATTAATAAACTCATGAGAGAAAAGACACCAAGGAGAGTGGACTGAAGATATAAACAGGCATTTCACAGAGGAAGAAACATGAATACACATGGACTTAATATAAGATGCTTAATTTTATGCATCTGGGAAATCCAAAATAAAAGCCACAAAAAGAAAACATTTGACAATCACCAGATTGGAAAAAGTGTAAAAGGTTGGACAACATCAAGTGCTGGCAAAGATATGAAGCAACACAACTCATATGCTGCTAGGAGTAAAACAGTACAACGAGTTTAGAAAATAATTTATTCAGTAAAGTTGAAATGCACATAGCTTACAACCTCAATTATACTCCTAGTTATATATTCTAGAAAAACTCTTGCAAATGTTCATGAGAAGACACATGTAATAATGTTCATATAACAGTCATAAAATAAAATAGAAAACAAATGTGCACCAATAGGAAATGGCTAAAATGTAGTATTGTCATATGCTGGAAGACTACAGTCATAAAAATAAACCACATCAATTTTGGATGAATTGCCCCCCCAAATTTACATTTAACAAAAGCAAACTGCATACAGAGTGACTTCACTTCTGTAAGATCAAAAAGAACAGCAAGAGAAATTAAGCCATGCATGTATATGGACACAGACGTCTGTGGCAAAACTTAAAACAGCAAGAATGTTATAAACACAAAAATTCAAGATGGTGGTTGCCTTTGTTGGGGGGTGCAGAATTTTAGGATCAGGGATGGGCAAGAGGGGGCTTCAAGATCTGAAACATGCTCTATAGCTAAAGCTGAGCATCATGTGCAGCGGTTAGTCATCTTACTTTTCTGTGTGTCTAACAAGCATTATATTCCTTTGGAATGTATTAAATTTTTCATAGGGAAATAAAACACATACTCAAACAAGGTTAAAAAAATTCTTAGCATCAGATATAATAGTAAAATAAGTATTCCTTGGCCTACAGAGTTTAAACTACTGCTAATTGCATAAAATAAACTCACCTGTATTGCACAAGCAGGCAGTTTAAATTACATAGATGATTAAATCTGCCTTGTTCCTTTCAATGAACAAGTCTGACCAAGGGGGTAAAGGCAAGAAAATAATCACTATTAATTATTCATTTGACAGAGTCCCCACTTATGAGCTTGTAGTCAAATGCCTTTCCTAAAATTCTTTCCAGGTGGTTCTGGAAATTTGTAAAATCTTCCTTCCACTGCTGTCACTCCTACTTTGTTGTCTATTAGGCAACTCTCTGGTTTCAAGATTACGAAATTTTGATGCGGGTCACCACACAATCTGAACTTTCAAGTTCACTAACAGCAAAAAGAAAAGATTAAATATTTACATTTAAAGCATCCATGTCTATTAATACCACTGTAAAAAACTTTATGACAAAAAAAAACAGAAAATATTGACCTGAAAATCCTGATCCTTGAATTTCAGACTTTATTTAGTAGTTGATTAATAGTACTACATAAAATAAATCACTGTCCTTTACTATTTACCTATATCATTAATGTTTCATATTTTTAAATAGTTTACATTTGGAAAAGTCATTTCTAATTAAAAAAAGATACTTAGAATATTCTGAAAAAACCTACAATGAAATACCAAAGCTGTTAAATAAGCATGTATCTACTTAATATGTAAACACCTAAGAGCTTACAATGTGTTACCTAAACCCCCTTGACAAGGCAGAGCCCAGAGATATTCCTGGGCTGACCACTACCCTTGGCCAAACAGGTCGTGGCCTTTGTTAGCCCCAGAATCACTCTTCTATAAGATTCTATGAAACTAAATCCATCAAGCCTCTTAATGCCCAATTTCATACCAGCCCCATTCCCTTTCCCAATCCATCCCATAACCCTGCATTAGCCTACAAGGCTCTGTCCTCTCTGTCCCTGTCCTAGCCCCACTCCACTTCTATCTTGTAAACTAAACCACCTATGGATGTGATGCTCCATAATTAGCCAACTCTTGTATGCTCACCCTCTTCTCAAAGCACTACTCCAATATCCTGGCTGTTAAGGACTTTCCCTGTCCTGCAGCACTGTCATACTGCAGCTCTTTATTCCCTATCCCTCCAGGTACTTCAACTGCCTTACCCATCCGTTCCCTGAATCCCAGGACCCTCATTCCCGTAACGTGGCACACATTCCAGTGACCACACTGCATCAACCCAGCCCCTCAACCTTCCAACATGCATGTTTAACAACTCTCCCTCTGTGGATTCTCCAGCCTTGGGGGAATCTTTATTCTGATCCATCAAATTTCTTCTTGCTACACTTCCCTCCTTCCAAGCCTTAAGTCCCATGGTCTGACATTTCAACAAATTTATCACACCCTACAAAACTCTCCTGTTCACCTGCCTTTCATTTCATTCACCTGGAAAAACCCTTTGTGGCTCCAACTATTCATTTTCTCTGAGGCCCCACCGCCCACAAGCCTCCCTCAAGGTTCCATGAACACTTAATGAGTGTCTACGATGTACCAGACATACCGTTTAACACACTGTATTTTAACAAATTGCTGATTTGTCACAAAATTTTTTTCTAAAAGTATTTAACAAATATTTACCCATCATCTCCTAAGATGATGAGGGTGCTTTTCTATGCTCTGTAAAGAGCTCAGCAGCAACAGGTCAGAGAAGGTCCCTGTTCTCGGGAAGCTTACATCCCAGTGGGAGAAGACAAACAACAAAAAAGTAATCAACAAGAATGTGAGACAGGGCTAAAAAGCCATGAGGAAGATTAAAAAAAAAATGGTACTATGACAGCAAATGCCTGGTCAAAAGGTTTTGGGTGTAGGCCAGACAAGAAAGGTGACTTCCAATGAAAGCCTTCTCAGAGACACACTAAAACCTACAGTATCTTCTCCACCTCTGACGACAGAAGCACGAGAGCCCATCCTTAACTTTTAGCTGACAGAGCCCCATTGAGACTACCAACTGAAGCGCACACATCATCAAAAGAAAAATATATGACCCTACTCTACAGGAATTAGAAACTAATAAAGTAGACAATCCCACACATGTCACAAAGGATTATATAATCAGCACTATGATCATTATGAGGCATAATCTTGTGTTTGAGATAGAGGAACCAAAAACTTCAGCTGGGTTCAGTAATTTCTTTTTTGTGAAGTGTGCTATATGGATTACAAGAATGTTCCAACCTTGCGTGCACAACCTTTGCAATATGAGTTTCCAATTGTTCCCTCAAAAGATGGAGTCTGTTTCTCCACTCCTTGAATTTGGTCTGACTTGTGACTACCTGTCCCAGATGTGAGCCCAGGACTCAAGAGACCTGGAATGCTTCTGCTCACCTGCTTGGACACCTGCCTCTACCACAAAAGCAAGCCTGGGCAAGCCTACTGCAGGGTGGGAGATCTTGTGAAAGAGCCCAGTCATTCCTACCATCCCAGATAAGGCCATTATAGATTAGCGAAGATCAGCGAACTCTACTACCTGACGGTAGAGAAAATGAAAGTTCTTATGGCCAGGATTCTCACCTGACCCTGGTCGGCTTGCTCACTGCACACATGTGGGCAATATATTATTACTGACTCTATATAGAGTTCCGCCCAGTGCTCTGGGCTGCACAGCTGCAGGAGAGCAGAGACTGGAGTGGTGGCAGCGCCGACGTGGCTGCAGGGGCAGAGAGGCCCAGAGGCAGAGACCGGCTTGCTGCTTGCAGACTTGCTCTGAGGTGGTGGCAGCACTTGACCTGCCAGGGCCGGGAGAATAAAGTTGGGTATAAACCCTTTCACTCCAAGAACGTTCCACTGTCCCTTTTCGGTCTCACTGAATCAAGACTGAACTTGCCTGGGGCTAAAACCCTCAGGTAAGACACTGACCCACCGCTAATCTCAGAGAAGAGAAAACCCAACAGAAACTAGAGGGATTGCAGCCAACCCAGGGATGTATGTGGAGTAACACAGTCATTGTTTTAAGCCACTAAGTTTTGGGATGGTTTGTTACACAGCAATTACTGGTCACAGTAATATTAATTAAGCATATTTATTCAACTCAGATAATCTACTATACTTCTCCACTAATGTTTTTGAGGAATTGAAGCCAAAAATTAAGTATTTTAATTTTAGGGTCTTCTGCAATGAGGCTTTAAAAGCAGGCCAGGCAGGGACAGTTACATACAGAAAGGATTTAGAACCCCATCAAAGGATTTTACTTCAACCACTAACACTGCTTGTTTTCAATTTAGAGTTTCTTTGGCAGCTCTGCTGAGAAAGAACAGTAAATGGATGGAAAATCATTCATACAGGAGTAACGGGAGCAGGCAGGGGGGTGACTTGATATTGTAAAATTCTGGATTATTGGGTAAATGTTCAAAACAGACCTGAATTCCTCTGTCAAAGAAAAAAAAATTGATTTCCTTGTCCTTTTATCATTCTTTTCTGAAATACAGAAATGTCTCAGTACGAACTGCTTCTGAGAAACATCTATTTTTCCAAGTTCACAAAGGATTTTATTTCTTTTTTGCACACTGCCTTCTATGTCCTCCAAGAGTTTAAGTAACCAAGTTTGGAAAGCAGATATAAGTACACCCACCTCCTCCCCTTCCCACTTCCATTCCTCCATGGGTAGAACCATAGCGGCAAGGAAGGTTTAGTGACGGTACCATGCCTGTCCTGCTTTCTACCCTGTGGGGTCACTGTGAGAATCAAATGAGAAGGAAGGAGAAGACCGTGTTCAGAAAGAATGTGACCTCACTTAGCCCGTCTCCCACAGCTCTCAGCCCCGGCCTGCTCAAGCCCCCGGTCATGGGGTTGGCCCGTGCCAGCCTGCAGTGCGGCCCGAGAGAGCCTGTTTTCCAACACTTTTGCAGCCCTGAGTATTAATACATTTTAAATATTTCAAACCTATATATTTACACAGCTGCTGTCCCAATTTTCTTATTCCTTTTTATTAACGATAAGGGGTTCAGTTTTACTTCACCTCCCCTGATCTACCCTGTTTTACAGATAACAGTAATTTATTCTACAGTTAAACTTATTCATTTCAAAAAAATTATAAAATGCATTTTAAAAACAGCAGCACCTACATTCAAAATGGCCTTCTCATAGTCACTCCTGGGTATAGTGTATCATATTCTGCTTTTAGCATTCTCTCCTTATAATTCAGTTCCACTTGCTTATATCTAAGACTCCCTAATGTTACAATGCCTTGAATTCTTCATGATGCTGGAGAATACATTCACGCTAGGCCCTGCCTTTTATCTGCGCCCTGGACAATAGCCACTCTACTCTTTAAAGAAAGTTTTCCTCAGTGTCACTAGGCATTTTCACAACCTGATGTCTAATTCCTAAATCATGGAGAGTTCTTAAATAGAAAACAACTTATAAACCAAATATGTATATTATTAAATGTACACTACATACCATCACAATAAAACTATTGTACAATAGTTTTTACCTTAAAGTGGTTTAAAATCTGTGTGACATGAAGACTTAAAATGATATTTCTGAACCACTATTAGTAGGCCACGCATCTTATATATCTAATGTTATCAACTTGCAAAACCAATACCCATGTGTTTCATACCTATATACCATATCTTAGTTTTCAGTTTTATATAAATGTTTAGATAAATTAACTCCCATCATCATAAAACTATAGAATAGTCAAGACAAGAGTTATCCTCTCCATTTTATGCATGTAAAGAAACTGATACATATCAGGATTCAGCAATTTTCTCAAACTAATATGGTTAATAGAGGTAAAGGCCAAGGTCTGACCCATAGCTACTTTCCACTTCATTGGCGTACTCAATGCCATCAGGCTTAAAAACATGCACACTGTGGACAGAGAACACAGAGCATGGCCCTCTTGGCAAATCTAACTGGCCTGTAAAGGGCCTAAATCATACTGTGCTCTGAACTCATGGTTTCCTAGGTGAATGCACACCAGACTTGCCATTGTGTAGTGGGAAACAATATTTAGCACCCCTGTTTATACTTACTTTTAAACCACAATGAAATAAGAAAAACTAAGCTTTAATAATATGTAAGACATACATTGACAACAATACACATACATAATTTATAAATATACACATAAGGAGAGTGCATAATAAAAAATTTTACCCATAAAGGTTCACAGCTAAAATATTTTGGAGCTGTCTACTGTAAGCTAACTGGCCCAGATATTAAAAGTACAAATAAATATAGAACTTAAATCATTAAGAAAAATAACAGAAAAAAGGAGAAAATATAAGAGACAGGCAATCTGCCTAAGAGATTCAAACTGATAACAGAGGAAAAGATGCTAAGCATGGCCAAAACCAGCAAGTGCAAATTCAAACAACATATCATTTTTGTCCATTAGGTTGGCCAAAACTGAAGTCTGGTAGTACCAAGTGCAGACAAGGATATAGGATTATCCCATAAACTGCTTTATGTGAATAAAATGATTAAGAAGGATTTTTTGAAAGAAGGTTGGACTAACTGTAAATCACAAATTGTGAACCCATATATTAATCTGCATGCAACAGTTGAATGGCTTCAATCGTCAGCCCAAATCCCAATTCCAAAAGGAATTTAGGAATTGAATGCCCTGTTATCATTTGGGGCTTTCTGATTCATTAGCAGTTGTTCAAAAGTTTTAATCACTTTTCTATTTTTTTGTGACTCCATGGACTTACTGAAAAACATTGTTTTTCTTCATTAATTTCATAATTATGCATTTTAATAATCTCAGTATCTTTAGACTCCATGTATGGTGTTTACTAGCAGGATTTTACTATATTTATCAAAAGCTAAAATGCACATACAGCCTAACCCAGCAACTCCACATCTAACAAATATTTGTAAAAATATTTACACATCACCATAAACTTTATATATGAGTATGTTCACTGTAACATTTTAGAAATTGAGAAAAAATGAAAAAACTACATACCTAATCATTTAAAGAAATAACATATTTTGCAGCTATTGGCAGAATGGTGCTGACTTTTAACTACTAGTATGAGAAAACCTAATACTAATTTATTAAATAAAAAAGTACACATAGGATATTCTCATTTTGTTTAGGAAGATACACAGTAAATGCAAAGAAAGGGGAACAGAATACTGTGTGAGAGAAAGAGCATAAAAGGAGACTACACTACAGTATCAGGAGGAACAGTAACATTTTTCTTTAAGTCTCCCTTGGAATGCAGAGGGGAACAGCGCCTAACCAATACTGCCACTGATAATTACCTTTTAAATCACAGGAGTTAATCCAAAGGCCAACTTGACAACTCAAACACTTAAAAATCTCTCTACCTCATACACACATACACACAACTATACACAGCTACAATACCTATCAATAACTGATACCTTATACTACTAATTATATTAACTGTAAATGTGAAACCAGGGTGAACAAAAGCCTAAGATTCAATTTACTCAAGTACTGAAGTTGCTTTTCAATTTTCTGGGCTTCCACATAAGCTCACCAATTGCTTTTATTTTTCAGGTTTGTGGCTTTATGATATAAATTCATAGATATTAAATAAAGGATGGTAAAAACAACCAGTACCTACCTCCACACCTAAACCCTTGCAAACATCACTAGTTCATCAAATTATGCTTTCCTACTAATCCAGAAGCTGGTCTCTAAATTCTTCTGAATACGGTGCTCCAAACTACCGCTGTTCATCAGTTAGAAGTGCAATGCTTGTTGAAACTTATTTACCATCTCTGATAGTTCCTTACATGAATGGTCTGCAATGAACCACACCTCCTGGTATTATGCAGTCCTCTCCCACGTTTGAGTCTGGCCTTGATCACGTGACTTGCTTTGGCCAGTCAGATATTAGCAAGCACTATGCAAGCAGAAGTTTAGTAAGTGCTTGCACACTTGGGGGCTTGTCCCCTTGGGATGTTCCCTTTTCGAAGCCAGCTGCCATGTTATAAAGAAACTGGAGACAAACCACTAAGTGATGAGAGGCCATGAGGAGAGGGCCACAGACAAGTTCCAGCTGAATGTATCTGCATGGGTAACCTCTGTTAGACCACAAAGAACAGAAGAAGGACCTAGTTGAGCCCAGTCAACCCAAAGAAAGCTAAGAAATTATAAATCGTTGCTGTTTTAAGCCACTAACTCTTGGAGTAGTTAGTTATGTAGCAGCAGATTACTGAAAGATAAATCCCTGTTCCGAATCATTTTAATCACTAAAACCAATTTGTGTAGTTTCCATCAGCTTCCTTTAAACTTGACCTGTCCAATCAAGAGTATTTATTACAAGTATGGAGAAATGGGGGCACTTCCATGCACTCTCTTATACCTACAGCAGAGAACATAAATTGACATAAATCTCCTAGAGAGCAATTTGGCAAAATGTTAAGTAATGAGCCTTTTAAAAAGCTCATATCCTCTCCCAATAATTCCAAGTCTAGGAAACAGACATGCATATAAGAATATTATGTAAGGATTTTTCTCACAGCAAATAGTAGGGAACAACACAGCCACCTGAACATAGAGGAATGATTACACTGCTGTATGTTCGTAAGACATCATAGTTATTGAAAACTCTTCTATTAAATATATACCAACATGAGGACACACAATATAATGAAAAAAATACTCAACACAGTATTAGCAATAACACCCAAATCTTAAAATATATATATGCATACAATTGTGCATATATACTGAAACATTTGTAGAAATTCTCTGTACATCAGGACTATCTTCTATGCATTACTTTTATAATCAGAAAAGAAACCCACATCATGAAACAGGTTGGAAAAAAGCACACACACTAAACAGACTCTTATTAGTTGACTTAAAATCACTCTGATATTTCTTTAATATTTTTTTAAGTGCCACCATTATTGGAATGCTTCTATATTCTGTGTGCTGGACAAATTTTTCCCAATAAATGTAGTAAAACAGATGAATTTTCAACAGAGAAAGAAACAATGCTAAGTTTAAAATGTGCTCTCCTTCTATCATTGCTTTGTACTGTAACTGGGCAAGCAGTTCCTCATTTCCTTTCAACACTGCCATACTGCCCTACTTTACTGAGTTTTACATTTAGGTCGAACAGCTTTATAATAAGTATTTAGTGAAATGGGTATTATATGCACCTTCAATCAAGTTCAACAAAAGCTGCTAGACTCAATTCAGTATGAAGACTAAAACTATTTCTCCTCTCTGGGGCAAATTTCCCCTTTTTTTGAGACCATACAATCCAAAGAAATAGTATGTGTGAAAAATCTAAGTCAATTGGAAGGGATGGGGAAAAAAAGACCCATGTAGAACACCTATGTTTGTAGCAAGTAAGCTTTGGGAGCATTACCCACGCACCGACACTACTTGGGAATTATTCTCTGAAGTGGCTAGTAATTTCAGAAGAACTGGAGGGAATCCCTGGTCTATCACAACAAAATGAGGGTATAGTTTTGATCTACTGCCACTTGTAGTAAATCAGAGTTGGCTTCCTCTCTCTCCCTTGTTCAAGGCAGCCAGTCCAGTATGGTTTCTGTTATTTCTTCCTCAATTCAACACTTCATCCTCATTTTCCTAGAACCAAGCCTGAACCATATGTATATGTATATACACATACAATGTTTATGAGTTGCTGTATATCTCAACTACTCCCCCTGCAATTTAAGGCACAAGTCTTCCTCAAAGATCATTAATGCTATCACTTCTAGAAGTTGTGGATACTCAGGTTCAATCTTCCTGGCCTTTCAGCACTTTGCACTTTATTGCAAGAGCAGAGTAGCAGGCCTCTCTGATCTTGTCGTCTTTTGCATTCTGACTTCCTATGGAGAACTGGGTCTTTCTAAACCATGTGGTTTCCAGAAGGCTTGCCAATAATAATGTTGTCTGTAGCCAAGGACCGAAAACGACTTTCGACTAGTGGACCAGTGATCCAAGTGCTTGTCCAAGATTTTCTTATTTGAGAATAGAGAAGAAACCTTACTTTTTGGGTTAAAAAGCTAGTGTGCAATTTGGGGCTGTGGGCAACCATTTTTCTAGTTAAGCGGAGAGAAGCTTTCTAAAGTAAAAAAAAAATGTGGGTGAGAAAAAGCCTTGAAAAATGCCTTTGTGTCACTCCTGGAAGGACCGTGGAAAAAAGGTTTGCTTCCCCTTTTACTAATGGGCATTAGGTCACTGACGCATGCCACAGTAAGAATCTTTACTAGATGACAAATGAGAAGCAGAAAAACGCCATGGGATGGTCAGATTTGGGTAAAGAATCGCTTTTCTTACAATAATTAATTCCCAAATAGCTCAGAGACTACTCCCAAGTGGCCAAGGAATTCCCCAAATGGTTCTGAAACTTCTATCATCTGTACCTCACAAGGAATACTTTCTATTTCTCTCAGGTTTCTAGAGGCCCAACTGATTTCAGCACTGTTAGACTTGGGTTACACTCACTTGACCCATATTATTCATGACAGTAGAGACTTCAGTATTATCCTTGTCTTCAGAGACCACAGCAGCCTGAACTGGTAAATGGCTGTGTTTCTAAATGGCTATGGCACGGTCCGTGGCAAGGGCTGGGTTCTGGCTGTCTCCCAATACGCCTCACATGTCCCTGCATCTTGGTTTTGTCATGAATCAGGCCCGACAAACAGATCCTGAGCAGATCCCATCTATCTCTCAGAAGAATCACATAGACCAAACTTGAGAAACACCTAATTCATACTGGGATACACAAATGTCACATGGAGAGAATACACAAGAGCCAAATTATAAGGTTTCTGAATAGCACAGGATTAAGTTGAATGTCACTATCAAAATTCAATCAATCAACAAATACTTATTGAGGAACTACTATGAGAAAGGCTATGAAATTGCCTTTCAATAAACTCATCTGCCGCATGGAGTGTGGACAAACAGGTATTAAGCAAGACTTGCGTTGCTTCTAACATGTACTTTTTAAATACATTGTTCTGAAATAAGGATCAAGGGGTTTATTTATAGATACGTCTCTCACTTTTCCCCCTGAAAAGCTATTATTAAATCAATGGTAACTGCTAATCACTGGCAGCTTAAAAGAAGTATGATTAATTATACAGTTAAATATTTAATCATAATCCTGTTACATGCTAAGAAGGAGAGAATGTGATGGGGGACAGAACTTACTCTGCAGGGCCTCTATTAGCCCTCCAAAATCTTGTCTTAATACAGCCTTCAAAGGGTGAAGCCACATCATGGATACTCCTCTGCTCACCCTACAATGGCCACCACATCTCTGAGCCGATGACATCACCAAGGCTAGGCATTAAGTGAATCACAGGAACTACAGAAGACTGAGCAGACCTACTCCCCTACTCCTGATCAGTGCTCCTGGGCTAAAAAGGAAGACAATGAGATTCCACCATATAATTCACAATGGCTAGAAGTCCTGGCATCCCAGCCTTCAACTCTAAATGTATTTTATCATTGAAACATGGTTATTCATGATAGACTTTCCTTATCTGTCAAGAACACTCTAGTTTTCCTTTATGACACTGCCATTTTTAAATTACATGTTTGTTCTATTATTTAGGGTCTGCTTCTCCTAGTAGACTATAGGTTCTGGGAAGGCAGGGTCTCTGTTGTATCCCCAAGCGCCCAGAACAGTGCCTAGCATTTACTTAGGTACCCCTGAGTGGAAGAAAAGAAATGACCAAATTCCAAGTCCCTGTTAATAGCTTAATACTAGTCAGAAGTTTTTTAGGAGGTTAAACAAGCTTCTCTGTTGGTAGGTTGAACTTGTAACCTAACCATTGTGCTTGTTTCTATAAGATGGTACCTCTGATCCCAATCAACTCACTTATGGAGGGACACATATTAAAGGACCTGTTTACACTGCCCTGCAGAGCTTTAGGTACAAAGGAGTTTTAGCCCAGAGACCTTAATTTGAATGCTAGTGACTAAAAGTGAAGCTATATGACCTATAATAGCCCCTCAACCCTTTGAAGCTTCAGTTCCATCATCTGGGAGGGGAAAAAAATGAAAAAGAAAAAGATAACAATAAAAGAATATTGAGAAGATTAAATTCATTTCAGGCTATGATGAAGTTCCTAGCACTAAAGAAGTCCACGTTCCCAACATTATCTCTATTAATACAGAGCATGTTTCTCTCTATATTAAAAACTCTTTGAAGGTTGAAACCTTAGTTCATAGTTTTGTTGTACTCAATGAATTAACATAGAATGCTTTACAAAAATCATGGTCCAAAACCCTGTTATGAATGTAGAAGAGCTATAAGGTCCACAAATTGCTCTGAAGCACATGATATTACTATTTCTAATCATAATATTACAGTGCTAATATACCAAACATTTTAGAATAACAAATAGTCATATATATACAGTAAATATGTAGTATACTATAATAGTACATAAAGTATATACTATATAACATATATGATGACGTTTAACATTCTTGTGGCAGTTATGCTGTTTTCTATCTTCAGTCATAGTTTGAATTGTGATAATCTATGAAGAAACAGACTTTTTCCTCAACAAATCTTGAAGGGCTATTTCATACCAGAACTTTCCTCATTGCCGGATAGCATGAAGTTCTAAGCACATATGCCATCCAGCTACAGCAGATATTGAAATGAAACTTCATTAGTCAAAAATCAAACTCTACTCTCTGCATAACTAAGAAAAACTTCAACTTTCAGAACTTAAAATTTTAAGGAAAAAACAACATGAAAATTTACTTACAACTTTATTACCCTGCAAAGACTTTTTCTGATCTACAATTCTGCCACATAAGACAATGACTTTTAAATAATCAGAACAAACTTTCTCACTATTTGGAAAGCACCATTTTAAGATTTACCTGGTACCTTTAGGTTAACCATCTTAAAGTTATGAAGCACAAAAAAAGTCAATGACACATCCATTATAAGCTACCATGACCTGTCATTACAGAGTCATTAAGCAATG
This sequence comes from Smutsia gigantea, assembly GCA_032199065.1. NCBI lineage: Eukaryota > Metazoa > Chordata > Mammalia > Pholidota > Manidae > Smutsia > Smutsia gigantea. The sequence goes on from JAVSCE010000995.1 coordinate 507,176, forward strand.
CTTTGGAGTAAGCAGAAGGCTTTACAACCCTTCAGATATGTAAGATAATCTTCTGTACCTTATGGGCTAAGTTTTTTTAATATTTAAAGCTATCCTTTATGAATTATAAAAATCACTGATAATTTTCAGCATTCTTCCTAAAGATAAATAGCATGAATTAAGTATTAAAAAGCAATATGGAAACTCAAAGGTCAAATTCAAACTCTTGTGTATATATACTTAAACACACATGTAATAAAAGAATTTAGAGGCTGCTTAGCTTAAGTACACAGAAAAAATGCTTTTCTCAGAAAAAAATTAAATATTAATTATTTAAATTAAATATTTATCTTTACAATAAACAATTAATTTTCAAATATTAACTTTTTTGGCCAAATGGATTTAAAGTAAAATGCATTCTCTATATTATACATTGTTACTTAACTCACTATTACTAAAGAACTAATTTCAAAAATTGTGTAAAGTAAACTGATTATCCAACTGAAATCTATACAACTCACAACTCTGATCAGGTCCCTTCCTGACATTAGCAGCACTATTAACTAAGTTTCCATGCAGCTCTTCAGGGAAAGTATGTATACAAAGCACAACATGCAGCAACACCCACAACTCTGGCATACCTCACACTTATCTGTGGTTATACAAAGCTTAAGAGGGGCTAAAATAGTTAAGCAGGATAGGAAAGCTAAGTACCTTTCCATAGGTCTCACATCACCTCTTCTTGGCAGTGTGTGTTCATTACTTTGTAGAATATTCTAAAATTCCCAGAAGAGTGTAAGATTCAAAGAAATTTTAAAATGGGGTATAATTTAGAAGTTGCCTTTTCCAGCCAGCCTAATTTTAAGATTTGAAGACCAAGCTCCAAAGATTTTAAGGTCAAGACCACAGTCCAGCTCTTCCAACTCTTCCCCACTCCAATGCTCTTTTTTTCCCTGACCACCACAGAGATGCATCAATACCAAAATATTACTCAGAGATAAATTCTTTTTGGCAATCTGCCCTTTGGATCCCACCACCAACATCTGTTCAAAAGAGAAATCATTTGAGGGTTAAATGCACCTCACTTAAAAACAGAAAAATACAGAGACAACGCAAGTTCTTTTGTCTCCCTTCTTGCTAAGGGAGCCTCCCAGAAACAAGACTGGGAAGAGCAAGAGGGCTGACATGTCTTTTACTGGCCTTTCTCTTTTCCCTCTTCCCAGGTGAACAAAATCCACCTTGTTCACTATATTACCTTCTTTCTTAAAATCTGATCAATAACCTCCTTTCTTCATCTAAGAATCAACAACGAGCAATATATCCACCAACATCAATCACTTTCCTACTTCAGACTCCTATTGTTTCTTCTCTGATCGTGCTAAATATAGTTCATGTTCCTAGGCTTCTTATCTTGCTGTCTTTGTAAACTCTAAGTTCCAAAGGCATGTTTCTGTTGTTTTATTATATGACGATGGAAAAAAGTAATTCTGACTATTTCCATTATTAAAATGAGATTCAGACAAAATGTATGTGAAAATACTTTGTAAATTATAAAGTTTAAGATAAAAGCAGTGCCCCTATCATATTAGAATGATAAAGCATCCTTAGTTGCTTTTAACAATACAAGGGAAAACTTTCTAGGAAATTACAGCCTACATCAGGGATATGACTAATCTTAAAAGAAACCAGCCTTCTGATATAAATCAGAGAGGAAAAGCAGTAGCACCTAACATCCAGCAAATCATGTATTTGTCAATGGTTACTTTACGACAAAGGAGTTTAATGAGTGATGCATTTCTATAACGTGCTCAATTTTAGAATTACTTTCATAATATAAATTATTGCTCTTTTGGCCATCATTATTGGCTTAATTAATACCACATGATTAAAACCCACTAGTTAAAAAAATGTCTTCAGAATTAAAGTAAAATTATTACAGCTTTCTTAATATTGTTCTCATTTTCCTGAGAAACTCAGGCATGACACTGAAATAAAATTCTACTTGGTTTAAGTCAACATAGAAGAAAAGCTAATCAAAATGGCTAGTAAAACAAAAGAAAACTCAGTTTAACAGCTTAGTGCTAAATTAAAACATACGTATTCAGCCCACACAGAATAACATTTTGTACTGTCAAACATTCATCTAAGAATGTACACATTCACAGAAATGAAAATATTATCAAGAATTGTAGTATTACTCCTTTCTTATAATATCAGCTAGCTTTAATATACAGAAGTACATTGCACAAAAATAAATGAACTCCATCCAAAAAGCTGCCTTTCTTAAGAAATACCAATTCTATGTACAGAAAAGGAAGCATCCCTTTTCATAGCAATACAATCTTACTTAATTCAGGATGAAAATAACCACTAGAAAGATATTTTGTGACTCTGCACTTCAGTCATGCCTCTATTTCTTATGTCACCTAACAATGTATAGCACAACCTCCAAATAAAAGATGTAACTGAAAAACAGCCAGAGAAGGACCACATCATCAAACTACTCCATTCCTGTATCTTATTTCTGCTTTCTCTATTTCTACACTCAAAGCCAAGCATACATTTCTCTTAACATTTTAAATAAGTATGATTCTAAAATGTTTTTTAGCTATACAAGTAATTATAATTTAATGGAAATATGACATGATCTTAAGACGTCACTTTGGAAAACACCTTACTCAGCTTAATGAAGTAAAGATACCATTCTAGGATCTCTCATTATTAGTAAACTGTTGACATCTCCACCAATTCTTGTGTTTAAGCATTCTTTTGCAAACCTCAGTTCCTTAAAACTAAACAGAAAATTTTAAAACAATAAAAACAAGCTCTTAAGTAAACAGTTTCTAAAATTTAAAAGATAAAACCACCTTTATTTTCCCTTGGGGGATAAAATATTTTCCAACGTACTATTGACCTCAAGCATTGTATTGGTCTCCACATAGTCCAAGTTCACTCTGAATGGAAATTAATTTAATATTCTACAAAATAAGCTTAAAGGTTAGGACTGACTCGTCACCTCTCTTAAACTCTACTGAAAGCCTTTTATCCAAACACAAACATCAAGTAAACCATTTAGATATATTTTTAAAACCTAGATATATTTAAATAAACAGGCAAATTACAAACAATGTTTCAACAGATGTTTGCGAAATAGTATTTGTTTTTACTTTGAGCTCTGTCATTGTTCATCAAACTGTAACCTAACTGTATTACATTTGCTACTTATTAACGGCTCTGGTCAAAATACACAGAAACAGAATTCTCTTAAGAAAAAAAGATGACAGCATGCTGAAGACAAAATGCTGTAATGCTCTTGTCACCCAGGAATATATATAAAAGCACCAAAAATGTAATTGTGGTCATAAAGGAACTACTTTCAAATCAATGCATGTCCAGGCAAATAACAAGAAAACTAAAAGTGTCATCTTTTCTCTCAAAATTCCAACACTATATAAAAGATAAAGTCAATATATGATATGATACACCTTAAAAAAAATCATGATCACAACTAGACATACAACTATTCAGCTAAAGATTAATCACATTTGAGTTACCAAGGAAAAATAATTATAAAAACTCACTTTATATAGTATCTTGCACCTTCAAAGGTATATGCTTCTTCCCAGCCAGTAGGCAAATCTAAAAAACATGTATTTCACAATCAATATTACTTCTGGGATAGCAAGATAAGTTTCAATCCATTTTAATTATTCTATTATTTTCATTTATTACGAAGGTTTCTAACCAACTTATTTCTAATCTTATTAAGGTTTCTAGCCAAAAAAGTACCAGACTTGTAACAAAACTCATAGTAGATACAGCATCTTAGGGAAAAGAGCAATTCAAATTTAAAGCCACAAGAAAAGTATCAAAAGTATTAGTAATTATGGGACATGATTATACATCTTAATGATCAGAGTCTGGAGAACTACTCTCTGGCATCCAAAACAGCAAAGGGAAGCCTTCTAATCCAAAAAAAAAAAAAACATTAACAAAAAATTACCTTGGCAAAAAAACAAACAAAAACTGTGCAGAAGAGGTAACCCCTGCATATTGTGTCGATTTAAGACCATCCCCCCACCTAGAAAATGTCAGTGATGAGAAAGAACTTTCTAAGTACTTAATTAGAGGAAAAGAAATCTGTCATTACATACTTAGACATGTGTGTTACTAAAGACTTTAAGAGACACGACGTTTCAAGTATTAACTTGGGAATAATTCAGATGAATGATGTTAACTTTATGTGCTACATATTACTTACAAATGACAAGTGGCTTGGGTTTAATCATAATATCTTTCTGAAATAAAAAAACCCAATGATGTGTGTACAAAACAGAATATAAATACGTATCACACACAACCAAAATAAACATGAAATAATTCCACAAGATGATCAGACTACAAATTTAAATACCATGTTGTCTTTTGTGAAATAAACATGTTACTATCTGTAAGGCAAAGAGGCTGTGCAAGTTGAAATACCTTTGCAAAAAACACTGAAAGGTATATTCAAATCAAAGACTGCACCTAAATCCACATGACGGAGGATTAGTCAGAAATGCCTTAAAAAATGTAACCTCATCATTCTTGCTACACCATGCTTTCCCTTTCCTCCTCCACCTTTTTGCAAATTTGGAGGTATTAGTCACCTCACTGAACTCCAGAATTTAGCAGAAAAGGCAGGCAGGTAGGTTCAATATCATAGCAACTTTAAGAGACGCACAGGATCTCAGAGTCGGAGAGGAAAGTACCCCAGAGGGCAGCTCAGAGGGCAGCTCAAAGGACTGCTGAGGCCGGCCTCACCTTCGCTACAAACTGTTCTCAAGCCTTTCCAATTACCAGAAATAGACACAGGCCAGTAAGAGAACACATGTTACATTTCAAAGACTAACAAGTTTCACGAATGTAAACAAAGAATGAGAAAAGAAAGCCAGACCAGCACTGAAGCTGCGGTCAGCCCTTCTCCAGCCCAACTCAGATTTCAGCATTTAAACACGCTACCAGCGGCACCAGGGAGAGCTGCTTCCCCGCCGGCCCTCTGCACTCCGGGCACAAGTGCCCACACTCGGGACACCCCCGGACACGCCCACCGCCTCACGGCGGTCCGGGCAGCCTCGGAACCGCCGCCGGGGACTTTGAATCTGGGGACCCGGCCGCGCCAGCTGCAAATGCCTCCTCCGGCTCGGGCCGCATCTCGGGCGGCAGAAGGGGAAGCGCCGAGCGTTCCCGGAGCCGTTCTCCGTCACACACAGGACCGCTGCACCCCCAAACTCCTCTCCTCCTCCCCATCAGTCACCTACCCACAAGTCCCACCTAGGAGGAGGAGGAAGCTGCACGACGGGAGGAGGGGGAGGATGTGGCCAAGTTAGCCGGCGGGCGAGAGGCAGGGTCCCGGGCTGCAGGGAGGGGAATCGGAGAATGACTTCCGAAAGGGTGAAAGGGGGTGAAATCAGGGGTGGGGGCGGCGGGAGGCGGATTCAGGCGCGGCAGCGGGGGGAAAAAGTCAGGATTCCTGGGTTCAGGCAGAAGGGAGGCGGCCACCAGAGGGGCGCCGGGGGAGTCCAGGCTGGGATGGGCGAGAGGGCGCAGGACGAGGGCGCCGTCTCCTAGGAGTGATGAGAGGGGTGCTGAAGGGGCGCGAGGCGCCCGGACACTTGGGACAACTCCCGCGCCCGGGCTCCGCCGCCCCTCTACCTGCGGCGGCCGCCGCCGGCCTCCGCCCCGCCTCGCCGCCTCCCGGGGCCGGCGGCTCGGGGCAGGTTCCCTGGAGGCGGGCGCCGGGCTCTGCCGCCTCCTCCCGCCGGAGCCCAACTCCGCTCGGGCCCGGCCGGGCTCGGCGTTACCTGCGCTCTGCCGCCGGTGTCCGGTGACCACGGCCTCGCCGGTGACGGGGTGCAGCCAGGTGGTGCTCTTCGCCTCCTCGCTGCAGGGGTGAGAGAAGGGGCAGGGGCGGCGCGTGAGCGGGGCGCGGGAGGGGCCGGGGGCTGCAGCGCGCACACCGGCCGCCCTCCCCGGCTCGCCGGCCTCCCGCACCCCGGGGCCCCCGCGCCGTCCCCGGCTCTTTACTTGATGAAGAAGACGCGGCCGCCCCTGGTGATCCCGTAAGTCCAGGACCGGGGCAGGGAGCAGATCCACTCCAGGTTCAGATCCGCCGCCATGTCTGATCCCCAGCCGCCGTCGCCGCCGCCGCCGCCGCCGCCTTCTCTGCCGCCGCGGCTGGCGAGGGGGAGGGGCGAGCGAGCGCACGAGCGCGGGGAGCGCGGGGAGCGCGGAGCGAGCGCGCCCGGCGCGCGCTCCTGGCCCGGCGCGCCCCGCGCGATTACTCCTCGGGCGGCGCCTCGCCCCGCGCCTGCCCCCGCGGCCGCCCTGCCGCGCCCACGCCCTCCTCCGCGCCCCCGCCTGCCCGAGGGAAGGTTCCGGGATCGATTAAAAAAAAAAAAAAAAAGGTCCTGCTCCTAGGCTCTGCCCGCAGGGTTCCCCGCCCGCGGCGCGATTCGAAGCGAGCGTAATCCCCGCGCCCCGGATCGCTCCCTAAAACAGCAGAAACGCGGCCGCGGAGCTTTGTTTCGTAAGCGCTAGTGGTGGATAGCCAAGAGATTTTTCCTAAAGATGCATATCGCTTTCAAATAGAAAGCTGTTATTAGAGAACACGGAAGGCTTTTCCTGTTTGGGTTTTGTGTGCCAGGTATCAAAGGTTTGACTAGTTACCGTGGACCCATGAAATACGAGTGGCCTCGGACCCGACAAAAACAAGTTCACTTCCTCCTAGGCCCCTCAGATCATGTTTTGTACAATAGAAACTTGATTTTTTTCTCTCACCCTGCTTTTAGAAGATTCGCTTGTTGTGAGTCTGGATTTCTACTTTCCCCTCTCTTCCCTAAATTACAATAGTGGCTAACTTTACGGACCCTGGCAACGGTGGGCAGTTTTAAATCCCCAGAACAGCCCTATCGTTTATAATTCCCATTTTACAGATGCGAAATAAAATTTAAAGACAGAGTAAGTTGCCCAAAGTCATAGTAGGAAGTGGCAAAGCCTGCATTGGCCTTAGTATTTCAGAAGTCTTTCTATATAATCAAACTGCTCTGCTTATTTCGTCTTGTTCCCTCTGTCCACCCCTCCCACCCCCTTTTTGTTCTTTGAACTAGAGAGGGGCAGATTTCACTACAACCGAGATCTTCCTTAACACCTCCTAAGAGTACTTGCCTCTTCTCAGTGGCTCTGGTCCTCCGCCACACTTGGAATTGCTTATGCATCTTTGCAGCCAGATGACTCACTCCAACACGATACACAGTTCAATAATAATAGTACTACTTGGTATTCTTGTAGCACCTTTCCTGACCAGTTTTGGGTGACTGTGAAATACTATCTCATTCATCTTCCCAGTATCTTAAAGAGGCCATAATCTTTTTCAACATTTAAAGAAACTAAGGCACAGAAAGGGTAAACGACCTTCGCCAAAGGCATATCCTGCAAGCCAGGTGGGGCCTGGATGAGAATGCAGTTTCGTAGGATATTTTCTCTCATACTCTGTTCCCCAAGGCCACTCTGTCTTTGGTGAAAAGGAGTCTGCAATTACTGCTATAATTTTCCTGTCCATCTGCATACACAAGGAAAAAAAAATAACACCACTTTAATGTTTTTTCTTTTTGGTTCCTTTGCATTCTCCTCTTTCATTTCACTACTTATTACTTCTTGACGTCTTATCTCCTGCCCAGTCTCTGGAAAAAAAAGACTTTTTTTTTTACTAATCAATGAATAACTAGCAGGAAATATGCCGTATTACCATCAGTGGTCACTGGATTGAACAGAGACAGAATCGAGAGCTATTGACTTTATGTTGTGCTATCATTACAAATTCAAAAGCCTAAACCAAATCTTTTTAACATCATAATAACTTTAGGGATCTATTTCCTGTTAATCCAGCTACAGTATTTGGCTTTTTTCCTTGTATTACTGGGAAGTCTTCACATTGACCATATGCTGTATGGGAATTCCTTTTGGGTATAAATCTTTGATTTTCCAAGATTCATTAGTGCAAGGCATATTTCAAAAAGTGATAGAGATTTGCTTAATAAAAATGTGTATCTTAAGAAATCACATTCACAGTGCTTAAATGGTAACCTAAAAATCTTAAGTACAAATCTATAGTATGTCCGTGAATTTAGGAAAAGCAGTAAATAAAAAATGCAGCTACATATGTACAAAACAAGGCATGCTTCTGATTTGGGGAATACCAGCCCTTGTGGCTTCTACTCTAGGAGCCAATAAGGTAACTTCATTCATTAGAATGTCAGGCACTCTGGATAACATTTACCCTCAGTGAATGAAATTGTATTTTTCTTAAATTTTACTAGAATGTCCTTTCTCTTTAACTTTATTGCCTTTTCCTGGCCTGCTTTGCTTATAGTTGTGTGTGCATCTGTGTCTCCTTCACTGCAGGAGGCTAGGAATCATGTCTGCCCCATCACTGAATCCTTCCCAACCTTGAACCACTCATTGAAGTTCATTTTCTTCCCAATGTCTCAACCTCCCAACAATTATTTTCCCATAATATTGCTTCTTTTTATCACCCCAGACGTCTTCAATAACCGACTCAGACCTCAACTCATATCTAACCTCTGCTTTTTACTGCATTTTTTCATATTTCCATCCTATGAGACTATTCAATTTCTTATATCATGATCTACCCTTTTGAGGAATATTATCCTATGACTATTACAGCTTCCCTGAAAAAAAAGAAGAGATTTAAAAAGTACTGAGCACTCAATCATAATATAAGTTAGTTATGAAGATGGTAGTGCAGCACGGAGAATATAGCCAATGATTCTGTAACATCTTCCTATATTGACAGATAGTAACTGCACTAGTGGGGGTGAGGATTTAATAATACGGGGAACTGTTGAACCACACTGTGTTGTATAATTGAAGCCAGTATAAGATTGTAAGTCAGTGATACTTCAATAAATAAAAATTATTTTAAAAAGTACTAAAAATAAACATCACTCTATCCATAATAGTGGACAATCTTTGTCCTGAAGAGTTCCCAGTTCAAAGATTACAGAAAAATACACATGGTGACAAGAAAAAGTCAAAGCAAAGTTTCATAAAATATGTGAAAGGAAAGAGAACAAGGTGACATCTAGAAAACAGCAATTTTTTTCCCCCTTTTAAAGGGAATGAAAAAAGCATGAGTTCCAGAAAGTGGAGAAAGAGGTTCTCCAGAGAGACAAAAATTCCTTTTACCAGCAAGAAATAATCTTACTTAATAAACATATTAATGTTTATTAAAATCTACCAACAAAGGTTTGTGACTTTATGTTGTCTTTGCAAATATATTGTGTTACTTTATATATTTTGTTACATTATCAATTCACAAAATAAAGAATATTGGAAACAGTTCCTTTAACTTTAACTTATCAACTCCAGAGTGTTGTATGTCATGAAAAGTTTTAAGGGCAAGATAAAGGATCCAATCAGCTTAGAGGAAATCTAGGCAGAAAGGAGAGCAATTGAGGATCTAAGTCAGGGAAAAAAAATAATCGGAAGTCAGTTTATTAGGGATTTTTTTTTCTGTTAAGAAATAAACTGATAAGAGAATTATGAATAAAATTATTATTTCACTCATTCATTCAACAACTATATATAGGATCTCTACTATATATGACATGCCAGCCATTCTGCTGGGTCATAGGGATTAAAAGACTCAGCCTACTTTGGGCAGCTTAGAAAGGGAGATGGAGATGTAAATATATAAATATAGTTTGCAAGGAGCATCTCTGTCTTTGTCATAGAAATAAACCTTCTGTAAAAGTTGTTTTCCAAGAGTGTCCCATGAACCACTCAAAGCCTATCTCAAATTACGTTCTTTTAATGTTGATGGTTTGAAGAGTTCTTCAATTATGTTCAGGGATTATTGAAAGGATTATGTAGGGGCACTAGTTATCCTGCTACTGGCTGATCTTCTACTGCAGCTGGGGTTCTTGACTAAGTTGGTGTCAGCCTGGAGGCTTGGAGAATAAGAGGGAAGGAAATACTTCAAAAATGTCCTCAAGACGCTGACATCTGAACCCCTGGACTTATTCAAATTAAACACCTCTTCCTTTACCTTCATCAGCAAAACTCTATTCATCTACTTGTCAAGATTAAAACGGTGGAGAATTAAGAAAAGAAGTGTATTATAATGCAGGGACAAGATGCTGGATAGAGTGAGTCAAAAGTCTGGCTGGATTTTGTGCCTGGCACTTTGCCCTTAATTAGATGTATGACTTTGAACAAATCCCTTAATTTCCATTCCCCTCTCAGACCTCGGGATCCTTGTCTGTAAAGTAAGGGCATTGTTCTACGTAAGACATTACATACAACTCTTTTTCCCTCTAAAGCCCTCTGCTTTTATGGGGTGAGCACTCCAACAGCAGAAGGTGGGGATGTTTTGTCATCATGGACAGACAGAAGGAAGATGCCTGCTGTACAGGCTGTGTAGGATTTTCTGCCACCCAGACAGTTTGTTAAAAGAAAGTTTTGGAAGAGCAAATTACAAAGTTCTTTCACATGCAATATCATGTTAATTTGTTCAAATGACTTTCTACCATAGACATTATTAACATATTACAAAGAAGCAAATGAAGATACATAATATAGCCATTAAGTAGCAGGCATAGGGCTTGAACCAGCTCCTTCAGATACTAGATTTCAAATTCCATCTACAAGGTATTTCCTTCCCAGCCCAGGTTCATTCATCATATCTTCTTCCTTACCTCTAGGCACTGTCCTAACTACTGCAATTCAGTGTCTGCTCTCACCACTTCACTGCACCTGCTCTTCTGGGCACCTCTGTCCCCTTGTAGGCTGCCGAGTCCAGTGGGTGCTTTCAGTTCCAAACTTTCTTGACCTCTCTGCTGTGTTCACATGTCACCACTCCTACCTCTTGAAATTTTGCTCTTTCTGGTTTTGAGACACCACCTCCTTGTAGCTCTCCTCCTGCCCTTGCTGTTGACCATCTGCAGCACAGACTTAGGGGAAACTTCTTTAAATATTGACTCCTGAACCTCTCTCCGGACCCATTCAATTAGAAATAAAACACTCTGGGGATTAGACCAAGGAATTGGCATTTGACAAGCATTTTGATGATTCTTATGTACACCAACGTCTGAGAACAACTGGCCATATGATAATTTGTAAATCTGTATTTCTGGACCGGGCCTCTCTTCAGAGTTCCAGACCATACATCAGATTTCTTCTGAACATGTTCCTTCTGCGATATTCCTTACAGATGTTCCTCAAGTACTCAACATTCCAAAACAAGTTACTTTTCCTTTGAAGACTTGCACCAACCTGTGTATCCTCCTCTTAGTGAATGGTGTCAGAATACCAATACCACATCAGAAACTTTGGAATTATCCTCCCACAACTAGTTGGTTAATAAATTATATTAATTGTCCATTAATTATATCACCAAGTTATCTCTCTTCCTCATTTCCCATATGCTAGTATCATCACTGTTACCAGATGATCTTTTTAAAAATGCAAATCTGATTATGTTCCTTTCTTGCATAAAATCCTCTCATGGCTCAAAAACTTAGAGGGTAAAATCCAAAGCTTGGCATTCAAGACCCTTTTCCATCTGAGCCCTGCTTACCCACATGTTAACTGTATGGACTAGTGTACTGTTCTTGGAACAAGCCAGGCTCTTTCAAGTATCTGTAGATGTTATTCTCTCTCCCTAGAATGGCCTCTTCTCTGTTTTCCTAACAAACCCTTATGTTTAAATTCTTAGCTCATAAGTTTCTTCTCCTAAGAAACCTACCCTGATTCCTTTGGGCCAAACCCAGCCTCTCCTTCCAACATACTCCCATATCTTCCCTACTGAATTGCTATTATAATCTTCATCTATTTCTTCTCCCTAAACTCCCTAAATGAAAACTTTTATTTATTTATCTTCAACCCCTACCATTCAATTCATGTTAGTTCCATGAATGAATAATAGTCCTTAACATTTACATAGTGCCCTACACTATACAAAGCACTCCATATTTGATACTTGCTTCTGTCTGTATCACTGCAACTTGCCAGTGAGCCATGTTTCTATCCTTTCTTAGATTTAACATTCTCTTTGGCTTTTTATAGACTATCCCAAATAGAAAGGGAAAAGTTGGCATGGGCCCAAGCATAGCAGTGTATGAAAATAGCTGCTTTCTATAGCTCTGCACACCTGGCTTAAAGAATTCTAAAATTTGTAGTTACATTGAGTGAGATATTGAAGGACAGAGAGGACTCAGCATTGTATTTAACTTGTGAAAGGGATCTATGGAGCCTTCTTTTGAATATAAATTCTTCCTAGAAAACTAGTATTTATAAAAATGGTATATAGTACTTAGAAAATCAAATACTAGGGCTGATGAACTGGGGAAAAAACAAACTTATAATCACTATATTATATGTATAGCTATACATGATAAACTGTATCAGATCTCATGCCCTAAGCCCAAGGAATACATGGAAAAATGAAGGGGAATCATTTTCCCCCTCATTAGTGTTTTACACAGCACATCAGTACTCTCTGAATAGATAATTTTTCTTTAATGTTTTGAGTCACTACTTGCTTAAAGCAGGAACTTTTTTTCCTATCTGACAATTTATCTTTTTATAGAAAATTATGTATACACACTCATACATATGTACATATTTAATTTTTAACCAATTTTCCTCTGTTTCCAATTCATTGTTTATATTTCAGTTACATGTTGAGTTATATAAATAGTAATTTAAAATAGAAATCTGCAGTTAGTTGTAATATATCACATAGTTCAAATTAAGGAAAATGTAATGTGAATGCAAATTTTTGTATTATCATAGGCACTGCCTTGCATATAGTTAGTAGTCAACCAATGTTTAGTAATTGAGTGAATCATATCAACAGCATACAGTGCTACAGAAACAAACCAGAGGCTTTTAACAAAGCTCTTCTATTTTGGATACATTTTTCTTAAAGCCATGCAATTGTAAATTCAGAAGTGTGTCATCAGTTGAATTTCTGATCTGAATACCATGCGTGCTGGACTTAAGAAAATCAAAAAAAAGTTATGAATAATTACAATAGGAAATGAATAGTTTTAAAATGAAAAGAGCTAAAAAATATGTATCAGGTCAGCTTAAATTTCTCTCTTTTTACAAGGTTGCATATGGGTAACAGAGGGAAGGGGAGCCTAGCTATGGAGCCCTGTTGGTGAAAGTCTTCTTGTCCACTGAGACCCATCCTGCTAAAATTGTGTGAGCATATAAACTTAGGACACAACATTGCTTAGTCATGGGTGCTAGTCTATTTCCAATTATGTCATTCTGAGCCCAACTTTAGCATTTGTGTAAAGGAGATAGAATTAACTAATTATGTTTTTATACGATTATTTTAGGAATTTTTTTTTGGCAATCTTGATTTTAAAAAAGTGATTTAAAATTTCTTTATAATTGTCATAACATTCATCATTGACAAAATGCAATTAATTCTAAGTTTGTCAGCAACATTCAACATGCTCAGAAGATCAGATAATGTTCTGAATATTGATGAAAATAAAAGAATCTCTTGTGTTCATAAGCACAAAATTTGGTGCTAACTATTTTGATAGCTGGAGAAATTCTTCTCTCTATACTATTACTTTGTGGTAACTACTTTTATTACATTTGCTTGGAGATCCTTTATCTGCAGTTTATTTATTCCCCTGATTTAAGTAATAGACACTTTTCATGAGTTTAACATAAGTCATATACTAGGCTAGGGATACAGAGCACGCAAAGAAATACAAAGTCAGGTTTTGGCCTCCAAGGCATTACTCCCACCCTCTGGTGGGAGGGAGTGGGGATGAGATAAATAGACAAGTATATTTCTAATAAATGGTGTGATAGATACTGCTCAAGAAAAATGATAAAAATTTGTCAAAAGAGCATCCATCTTGTGACTGTTGAAGAGAGGTAGCCAGGGAGGCCTTCCTAGGGAAAGTGGTACCTGAATTATGTTGTTAATTAATATTACCTCTACAAGGATTTCTTGAGATTGGTAAGTTACATCATAAGCTGACTCTGCCCTCCTTCCTCCAGCTCTGTTAGGGCATTAGATACAAGAGCCCGGGGTCACTTGGGGCAGAAATTGCTTACCCCAACGTCTCTTCTCCCCTATGAGTCTCCCCCTGCCACCAGTTTCTTGTTGGATACGTGGGTCCTGAAATAAAGACGTTATTTCCCAGGCACCCTTTTCCCTAGAGGTGGGCCCATAGATTGAATTCTGTCTGATGGGATGTAAACAGAGAAATGTATGTAGATTATGGGAAATTTCTCTGAAAGATGGTTGCACATATTTGGTCCCACTTCTTTCCCTCTTCCTCAACCTGCTGCTTGGAACGTGGATGGGATGACTGTATCTCTATCTTGATGAAAAAGACAAAGGCCAGACCACAGAGATGACAGAGCAGACATCTGGATGTAGCCTATCGACTTCAGGCAACAGAGACAACATAACAGCTCTGAATTACGTCCTTCACTCTTATAAGGGAAGGAAAAATCAAATTCTGTCTTAATTAAGCTAATGCTATTTGGGGATGGGGGTGGGGGGAGGTCGTCTGCCACTCTCAGCTGAATCGAATCTTATCTGGTATATCATGTCTATATTATTTCTCAGCACAATGCCTAGTACATGTCAGGTGCTCCATAATTTTTTGGAATAAATGAATGATGAGTGTGTGAATCTGCACACACACATCAAAATCACATACGTAAAATTTGCTTCATGCCTCAGTAACTGCTGATCATTCTTTTAGATGAGCCAGACTTTCTCATAGCTTCCCCTGTTATTTCCTGGGAGGAAGGTAGACCCTTACAGAAGCTGCTTTAACTCACTCTGCTAATGAGACTATTAATTTCTTTGTTATTTTAATTGGAGCTATAACAGTCAAAAGTCAGTTGATCTTCCAAATATCCATATTACTTTACTCTCTTTATAGACTACACATTGCCAACTGTTATCATATTATTGCAAACAACAGCAAAATGGATAGAAAACCTGAACCAAAATAGGCACCTTTGCCAACTGTACACTGATGGGCATATGTTGTGTTGTGTTTATGTTTATGTGCTGTCTACCCAGCTCTCAGGGAGAGACTCAGAATACCAAGCATGACAGGATGATCACAGGCTCCCAAACACATGCTCCATAGAAAAGCTCTACTTATGAGGGGTAAGACAAAGTAGTCAAAAAGGTTTATGTCATATAGTTTGTTCTACATATGATGAAGTCTGAGAAGTAAACATTTTAAAAAACATAAAAAAAATACTTTCAAATTGTTCGGGCCCATTAATCGGTAGTGCATGTTTATTAAACATTTTGAGATGCAGCAAAGAGCATTAAACTCAGAGATGTGAGCTTTGTGTAACTTGGTGCGGGTTATTTACACTTTCCATCCCTCTGTAAAATGGCGGAATGTTTACCCACCACATTGCATTATGTGTGTTGAAACAGATAACATCTTGAAATTGCTTGAACTGCTCAGATATAAATGTTTTCAAATAAACAGGCATTTTTCTAGAGTAGGGAAGAAAGAAAGGTGATTTATATTAGTAGTAATTTACATGTTCCCATCTCTGGGCAGCTTGCTGTGATTTTTGCTCTATAGCCCATCACTTATTTTAAAAAATGATTATTCAAAAATAAAACTGGAGCAGCATTGGCTTCCTTCTGACATAGTTGTATATGACAATTGTCTTCTGTGAACTTATACTGAATTTGGGGATGGAGAGGAGTTGCTTTTAGAAATAGCTGAAAGAAAGAAAGAAAGAAAAGAAGGAAGGGAGGGAGGAAGTCAGGAATAAAGAAAAAGGAGCCTTAGTATGCCATGATTCTGATTATTTATGAGTTAAGGTTTAAAAGCTCAAATAGGTTTTCAAAGTATTTTGTGTGTTTGTGTGTGTGTGTGTGTGTGTGTGTGTGTGTGTGTGTGTGTGTGTGTTCAATACCCTCATTATAGAAAACTGCATTGGATAATTCTTTTGGGGCCAGAAGAATTTATTCCCAGAAGTAACTTTTTCTTTTCCAGTCCCTTCATACTTAAAGGTTAATGGTTGCAGTGCTGCAGGAGTAAATGAAACCCAATACAATTATGCAGCAGAATCAGAAGGGAGAGGATGCAGGAGACCACCAACAGAGATGGGCTAGGGAAAGGGGCTGAATGATTCACAGAATGCAGGATCTTCATCATGCAATTAAAATGGCTCTTGAAATTGTTCTAGCAGTACCCTGTGTGTAGTATTCAGGGAAAACTCATTGCATTAGAATTGCTGTGGCTTGAATGGGCCTCGTTTTCTTTATCTTGTGTTACAGATGAGAAAGTAGAGGCAGGATCAGCTATATAATTTGCAGGGCCCAGTGCAAACTGAAAATGTTGGACCCCTTGTTCAAAAATATTAGACATTTCAAAATGATGACAGCAGAGCATTAAACCAATCCTAGGAAGCCTCTGAGGGCAGAGCCCTACATGACTGCACAGGTTGCATGCCCAGGACGCCAGTCCTAAGAAGAGGTCAGGCAGGTTAAATTATTTGCTGAAGATGATAGAACTGGTTAAGTATGGAGCTGACGTCCCAATTCCTTGTTTAGTTTTTCTTTTCTTTTCCTTTTGCATTCTATCATTTCTACATTTTCACTTCATGTTAGCTTAAATAGTATATATTTATCATTTGTTCTTTAATAAGTATTTCTTGATCATAAACTATGTCCATTTCAACAGAAGCTGTGGGGCAAGTGGAACTCTCACATATTACTACTGAGAGTTAAATTGGTTTTAATTTTCTGGAGGACAACTTGGTCATAGGAGACAAATGCCTTAAAATGGGTATACACTTTGGCCCAGAAATAACATGTCTTGGAATTTATCCTGAGGCAATAATAAGAAACGTGGGCAAAGTTATTTGTATAGCATTGTTTATCACAGTGACTTTTTATTCTCATAAAGACCCAAGAATTTGGGTTTTCTTGGGCACATTTTGGCGTATGCTGTTAATACAGATCATTAAAAATATGGTTGGAGAAGACTATTGACATGGGAAAAGATTTGTAATATATACCTAGTGAAAAAGCCAGGTTTAAAATACTATGAATAAGATGATACTTTTTTTTTTGGTTATAAAATATCTGTAACTAGGAAAGCAGGGAAGAACACATACCCAAATGTTAGTGATGATTAACTTTTTGTAATTGTTTTTTCTCTTTGTTTTTAGTTGTATTTTCCAATATTTCTTTCTTTTTAATTGAGATATAATTCACCAATAATGTTATATTACTTTCAGGTCAATATTTATTTATTGGGAATATTTGATTTTTATAATAAGACAAAATTTTACATTCTACCTATGTCAAACTATGAAAATCTATGTTTTCTTAAATGCCTAAAGAAGAACAGCAATTCTACATTTTGCCCCTGGAAAAAAATCAATGATTAAATGTCATATATGAAAGCTCAATGGAGATTAAACAGAATGCCCATCATAAACCTGGATGAATAGAAATAGTCCCCTTTTAGCTGAAAGAATTCTTACAAGTCATATAATCTAATCTCCCAACTAAAGTAGAAATTGACTGTATTGTAATATTCCTGATAAGCAATCTAAATTTCATGACTTTAGAGGTAGATATTTTTTATTCATGAAAAACTGGGTCTTAGCTAAATTATAACAAAGAGAGGGCAATTTGGAATCAGAACACCAATATTCTGTAACTACCTATGGATATTTAGGTGTAATTGTGCATGGTAAAGGAAAGAGTGGTTGTGTTACTGAATAAATGCTCTCTGAAAAATCCATCCAAATTGAATAGTTGACTTTCAGCCATTGTACTTTTTATTAAGTGCGTGTTTAGTGTCACCATTCACCAGAGATTCTGTTTTATTAAATGCCTGGATAGGAAAATTAAGAGCACTTGGCCTAGAGCACTCTCACAGGGGCTCTACCTATAGAAATACCTAGACAAGGGCTTATTCAGAACCTCGCTCAATAACTTGTTTTTATATTTGTGAATTCATAGGTAAAAAGTTGTTTTTATAATAATTACATTTTGTGAAGAGGCAAATTTCAAAAATTTTCAAAAATTGAAGAAACCGGAAACATACATTCACAAATAATGTGAGTAGTCTGGGTCCATTTTAAAATCCCAATTGTATAAAAAAAATGCAGAAAAAAATGTCTAGAGGATTATAAGAAAATGGTAATAGTAATTGTCTATGGCGAAAGGCTCACAGTAAAATTGCAGAATAACAAAATGATTTCCAAGAGGGCAATTCCTTTAGAAGATCACTGACTGCCACATACTACTGGAAAGGGATTGGACAAATCACAGGAGTTTGATGCCTGAAAGAGGTTATTGCAGTGGACCTGGCCATTTGTCTATTCTAAAATCCCATTTGCTATCTTTTTGTTTTTGTTTTTATTTATTCATTTAGCCTGTAAATACACTAGTGGATCGCAACATTCTTTTAACTTTCCAAATCCCTGGTGGCCGCACCTGCTCTGTGGCCCAGATTTCTAAGACAAATCGTTTGGAAACTATTGTTCTATATCCTTTAATATTTGATACATAAAGTTTGTTTAGTACACTGTGCAATGACAAATATGGTAGTGAAATGTTCTTTCCTTAACTGTGACAGTTACTCAAACAATCCCACATTTCATCTTCTAGAAAATATTCTGAAAACTTCTGTTCATTACTGGTCTTTTGTGAAGTCTTTGAAACAACAGTTCCCATGGTATTCCTAATAATCACTGACTTGACCAACTTTGTGGTAATAAATTTACATTGAATTTATGAGTTACAGTTGTATCTACCTTAGTTTCCTCTCCCCTCTGTTTTCCCTACTTACCTGCCAAAACACAAAAACAAAAGAAAACAACTAAAATTTCTTCTTAGCATCTGTGGGTAAAACTGCAATATTTACAGAATCTCTTGCCTGGCCTTAGTTCATCTCCATATCAATAGATGTTTCCAAAAGGGTGAAGAGAAACAGTCTATCTCCATATTAATAGGTAATTACAAGGGGGAGTGAGACCATATCTGGACCTGAGAGGTTGGGGTGGGGCCCCTTTTAGTGCAGCTGAGTTGTGAGAGACATGGGCAAGCAGAAGTATATGACTGCTTGTAAGCAATAAACGGGTTTCTCCCACTTTATTTTTCCCATTGACTGATTTCAGTTCAAAGGTATTTTGCCCTGAGATTTTCCCTCCCGGTGTTAAAGCATCATTGCGTCTTTCTTTTTTCCACTTACTGGCCGTCAGAGCTCATAATCCTTTATGGCTTCAGTGTAGTTTTACCCTTTCTCCTATCCCACCTCTTTCCTAGCTCCCCTTCAGCACCAGTCTAATCCTAAGGACTACTGGTGAATTTTGCCAAATTCCTATTTTAAAACATGGATCTAGAGACTAGAGAAGAAAATATATTTTCTCTAAAAACCTGTTGCTTTTTTGTTCTGGGGAGGTGGAAGATCATAATGTACCTGTTAAAATTAATGTTATTTTTCAACTCAAGAAGAATTAAACCAACGAGAAATTCTCAAGGATAAGTAATGCTCATGAATGGGGGAGGAAATGCTGAGCAAAAAAAAGGTCCTATTGAGGGATGAAATCTATCCATTCATATAAAAAAACTCCAGAACTTTGTGTTTATTTCATATCTCATTATTAATAGAAGGATTTGTAGAACTGAGTGACGTTGGCAAGGCTTTTAACAAACAGTTGGTCTAGGTGGCAATGTTAGCTAATTAGACAAGCTATAACAACCGTAAAAAATGTAAGAGGGGGGTAAAAATCAGTGAGACTGTTTGCTATCTTGATCTGGGTGATGGTTGCATGAGTGTATACAAACAACAAAATTCAATGAGCTGTAGACTAAAATACTTGCGCATTTTATTGTATGTACCTCAATAAAAAAATTTTAAAGATAGGATTACAAATCAGTATGCCCTTGTGGGTTTTCATTGTTAAAAAAAGAAATTGAAGATATAAATATTTGAAGAAATTATCCATTTTGGTTTAAACTTGTATAGGTAAGACTAAAGGAATAGTTATCAAAAGGGAAAAAGGGGAAGAGGCAACAAAGATACTTGGTAGTGTGGCAACTTGAGACACTGACATTGGGGAAAGATTTTGCAGTGGTGCATGCTTGAAGGTGGAAGGAAAAGGAGCAAGAGGAACAAATATTTTTACTGTCTTCATATTTTCTGGATGTAATGCTTCTTGACTATGGTGATTTCCTCCTGCTACACCCTAAGAATGGTCTTTAGCTCTAAATATGGCGGAGAAATTGCTTTTTCCAGTGAAAGGATTATGATTAAATAAAATTCTTGCTAAGTTTTATGAACTGATAGTGTAAAGTCCTGTGTAGGATAGCAAAATTCAGGCTTTATTAATAACAAGAAAATATTCAGTCACGTAAGAAATAAAAACACTGGTTCCTCAAAGAGTTAAACAAATCCAGCAATTCCACTTCTAGGTATATAACTGAAATAATTGAAAGTAGGGAACCAAACATACTCGTACATCAGTGTTCTTAGCAGCATTTCCACAATAGCCAAAAGAGGAGAATAATCCAGATGTCCACCCATGGATGAATAGGTTAAGAAAAAATGTAGTATATATACACACAATGGAATATTATTCAGCCAGCCTAAAAAAGGAACAAAATTCTGATTCATACTACAGCACAGGTGAACCTTGATAACGTGATGCTAGTGAAGGAAGCCAGACATAGAACAAATCCTGTATGATTCCATTTATAAAGGTACCTAGAAGAAGCAAATTAATAGAGACAGAAAGTACATTAGAGGTTGCCAGGGACTGGAGGAAGAAGGGAATGCAGAGTTATTTTTTATGGGGTACAGAGTCTCTGTTTGGGATGATGAACAAGTGATGGTTGCACAACATGGCAAATGTGCTGAATGCCACTGAATCATACACTTAAAAATGGTTAAAATAGTCAATTTTATGTTATGTGTACTTTGCCACAGTAAAAAATAGTAAGTAAAAATGAAAACACTGAGCAGTATAGGCATAACCTCAGAGATCTTGAGGGTTCTGTTTCAGAGCACCATAATAAAGGGAATATCACAATAAAGCAAGCCAAATGAAGTTTTTTGGTTTTCCAGGGCAAATGTAAGTTATGTTGACACTGTACTGTAATCTATTAAGTGCACGATAGTGTCCTGCCTAAAAAAACATGTGTACCTTAATTGAGATATACCTTATTGCTAAACATTCTAACCATCACATGGGCTTTCACGGAGTCATAATTGGTGATCACAGACAGCTGTAACAAATATAATAATAATGAAAACGTTTGAAATAGTGTGATAATTACCAAAATGTGACACAGAGACCCAAAGTGAGCAAATGCTGTTGGAAAAATGGCGATGATAGACTTGCTTGACTGAGGGTTGCCACAAACCCTCAATTCGTAAAAAACACAGTATCCGTGAAGGGCAATAAAATGAGGTGTGCCTTTATTTACCCACCAACAGAAATTTCGAAAAATGCCATAGCCTCGTACGATAAATGGTTCTTGTTTTCAAAAGTGTATTGTGTTTAATCTTTCAGAACATTATAATTCTGTTTTATTGTCATGTGTTTTTCAACCTTTGGGATTGTTCGTTCTTCAAATTTCTCAGCAGTCAGGGCCAGACCACTGAACACTCTGCAGGGGAAAAATGTTCCATGCCATTGAGCAAATAAACCTAGCATCCTTAATAAACTAATGTGTGTTTTTAAAAAATCACCACTGTGTAGGGTGCTGTCTTTCTCATATGTAAATGACTGCAAACCTTTCAGCATGTCCCTGACCAGTATTCCTTGGGACACAGTTTGGGGAATTTTGCTAACCAGTCACCTACATGGTATAATTTGCACACTGGCCCCACAAATGATTGATGCATTGATTCCCTGGTCATTCGTTCATTATTTTATTCTGTCTGTCACTTATGGATCAATTTGACATTATTTATTGAGTACCAACATCTGCCAATCAGTATGCTAGGTGCCCTCCAGTGTCCTTGGTGAATTTCCTAGGTCTAAATACAGATAATCTGAAATATCTTCTCTTTAGCCTTCATAATGATACCGAAGCCGAAGCCTATCCAACTAAAGAGTTATTTTGTTTTGTGGATCCATTTCACTGTTATATGAAGGAGATGGGAGGGAGGAGCTTGTCATGTGGGATTGGTGGTGGTGTAGGTAGTTAAGGCGGATCTTCACCTACTGTTCCAAGCTCTTTTTCTCCTTTGCCCTCAAACGAGAGGGAGCTTTCTTGTCTAGCCCCACAGGTTCACACCCTAGGGACACCTCTTCTTTTCATTTAAGTGGATCTGGCGTTTCAGATCAGAAACATGGGACACACTGTTCTTTGGAACACCTTCTGCTTCTGCAATCTTGTTTTCCGAGGGGAGAAGTCTCCTTGGCCTCCATGTGGCAGAGGCTTATTCATTTATTCATCAAAAATAGACTAAGCATCCTCTAGTGCCTATATTTCACCAAATGAGTAAAATTTGTTCCTTGACTAGAAAAACTAGACACATATAAATCTAACAAAATGAACTGGCTTAAGTGATGTACTGTCAGCCCCAGCTGAGTTATAGTGATTCCAAGTATCTACTGAATGTTCATTATGTAACACTGTTTTAAGTGCTTTACATGCATTAGCTTGCTGTATATCCAATAACAGACTTAGGAGGTACTTACTCATATTACCCCCATTTGCAGACACAGGCAGGCCCACAGTTACACAACTAATAAATGGCAGATCTGGGATTTGAATGCAGGCGGTTTGACTTCAGAGTTGGTATACTCTGATGCTTCTCTAGTGTTTAAGGTAGCAGAGGAGAGGCCCCTCCTGTGCTAATCACAGTGAAAGTACTGCCTGAGCTGGGTCTCCATGGATGAGTCACATTTCATCCAGCACTGTGCAGATGTGTGCATGTGCTGAGGTGAGCAGAGAGCGGAAAGTATGGCTGCACATACCATTGTATAAGTTGTGTACATGAATGCTCAGCTAAAAAAAGGGGGGATGAGGGGAGCTGGAATCTATCCCTCCTCTGTTCATGGAGCTGTAAGCCCAGGGAAGGGTCTGTATTCATCTGGGGTAAAGGGGGCGATTTTCCTGAAGGTTCTAAATATTATTCTTCCCAGTTGGTTTCCAGGAGCAGTTTTGTGGGACAGATCAACAGTAGATTAAAATTTAAACTAAAAAGCTAGACTTTACATTTCTTCTTGTGCTTGTCTTCCCATTTTTGGGTCAGCATTCCACCACTTCTGATATTAAGTGTCATCAATGCTGCCATCTTTTCATAACTGATCTTCAAATGACCCCTCTTCCAAAGTCACTTCTTCCTCCTCCCTAGCCATAAGAACATTTCCACATTTTAAAATACATGTAGGAACTGACTGGCTCTTTCATAGTTCACATTAAGGTGTGAATGACCGATAATCTGCCTTAAGACTCTAAAGAGAGATTGTTTATTAATGCAAAGAAGGTGCAATTAGTTTCAGGCAGGGGGCAGATGTTTTTGGATAGAGGGAACAATTTGATAGCCTTTGGGTGAAATTAAAAGTTTCTCCACCTATGTTCTGTTTAGGTTCCTGATCTTACGCAAGTATTTACTCTTATTTGGCCTCTCCATACAATCGACCCTAGAAATTTACTACCAAGTACATATTTTAGGTCATTTCTTGCCCTTCCTATAGGCCCATGGTCAGCTCTATTTCTTTGTTCTTTTGGAAATTGGGTTGTTGCTCAGCGGACAGCTGTCCCTAAGTCAAGTCCTCATGGAATCCTTTCTCACATGCATCCCAGAAAAATCTCTAGTCCTAGCCCCAGGCCCAGCTTGGGTAGGTTGAACCAGATGAAGATGTTTTTCTTAAACATTCGCCTGATCATCTGTCCCCAGTCTGTGAACTAATATTATTTAATATAACCTCCACATTATGCAGGCTTGCTCGCAGCAAGCCCAGAAATGCTCTGTTGGCATCCTTCTCTTAAGGTCTTTTTTAAAAACTGCAAATACTCAAAGTGTGAATAGCACTTTTGACTAATTGACACTGAGGTGTTAGTGACTTCTTTTTTTTTTTTGATGGCTTTTTTTTTCTAGAGGAATTTAAGCAGGGAGGTTAGGGAATAGAGGAGGGAAGATGTAAAAAGGGACAGGGAGGAGAAAAGAGGCAGAGGAAGGAAAGAGGAGGAATAAGCAGAACTGACCCTGATAAGACCTAGACTTCATAACTGAACCACTTCATACTTTTTGCTTTGGGGACAACATTTTAGAATAATATGTAGAAGAAGTGCATTCAATGAGTTTACTCTTTACCTAATACATCTAAGGAACTAAAAGTAACCTAGTGTGAATCTCAGGTTTCCAAACACGGAATAGTTTTTAAGGGTTAATCCAGACATTTCATGGCATTTATCACAGAGAGGCGAGCTTTCCTACTCTTGATAAATCAGAAACAACTTTTCTGTTCACATATCCCATGGACGCTGTAAATGCTTTAAAGTTTGTGAAATAACAAAAACTTTCCCTCAAAGTGCATCACTATTATATATGCCTTAGGACATGTCTGATGTAAGAAACAGATTTCCTCTAAGCTATCTAAAGAAAAGAAGGATATCTTATAAAGAGGCAAGGTATCTCGCAGAACTCAAGGGCAGGACACATAGCCGGACCTCCCAATGGACTGGAGCTGAGGATTGCAAAGCTTGCAGTGACCCTTGGTGTAGCAGAGTCAGGCAACTCTTGAAATATCTCTCCTTTTCTCAGTCTCATCCCCTCCCTTCCTGCACATTCACCAGAGTCTTTAGTTTTCCTGATCTCTGTGTTCCTACTCTCTTTTTTTGTTTTTCCCAGAGGAAAATAATTTTTATTGAGATCCCACCAGCAGTACAATCTGCTCCTGACATTAAACTCCTTCTTCCTTTGCAATTCGGCCTTTCTGAAGTGGTCCCATGAATGTCTTCTTTTCCGTCATAGTCTGGAAGCAACCATGGCCAAACATGGAGGTAGTGTCGATGACCTTTGAGTCAGACTTCTCCAGGGCCTGCCGTCTGGTCTGCACCAGCAAGGATTTGCAAAGGGTGGGCACTCGCTTCTTGGTGCCCACCACACAGCCTTTCAGCATGACCACATCATGGGTCACCTCTCCATAGTGGGCAAAGCCACCCAGAGGGTTGGTGCTCTTGTCAGACAGATTGTAATTGGTGGAGGCATTGTTCTTGATCAGTTTGCTGTCCTTGATGAGGTGGCCCTGGCCAATTTTGTAGAACTTATTGATCTCAGTGCGGTGATGGTAGCCTTTCTGCCCAGCTCATGCCACTGAGAATGCCACTAGGGCAGGATGCCAGGCCCCAATACAGGCAACCTTATGAAACCCTCTGTGGGTTTTGCTAGGCAGGTTCTTAGCATGGCAGTGGCTGGTGACCCCTTTGTTGCCTTTGCCCTAGGTGACTCCAGTGACATCATCCATCTCATCCTGGTTCACAGGGACCTGCTGCTCTAGCCTTTGGTGGGTCCAGTCCAGTTTCTCAGCCACTGTGCCTCCATTCATCTGGATCTCCACGAGGTGGGCCTTCTTCTGGAGTAGAGGAAGCAGGTGCACCTGGGTGTGGGCGATGACGCAGATGACCTGACAGTACTTCTTCATGCTGCTGAAGTCCTTCTCCAACTGCTTTTGCCATTGTCATCCTGCCCCTTCTTGCAGTATTTGTGAAGGCCTTCTTTTAGATTTATGCCAATTATAATAGAAGGGCCTTTTGCACTCATCACTGATAATGCTCAGCAAAGATGATCTTGAAGGTACAGGGGCCTCGAGGGGTTTCCACGTAG
The DNA here is from genome assembly GCA_032199065.1 of Smutsia gigantea. Classification (NCBI taxonomy): domain Eukaryota; kingdom Metazoa; phylum Chordata; class Mammalia; order Pholidota; family Manidae; genus Smutsia; species Smutsia gigantea. The sequence continues at coordinate 533,044 of JAVSCE010000995.1, forward strand.
CCCAGGATTCCCGCAACCGTCATGGGTGCTGTCTCCACAATGGTCACCACCTCCACAAACTTCCTTCTTGTTCACCTTGGATCCTGCCCTGTCAACCTCCCACACAGCGTGGGTCATGAAGCCTTAGAGCCCAGGAAGGCTGTGAGGTGGACAGGTTTGGAAGAGTCATCCTTGGGGAAGCTCTTCATGTCCCTGCAGCACTGGAAGCTAAATTTCCAAGGCAAAAAGCCCAGGGACCCATGCCTGGGAGTGGAGAACTTCCCGTGAGACATTCCGCCGTGGAATGCTGCTGGTAGAGCATTTCTACTCTTTTTTTACAGAGCAACTTTCTTCACTTTTGGCACATCCTGTAGGGTTGCCAGATTTGCAAATAAAAATAGAGGCTGCCTGTATTTTACCTGGCAACCCTAACATCATGCCTAGCCAATCCATTGCCATCATTTCCTGTGTCTGCTTTACCCATAACCAGAGCTAATTTATAGGAGCTTCTGTGTCCTTGTTCAAAATTCAGGAGGGAGAACCTAAATAGTTCAGCTTGAGCCAGTGGCCAGACCTAGTAGGTAAGGCAGCCAGAAAGCCCATCTCTGTAGGTGGGAATCATTGTCAGAAAAGAGGTAGGTGCTGATGAATCAGCTCAAAAGGTTGCCAATCGAATGTAAATTTCAGCTATAAGTAATGCTCTTGCAAATTGTTTGGTAGACCTAGTTTTATTGGTATTTGTATTAACTGTTTTCTGGCATCTGGTAGTTCATATATGGTAGTGAATTGAGTTAAACAAGAAAAATCTCAAAAATTACTCTGTTTTTCAATTAATTTGAATATCTGAAAATGTGGATGGGGAACAGCAACTTCCCAGAAGTGGTGGGATTGCATAATAAGGGATCAAATGCAGAATGACGTTGAGCGAGTGAAGACAGAGTCACTGAGGAGCTCAGTGATTTAAAAATAGTTTAAGTACTTTCTCTTCAGCACATTTTGCCATTTGGACTTTTGAAAGTATATAAACAATCTCAGGAAGGTTATATATCAGACAATCATTAAGAGGGGAATTATTTTATTGAAATTTTACATTTAATGGTTTTCTTCTCTGAACAATTAAAAAACGCTCTTATAATGTACCATGGCCCTTTTGTTTTCTTGCTTCTCTTCTGGCCCCTCATAATACTCTTTACATGATGATTAAATCCTATTTTTCAGGATGCTTAATGCACAGTGGTAGTTAGTGTTTTTTAATTTATTACCTATCACTTATATGATGCTAACTAGACATTGGATAAATCCTATTATCAACATCTATAGCACTGATGGCTAGAAGTCATAGTATCATCAGTCTACTTGGGATCTTATGTTATCACAGACAGAATACAGAGGGGAGGAAATTGAAACTGGATCACATGACCTGGGCTTCAGTTTCACTTCTGGCCCTCCTTACAGTTTGCTGTGACACCTTAGGCAGATTTCATAACCTCTCTGAGTTTCAGTTTCTTTAAAACAGTGATAGATATGCCTACCCTGGCCACCTGCCAGCATTGTTAATCAAATGAGATAATGTATGTGAAAGTGTTTGTAAACTATAAAACACTTCACAATCCTAAGATTCTTCTTATTATCTGATAAAAGATGCTTATAAATCAGGTTAATATCTAAGAAAAAAATGTCATTGCTGTATTGATGGTTACTACCAGCTAGAGGTACAGCTATAAAGATAGACTTATTCAAAGAAAAATAATCCGCCTGAAATGAATATTACTTTATGTACCTTCTTTAAGGACAAAACTATTCTTATTGCTTATTATTTATTTTTTTAATGTATAATGGAAGATGAACAGAAAGTACACTAGGCTTGGGGGCGATATAACCATAAACAACAAAAAACTATGTGTAACAGAGCCCTCCTTAGGCAAATTGACTGATTGTAGAGATACATATCTTTTTGTTAATTAGTCCACTTAAATATATAAAAATGATATTATGGAGATTTTGACTTTGAGATTGTCTATGGATGTAATGCTCCAATATAAAGTAGTTGTGGAAAAGTATTAAACTATTAAATCAAACACTTGTGATTTGCCTTATTTAGAAACATGTGTAAATATCCATTTTGAATATTGATAAAACAATGTCCATATCCTCTTTTGTATTAATTATTTTATTATTTTTTATTATGTAAAAATTTAGTCTGTTGAATTCATGTCTAACCAAACTGAATTGAATTTCAAGTCTATGCTATTAACTTGGAAATGATTAACATTTACAAAGGAAATACTAGCAGGCTACTTCCAGGCAAGTTTTATGTTTACAAATTGTAGAATGATTGCTTATTTTAACCAGTGAGATTGATCTGGGGTGGTGAACTTTTAAAGCAAGTTGGACTGTGGCCAATTTGACCTAGAAATACAGAAAACGAGTTATGAAAACAAAACATAGGCAGAAAAGACTTGCTTTGAGGGACAGTTTTTATTATGGAATTTAAGTACTGGTTATTATTCTAGTTCTTTTGTTAGATTCATTGATTCTGTAGTTGCAACATTTCAATTAGATAATATATCAGGTTTGCTCATACACTTACTGCAGAGTCTGAAATTGCTTGTCATTTTGTGATGGTTTATTTGTTTCATGGTGGTATTCCCCTTACCATTCTGCTCCTTGAAAGAATTATCTCTACTTTGTTGCTTTCCTTTGTGACTTGTCTCTTGCTTAGGTCCCAAGTTTCTGCTTGACTGGTTGGAGGAATACTTCTGGGCTTGCCACTGTAATTTGTTTAATCAGGTCCAGGTCATGGGAACAGAGCAATGATTCTGAGAATGATTTGCTCTCAGCTGAGGTCTGGCCACCCCAGAGAATAGACTGAACTTTATGGGAACCACAGCATCCTGTCTCAAAGCAGAGGACACGTAGCCCTGTGAAATCATTCTAGGAAGAAAATCTGGAAATTAACCTGAAAATGGGAGATGCTACTGGGTAAGACCACAACAAAATACCTGCCGTGCTTGAATGGCAACTGCCATGGTTATATACCTTGGCCCAACCGTCTTGCCTTAGTTAAAATGAATAATGTACTTCCTTTCATTTTATTCATGCTATACTTCATAAGCAATCACATTCACTTATCAGTCCAATCTTTCCTTTTGGATGTCACGAAAACTTCTGTGAAACTTTACTAAATCAAGTTTTGGATTACGATTATCAATTCATTTATCAAAACAGTATTTCTGTAGCAGAGAAACAGATACAACCTTTAAAAAATCCCAATCTTACATTATAATAAAGGGAACATTTCAACATTCTCTAGAGATATCTCTGGGTTTTGAAAATGAAGACAAAACATTAGAATAATGGTACATCAACATAATAGCTCTATCTTCGTGTTTGCTCAGATACACAATGGGCCTAGTAATTGCATAAATGTTTTTTGCCTCTCATGCTTCAACATGCCACTTGGGTTATGTAAAATTACATCTAAGAACTACTTTTGTCCCACTTGAAGCAGGAAAAGAAAGTCTCATAGAGGGTAATTAAAGTTTGCTTATTTTCCCCCCACAAACTTTTTTCTTAAAGAATAACTTGCTCACTCCAAAAAGATTTGTAGGAACAATAAGGGTTAATTACTTAGCATGGATACTGTGGAGCATGCAAATAAAATCAGACTGTTGAAGTACTGTTCGTTGAATATTACCATTTAAAGTATCCTTGCTTATATTCAGTTCAAAATACTATTAAGATAAACCTTGCCATATGCACAGGATTCCTAATGATTGGCTTATGATTGTTGCAAACCCAGTAGAACATAATATTTGGAAAAGCTGGTCTTTATTGGGCAATACAGTCAAGCGTGGGGGATGGTTTTGTAGGAAATGAGGTTCTTATACCATTCTCATGCAAGTTCAGTGGCTAGAAGAAAAAATAAGTCTTTCGCGTGCTTATGTTTGTGCAATGTTAAAAAAATTACTGCTCTAAATATTGTGCAATAGAAAGTAGTCATAGTTAGAGCTTTATATGATTGCAGTACACGGGACACAGATGTCATCTAATTATGTACTGATTTACCTGTTCAGACATGTCTTTGCTGTCCCTGAGTATCCATCAGAAGTTCAGGTGTAATTGCAATTAAGATTTTAAGTACTTGGTAATGTATGTATAAACCATTTGCATAACTACTTCTTTTTGGTAAAAATAGAACAATAAAGTTTGTTTTAGAGTTAGAGACATAAGTTAGAGACATGGCATTTCCTAAGATAATGCTTCTAAGTGTTAACTTCTCGCTGGAAATAAAGGAAACATTGTGGCCAGCAAAAATCTTTTTTTTTCTCTCTAGTGATGAAATTTAAATGTATTAGGTGATCAAATTTTATCAGAAATATAGGCATGTCAGCTGTTGCTTAACTTGGAGGCTGTACAAATACTGTTAGGGAGCATTGAAATATGATGAACTTGAGACTGTTTTCAAACCCTTCTGCCCTCATTTGGTCATCTTTCAAGAAACACATGCACACATATATACATATAACATAATAAAATGTATGTAATCTCCCCTCTTCCTTCAACTCTTACTAAATTGGTTAAGGTCCCTAATACTGGAGTATTTATGGTGAATAAAGAAAGTAAATAAGATAACTGAATATTGTACCTGTATTGCAGAAACAAGCAGAGTTCAAAATAAGGGTAGAGAAACTTCTAGAAACCTTCTCAAAAACCTACCACACCCATTAAAAGAAAACAAAGTTCAGTGGGTGAATAAGTGAAAGATTAAAGCAAGTGGCTCACAGATTTTTTCAAAGGAACTCTTGCCTCAAAATGTCACATATTCCCTTCCCTTCATCCCTGAACAGTAGTGCTTTTCTGAAATTTACTTCTTACGGGCTTCCTAAGCCAGTCCTTACTCACTTAATACCTCCTAAAGCTCACAACAGTTTAGGATTCCAAGAATACAAAGGTGGTGGCTCTTAGGAATTGTCCAACACATCTTATTGCCATAAGGTAGTGCTAAATATAAGGAGGAAATACAAGTTTTTAAAGCTTTTCTGCAGGCAAAAGGGGAAAATCACTATGCTTAAGAAAAAAAGAGTCCGTGATACTATTGTGGAGATAATTTAGGACCATAGATCCTATTAGCTCAACATTGTTGACGGTTGGAAGAGGGAATAAAGTGTTTTAAACTACCAAGCGTTCTTACCGGCAACTCCTTCTCCAATGGTGGAAGGTCTTATTTGAGGGTATCAGCCTCCTTTGTTTTGGAAGGGCTCCTATTACATGAGTTAGATATTTGTAATTGAGTAAACACTATTTCTTTCAATCGAGTACTTGTAAACAAAGTAGCCAGCATTACTGTTTGGGAAGTCCATGGATAAAGTCATCCAAAAAGAGATCCCTAAGGAGGCTGGGTGATGGGAGAGATTGCTAATGACTCTCAGAGGAGATTTTGGTTATATAACTGGGCTCTCCTTTCTCTAGCTGAGTCTGATGCAGAGGTTGGGGACATAGTCCTTGAGAAAGAAAAGAGATCCCAAAGGGAACTTTTGGCTAGAAGAGATTAAATGGATTCTGTAAACAATACGCAAGCAGACAGAGGTCCAAAAAGAGGATCCACTAGGAGATTCCCTGTGAAAAGGCATGTCAGTAAACTCTAGGTTCTAGGATGAACACCTTGTATCAACGATCATATTTTTATTTTCTTTATTATAATCCCTTAGATCTTCTTTAAGCCTTAGCACAGTATCTTAAAATGTGTTAGCTGTGTTTTCCCAATTCAAGTTTGGAGGGATCCATTTTTATGCTTTGGGGAGGATCTGTGTCCACACTTTGGGGAAGCCAAGGAGCCTGGAGAGCTGCAGCCAGGAGGGATGAGTGGAGAAATCTAAGCAGCAGCCCGGAGGGAGTTGGCACAAAGACCCCAGGATGGTTTCTGAGACATGGAAGAACCAACTGAGTATCTCCATAAAGTCTAGGGGAGAGACTGGCCTTCCTGCATTCCCTTGGGTAGAGGCTGTGGTCCTTCTTATTTAGATATTAAAGAGAAGAGTGATGTTGAAAGGCTGGAGAAGCTGTGTTGTATGATTCATGTCATAAGCATATAAGAAATGGAATCTTACGTCACACTGATGTGCTAGTATCTGGCAGTAAAGTAAGATCATACCAGCCAATTCCAGAACAACTTGGAAGGTAAGGAGAGGAAGTTTTAATATTAAAGTCTATTATTTCTCCACTAAATATGACTATTTACTATTTACAACCTTTACCGTCATATAAAGACATATACAAAAGTACACAGGCATGCGAGGAGAGTAATTTTAAATCGACATTAATAAAAAATTTTAAAAGGCCTACAGTTCATTCATCATGGTGGGAGATGCAAAAAAAGTTTGCACAACTTGCCATGGTCAAATTTTCTTGAAGATAACACTAACTCTCCTTAGTTCATGGGTACATAAAATAAACCAAGGATTAAGAAAAAGAAAATCATAGCAAGGAACAAATCCAGGACTCCTGACCCTTGATTCTTTCTGTAGCCAATAAGACACTCTCTCATCTGAAAAAGTTCCAACTGTTTGGAAACTTCAGTCAGGAATCTTAATTGGGAGAAGTCTCTCAGAAGGAAGTTACCTTTGGCATTGTGCATTTACCATGGCTTAGGTAAATACCTGCTTTTGCGTTCTGCCACTAGTATTTGAGATTGGTGTGAGACATTGCAAAATCAGAAATTTCCATTGATGGCAGTTCAGTCACCTGATATCATTTGAAATGTCTTTCTTTCTCACACACTACATTTAAAATCTTTTAATTTCCCTTTCTCTTTTGAGCCCATTACAATGAAGGAAGTAGTCGGCTGAAAAGTTTCTCCCTCATATGTAATTAACCATGTCCAGAGTCCACTTAGACCATGTGGTTGGGAATGACTTGAACCCAAGCACAAGCCTTGTGATGTTAAGATGAGGCACTCTGGTTCCCTCTCTCCTCAGCCCCTATGCTGAATGGCCTTTGGAGCAGCAGATTCCTTAAAATTGGAAGCTAATCATTGAAGTTTGAGTCGCCTTAGTGCTCCAACCACACAAAGCGCTCACCTACTTTAGCCTCAAGCCTGGCTGAGAGACAAGCTAAAAATACCAAACTTTATCATACCCCTTAATGTCTCAAAGGCCTGTGCACAAAGGCTTTTTCTCCTTAGTTAGCTGTTTGTTGGCCAGCATCATAAGGAAAGCTGTGTCATGTACAGTTTGACCTTCTGAGGTTTCAGTTACCTAGTCAGTCGAGGTGTGGAAGTAGATGATTCTCTTTCTAGTGTTGTCAGTAGATCGATAGTAGCCTCATGCTACATGACAGTGCCTATGTCATTCACCTACTTTGGCTCATTTCATCATCTCATATCATCACAAGAAGTCATGGTAAAAGAATTATAATAGCTAATATATTCCATTATTATTAATACACATGTAATATTGTTAATATGTGTCTCTATAATATATATATAACATTCTATTATTAGTTATTGCTATTAATCTCTTACTGTACCTAATTTATAAATTAAGCTCTATCAGAGGTATATATGTATGGGAAAAACATGGTTACTTGCTGTAGTTTCAGGGATCCACTGCAGCTCCTGGAACGTAGTTTCTATAGGTAAGGGGGGACTACTGTAGTAAACTGTAGCAGTCTGCATCCAGTGGCTGTCTTAATCCTTGCTAAGACCCATTTGTCTGGTATTATCTTTCTACAAGACTAAATTGGTGAGTCCTGCACACCTTTGCAAAGCTCAGTGGTCCCTTTACTTTTGCTCTATGGTCCAAGTGATCCAACAGGTGTTTGCTGGCGGTTGCACAGATTTGGATTCTAGGAACAGTCACTCGTGGCTGGACAAAGCTGCCATCAATTGCAGTCACCATTCAGCATGACCCAAAACTCAAAGCTTCCCTCTCAGACTGTAGCAGGTGAAGCCATCTGCCTATCTGTTAAGTCAGCTTAGCTAGTAATAAGCCTCTACAAACTATCGAGGTCAAAATATCACACCCATACACTAAACTCTAAAGTCCTAAGCCATCTGTCCTGACCATCAAAAGCAACTCCAGTGTATATATTTTTCTCCCCCTTATTTCCACTTCGTTTATTTCTCAGTGTTAGCAGCCAGTTCATCAAATTTGGGGGTCTTTGTGAAGGTCAACCAAATAGTGTCCTTCTTCTTCTTCTTCTGGATTCTGAACAAATTGAGAAATAAAGGAAAATTATAAGATAGACTGTCCAAACAATGCCATCATTTTACCAATAGGGCTTTAATTCAAGAACCAATGACATCTTCATTCTGAATCGCACCATGTAAGTCACAGCAAAGCTGGGCCCCCACATGGAGTGTTTTAATTTGCTACATTTAATGGAGGCAAAAAGAAGGCAGTGATAGTAGCTCCTAGCTCTTCTCAGAAGTATCTCATTAGCCTTAGAATACTGCACTGTTTCATAATTCAAAAAAATCTCATTTTGTTCAGTAATCTGGAATTCAGCAGGACTTCAACAGTACCCCTCAACAGTACCTTGTCTAGAATAAGAAATAAATCAATAAAATCTGTCCTTAACTTTCTTATGAAATTTTGGGTGTAACAATTGCCTTGCGTTAATTGCAGAAACTTTGCTTCATCTTTCCGGAAACACTGGTTAGGTCTGTTCTAAATCATCAGCCAATCAGCTGGTAAACACAGGCACTATTCTGCTCTAACCCTACTTAGACTTCTGGAGGTAGTTGAGCTGCTTCTCCGCCTGGGAGATCTGGTTTTTATTGTTGCTGTTGATGTGTGTGTGTGTGTGTGTGTGTGTGTGTGTGTGTGTGTTGTGTGTAGGAAGGACGGTGAAGAGGGAAGAATTTTATGGGAAATATGCTTTTTATTTTTAAATAATGAGAACAGGGCTACTGTCTTGGAATTGTGCCTGTGGCTAGCAAATGTGTGACATAAAATTAAATGAATTGGAGGAATATTTACTGGGAAATAAGGAAAGAATAAGAATATTGAAGGAAAATTATACTCTGAAATAGAATGAATATGGAAAGACAAATGTCTAACACTGAAAATTGTAATTTGCTAAGAAAATATGACCTAATCTTTTTTAAATAGACAGAAAATGAACTAAGAGCAGAGATTTAGAAGTCTGGTATCATATTTAAGAAAAAAGTCTGCAAACAATAGGGCAATAAAAGCAGTAATCATCTTACATGAATGTGGAATTAGATTTTATTTTTTCCACAGTGAATGGCCTAAGGGATTTTGTACAACTGTGTAATTTAAAAAGACAGTTTTTTTGACTTGCAAAAAAAATTATGGTAGAGGTTTTAAAGCTTATTATTTTTTTAAATTTTCAGTGAATGAAGACTTTTCTATCCAAATGTAAGCCTTTGTCTTAAGTGAAGCCACAGTAATTCACAATCAATAATTATGTCTAATAATACAAAAACATATGTTCTTTTAAAAAGCTACCCTTTGAAGTTTATTTTAAAATTAAGATAACATTAAAAAGGAAAGGCAAGGAAAAAATAGTATTACAAAAAATTTCAAGTTAAAAGTCATCAAAAATTTTCATCTGTTGTGAACACTTTTACAAACAACTACTTTTAGTAAAGTACTGGCCATTTAATGTTTGAATTTGTGGGAATTCATTCATGCAATTAAACATTTTCTGACTTTTCAAAAAACACGGTCACTTACAAAGTCTGAATTATCTTTGGAAAAAAATGTTATGTAACTGAAATTCACAGATTATCAAAACTAACAATTTTAGTATTCTTCCCTATATTTTTTAGAAAATTAATAAATAGAAAAAACTCAATTGTAATACCTTATTTCTCACTCTATAGGGTATAATAAAATTAAAAGAGATAAGATAGCATTGGCCTAAGCATATTCCTGAGATTGATAATGTTTTACTAAACAAACAAAAAACAAAACAAAATAAATTAGGGCAACTCTAGGTTTAGTAAAATTAAACAGGTCTTTCTCTTTAAAATATTGCACAGATGTTAATGTGTTAAAAAGCATTAAATGAATATCCAAGAGGGAAACACATTTCCCAATGGGTATTATTATTTTTTTATTACAGAATATTTATTCTCAGAATATCTCTCAAGTCTAGCACCATGCACACAGTATGTAGCTCTTATGTTATTTTTATTCAGAAATAGATGAACAAGAAAAAAGGGACCTGGATAACATGTAAGCTAAATAATGAGTGTCAAATATGGGGCCATTCATCAATATCCAATTCTCCTCTCTTTCCTGGCATATGAAATACTGAACTGTCTAGTCAAGGAGTTTTGTGGAAGTGATATGAGTCACCTCTAGGCTGTAGCATTTACATACCAAGGCAGACTCCTTAGAGCTCTCTTTCCCTTGACCAAGCCTCTTAGCCATATTCTAGATAGTGGCTGCTTGTCAGTCTGGGCTCCAGAATAAGGAAAGCAGAAAATGGAGCACAGGATTGAAGAGCAGAGCCCCCAGATAACTCTTAATTGACATGTAGCAAAAACAACAAAAACAAATCTTGGTTCACTTTAAGCCGCTGAGATTTGGGGTTGTTTGTTACCACAGCATAACTTAACTTATACTGACAGCTATGCCAAATGCTCAAGAGTAAGTTGTATTTTTAAAACTAGAAAATGCAATCTTCATGGTTTAGTAGAAGGAAAACTAGGTCAGAGCTCAGTGAGTGGCTAGATAGGTCAGAGGAGAGAAGGTAAGTATCCAGAGAATGGGCAGATCCATCAAGTTGGCACAGATGGTCAGGGGAGGTGCCAGCTCTAAAATGAGCCACCAGAAAAGTCAGGAAACAGACTCTGAGTCAGGGAGACTTACAGGCTGCTAACATGACCTGGTGTTTGGGGTTGGTCATAAAGAGCAAAAGGAGAGTCTATTTTCTAGAACAATACTTGACCATTGTCCAAGATGATTTGATGATTAACAATTATTAAATATTCTCTGGCTAGGGCTATCTTTAAATTCAGAGCTTGGAGTGTGGCTGAATCTACAGATGAAAAATAAGTGCCTCATAATTAGAAGAACAGCAGAAAGGAGCCAAGTGAGTTATTTCAAATGAAAGACTTTGTGAATGGCTCTGGGAAATGGAAGAATAGAATTTTTGAAACAGATACTAGAAAAATAAGTTTCTAATTTTTTTCTGCCTATTGTCTTTAGGGTGGAAAATACTTGAGTAAGACATGGTGGTGGTTCTTTCATAAATCTTAGGGTATTGGTAGAATATTCTGGCTAGAGGTCCCTTTGTGGACTTCTAGCTGCTTTTGTAGCACCTTTTATGGATTTGGGCTGACTTGACAAATGAGGCCATTTCTGGCACATGTATTAGTTAGTTAGGGCTGCCATAAAAAAGTACTACAAATCAGGTGGCCTAAACAACAGAAATTTATTGTCTCAGTTTTGGAGGGGTAGAAATTAGAAATCAAGGCGTTAGCAGGGTTGTTTCTTTCTGAAGTCTAGGAGGAAGAATCTGCTCCATGCCTCTCCCTTACTTCTGGTGGTTTTTGGGCAATCTTACACATTCCTTGGCTTGTAGAAACATCGCCCCAATCTCTGCCTTCATCTTCACACGGTGTTCTCCCTGTGTGTGTGTGTGTGTCTGTCCCCAGATTTCCTTCTTTCATAAGGGCACTATTCATACTGGTAGAGAAGCCTGTCCTACTCCAGAGTGACCTCATTTAAGTAATCAGATCTTCAGTGGCCCTATTTCCAAATTAGGTCACACGCTGAGGTCCTGGGGGTTAGAACTTCAGCATATGAATTTTGGGGGGCCATAATTCAACTCATAACAGCACACATCAAAGGAGAAGATTGTTTCTCCCATTGTACCTACTTCTCTCTATTATCTCTCTCTTGTGAACCCCCTAACAGAAGCATTTATGTGTCTGTTTTTCTTTCTTAGACCATGAGCTTCTTAAGGTCAGAGGATACACTATTTTCATCTGTCCAGCTCCTGGCCCAGGACCTGTTATAAAGTAGAATAGTCATATCTCCCTGAACTAGTGACTGCAGCAACCCTCTAATTTTGTTCCCTGTTTTGTTCACCTTTGATTTATCCATTCTGAGTCATCATGCACAAAGCTAGTCCCTCATTAAAGAATACCCTCCACCAAGTGGTGTCCCTGGCAAACTCCCATTCACGCTTCATATCTCAGATCAAGCACCACCATCTCCAGTGCTTTCTGTGACATTCTGGGGCCCAGTTAGGTAACGAATCCTTCTTTACTCCCATATAACATTATGCATAACAATGGGAAGCATTACACACTCAATACATGTTTACATGAGTATTTGAATCAATTAAATGAATGATTGATAAAGCAAGTTCTATAAAATAATTTTTATTCTAAAAATTTTAGGGAATATTTTCCTATTTCCATTTGCACTGCTGAAATAAATGGGTCACACTTTAGAATTAGTCTTCTCATACTTATATCACTTCAAAAAAGGATTTTAAAAATTTACACTTAAGTGACATGACATATCCTGTAATTTTAACTCTGAAGAACTACCCATAAATTTGAAAGAATGTAATTCATAAATAACACAGCCTCAAATATACTATTTTTGATCAAAGCAAATATATGACTTTTTATCAAAGGAAAAAACCAAGCAAAACTGGAGAGGCCTCAAATCTTTTTTCAGATACATATTTGTGTTCATAAAATAGCTAAAAGAACGGTGGACCATTATTAGTATAATTAGGGAGAAATGCCATTAGCACCACTTGACAAATCAGAGAACTTCATCTCCAAAAGAAAGTCTTGGAATGTACCACTCCCTCGCAATCTAGGCCACAATGATCAGGCGTCAACTCTGGGCAGGGCACCGAAGAGGAGGTGACAATCCAGTTAACAGAGTGGACGAGGACAATAAGTCAACAGTTCAAGGATGTGCTGAAAGCAATTTGAAAAGCTCCATAGCATCATCATTAGGGACAAGACAGAAACTATTGTTGCCAGCAGTGCTAGTTTGCATATCTTGTGTTTACACTGCATGAAAAAGTGGATTGTCTCACCTAATGCTGACAGGAAGCCCAAGGACATTCAAGCCTTCCACCTTCTATCTGCCTCCCAGCCTCGTATCATCACTTTTCAATCACCCTTCTCCAAAGGGTACTATCATTTGCTGTCGGCCTTCAATTCCCTTTCTTGTTCCTTCTGTCTGCTTCAATCTGGCTTTCATGGTCACAGTGAATGTGAAGCTATTTTTCTTTTTAAAAACTTTTTATTATAAAAATATATTATTACGTATTTTATATATTTCACGAATACTTTTTTATTGTAAAAAAGAAAAACCCAAGAAACTCTGAAATTGTTAAGTGTACAGTATGGTGCTGTTAACTGCATGCACATTGCTGTACAGCAGATCTCTAGAACTTTTTCATCTTTCACGACTGAAACTATATCCACTGTGGAGCAGTGCAATGCCCATTCTCCCCAGCCCCCAGCCCCTGGCAACCACCATCCTATTTTCTGAAGCTCTTTCTCTAGGTCGCCTCTGACCTCTTCACTGCAAAAATCCATGATGCTTTTCCATCTTTATCTTGCTGGACCTTCTGTGGCATTTGATACTGATGAAGCCTTTCTTCCTGAACCTTTTCGTCTCTCAGTTTTCCTTCTATTCATTTACCATTCTCCATTTCCACCATGGACTCCTGTTTTCCTCCCTACCCAGTAAATCTTAGTGGCTTCCCAAAACCCAGTGGTCTTCTCACTCTCACTCTCCCACCCTTTCCCTAGGTGGTCACGTCATACCAGTTTCTGCTATTCTACCTGCCCCTGATGTCTCTAAGCCTTGCAGTTGTGCATCAGGATGGCCATCCATCTGACTGTCCCACAGGCTTCTCGAACTCAAGCTGTCTAACCTAAGCACCATATCCTACCTGTGATTTCTCTCAGTCAGTGATGCTAATGGTTGTATAGTAACCACACCAAAGTCTTGGGACTCATTTATAACTGCTCCTTCTTTCTTGCTCTCTCCATCTGATCACTCACCAATTCTACTGATTTTAATTTCTAAACTTTTTTTGATTTGCCTGAACTTCTCTATGTCTACCATCCCTGACTTAGTTAGAGCAGCCGGTTATCTAACTAGCACACAAGTCCACATATTTTGTTGTCTAATTCATGCCCACTAAGGATGTAAATCCCCACCTGGGTATCTTTGAGGCTTGGGCAGATTATCCAAGGAGTACTCATGGGCTCAGGAATGGCTACTAGCAATGTCAATAGTTTAGAAATATGTGCAGTTGTACTGGTGTGTACTGGCTACACACAGTATACTGTATCCTATCTGCATTTTTACTCATCCCTGCCCCTCCACCCAACCTGGCTAATTCTACCATCCTTCAAAATTAGCTCAGCTGTCAGTTCCTCCAGGAAGTCTTCTATCACTTCCCCTAAATACCTTATCTTTATGCCTCCTAAATAGGTGGAAATATCTCCCTTTGCATTTTTACATTACTATTATAAACACCAAGGCTGTGACAGTGACCCTGTCACAAGGCTATGTTGCACAGAATCTGATCTATACATGCCTGGTGAAGATTATTGTAAAGGGAGTGGAGTCTGGAAGATTTGGGACCTTAGACAAGTACTTCTTTATTTTTACTCTGACACTTCCCATTACAATTTTTACACAGAAGAAATCAGGTCAAAATGTTTACATATATGAAAACAGAGAGGGAAGAAAGATCAGATCAAGGACATCTTGAAGCATATGTCTGTGAAGTTTGGAGGGAAATGTACATCTTTGCTGTGGGAGAGTGAGAGTTGGAGCAAAGGGACCTTTAAATGTATGTATACTTTTAGTATCTTTAAGCCTCTACTGACGGGGCCACTTCTTTCTTCCCACCAAGTTGTATCCTGATTTACTGCCTCCTGGGAACATTATGAGTGGATGTCCTGATGCTCGCAGGGACTGTCCTATTTCTAAGAAATGTTGAATCCTGCATTAGAAGTCTTGGGTAAAGGTCTTAATATTCAGTATGTGCAGTAGATATTTGTTTATTGATTTATTTATTTCCTGGCTCATTCTGCAAAGGATTTGGGTCTGATTATAATAGGAATACATATAATAAAAGAATAACATATAATCAGAAATAGGACTAAGCAAATAATACAAATATGCAAATCATAAGGGTCAACATGGTTACTTTACCCATTCACTCAATTATTCATTCTTTTATTCGTCCACCAAATATTTAGTGGATATCTACTGTTACAAGACATACTCTGGGTTCAAATTTGGCTTTGAGTTTCTTGGCAAGCCAAGTCAGTGAGGGAGGTATGATTGATTAATTATATAATCCTTATTATTCTATAGGAGTGATTACATAATTTCCTCTAGAAAAGTAAAGCTTTCCTGAACACTAAATTCTAAAAAAAAAAAAAAGGTTATATGGCATTTGATACTGTGGACAATGAGTCACAAGACAATGTCTTCAACAAATTATAGTAGTAGATGTTCTGATATGTGAACTAGATAGAGGGGGTTCTCTGAGCAGGTTCTGAACTTACCAGAGACCGATACATATATAACACACATATATACTTAATTAATATATTTAGTGGTAGTTTAGAGGACACAACAGCAAACTTGAAATAAAGAGACCTTGGCTCTATCCCAGGCTCACCAGTAATTGAATAAATTACTTCTGCTTTGTGTCTTAAGCCATAAACCGATCATCACTTAAAATAAAACTACCCCACTCCCTCCCACGAGAATTAAGCAGCTATATACATTCAAAGTGCTTTGTGAATTGTAAATTGCAAAACCAATGTTATTTCTTTAAAATTGTGAGCCCTTTGGTGATAAGAATTATTTCTTATTTATTTCTGAGCTCCAACATCCCATCTCCTCACCATGGTAGTAGGCAAGCAACACATGTTTATTAATAAAGTAGAAAGAATTTGCAATACCCAAGAAATGGAAGTAACCTAAGTATCCATCAATAGATGAATGGATAAAAAAGATGTGGCACATATTTGCAATGGAATATTATTCAGCCATAAAAAGAAGAAATCCTGCCATTTGCAAAAACATGCATGGATCTAGAGGGTATTATGCTCAGTGAAGTAAGCCAGGTGGAAAAAGACAAATAGGTATGATTTTACTTATTTATAGAATATAAAAACAAAGCAAAACACAAAGAACAAAACAGCAGTAGACTCACAGACAATGAAAAGTGACTAGTGGTTACCAAGGGGAAGGAGTTGGAGTGGGAGTGGTGGAGGATGAGGGGCATAAAGGGCACAATAATTCGCAATCACAACATAAGTTGGTCACAGTGATGGTAGTACAGCATGGAGAATAGAGCCAATGACTTTGTAACATCTTTCTATGCTGATAGATAGTAACCACACTAGAGGGGGTAAGGATTTAATAATATGGGTAACTGTTGAACCACTGTGTTGTACATTTGAAACCAATATAAAATTGTATATCTATGATACTTCCATCAAAAAAAAAGTAAAAAGAAAAATGGGGAAAGCAGGACAAAACCCTGCTGGAGATTATTGGACTATTCTAATTTTTGTTAAATTATTAAAATTTCAGGTTTCTGAGTATCATAACCACTTGTCTGTCTACAGAATCAAATCATAATGAAAAGTAAAAAAGGACTGCAATTTGTTCTATGCTCAAGTTGGAGTTCTCTCCAAGGGTGGTAAGAGAGCAGTCCCCATTCAACAGAGGACTCAGCCTGAGGTCTGGTTCCTCACGAGTAAAAATGGAAATGAGAGTGTGCAGTTCAAGTAGCAAGCTGATATAAAGGGTTTTAACATAGTGGGTTTTTTCTGCATGTAAAATGAAAATTGTTTATTGTAGGAAGTTTGGATTATATATAAAAGAAGAAAATTAAATTCAACCAGAATTTGAACATTTACAGGGAGTAATTGTTAAGATTTTGATAATTATTTTCCAGTGGTGTTTTTTTTTCATGGTAAGAATGAATGCATGCACAAACTTGGCATCATAATATATATACAATTTTGTAAGCCTTAGTTGCAGTATAAGTAAAGATTCTTTTATGAAATAATGTATATGGCTCCCAAACAATTCAATTCAATTTATAATAATATTAGGTGCTAAGATCTACTGGGCACTTGCTGTGTACTAGAGCTAGGTATCCTTTAAGTACTTATTTAATCCTCACAATTATTCAGCAAGGTTATTTTAGCATCAGGAAGCTGAGGCTTAGTAAGTTAAAATAACTTGTTCATTGTCACATAGGTAGTATGTGACTTTAACCCAAATTTGTATCACTCTGTATACAGGTCTTAGTCACTATCAACTACTGGTTTGTATATGGACATACACAGTTTATTTAACCAATTTTGTATTCTTGGACATTTAGGTGGTTGCTAATTTGATGATATGAAAAAAAATATTGTGATTAACATATTTATAGGGACATTTACATACCCAGGGAAATTATTTCTTTGAGTTGAATTGCTAGAATTAAATTGCTCAGTAAAAGAAACTGCACAGTTTTAAAGCCTTTTTTATGCTTATTGTCAAATTGCCTTCTTGAAATATTGAAACAATTTACAGTACCTAGTGTCCTAAAATCTCTTCAACCCTAGAAACTGCCTTTTCAGTTTTTGGTGTACGATTTTTAAGGTGTGCCAAGGAAAATAATAATTCTATGGTTTTGAGGGAGTAGGGGATTGTCCTTTTTGAAAAATTGGCAGACCAGATCTTTAGTACATTCATATGGTATTGTATCTGAGAAATGAAATCAATAGTTGGGTGTGGCTTGGAGCCCTAAAATCAGAATAGACTTTGAAAATTGTTAGCAAGAATTCTTCACCCTGACTTATTTAATTCAAATGGAAACTAAAGGGAGGGTTTACTTGATCTCAGCGTAAGGGGAATATAAATGGCAATGCAGCTTCTTTGTGATATATTACATTATATATACATCTCCACAAAGTTGGTAGGAGAAGAGTGATTTTTCCAATGTCATTTTTGATTCTGAGAGATATTAATTATGGTGTTATGTTTGATCTTACCCAAACGTCTCCTCTTCTCTTTCCAAACTTCTTTAGATATATTTGAGGTCAAAGGACAGAAGAACCAGGTAAAAATCGGAGCTAGAGGAAGAGGACAGGGAAGTCTAATAAGATGATGAACTGCGGGGGTAGGGGGGTCTCACAGTCTGGATTTTTGCCCTGGTTCCTTAATCCTTGGGCAAGATTCTTAACTTCTTTCAGCTCTGTTGTCTACTTATAAAATACATTTCAACCAAATTCGCGATTCTCATACCGCTACAGGCATACTAAGAACATTTGATTCAAATTTCACTTTTAAAAGATATTTTTGACTATTAAAAAATTGAATTGGTGTAAACTAGCAGAGTTAAATCCCAAATTTTAATGTATTTGAGACTGTCCACCCACTGTCACATCAGCTTTTTTGGTGTTAATCCTGAATAAAGCTTCCTGCTCTTCTATTTGACTGCCTTATAAATGTGTCATTGGCTAAGAAGAATACGGTTCTTGAAAGCGCAGCAATTGCCCTGCAAATTCAGGCCCAGGTCCTTGCACCGGAAACTGTACCGGTGAATACAAACGCTGCCATCCAGGAAACGGCCAGCAAGATGTCTGGCCTGCTTCCACTCACCACATAACCACTGGCGATACCATCCAGATGACTCTTTTCTTCATCTCTTCTCAAGACTACAGTAGGCCCCCCTTGTCCAAGGGCATTCATTCCTAGATCCCCAGTCGCTAGTACTGAACCCCATACACACAATTTTTTAAAATTAAAAAGTGTCATTAATAGAAAATCTTATGTTGGTTTCAAATGGACATCACAGTGGTTCAACAGCCCCCCCTGATCAATTTATACTGTGATTGTGCTGCTTTATGCCCCTCCCCTGCCCCTTACCACCATTCCCAATCCCTCCCCCTTGGTGACCGCTAGCCACTTCTCGGTGTCTATGAGTCTACTGCTGTTTTGTTCCTTCTGTTTTCCTTCGTTTTTGTATTCCACAAGTAAGTGAAATCACATGGTATTTGTCTTTCTCCGCCTGGCTTATTTCACTTAAACTAATACCGTCCAGATCCATCCATGTTGTTGCAACTGGCAGTATTTCTTCTCTTTTTTAAGGCTGAATAATACTCATTGTGTATTTGTACCACATGTTCTTTATCCATTCATCTATTGATGGATACCTAGGTTGCTTCCATATCTTGGCTATTGCAAATAGTGCAGTGATAAACATAGGGATGCATGTATCTTTTTGAATCAGGATTTGTTTTCTTTGGGTTAATTCCTAGAAGTAGAATTGCTGGGTCAAATGGTATTTCTATTTTTAACTTTTTGAGGAAACTCCATATTGCTTTCCAGAGTGGTTGTGCCAATTTACATTCCCACCAACAGTGTAGGAGTTTTCCTAGTATATTTTTTTCCTATACATATATACCTACCATACATTTTAATTTATAAATTAGGCTCAGTAAGAGATTAACAATGATAACTAAAAATAGAACAATTATAACAATATACGTAATACAAGGTATGTGAATGTGATCTCTCTTTCTCTCAAAATATCTTTTTGCACTGTACTCACCCT
This sequence comes from Smutsia gigantea, assembly GCA_032199065.1. Classification (NCBI taxonomy): domain Eukaryota; kingdom Metazoa; phylum Chordata; class Mammalia; order Pholidota; family Manidae; genus Smutsia; species Smutsia gigantea. Next base: position 552,628 of record JAVSCE010000995.1, read on the forward strand.
TCTTCTTGCAAGGATGTGAGATAAGAAAATGCCTATGTGATGGCCTGAGCTGACATGAATGACATAGGCACTGTGATGTAGCATTAGACCCCTGTGACCTTCTGAGATTCCTCAGAAGGAGGTTTACCTGCTTCTGGAACACAAGTAACTGAAATTGTGGAAAATGAAACCACAGATGGGAGGATTACTGTATGTTTAAATGTTTGTTCTTCATTTTGGATACTTTTTATCTGATTTTCATGATTAAGTTGTTACATCTTTTGGGTGCTTTGTGTTTAAATTTGTATTTATTTATGTACACATGTTTTAGATGAAATGCAATAACCTCCCTGCAATTAGAAATGGATTGCTACTTAAAAGCAGGATATTTAAAAAGTAAATGTGAAAATGGAAATGATGTTATCTATCAAGCTCACATTTTAAGATATATGTAACTGTATTGATAAGGCTCAGAATAAAATGAATTGTACAATTGAGTACTAAATGCATCTTCAAATTTCATCAACCAAATTGACATCAATATGCAAAATGAAAGCAATATGCAGAGAATTCTCTTCAGACTCACTAAGATACAAGTTCATATTTGTTTGGCAATTCAAGGTTCTAATGAATTATAGCTACCCATTAAGGTATCAGTAAAGAAACACAAATTTAAAAGCACTATGATTTAAAAAAAATCATTATTTATCATTGGGATTTGCCTTTGTGGTAATAAGAATGCTCAAATCTTCAATATGGTATATATAGTGAAGCTTTGCCAAATACGTCTATGTTCTAGGACAAGGTACAACACCATTTGGAAATAAAATTTTGGGAATGTGTAAACCTAAGGATTCCAGATTCTTTCATCAGTATCGTGCAGCTCCTCCCATCCAGAGGTGGAGTCGGTTTTACCACCCCTTGAATCTGAACTGGCCTCCTAACTTGCTCTGATTAATACATTGTGGCTGAAGTTATTCTGTGCAGAGACTAGCTGTCCAAAGCCTTGGAGCTCTTGAGTTTCCCTCTAAGACAACTCTGGCCACCATGTAAAGAAGCCTACCTAGCTACTGTATAATGGCAAACAACACAGAAAGAATGGCTTAGCACCAAGGCCCAAGACATATGTGCGAGACCATCTTAGATCTTCCCCCAGGGAAGTCATTTGATCAAGGCAACTAGGAGAGTGAATCCAGGCAAGATTAGCAGAACAGACCAGTCAATGGTTAAAATTGTAAAAAGTAATACGTTGTCTTTTAAGACACCTATCTTTGGAGTGGTTTGTTACACAGCAATAAATAATTGATACATCATAGTAACAAATATGGGTGCAGATCATTATTGAGAGCTATACATTATCTGGTAACATATTCTAGAGAGGATTTAAGAATATATCTATTGAAGTTGAATTAAGGAAGCTGAGAATATACAAATTCTTTACAATCCAACTGATTGTACTGGAAGTCCTGCAGATCTCTTATTTTTGCTTAATTCATGACATGTTCTGGCATGCATATGTGAGGATGATTTAATGCTCTGTCAAACACATGATTCATAGGATCCAGAAAGAAATGATGAGTTAAAATCCATTTTCAAATACTAATAGTGTAACAATGTCTTCAATGACTGTGTAAGAGCAGTGGTATGAAAAAAAAGCACCAGAGTATTGGTGCCAAAATGTACATAATTAGTCATCCTATGTTGTATAAGACGAGCGCTAGTTATTAAGAAGATTCTAGCATCTTTGCATACAGTGTAAGATAGTGCCATACAAATTTCACTAAAGCTTAAAATTTGAACTGCAGGCTTTTCAAGATTATTTGTAATGATATGAGTAGTAATTTAAAGAACACGAAGAAGCCCATGTTTGTTTGGTAATTCAAGATCCCAATGAATTACAGCTATAAAGTGTCAGGAAAGAAATGAAAACAAAGTTTTGACTCAGTATACAAAATAACATAAATAACATAAATCTGATTATTTTGAGAATTTAAGGAAATATTTGTCAAAATCATTTCTCAAGTATCTGGGGTTTTAAAAAAGATACCATTGAACTGTTATAATTTAACAATATATGTTACCAAATGACAGCCTGAAGAATCTGTTCACTGATTCTCTCCACATTGAACATTTACCAGTTAAGAAATGTTTGTAGATGTTATTATTTACTATATATTAAAACTAAAATTCTATTTCAAATGCCTTGATTGGTTTCCCTGAATGTGTAGCTTGTTTCTAAAAAGGCCATATCATCAATTCCTTCAGCTCTTTGTTCTCATGTGCCATTCTCCCATTGGGAGGGAGAGTCTGTTCTTCCTTCCCCTTAAACCCGGGAAGGTATTAGTGATTTGTTTGATCAATAGAATATATTAGAAAGGATGTTCTGAAATTCTGAAGCTAGATCACAGGAAGACTTGAAGCTTCTGCCCAGGACTTTTGGAATGCTCACTCTTGGATCCCTGAGCTATGGTGCAAAAGTTTGACTAAGTACTGGCGTGACCACACAGAGAGGCCTAGAATCTGCATGGAGACGGTGAAGGGCCCAACTGAGCCTCGTGACCAGCCCATCAAAGAGTCAGACACATGAGTGAAGCAGTTTCGGTTTCTTACACAGGTCATGTCAGCTGGGTACCATTGAAGAATAACTCCAGTTAATGCCATATGAAACAGAAAAATCAACCATTCAAGTTCTGCCTGCATTCTGGACTTAATCAGGAATTATGATTTTTTAAGCCACTAAATTTTAGGATAGTTTAGTACATTGCCAGAGGAAATTAGAACACTGAAGAATAATCTGAGATAATGAGATAAGCTATTAGAAAATTATTACCATTTTCAACTATTTATCTTGTGACTCGGAAATGGAGAATACAAAATAAAGAAATAAATTGAGCATTGTGTCTGATTTAAGACTGCCACTAACAACAATAACCTCTAATTTTCAATATCTTTTCATTTTCAAAACAGCTTTACTGTTTTCATTGGTTGTTTTTTAATAAGTACATATTATAAATTTGAGCGAAGAATGAATTTTTGCTAGTATAATATCACTTTTATCTCTTGGGGTCTCTAATAATATTGTATTTGGAAGAGTCTATGTGCAAAATAATCTATGAACTTAAAAAATGTTTGAAAACCACTGGACAAATATTCTTAGTATCTCTTTCTAGTTCTACTATTTAGAAAAGGTATCACAGTGGGAATGGTGGATTTGAGTGGGTTTTGATTTTAGCCATAATCTTTGTCAGGAGTATAGAAAAAGCTGTTTTTTTTATGTTTGGTGTTTGGACAGGAGTTTTTTTCTTAAAAAAGAAAACTGAGGCTCTTAAAAACAGCACCTGCTGGAATAGTGGTGAAATCATTTCACAGATTTAAGTAGGTGTACATACATATATATATATATGTACACATATATTTATATAAATTATGTATTATACATACAAATAATATATATTATGAAATATATATACATTATTTATACTATGCATATAGATATATTATAAATCTCAGTCTACAAATCAAAGTAATAAGAAATGTACCTTTATTTTTCAATAACTCAATTTAACTTCTGTTTGAACATGCATTCCTCCATCATGGTAGAAACTTAACTGTGGTTAATATGGTCAGTTTCCCTATAACTCTACTTTTTTCCTTGGGTTACATTTAAGACCTGGAGGGCTTACTCAGGTCCAAGGTCACAGGGCTGAAGAAGACATATGATCACATGTGCATCTTCAAGATACCCATTGCTCCCTCCTGCCCATGTACCTCTTCGTGCCATTCATTTCCATCTGAATGAGGCCTTGTGGTCTGTCAGGACTCTCAGCTATATTCACACGTACCTAGGGCTCTTGAGAATCATATGCCATTGCCCTCAGATCATGCTGGGATTCATAATGCTCTGTGGAGGCTGTGAAACAGCTAAATATTACTAAATATTAGGCTGTGAACAGCTTAATTTTAGTCGTTTGTACACTGACAGCTCAAAAATTTAAATATGCCACAGTGATCCTGTAAAGTCATGGTGACACTTAAGGAACTGCAGATGAAGGCTGCTGAAGCACAAAAATCCAAGAAAACTCCCTCTGTAATGTTAGGCACTTTCATTTGCACAGGAGCTCAGACAAGTTTGATTGGCAGGAGTGAGCAGTGGGTTGTGATACGGGAACAGAACATAGTGGCAAGCAAATGCCAAAAAGCAATTAGGTTCAGTCAGGAAATCAGAGCATTGAGGTTGTATTGGAACAAGAGATTAATTATTGGTAAGGGGAGGAGCTTGGTGAAGTGAAAGTTTGGAAGGAGAGTATGACAGAAGTAGAGAGTCACTAACCGATCTGTTGTATGGATGACAAATCAAAGGCTCCAGAAAACCCAAGAAGCCAAGCACACAGTAACAGAGCATGCGCTCATAGAGAGGTCTACGGAAAACCATAAGCCCTGTGGGTCCACATCCAGTGTTTGGAGCCACTGTTGGTAAATTAAAACCCTTTAGGAAAAATATGTCCACTATGTGCAGTGATGGTTATCAAAAGTAGGGAAGCTGAGAAAGCAGGGCGGGATTTTATTTAGGAAGACCAGGAGAGGACAGCTTCCTCAGATATCCAGGCAAAGAGCTCCCAAAGAGAAGACCACATTGGATTCTGGGGGCTGGGATGTTTTTCAGACAGAATAATAACACTAACAAGCTCTCTGGAGGAGGATTACCAATCTTGTAATTATTTGCACCTCTTTTATCATCATTACCTGTAGTAAAGTAATCATTAATGTCCTTAGCAAGAATGATTATTGTGTCAGTTGCTAGGAATGAGGGAAATCAGGAATAAATGGTGTGAGGAGGTTCCTGTTTTTAAGTTTATAAATACAAGAGGATACCTTCAAAAGCTCTGGTGGTCACAGCAGAGGCAGTTTCTGGAGTACCTCATCTCCAGGCAAACTGGGTCTATTTGAAACTGTCACAACTGTAAAAGCTAATGGGCATAGGAAGGACTTGACAATCCATATAACTCAATTCTGACCTTAGTTACATGGAGCATATTGTATTGGAAATGTGAATTAAGTATTCATCTCTTTAAACCACTTTAATGGTACTAAAATGTTGATAATCTGCTGGTCTAATGCTATCATGAGTTGTAATAATGATTTTTGGGTAGTCAAAAACCACACACTGCAATTCCCAGTGCATAAAATCCTTACAAACCTGAACAGAGTCTGCAGGAGAGGAAATGCATTAGTCCACCATTGCTGAATGACGAACAATCATAAATCTAGTAGCACAAAACAACAGGCATTTATTTCTTATTCAGCCATTTGTATGTCAGCTGAAGTTCAGCTGCTCCAGGTTCTGGCTGAGGGTTGGACCTAGGTCTCTTCCATGAGTGTTCATCTGGGGCCGGGTCAAAGGGGTAATGGTATCTACTAGAAGTTTTTCTCAGGGCCATGAGAGGTGTGCAAGAGGGCAAGTCCAACAGCATAAGACACAGCTCAAACCTTTGCTCACATTATATATGCTGACATCTTACTAGTCAAAGCAAGTCACATAGCCAAGTCCATCAGTGGGATATGGAAGTTGTGGGGGCTAAGGGCAGGCTGTCCCAGAATGTGACATGTGAGCTGAAGACAATCACGGCCCAAGACTCAGAAAGACACTTTAGACCTAAAGACACTAAAAAGAATTTAGATAGAGGAACTAGTCCAGGAGGAGAGCTATCACTTTAGATAACTACATTATAATGTGAACTAGATGTGGTAGACAGGGAGGGATGTGGCCAAATCTGTTAAAATGCCTTTCTGTGCCCCGTGTTTCTGTGTGGCCCATCAGGTATTTTCTTAAACATTTACTCTTTCATATTCCTGTGAATTGCTCCCTTTTCCTTTGAAGTCCCAGACTCCTACACCCTTCTTCTTAGTCCAGGATGACATACATACCTCATTCTCCCTGTCTTTGGAAACTATGTCTATGGACTCCCTGTAGATATGTAATTAAATTTGTCAATCTGTTTTCTCCTGTTGATTTCTTGTTAATGTGTCTCATGTCAATTTGATTCTTAGACCACCTAGAAGAAACTTGACGGTAGAGGAAATTTCTTCCTCCCCAACAAAGTATATTCCTCCCTTGCAGAGGGGAAGAGTGATTATTTCCTTAGTTGTAGTCTAATCTACCGTAAAATGCTTAATTTCTATTATTCCTCAAATTTTAAATTACTGAAATACAGATTCAATTTTATGTGATTAAAAGGCCAAGGTAATAGTAGCTTAAACAATGTAGAATTTTATTTCAAACATATAAATGAAGTCCACAGGAAAATGATGTGAAGTGGAAAATGATCTATGGTATCTTCATAATTTTCAGGAACTCGGTGCCTTCTGTCTAGCTCTGTTCCCATTTCTAGGCCAATTCCTGATCCAAGGTGGCCCATCAGGCTTCTGCCATCAAATCCACATTCCTATCGACAAGATGGAGAATAGGATCAGGAAGGTCACATATCCTGTCTTCCTTGAGATTACACATAATTCTTTGAGCTTACATCTTATTGGCCATGAATTATTCATATAATTATAGTAGCAAGGAAAGATGGAAATTTATACTTTATTCTTGGAAGTCTTCAGGTAGCCATGTTTCCTGTGAAAAATGATGGGTTTTAGTATACTATCAAAATATATTTAATATACTATTAAAAGAAGGGAAGTATAGCTGTTGGTGTAAACAACTGGTAGTCTTTATCACAAAATTCTGCAGAAGCTGTTTGCATTCTTAGCTCTACCAAGCCTTTAAATGAGATATTTAACTTCTTTTTCTAAGTTCTTTTAATAAAAATATTATTGTGAAGGGATAAATACACCATAGATACCGGTAATCCCTTAAATTAAATTTCTGAATTATTTTTAGTATAGCTGGAAAGCTGCCAAAAAGAAAAAGGTAGAAGGAATGGTTTCTAACATGTGTGTTTTTTCTCAATGGGATCATTCTCAAGGGTACCTTTACTACCTTACAGGTTGATGATGAAAATGAACTCCAGGGAGTACCCTACTTTACCTTTTCCACTGTAATATGTTATTTCCAGTACAAGAGTTCCTGAGAGATTTTGGAAGCAAGAATATTTCCTGTTATGAATAAATGGTTAAGATTTGAATTAGCCCATGGACATTGATGGATCACTGCTTTTTGTCATGATCGTTAGCCTGTAATCAGGGTTATCCAAGATCTTTTCCCAATATACCTTTCTAGGCCTGTCTCACACAACTCTTTTTCATGTATCTTCATAAAATTTATGACATGTCGCAAAATGTCAAGTATTATATATGGCTTTCTCAGACAAACTAGATCAGTTGTGCCACCCAAATATATCCTATGTCTTGCTTTTTTTTTTTACCTATGTTTGAGCCATCTCAGTAGAGGGACCCCCCACCCCATCATACCCACTGTAGTCTTATCCACTCCTTTAAGTCTTAAAACAAAAATTTACCTCCTCAAAAAAACTTCTCTAGAATCCAATCAGAAGTGACTCCTCTATAAATCCAACATAACTTATATCATATTAATTCTCTCCTTTTTAAATTCATGGTATTTATTGAACACCTACTATGTGTCACTGTGCTAGGTTTCATTCAGAGCATTTATGATCTAGTGAGGGGCATTAATCACAACCTATTTCACATTATACTTCCATTGTTCATCTTGCATACCTCCCCAAACACTGAAAAAAAAATTTCTTGAAAAATTTTCTTATCATCTATATACACTTTTGATGCCTAACACTGTGCCTTGCCCTGTTAGTTATATGTTCAGCAAAAATATTAGATGAGTGAATATTCTTGGTGGGAGGCAATTTAAAAGAAGTAGGTTACCATTAAGTTAACCACTGCTGAAAAATTCATTTAAAATCAAAGGACACGTGTTAAAATAGATATTTGTATCTTCATTACCAGAGTGGTGGTGAGAATGGAGAACAATCTCCAAGATGAAAAATCCAGCATTTGCCTTATTAGAAATGCAAAGTGTTTCAATGTAAGATTATGTGAATTTTGGAAGACCAAGTCTCAGGTATCCCATGTCCAGTCTTGCAAAAACTGCACAGATAAAAGCAAATCTCAGTCTGATCTTTATCTGCTTTGTGTGACTAAGACTGAAAGAGCAAATCATAAAGCAGTGATATGCAGGCATTTCTGGAAATGCTTGTGTCTTGCTACCCTCACTGTATAGTATGTTTTCTGGCTCAGCAAGCTTTTCCTTGTTTCCTGTTATTCAGGCTTCAGATTTCTGCAGTGAATCGTAATTAGGAATCTGGTCATTCTTTTCCCAACTCAGATTCAATTAACCATATGTTACAGGCAGCAAACACAGTGGCTGTCAAACTGCAGCAATTTCCAAGGGGAAAAAAAGGTAGTGGGGTCAAAACTGTGGATTTATAAAATGCTCTTGAAGTAGAGATGACTCCTAATTATGGAGCATTAAGCAGAATTTGTCTGATCATTCATCAGTCATCTCCATGGACCCTCTCTGGAAATAGCAGCCTCTCCTACAAGTGGGACAGAAGTGTGCAGCTTTTGGAGCAAAGGTAGCAGAAAATGATATGAGTAAATATGCAATTCTGTTTACATTCTTCATCTCAACAATGAACAAAAATCAATAGGCTTACAGAACATGGCAATTGTACTTTTAAATGAAGGCTCTCTGGAAGGTAGTTTTTTTTTCTTCTTCTTATTTTTGACTTGTAAAGGCTTATTCCAAACAAGTGATTTATTCTTTGTGGAATTCTTTATGCCTCATTAGAGCTGTGCTAGGTCACCCCCTGCAGTTGGAAAGCCTTAGCGGGGAGGGTCACCCTTAAATTCATTTTACTCAGAAAAGGTGGAACTACCTTGAAGCATTTGAAATTCAAAGCTGGGTTAGTTCAGAACGTTTCTTCTCCCTTACACACTGATTTGTTCGAGAAAGGGGCTGCAAGTCCCCGGGGATAGAAAACATGAAAAAATTTTTTTAAAAGAAAATGAGTACTGAAGGATGGGGTTCTTGAGGGAAAACTCACATAATTAGGCAGGCTTTGTGAAGAAATCTATTGCTTTAAAAAAAAACCTATTAGTTTTTGGCTCACCTACCCATTAATGCTCTTCTCTGAAGAAGGGACTGGGTTACAATACAGCCACACTCCATTTAAAACACTTATTCAACAGCAGGTCTGCCTCCTAGGCTTACTTCCTCATAAAAAAGGCCTATTATAAATCCCAGTAATTTTCCCATGACTTCTACAAAGAGTGTTTCTTTGTGGTGGGTTTGAGTATTTTATCCACTCTAATTTAAACATCTTAAATGAAGTCACTTCCCTTGGGAGGTTGCTCTCATCTGAAAAAATATCTTCATTAAGAGATTTCTCTACTAGCTTGGAATTTTTTTTATTCCATTTTATGTGCCATCAGAAATTCATGGTTTTTATTCCATCCTGGACTATTGAACTTCACTCAAGGAGCCAGTATGTCCTAGCATGAGAATGGGCAGGAGTGCCTTTTTTTTTCCATAAAAGAAGTGACTTTTAGTTCAATTGAGCACTTGAAAATTCTTGCTGGATTTCTTCTGCTTTAGGTATGTGTCCTTTTTAGCAGGTACTGGTTTTGGGATACTGGTTGGGGAAAAGCTGAGGTTTTGTTAAGGAAGGGTGAAGGCCAGAGGAGAGGATTTTTAAATGTAAAATTTTACTTTCCCAGATAGAGTTTTTTTTTTAACTTTAATCTGGTGGAAGGGAACCTGAAGAAATCAATGAAGCTACATGAAAATAGGTGTGAACCTTCAAAATTTTTTTCTCTTCAAGGTAAAAAAAAACTGGGAAAGCATCTTGCCGAAAAGTCAGGACACAGATTTCGGACCACTTTAAGAACTGCTTTACTTTTAATAACTTAATTGGAATGACAAGGAAGGCGAGGGTGGCCAGAGCTAATGCATTAAAAGCCTATGGAGAACAGTCGCTGCAACAAATAATTCACTCAGCTCCATTGCTCCCTCCAGCCATGGCCACAGCGGTGAGGATCTTTATTGCTGGCTCTCTCATCAGTCTTGAGTGTTTGTCCTATTGACAGTCTTCCATGAAAAGCAGAGCTCTCCAATGCAGGAACTAGAAGGGCCCATAGATGGAGCAGCAGAAGATAATATATATTTTTTATTAGGAGAGTTTAATTAAACCACATGAGGTCGGAAATGGTCGTTGATCTTTCTCCTCTGATAACCCTTGTAATTCACCTAAGGGCAACTCCAGTCCTTCTGTGTCCAGAGATGGGCCCTTGGTCTCATTTTGAGGAAAGAATTCAGGAGTGGGTGCAGAAAAGCCATGAGTGTTAAGAGTTTATTTGGAGATTTACAGTTTCAAAATAGTTTAAAGAAAGGCAAGCATACACGCCCAAGAGATGGGCAGCAGCAGACCCACTACCAACTGGTTCTTGGGGAAAGTTTCTTTAAGCTTTTAACTTTTGAAATTTAAAACATGCTCTAGGAAATCCTGCCGTTTGCTGTAACATGGATGGATCTTGAAGGCATTATGCTAAATGAAATAAGTAAGACGAGAGAGACAAATATTGTATGATATCACTTACATGTGGAATCTAAAAAAAATCCCTGCTTGTAGATACAGAGAGCACACTGGTGGTTGCCAAAAGCGGGGGTACAGTGTGGGTATGGGGGAGCAAAATGGGTAGATGTGATCAAAAGGGACAAATTTCTAGTTATAATATAAATAAGTGTTGGGGATGTAAGGGACAGCATGGTGACTAAGTTAATAAAACTATTGTATATTTGAAAGTTGCTGAGGAAGTAGATCTTAAAAATCCTCATCACGAGAAAAAAATTTGTAATTGTGTGTGATGATGGATATTAACTAAACATATTATGGTGATCACCTCCCAATATGTAAATATATATCAGATTATTATGTTGTACATGTAAAATAAATACAATGTTATATGTTAATTTTAAAGAAAAAACCACCAAAAAGTTAGTATTACTGAATTAACCAAATTTCAAAAGATACAGTGTGAAAACATTAATAAGACATATACAAAAATGTTTAAAACAAAAATGGGCAGCCTAATTATTTGTCATAAAGTAAACCCTCATGTCATAAAGTAACTATCACCCACGTCGAGAGGGAAATCTTGCCAGGACCTCCAAAGCCCCTCTGTGTCTCCCCCTTGCTATTATGATAATCACTTCCTCACTTGCCTTATAGTTTCAGTGTATCCCCAAGCCCTGTAGTTTTGTCTGTTTTGAATTTTATAGCAAATGGAATCATACAGTAGGAGTGCTTTCATGACTGATTTCTTTTGCTCTACATGTTTGTGACATTATCCAGGACTTGACTATGGCAGCTTATTCATTTTTACTCTCTTATAATTTTCTACTGTATAAATATACCTAAAATTGATTTATCAGTTTTACTCTTAATGTGTCTTTGGGCATTTCCATTTAGAGGCAGGAACAAATAATACTGTTAGAAAATTCTTCTACCTGTCTACTGATGCACATGTGCACACATTTCTGTTTTCTGTTTCCAGGATTGGAAGTAGCGGGTCATGGGTATGCTTGTATTCAGTTCTACAGATAGTATTGATCTTTTTTCTAAAGGGTTGTACTAATTTATTTACCAAATAGTAGAGAATGAGAGTTCCAGCTGCTCTATACTTGCTGCAATGATTACTATTATAAGTCTTTTAAGTTTTAGCCATACTGATGTTGGTTTGTTGTTACAGGAAAACTCTCATACTCAGCACTTCTCTCATCAAATGTGTGGATGTTGTACAATTTAATTTAATTCTGCTGCTAACTACCTGGAGTTAGTTACTGCAGACCCTACAGCTTAAGGGCTCAGTCCTGCAAGACTGTCCCCCCTTCAGATGCCAATTGCAAGTAGTGGGTCCAGGTTATTCACACTTGTGTGTGACTTGGCTAAGAATTGGGGGTTCCTTCAACCGCTTGCTCAGGTTTGATAATTTGTTATAATAGCTCACAGAATCTAGGGAAAATCTTTACTATATTACCTGTCTATTATAAACTATATTATAAAGGTCACAAATGAATCACCAGATGAATAGGTATATAGGGCAAAGTCTGGGGGAAGAGTGCAGAGCTTCCATGCTCTCTGGCTGTTCCCTCCTGCCCCTCCATGTGTTCACCAAACTTGAAGCTCTCTGAATCCTGTTTAGGGTGTCTATGGAGGTTTCATTATGTAGGCGTGGCTGATTAAATCACTGGCCATTGCAAGGGACACAAAATCAAAAATGAACAAGTGGGACTAGATCAACTAAAAAGCTTCTGTGCAGCAAAGGACACCATCAGCAGAACAAAATGGCACCCTATGGTATGGGAGAACATATTTGTAAATGATTTATCCAATAAGGGGTTAATATCCAAAATATATAAAGAACTCACACACCTCAACATCCAAAAAACAAATAACCCGATTAAAAAATGGTTGGAGGATATGAACAGACATTTCTCCAAAGAAGAAATTCAGATGGCCAATAGAAACATGAAAAGATGCTCCACATCACTAATTATTAGGGAAATGCAAATCAAAACCATAACGAGATATCGCCTCACACCAGTTAGACTGGCCAACATTGAAAAGACTAGGAACAAATGTTGGCGAGGATGTGGAGAAAAGGGAACCCTCCTATACTGCTGATGGGAATGTAGACTAGTTAAACCATTGTTGAAAGCAATATGGAGGTTCCTCAAAAAACTAAAAATAGAAATACCATTTGATGCAGGAATTCCACTCCTAGGAATTTACCCAAAGAAAACAAGATCCATGATTCAAAAAGACATATGCACCCTATGTTTATCACTGCATTATTTACAGTAGCCAAGATATGGAAGCAGCCTAAGTGTCCATCAATAGATGAATGGATAAAGAAGAGGTGGTACATACACAAAATAGAATATTATTCAGACATAAAAAGAAAACAAATTGCACCATTTGCAACAACATGGTTGGAGTTAGAGGGTATTATGCTCAGTGAAATAAGCCAGGCAGAGAGATGAATACCAAATGACTTCACTCATTTGTAGAGTATAAAAAACAGAGCAAAACAGAGGGAACAAAATAGCAGCAGACTCACAGACACCCAGAAGGGACTAGCGGTTACCCAAACTGAAGTGGTAGGGGAGGATGGGTGGGGAGGGAGGGAGAAGGGGATTCAGGGACATTATAATTAGCACTCACAATATAGGCAGGTTACAGGGAAGGCAGTACAGCATGGAGAGGACAAGTAGTGACTCCATGGCATCTTACTACGCTGAAGGACAGTGACTGCAATGGTGTGGGGTAAGGAGGAGACTTGATAATATGGGTTAATGTTGAAACCCCAGTGTTTTTTTATGTGAAACCATCATAAAATTGTGTATCAGTGATACTTTAATTAAAAAAAGGTCACTGGCCATTCATGATTAACTCAATTTCCTGTCTCTTTCTAGGAATGGGGCTAAAAGTTCTAACTCTGTAATCATGCCTTGATCTTTCTGGAGACCAGCTCCCATCTCAAGGTATCTAGGGATCCCTGTCACCAGTCATCTTATTAGCATACAAAAAAGGCACATTATCACTCTGGAGATTGCAAGGGTCTTAGAAATTCTTGTGTCAGGAACCAGGGACTTAGACCAAATATTATAACAAAAGGTGCTTCTATCATTCCTATCATTCAGGAAATTACAAGGATTTTGGAACTCTATGTTGGGAACTGGGGGCAGAGACCAAAAATGTGTTTTTCTACTATGTCACAAGAGTGTCTTCTCATGTAGTGTTAGTTTACATTTTCTCTGAGTTTATATTAATCCATGAGTTGATTGCCTTTACTATATTCATACATTCATTGGTTATTTGGATATCACCTTTTATGAAATGGCTCAAATCTCTGCCTATTTTCCTATTTTGTTATCTACCTTTTATTATGACTACTACCATTACCATCATCATTATTATTGATTTGCAGGATTGTTTATGTGTGTCAACATATTGTCTCCCACTCTGTGGCACTTTTTAACTTTCTTATTGATGTCTCAATAAACTTAATGTAGTTAAGTTACAAATCTTATGATTATGCTTTTGGTGTCTTGTTTATGCAGTCTTTTTCTACTCTGGGTCATGAGATATTCTTCTATCTTATCTTCTAGAAGCTTCAAAGTTTTTTCATAGTTAAATTTGCAGTCCATCTGGAAATGGTTTTTCTGAATGGTGTGTGATTGGATTTAAGATCTAGTCCTTCCACCCCAAAGCCCCATAATGGGGATATCCAATATTCTCATCAACACTTATAATAAAGTTATGTTTTCCCTATTATTCTGAAGAGCCATATTAGTCATTCAGGAATCTGTATGTGCACAGGTCTATTTCTGGAATCTTATTTTTATCCCATTGTTTTATTTGGCTGACCTTTCATCAATACCATATAGTCTTAATTGTGATCACATTAAGAGAAGTATCAATGTCCTGTAGCGTAAATTTTCTCACCATGAACTTCTTCAAGAGTGTTCTCGCTTATTCTTAGTCCATTGCTTTCCATATATTTCAATTTTGGAATCGCTGGTCCATTGCATTTGACTATATTTTCTACAATCAGCTTTTCAAATTCCATAAAAATGATGACCAAACACAAACACATCAACATCAACAAATACATAACATACAGAAGCGTATACATAAATCAAATTTAAAAACCGATTGGGATTTTAGCTCAGGTTGCACTGAATCTATAGAACAGTTTGAAGAAAATTGACATCTTTATATTATTGAATTTTTAAACTGATTAACATGGCATATCTCTGTGGGTAAAACTGCGATATTTCCAGAATCTCTCTCCTGGCCTTAGTTTTTCTCTGTATCAATAGGTGTTTCCAAGGGGTGGAGAGAAGTAGGCCGTCTCCATATCAATAGGTAATTACTAGGGGGAGCTAGGGCATATCTGGACTGGAGAGGTTGGGTGGGAACCCTTTTTGCAGCTGGGTCAAGAGAGACATGGGCAAGCAGAAGTGGACGACGGCTTGTAAGCAATAAGTGGGTTTCTCACACTTCATTTCTCCCTTTGGCTGATTTTGACTTCAAAGGTATTTTGCCCCAGGCTGGGAAAATATTTTCCTCCCGGAGTTACAATCTCTCATTTAATTTTGTTTTTAATGTTTTTCAGTTTTATAGTTTTTGCATGGAAGTCCTATATATCTTTTGTTAGATTTGGTGTTTGGTAATTTGATGTTTTCAGTTTGGTTATAAATGGAATCATTAAAAAATCTTATATTCTGTTTATTGGTTACATAAAGAAATTCATTTGAGTGCATCTGGAACTTCTAGAAGATAACAGAATATTCTTCATCATGTAGGGTAGAAAAATAAATGCTTTTGTGTATTTTGTGTAGCAACATTATTGGATTCTCTTGTTAATGGTAATTATCTGTAATTCTTTTAGAATTTCTTTTATCCCCCAGCTTTACAGAGAATCGACATTGTGTGAATTTAAAGTGCATAACACTATGATATTGCAAAATGGTTAGCACAATAGGTTAGTTGCGTCCATCACTTCACGTAGTTACAGTTTCTGTGTGTATGTTGAGAACCTTTAAAATCTACTCTCTTAACAACTCTTTAATATAAAATACATTGTAGCCATCATGCTGTACATACAAACCCAGAATTTATTCATCTTATAACTGGAAGTTTGTACCCTTTAGCCACTTTTATTCATTTCTCCTTGGCTCTGGCTACCACCCATCTATTCTTTTCTATGAATTCATTTTTTTATAGATTCCATATATAAGTAAGGTCATACAGTATTTGTCTTTCTCTCTCTGACTTAGTTTACTTAGCATAATGGCCTCCAGGTTCATACACGTTTTTTCAAATGGCAGGATTTACTTCTTTATTATGATTGGATGTATATCTCTCTATTTCTTTATGCATTTATCCTTTGATGGACACTTAGGTTGTTTCCATATCTTGATTATTGTAAATAATGCTACAATAAACCTGGGGTGAAAGTATCTCTTTGAGAAAGTGATGTCATTTCCTTCAGCTATATCCCCAGAACTGGAATTGCTGATCATATGGTAGTTCTAGTTTTAATTTTTTTGAGGAAGTGTCACACTATTTTCCATAGCAGCTGTACCAATTTACATTCCTTTTTTCGAATTTCTGTGAACACACATACATACCATCTATGAATAATGAGAGTTTTATTTCTTTCTTTGTGGTAAAATTGCAATATTTCCAGAATCTTTTGCCTGGCTTTACTGCATCTCCATATTAATAGGTGTTTCCAAGGGGTGGAGAGAAGTAGCCATCTCCATATCAATAGGTAATTACATGGGCAAGTGAGGGCTTATCTGGACCAGAGAGGTTGGTGGAGCTCTCTTTTCTGCAGCCAGGTCTGGAGAGATGCAGGATGATGGCTTGTAAGAAATAAATGGATTTCTCCCACTTTTTTTCTCCTATGACTGATTTCAGTTTCAAAGGTATTTTGCCCTGGGATTTTTTCCCCCTGGAGTTACACTTCCTTTCCAATCTTTTCCTTCTTGTCCATTTTTTCTTCTTTTTTCTGTTTCCTTTGCATTCATGTGGCCCTCAATTCATTGGAATGGGAGTGGTCATAGCAGACATACTTGTCTTATTGCTGGTCTCAGTAGGAAAGCTTTCACCATTTCATCACTAAGCTTAATGCTTGCTGTATATTTCCTGTTGATAATTTTTTTTGAGATAAAGAAATTCCCTTCTTTTCCTAGTTTTCTAAGAATTTTTATTATGAATATATAATGAATTTTATCACAAAATGTTCTCCATTTAAGATGATCATATGTTTTTCTTTTTTATTTCATCAATGTGATAAATTA
Source organism: Smutsia gigantea (assembly GCA_032199065.1). Lineage (NCBI taxonomy): Eukaryota > Metazoa > Chordata > Mammalia > Pholidota > Manidae > Smutsia > Smutsia gigantea. The sequence continues at coordinate 569,462 of JAVSCE010000995.1, forward strand.
CATTGATTTATGAATGTTCAGCCAATCTCCCATTCCTAGGGTAAACCCAAATTTTTATATTTTGCTAAATTTGGTTTGTTAGTATTTTATTTAGGATTTTATTCTGGGTGATATTGGCTTGGAATTTTTATTTCTCATAATGTTTTTGTTGTGTTTTTATACCAAGGTTATGAAGATCCCTCAAAAATGATGGGAAATATTCCCTCGTTTACTGTTCTCTAGAAAAGTCTGTTTAAATATTTGGTAGAATTCACTAGCAAGGCCATCTGGGTATATCGTTCTTCTCTGTGCAAGGAATTAAATTGAGAATCTAGTTCTTTAATAGTTATAAAACATTTAGATATTCAATTCTTATGTTAGTTTGGTAACTTGTGTTTTTGTTCATGTCATCTAAATTTTTAAGGTTATTGGCATGAAAGTTTTCATCTTATCCTCTTGTAATCATTTTAACATATGCATGATCTAAAGCAGGCTTCAGTAAATCATCACCAGCTCCTAGGCCAAATTTGAATCATGGTCTCTTTTTGTTTGGGTCAGTGAGCTGAGAATGATTTCTATTTTTTTAAAGGATTGTTCAATACAAAACAAAACAACAACAATACACACACAAGAATATGTGACAGACCTTAACTCTTGCTTTTATCTTAATATTTCTTCATTTTGAACTCTTAAATTTTTATTCTCAACTATCTTCTTGAGAGGCCAATTTTTGTAAACATCCTATGTATATTAGAAAACATCAAGTCTGCTATTATGTCATTTGAATCTTCTATATCCTTGCTGACTTCTTCTTTCCTTGTTCTTTCAATTAGCTAGAGTTATGTTAAAATTTCTTTTATTGTGGATTTGAATATTTATGCTGGTAGTTTTGATAAAGCTTTGCTCTACGTATTTTGAGATGATGTTATTAGATGCATATACATTTCACATTAATATATTCTCCTGATGAATTGCTTCTTTTCATTATTAATTGTAATGAAAGGGAAGTACATTCTAGACAAGAGATAATTGAATAAGAGAAAGTTGATAGGTAAGATAGATAACAGAAAATGGAAAAATATTTTGGGACAGGAAATAAATACCACTTAATGTATTGTGAGGTTCATTTAGAGAAATAGAGATAAAGAATATAAAATAGCCGAGACCATCAATCAAATGGGTATAATTGACATCTATAGACTACTTCATCCAAGAATAGCAGAATACACATTTTTCTCAAACTCACATGTAATATCCACTAAGACCACATTCTGGGCCATAAAACACACATGAAAAAATTTTAAGGAATAGAAATCATACAATGTCTGCTCTCAGGCCACAGTGAAACTAAGCAAGAAATTAATAACAGAAAGATAATTGGAAAATCCCAAATACACGGACATTAAGGAATATACCTCTCAATAACATGGGGGTTAAAAAAAGTCACAAGACCATCTAAAAATATTTTGAACTAACTGAAAATGAAAATACAAAATGCTACTTATCAAAATTTGTGGGATACAGTGAAAGCAGTTCTTACAGGGAAATTTATAACACCAGGGAAATTTATGCATATATTAGGAAAGAAGAAAGATCTAAAATCAATCATTGAAGCTCTGTGTTCAGAAACTAGAAGAAAATGAGTAAATTAAATTGAAAGTAAGCAGAAGAAAAGAAATAATAAGAATTAGAGTAGAAATTAAATAAAACTGAAAATAAACCAATGGAAAAAAATCAATGAAACCAAAAGCTGACTCTTTAAAATAAAATAGATAAGCCAATAAAAAAGCCAATAAAATAGATTAGCCTCTTGGCAAGCTTTCTGTGAGAAAAATAGAGAGGACACCAATTACTATCACCAGAGATGAAAAAGGGGACATCAGTAAAGATCCTATGAATGTAATAATAATAATAATAAATAATAAGCATTATGATGACAGCAATAAACCAATTCTTTGAAAGACAGAATTTGCCAGAACTCACACAGGAAGAAATAGACAATCTCAATAGGCCTGTATCTATTGAAGAAATTGAATGAAAAATTAATAGCATTCCAAACAGAAAGCACCAGGTCCAGATGAGTTCACTGGTGAATTCTGTCAAATACTTAAGGAAGAAATACCGATTCTCTACAATGTCTTCCAGAAAATGTAAGCACATGGAATACATCATAATTCATTCTATGAGACCAGAATTACCCCAATGCCAAGGCTAGACAGAGATATTACAAGAAAACAAAACTACAGACCATATCTCTTATGAACATAAATGCAAAAATCCTCAACAGATATTAGCAAATCAAATCCAACAATGTATAAAAACCACAAGTGTGATGTGTCCCAGGTATGCAAGGCTGGTTCAACATTAAAAAATCCATTAATGTAATCTATCACATCAACAGGTTAAAAGAAAAATCACATGATTTTATCACTAGATGAGGAAAAAGCATTTGATACAATCCAATGCCCATTCATGATAAAAACTCTCTGCAAACTAGAAATAGAGGTGAACTTCCTTATTTTGATGAAGATCATCTAAAAAATCCTATAGCTAATACCATATTTAATAGGAACTCAAAGCTTTCCCAGTAAAAGGTACAAGGCAAAGATGTTCCCTCTCATTATTCCTTTTCAGTACTGTACTGGTAGTTTTAGCTAATGTAACAGTTCAAGAAAAGGAAACAAAAGGTGTATATACTTGGAGAGGAGAAGTAAAACTGTCTTTGTTCAGAGGTGACATGATCATCTCTATAGAGCATCCAAAGGAATCAATAAGAAAACTCTGGAAACTAATAAGTGATTATAGCAATGTTGCAGGATATAAGGTTAATAATATACAAAAGTCAATTGCTTTCCTACATACTAGCAAAGAATATTGGAATTTGAACTAAAAACACAATACTATTTACATTAGCACCGCAAAATAAAATATTTAGGTATAAAATACCAAGATATATACAAGATATATATGAGGAAAATTATAAAATTCAGGTGAGCAAAATCAAAGAAATAAAGAAATTGAGAGGTATTCCAGGCTTATACACAGGAAGACTCAATATTGCCAAGATGTCAGTTCTCTCCAGCTGTATCTAGAGATTCAATGCAATCTCCATCAACAACCTAGCAAGTGTTTTGTGGACATGATCTAACTGATTCTAAAGTTTTTATGTAGAGACAAAAGGCCCCCAATAGCCAATGCAATACTGAAGAAGAAACAAAGTCAGAGGAGTGACACTGCCTGACTTCAAGATGTACAGTAGTTTCTTATTCAACAGTTTCCTTTTCAGCAGTTTCAGTTGCCTGTGGTCAACTGTGGTCTGGAAGCAGGTGATCCTCCTGACATATTATCAGAAGGTAAACAGTGGCCTAACACTACATCACAATGCCTACATCATCTACCTCACTTCATCTCATTCCATAGACATTTTATCGTTTCACATCATCACATGAAGAAGGGTGAGTACAGCGTAAGATATTTTGAAAGAGGGAGAGACCACATTCATGTAACTTTTATTATACTTTATTTTTATAATTGTTCTATTTTATCATTAGTTATTATTGTCAATCTCTGTGCCTATTTATAAATTAAATTTATCATAAGTATATGTGTATAGGAAAAAACAGTATATATGGGGTTTGGTACTATTTCAGTTTCAGGCATTCACTGGAGGGCCTTGGAACATATTGCCCATGGATGGGGGTTACTATACTATAAGCACCAGTAGTCAACACAGTGTGGTATTGGTGAAAGAATGTACAAATAGAATAGACAAATGGAATAGAATAGAGAGCTCAGAAATTGACCCATAAATGTAGTCAACTGATGTTTGATAAAGGATCAAGGGCAATACAGTGAAGCAAAGATAGTTTTTTCAACAAACGGTGCTGGAAAAACTGACATCTACAAAAAAATTAAGATGCAGATTTCATAAAATTAACTCAAAATGAATCATAGACCTAAATGTAAAACACCAAACTATAAAACTCCTAAAAGATAACATAGGAGAAAGCCTAGATGGCATGGGGCATAGGATGACTTTTTAGATACAACACCATGGGCATGATCCATTAAAGGAACAATTGATAAACTAGACTTTGGTAAACTAAAAATTCCTGTTCTGCAAAAGACACTGTCATGCTTGAGAAGATAAGCCACAGACTGGGAGAAAATACTTGCAAAAGACACATCTGTTAAAGGACTATCATCCAAAATATCCAAAGAACTCTTTAAACCCAACAGTAAGAAAACAATCGGATTTTAAAATGGTCAAAAGGCCTGAAAGACACCTCATGAAAGGAGATATATAGATGGCAAATAAGTATATGATAAGATGTTCCACACCATATGGCATTAGGGAAATGCAAATTAAAATGAGATACCACTACACACTGGTTAGAATGGTCAAAGTCCAAAACACTGACAAAATCAAATGGTGGTGAGGAATAGGAACTCACATTCATTGCTGGTGAGAAGGCAAAATGGTAGAGCCACTTTGGAAAACAATTTGGTACTTTCTTACAAAACCGAACATACCCTTACCATATAATCCAGCAATTGTGTTTCTTGGTATTACCCTAAGGAGTATGAAACATATGTCCCCACAAAAGCCCGAACATGGATATTCACAATGGCTTTACTCACAATTACCAAAACTTGGGAGCAACCAAAATATCCTTCAGTAGATGAATTGATAAATAAATTGTGGTACATCCAGACAATGGCATATTATTCAGCCCTAAAAAGAAAGTAGCTATCAAGCTATGGAAAGGCATGGACGAACCCTAAATACATACTTACTAAGTGAAAGAAGCCCATCTGAAAAGGCTATCTATTGTATGATTCCACCTGTAGGGCATTCTGGAAAAGGCAACACAATGGAGACAATAGAAAGATCAGTGGTTGCCAGGGCTGGGAGGGTAGGGACGGATGAACAGGCAGAGCACAGAGGATATTTAGGACAGTTAAAATACTCTACATGGTAGTGCAATAAAAGGTATGTCATTATACCTTTGTCCAAACCTGTAGAATGTATGCCACCAAGAGTGAACTATAATATAAACTATGGACCCAGGGTGCTTATGATGTGTCAGTGTAGGTTCATATCTTGTTACAAATGTACCACTTAGGTGTGAATTTTGATAATTCAGGAGACTATGCGTATGCAGGGTCTTATGAGAAATCTCCGTACGTTCCCCTCAGTATCACTGTGAATCTCAAGCCGCTCTAAAAAAGTCTTAATAAAAGAAAGAGAGGGTGGGGGTGGGGAGTTGGAGGAAGGCAGACAAAAGATACAAACTTCCAATTATAAGATTAATAAGTACTAGGGTTGATGTAATGTACAACATGGTGACAACAGCCTCTGCTGTATGAGAGTAAATTCTGAGTTCTCATCTCAAGGTGAAATGCTTTTTTCCTTTCTTTTCATTGTATCTATATGAGATGATAGAGGTCAACTAAAACTACTGAGGTAATCATTTCACAATATATTGTAAATCCAACCACACCTTAAACTTATACAGTGATGTATATCAGCTCTCATTCAAACTGGAAAAAATAAAAACAGATGGGGACTTTATTTTGGTATGCATTGTCAGAGGGAGGGGTTTGTATCTAAGCCATTCACAGATTTTTTTTTCTTCAGCCCTGCACCCCCACTTCATGTCTAGAAGCACCCACTGCAGGGGCCCACTAAGGCCTTGCTCACTCTTCTGGTGAAGCTTCTAACGGTGCACTGGCCCACTAGGAAAACCGGGCAGGCCCCTGGGTGATGGAGAGAGATTAGGATGGACCGCATTCACAGATTTTTTTTTAAATATAATTTATTTTATTATCATTAATTTACAATTACATGTGCAATATTACGATTATTAAACTACCCCCTTCATCAGGTCCCCCCCACCAACCCCATTACAGTAACTGTCCATCAGCGTACTGAGATGCTATAGAATCACTACTTGTCTTCTCTGAGTTGTACTGCCCTCCCCGTGCCCCCCCAACATTACATCTGCTAATCGTAATGCCCCTTTTTCCCTCTTATCCCTCCCTTCCCACCCATTTTCCCCAGTCCCTTTCCCTTTGGTAACTATTAGTCCGTTCTTGGGTTCTGTGAGTCTGCTGCTGTTTTGTTCCTTCAGTTTTTTTCTTTGTTCTTATACTCCACATATGAGTGAAATCATTTGATACTTGTCTTTTTCGGCTTGGCTTATTTCACTGAGCATAATACCCTCTAGCTCCATCCATGTTGTTGCAAATGGTAGGATTTGTTTTCTTCCTATGGCTGAATAATATTCCATTGTGTATATGTACCACCTCTTCTTTATCCATTCATCTACTGATGGACACTTAGGTTGCTTCCATTTCTTGGCTATTGTAAATAGTGCTGCGATAAACATAGGGGTGCATCTGTCCTTTTCAAATTGGGCTGCTGCATTCTTAGGGTAAATTCCTAGGAGTGGAATTCCTGGGTCAAATGGTATTTCTATTTTGAGTTTTTTGAGGAACCTCCATACTGCTTTCCACAATGGTTGAACTAATTTGCAGTCCCACCAGCAGTGTAGGAGGGTTCCCTTTTCTCCACATCCTCGCCAACATTTGTTGTTGTTTGTGTTTTGATGTTGGCCATCCTCACTGGTGTGAGGTGATATCTCATTGTGGTTTTAATCTGCATTTCTCTGATGATTAGCGATGTGGAGCATCTTTTCATGTGCCTGTTGGCCATCTGAATTTCTTCTTTGGAGAAGTGTCTATTCATGTCCTCTGCCCATTTCTTAATTGGATTATTTGCTTTCTGTTTGTTAAGGTGCATGAGTTCTTTATATATTTTGGATGTCAACCCTTTATCAGATACGTTTTTTATGAATATATTCTCCCATACTGTAGGATGTCTTTTTGTTCTACTGATGGTGTCCTTTGCTGTACAGAAGCTTTTCAGCTTGATATAGTCCCACTTGTTCATTTTTGCTTTTGTTTCCCTTGCCCGGGGAGATATGTTCATGAAGAAGTTGCTCATGTTTATGTCCAAGAGATTTTTGCCTATGTTTTTTTCTAAGAGTTTTATGGTTTCATGACTTACATTCAAGTCTTTGATCCACCTTGAGTTTACCTTGTGTATGGGGCTGGACAGTAGTCCAGTTTCATTCTCTTACATGTAGCTGTCCAGTTTTTCCAACACCAGCTGCTGAAGAGGCTGTCATCTCCCCATTGTATATCCAAGGCACTTTTATCAAATATTAATTGACTGTATATGTTTGGGTTAATGTTTGGATTTTCTATTCTGTTCCACTGGTCTGTGGGTCTGTTTTTGTGCCAATACCAAATTGTCTTGATTACTGTGGCTTTGTAGTAGAGCTTGAAGTCAGGGAGTGTAATTCCCCCTGTTTTATTCCTCCTTCTCAGGATTGCTTTGGCTATTCGGGGTCTTTTGTGGTTCCATATGAATTTTAGAATTATTTGTTCCAGTTCATTGAAGAAAGCTGTTGGTAGTTTGATAGGGATTGCGTTGAATCTGTAGATTGCTTTAGGTAGTATAGCCATTTTGACAATATTTATTCTTCCTAGCCAAGAGCATGGGATGCATTTCCATTTGTTAGTGTCCTCTTTAATTTCTCTTAGGAGTGTCTTGTAGTTTTCAGAGTACAGGTCTTTCACTTCCTTCGTTAGGTTTATTCCTAGGTATTTTATTCTTTTTGATGCAATTGTGAATGGAATTGTTTTTCTGATTTCTCTTTCTGTTAGTTCATCATTAGTGTACAGGAAAGCAACAGATTTCTGTGTGTTAATTTTGTATCCTGCAACTTTGCTGAATTCAGATATTAGTTCTAGTAGTTTTGGAGTGGAGTCTTTAGGGTTTTTTATGTACAATATCATGTCATCTGCAAATAGTGACAATTTGACTTCTTCTTTACCAATCTGGATGCCTTGTATGTCTTTGTTTTGTCTGATTGCTGTGGCTAGGACCTCCAGTACTATGTTGAATAACAGTGGAGAGAGTGGGCATCCCTGTCTTGTTCCCGATCTTAGATGAAAAGCTTTCAGCGTCTCGCCATTAAGTATGATGTTAGCTGTGGGTTTGTCATATATAGCCTTTATGATGTTGAGGTACTTGCCGTCTATACCCATTTTGTTGAGAGTTTTAATCAGGAATGGATGCTGAATTTTGTCAAATGCTTTTTCAGCATCTATGGAGATGATCATGTGGTTTTTGTTCTTCTTTTTGTTGATGTGGTGGATGATGTTGATGGATTTTCGAATGTTGTACCATCCTTGCATCCCTGGGATGAATCCCACTTGATCATGGTGTATGATCCTCTTGATGTATTTTTGAATTCGGTTTGCTAATATTTTGTTGAGTATTTTTGCATCTACGTTCATCAGGGATATTGGTCTGTAATTTTCTTTTTTGGTGAGGTCTTTGCCCGGTTTTGGTATTAGAGTGATGCTGGCTTCATAGAATGAGTTTGGAAGTATTCCCTCCTCTTCTATTTTTTGGAAAACTTTAAGGAGAATCGGTGTTATTTCTTCTCTATATGTCTGGTAGAATTCAGAGGTGAATCCATCAGGCCCGGGGGTTTTGTTCTTGGGTAGTTTTTTGATTACCAATTCGATTTCGTCACTGGTGATTGGTCTGTTTAGTTTTCCTGTTTCTTGCTTGGTCAGTCTTGGAAGGTTGTATTTTTCTAAGAAGTTGTCCATTTCTTCTATGTTTTCCAGCTTGTTAGCATATAGATTCTCATAATATTCTCTTATGATTCTTTGTATTTCTGTGGGGTCCGTCGTGATTTTTCCTTTCTCATTTCTGATTGTGTTTATGTGTGTAGATTCTCTTTTTCTCTTAATGAGTCTGGCTAGGGGTTTATCTATTTTGTTTATTTTTTCAAAGAACCAGCTCTTGGTTTTATTGATTTTTTCTATTGTTTTATTCTTCTCAATTTTATTTATTTCTTCTCTAATCTTTATTATGTCCCTCCTTCTGGTGACTTTGGGCCTCATTTGTTCTTCTTTTTCCAATTTCAGTAATTGTGTCTTTAGACTATTCATTTGGGAGTGTTCTTCCTTCTTTAAATAGGCCTGGATTGCAATATACTTTCCTCTTAGAACTGCCTTTGCTGCGTCCCACAGAAGTTGTGGCTTTGTGTTGTTGTTGTCATTAGTCTCCATATATTCTTTGATTTCTGTTTTGATTTGGTCGTTAACCCATTGATTAATTAGGAGAGTGTTGTTAAGTCTCCATGTATTTGTGAGCCTTTTTGATTTCTTTCTAAAATTTATTTCTAGTTTTATACCTTGGTGATCTGAGAAGTTGGTTGGTAGGATTTCAATATTTTTGAAATTACTGAGGTTCTTTTTGTGGCCTAGTATGTGGTCTATTCTGGAAAATGTTCCATGTGCACTTGAGAAGAATGTGTATCCTGTTGCTTTTGGGTGTAGAGTTCTGTAGATGTCTGTTAGGTCCATCTGTTCTAGTGTGTTGTTCAGTGCCTCTGTGTCTTTACTTATTTTCTGTCTGGTTGATCTGTCCTCTGGAGTGAGTGGTGTGTTGAAGTCACCTAAGATGAATGCATTGCTGTCTATTTCCTCCTTTAATTCTGTTAGTATTTGTCTCACATATGCTGGCGCTCCTGTGTTGGGTGCATATATATTTATAATGGTTATATCTTCTTGTTGGACTACCCCTTTATCATTATGTAATGTCCTTCTTTATCTTTTGCTACTTTCTTCGTTTTGAAGTCTATTTTGTCTGATACAAGTACTGCAACACCGGCTTTTTTCTCTTTGTTGTTTGCATGAAATATCTTTTTCCATCCCTTCACTTTTAGTCTGTGTATATCTTTGGATTTGAGGTGAGTTTCTTGTAGGCAGCATATAGATGGGTCTTGCTTTTTTATCCATTCTGTTACTCTGTGTCTTTTGATTGGTGCATTCAGTCCATTTACATTTAGGGTGATTATTGATAGGTATGTACTTATTGCCATTGCTGGCTTTAGATTCGTGGTTACCAAGGGTTCAAGGGTTGCTGCTTTACTATCTAACAATGTAACTTAACTTTCTTGTTAAGTTATTGTAAACACAGTCTGATGTTTCTTTCTTTCTCTCCCTTCTTATTCCTCCTCCTCCATTCTTTCTATAATAGGTGTTTTATTCTTTGCCTTTAGTTGGCATTTGGATGGTCTGCTTTCTTTGCTATGATTTTTTTTTTTCTCTGGTGACATCTTTTTAGCCTTAGGTGTGCTTCCCTCTAGAGCAGTCCATTTAAGATATCCTGTAGTGGTGGTTTATGAGATGCAAATTCTCTTAACTTTCGTTTATCTGGAAATTGTTTAATCCCTCCATCATATTTAAATGATAATCGTGCTGGATACAATATTCTTGGTTCGAGGCCCTTCTGTTTCATTACGTTAAATATATCATGCCATTCTCTTCTGGCCTGTAAGGTTTCTGTTGAGAAGTCTGATGATAGTCTGATGGGTTTTCCTTTGTAGGTGATCTTTTTTCTCTCTCTAGCTGCCTTTAATACCCTGTCTTTATCTTTGATCTTTGCCATCTTAATTATTATGTGTCTTGGTGTTGTCTTCCTTGGGTCCCTTGTGTTGGGAGATCTATGAGCTTCGGTGGACTGCGAGACTACTTCCTTCCCCAGCGAGGGAAAGTTTTCAGCAATTATTTCTTCAAAGACACTTTCTATCCCTTTTTCTCTCTCTTCTTCCTCTGGTACTCCTATAATGCGAATATTGTTCCGTTTGGATTGGTCACACAGTTCTCTTAATATTCTTTCATTCCTAGAAATCCTTTTATCTCTCTCTGCCTCAGCTGCTCTGTACTCCTGTTCTCTGTTTTCTATTCCATTAACAGTCTCTCGCATCTCATCCATTCTGCTGTTAAGCCCGTCGATCGCTTGTCTGATTTCTGTATTGTCTTTCCTCAGTTCCCTCACTTCCTCCCTCAGCTCTTGCACATTTCTCTGTAGGTCCATCAGCATGGTTATGACTTTTATTCTAAATTCTTTTTCAGGGAGGCTGTGCATTTCCATCCCTTCAGACTCCCTCTCTGGGGTTGTCTGGTTGATTTTAGTCTGAACCATATTCCTCTGTCTTTTCATGGCTGTATAATTTGGTCACTGATAGTTGCCACGTATGTCAGCTGGGCTCTTTAAGACTTTAAAAAGAGAAGAAAAAAAAGAAAAAAAATAAAAAAGAGGAAAAAAAAGAAAAGAAAAAAGAAAAAACAAAAAACAAAACAAAACAAAAAAAACAAAAAAATGCCCACCGTACGTAGATTCTGTGGGAATGCTCTAGGTGGCGCTATTGCCCCACTATTCAACAGCTGTGACTGTGCCGCTCCACAGGGCCCTTTATCGCTCTGGCAGGGGTGGGAACGAATAGGAGGCTGCTGATCTCAGTGAGAAGTGTTAAGTATGGCTACGCTTCCTCAGTCGCCAGCTAAGGCGTCTGAAACTCCCCAGGACTCCCAGCCTGCTGGGCTGAGTGTGCTGGGGCGATCCGGCTCCTCCGCTGGGCTCCTGTCTCTTTAAGACCGCTGAAGAAAGCGCGCACTTTTTTTTTTCCTTCCCGGGAGCCGGCTGCAAGCCCCCTGGCGCGTTCCCCGCTCAGATCCTGCCCCTCTGTCTCTCCAATCTCCGCTGCACTGCACAATGTGGGTCAGCGCTCCCCGCGCAGATCACCGGGGCTGGCTACTTCGCGGGGTGTGCTTCCACTCCCTCCCGGCTCTGAATCCTCTCCTCCCGCCGGTGCGCTGGGGTGGGGGAGGCCTCGGGTCCCGCCGGGTCGCGGCTCCGTATCTTACCCGACTCTTGGGGTGCTGAGTCCTCTCGGGTGTAGCTGCACGCTGTGCGCTTTCCTGTGTATTCTCGTCTCTCTTTTAGGAATAGATGTATTTTCGGTGTTTTCGTAGATAAATATAGTGTTGGGAGGAGATTTCTGCCGCCCTGCTCACACCGCCATCTTCCCGGAAGTCTCGAGTTTGGGATTTTAAAACCTGCACTTCAGATCTCCATGATTTACAGTAAATGGCTGTTAATCCAAGTTTTCAGAAATCATAAGCACTGAAAAATTTATGTTTAACCAACCAAATTTGCTTTATCTGTTTATATCACCATCTGTACTGCCCTGCTCTTATTCTTCATTAGACAATAAGTGGATGAGCAAATGCTCACAGCACGAATGGATCCTACCAGAAACAGAGGTTCCTTTGAAAATTAAACACTAGAGAGAAGAGGGTCTGGCTAGAGCAATGTACCTTTTTGCCTTCTTCCTGATATCCTGTAGGTCTGTTTGCAATATGAGTGAGCCCTCCTCTCTGTACTGAGAGCTTAGCAATAATCAATCTCTATCTCTCTTGGAATATGGTCCTTCATCGGCATCTATGAGGGAGGAGTGGGAAAATTGTTGTGAAATGAAAGCTACAAAACTTTCACTCCATGTTATTTTACAAAAGTGTTGGAGATAATAGTTATGGCATGGCCTGGTCTACGTGGAAAGACTGAGCTATGACAAATAGCCCCAGAGTTGGGAGGCAGCCAACTTCTGCCAGGATGACCCAGAAGTCTTAGTGGGTAGAAACAGTCCCTTTGTGGAGATTGTTAATCTGATTAATGCTCCTTCTGAGATGAGGTGTACCAATTTATTCCAAATGAGGCACGGGGTGGGGGCAGACGAAGAATAGAAATAGCTGATTCTGAACTTGTCTGAAGGACTCTGTTAGAATTGTAGCTATGTAGAGATTTAAGTCAACATAAATGGGCAAAATTGGGATGGATATATGTGTGTGGGCACATATAAATATATACCTTCATTTATTTATAGAATCATATCTGATGATTTAAACTTCACCAGTAGACTATTACCAGTCCCCAAATATAGAGTACACAGTTTTGTTCCCACTCTAAAAACATTCTTTAATGAGATGTGTTGCCAAGTTTTTCAGTATGCGGCTAATCTGAAGGCCATATGGCGAAGTTTAATTTATGGGTAATGTTATCTTGCGGTATTCCTTTAGCAGTTGATAATTACAGTGTTTCATTATTTCAGTTTAGTTTTGTCATAATCTTGTGACATGGGCTGACACCATTATTACACATTGATAAAAAAAGATACTTAGCATAGTTCTCAATAAATTGTGTGTGTACATGTTTAGTGATTGTGGGAGGTATGTGTGTTGGGGATTGTTTTTGAGTGATTACACCTCTTCCACATAACTGATGACTGAGATTAAATGTTAATTTGTAGAGTCTTGGGCAAAATCTAAAGTAATGTTTGGGGACAGAGGCCAGACCATGCATCAGACTGGCCCTGCAAGAGAAGAAAGCTTACTGGATTGTGGCTTTGATATATCTGGTCCTTCCTAGATGAGTAAACATTCTGACACATCTTCATCTCTCTCTTCCCTTCTCATCTTTCCTATTCAGAGTCTATCCCATCTCATTTTTCACTTTTATTTTCCTGGTTGAATCTCACTACAGAGGGTAAGGGCCAGCTTTCCCTAGGTCAAGAAAAACTAGATCTCATTATACTTCTTGTTCATGTACTGATTTCTCAGGAACATAAACAAGGAATAATTAGAACAACTTCCTTGGAACTTCCAGTAGGAAAAAAAAGAGTATTTTCATACACCTTCTTTATCTATTCATCTATGATAGACACTTAGGTTGCTTCTCGGTTTTGGATAGTGTAAATAATGCTGCAGTAAACATAGGAATGCAGGTATCTCTCTGAATTAGTGTTTTCATTTTCTTTGGGTAAATACCCAGCAGCAAAATTACTAGTTCTATGTTATTTCTATTTGTAATTTTTCAAGGGACCTGCGTACTGTTTTCTATAGTGGCTGCACCAATTTACCTGCCCACCAACTGTGTATGAGAGTTCGCTTTTCTCCATATCCTCACCAATGCTTGTTATTTCCTATCTTTTTTATTGTAGCCCTGATAACAGATGTGAGGTGATATCTCATTATGGTTTTGATGTGCATTTCCTGATGATTGGTGATACTGAGCATCTTTTCATATGTCTGTTAGCCATCTGTGCATCTTTGGAAAAGTGTCTATTCAGATCCTCTACCAATTTTTTAATATTCATCCTTTGTAGTGACTGGTAAGGGACACAGCAAAAAGTATAAGGAGGTGTAATCTTCCTTGACCTACAGCAGGTTGTCCCTCACACTCCTTTTACAGATGAGAAAACTGATTCCGAAAATTTTGGAATGTTGTGCAAGATTACAGAGCAAAGCCATGGTAGAATCAGGACTTAAACGCAGGTTGAGGTCACTCTCAAACTTCCCCTCAGTCTTTATTAAAGCACTATGCTTTCCTCTGGAACCCTGAGAATCTCAGACTCCCTCTTTTCTCTGATCACATTCTCTCTGCTTTCCTTCCAGCTGACTCTTGAAATGCTGGACTTATCAGAAAAAAAATAGAAAGGAAAAATGAATTAAGTGAAAAAAATGTATGGAAACATAGCTTGTACATTGCAAGGTTTTACAAAAAATTCTATATTGGTAATAGTGGCAATATGCTCATGTACATGGACCACCTATCATTCACATCTAATTACCAAGCAGAACAGTAATAATTATGTGGGTGATTACATACATATCAGATCAACTCCTCTGCAAACCGTTTGAATTACAACACTGAATTCTCTGCTTAGTTTCCGTCTTGATAGTATATGACCTGGGAGCTTGGTCATCTACTGACAACTGAAAAAAAAATCTAAACAACCATAAAAGGAGTAAGCATTCCATAGCGGTAAAGGTGATATTATATTTCTGAGTTGCCCACTGGCTTCTCTTACGGGGACTGAATTTATGGGCTTTGCAGTGTGTTCATAAGCCTTACGCTGTCTGAGCTCAGGGACGGCCATGTAAGTTTATCAATGGGAGAGCAGCTGGCAGGACAACGTGAAGTTCTGCAGTTCCGAGTATATGTATCCATCGGTCTCATATTTGTGGCCTCCAGTAGGTTTCTTCTCATGCCATTTTTCTAAAACAACTATAATTACTAGAAAAATCAAAAGCAAGCAACTATTTATTTGCATGGGATATGGTTTTTAAGCTGCATTACCGTTTAGAACAGTTTGTAATGAAACTCTGTGTTTCCATTCAAATTAAGTAGGAGAAATAAGTACTCATCCCTTAACATTCTGACATGTTATTTTGGAATACTGTGCAAATAAAAACTTTTTTTTTTTAGTGGGAGAAAGTGAGTGATTTATTTTTTTAGATTTCTTAATGAGAGACAAAAGAAGAAGCAATCATTAGCAATCTGCCAGTGGGGTCATGGGTGTTGTGTATTGTAAACTTCAATGGCCTTGATTTTCAAAACTGTAAATAAATGAGTTTTATGATTGCTCATGTGAGAGAGGCGATCCATTATGCTGGATATACATGAGGCAAGTAAGTGAATGTCACGGGTCCCATTTGTTCCAATCAACTGTGCTTTGAGCAAGTTCATTTCAAAGGTTATAAATGAATAAGGAGACCTTTAAGAAAGCAAATACGTGGCCACAGTATCTTTGTGGGAGGGCAAGGCATCTTGATCACTGATCTTGAGTATTATGGAAAGAGGGCCCACTTTTCAAGTTCTTCCTGTATTTTGAACTTGGGGTAGTCACCGTCCACGTCATTTAATCCTGACAGCAACCCTGTGGGAAAGTAGTTTACATTATCTAAGTAACTTGCCTGAGACCACACAGCCAGTAAGTGGCAAAGATAATACTCAGTCCTATGTCAGTTTCGTTGCTGTTCTACTGTCCTAGAAGTTTTTCATAAATATATGTTAGTAGGAATTAAATATCAGGAACTAAGTATAGAGATTTTAGAGAAAACTATACAAGTTTATGAAGACAATCATTTCAGTCCCAGAGGGAGCACTGATAAAATTATATGTACAGATAAGTAGGTCTTGTTTGGATAACTCATTTATCTTCATCTGATCCATATCTACAGGGTTTTGTAGCCTGTTCATATAACATTTAATTTTATTTTTCCCCAAATCTGCTATAATTGGGTTTTTCTTCCATGTCAGGAATAGATGATGTCCATTACAGGAGAATTAATGAAAATACTAACCAGTAGCAGTCCCAGAACAGTCACTCTCTGCCTAACAGGTGGATGGAGTAGCAATAGCTTGTCTATATTTTCAATGGACTGTGAAGTTTGCCTCGTTTTAAACCCAAGCAAGAAAAATCCGAAACAGATTATCCTTAGGAACCTTACTGAAATGCCCCTTTCGGTAAAATATAAGGTGAGAGTCTGAGAGCTAATGTATGAGCATAGTACTTTGATGCATTGCCGGGGCCTGCCGGCAGGAGTCGAAGAGTTCCTGAGTGGGGGTGTCGGGCTGTATATACAAGACAACAGGAGGGCAAACCGTTTGGTGCAGAATGCAGAATGCCCAGAAGCTTTATTCAGGGATGGCTTATATACACCTGAATTGCCTACAGAACAATACAATGGGCTGGTCCAGGTGGGTGGCCTTGAGATAAGACCTCCCTACATTCCTGAGATACTTGTTCCTGGAATTTAGGAACTTTTCAAGGTTTCTTTCAGAGTCAGGCCTGGTTCAGGCCTTAGATGGAGACTAGGCACAAAAACACAATCAGTCCTGTCCTGTACTCTTGCTCCTTATATCCCAACCGCTCTCCACAATGCATGAAAGAAAAACTAGAGAAATAATCATGATGAATCAAATGAAAACTGTGTTTATATTCTTAAAGCTGAAAAAAATGTGGTTTTATTATTTTAAAGAGTTCTTAGATCATGTACAGCATGTTTTATTCTCTAAAGACAGAGTTGGACAGAAATGAATTGCAACACCAGTGTTATTACTGATGCCTTAGAATTCAAGACACTCTAATTTCAAATATTAATACATTTCAAAATTCTTTTTTGAGGCCTTTTACCAAACAATTTAAGCAGCAGTCAATGACTCATGATGCAGCTTTTTTATTCTGTATGAGGCCTGGGAAACTGCACAAAGAATGAGCAGGTTGTCAAACGTTTTTTGAGGTGGGTAATAAAAAGTACTCCTGCTTTGTCTGACCACTGAGAAACCTTCCCACACCCACAGTCTGCAGCCTAAGGTGGAAGGAGCTGGTGATCCCCACGGTCAGGGTCAGTTGGTACGTGTCCATCTGAGGGATGTGATGTACTTGTTGTGTGAAGACCCCTTTGCCTCCAAGAAGATAATTTCTTCCCATTCCTTCTTGCTCTGTAGGTATTGATGAGATTGAAATTCTGCCAGCCAAACTAGACTTTAGATTCAGATTCAGTTTTTTTTTTCTGAGCAACAACTGTATACTCAACTACTGATGGATTTTTATGTATATGAAGCATATTTGTGTATGTTTAATTTTTTTCTTCTGTTACAGCTCACACACCGCACAGATGTTTAGAAGGTATTTGAAAGTCATATGTACATAAAAAAACTGACTATTCAGGAGAGAAAAACCTTAATGACTCACCAATATCTGCTAAAAAAAAAAGAGCAGGGGCTACGTTTTGTTCATCTTTGTGCATTTCACTCTTCTAACCACAGGCACAAGACAACCTTGACCCTCAATGTGTGTGAATGACATTAAATAAACGCAAATCCTAAAAAGAATAAACTGGTGACAAATGAAAGTAGTAGAAAGAGAAAATAGCGACTACCATAAGCAGTGAGAGAATAAAAGCTCCAGTATAATGAGGAAGCCAGTTCAGGTCAGACTTCAAGAATGAATGATGCAAAGGTCAGAGAGAGCAGTCAAGGGCCAGCCAGCTTCAATTCTGAGCATTACCACTCCTGTCACTGTGCTTATCTCATCATCAGTTCCCTGTTGCTTGACAATCCATCAATCCTAGAATAAAGTTGGATTCTTCAGCCAGGAGAAGCTGGGGTCCTTATGACCTCACCCCTTTGCTCCTCCAGCACACTCAGTCTAGCCTCTCTACTGAGCAGGCTCCCTCTGGTCGCGGGCCTTTGTGCCTGCCACTCTTTTCCTTCTTGCCTAATCATTCCCCTAGCCAACCCAGACATCCTCTGTAAATCTTTCCCTGAGAAAAGTCCCTGCTTTGGGCTGTGCCACTTCATACATGCTTTAGCTTGTGGCTTATTTGATGCAATAGTTGCAGTAGTGTATTTGCCTAGCCATATTCTCCATGAGCCTGGGAATGCCCTGGGAATGGGAACTACACTGTGCTTACTTATGTATCCTCAGCCTCTTATTCAGAGAGACTGGGACATGGTGGGCATTCAGCGGATATCTGTTGGATGAATAAAAATATGGAAATGTATGTTCCATAGCCAGGCAGTCAATTCATTTCCAATTTAACTTTCTATAGCTAGGATGCCATAAGAATTTGGATAAGTTTCTTACTTTTCTAGGTATGTAAGGTGTGGATGATAAGTGTGCCTACCTCACTTGGTTATTGTAAGGAGTAAATCAGATGGTATGCATAAAACATGTAGCATACTGTCAAGTTGTTGGTAAGGACCCAGTTGACATTGACTAGCATCATTTTATCACAAATTTTGCAATATAGGTGGGCTTTTAGAATTACACAAGAATAATTAAGAATTAAAATTAATATGCAGTAAGACCATTGATGCAGTAGAAATACCCAAGAGGCTCACATAAAGGTGGGCTGGAATCCTGGGTGAAGTTAGAAAGTTAGGCATCTGAATGCATAGGGTGGGGAAAACAGGGTAATAGTCCCATGATGGAGAATAATTAGTACCAAATGAGAAGAGGATATAAAGATCACTTCTATTCAAAGTTTTTTCCTTTGTAAAAATCTTTGGATGAGGGCAAAACTATTATATTGTGTTGAAATAAGCTGAAATTCTTGAGTATTTTGTAAAATTTCTTCCTCTGTGCTTAGGTTGACACATTTTAAATTAGAGGCCACCTTGACAAATTGCTTAGAATCTGAGCTTAAATACCTCTTCTTTCACTTTATTTACAGAAATCCTAAATTGTTGATTTGCTTTCATTCTGTCTGGGGCAGGACATTTTCCATGGTCATTAAATAATTTTTGTAATAACACTTCATGCAGAACTGCTGGCTAACAAAAAATAGGAGCCCTGCCATTTTGCCATTTCTTTTTAGAAGCACACATCATAGAGATTTGTGACAATCTTGTTAAAAGTACACAAGACTCAAAATGGGTTTCTTCCAAATTCCTGTGAATTCTGAATTCTCTTCCTTGAGAACTTTCTAGATAGCTCAGCATCCACTCGGTTTCCCACGTGTGAAGGAGATTTTGAGTCCTTGAGCAGCTACTACCAACTAGCTGAAGGATGTGGGCCAGGCAGAGCGTTCATTGCTGCTTGCATTTTCTCTCTTGCTGAATGGAACCACCACCTAGCTGCTTCCCTCCAGAGAGAGACTGAACAGGTAAATGAAGTGATGTATTTGAACTGTTTTATGTATCCCCAGGAGAAAGGAACCGAGAACCTAACTCTTTGACCTAGTTAACAATTTCTGGCCTGCTTTGTGCTAGTGTTGGATTGATAATGTTGTTTTTCCTTCCTTCCTACAGAGTTGAATGTCACTCTTTTAGTCACATAAAACAGGTGAACAGAGAGGGGATTCTGTACCATTGGTTATCAGACAATATCCATCCTTTGGAATCTTTGAGCTGAGGAAAGCATTCGAGAGTCACTTGGGGATTTCTCTCCCAGGCATCTACATACTAAAATGCATTGACTGTCTCCCTAATCACTGCCCTCTCATAAAATTAAATAAGTACTCAAATCATCATGGCTTTGTACATTTGGCCAAGCTGATAAAGGAAGGTTTCTCTTTCAGCAACCAAATGTGATAGATTCAGAAATAAAATAAAAAGGCAAGATGTATTTTATAACTCACCATTCTATCCTTAAATACTTGGGAGTTAATCTTTTCTTCTAACAGATTCAGTTACTGACATAAGTTATTTAACAATAAGTCAAATATAATTGGATTCTAAGTACCTGCAGGTACAATTTGACCCAAGTTATTTTATTCGGTGACAGAAGAAAACACTCCACCTTGTTTGCAACTTGACTGCATTTTCTGGGAAACAGATAAGGTCAAATGCTTCAGAAAAACTTTTTATCTGGAAGAAGACATCCTTTTATCCTGTAGAGATTTAGAGAGATCTAAAAAACTTTTTGTTTGATCTTTTTGTACAAATGGTACAATACAGTGCTTATTGATAAATGATTCATTGGGAGCCTATGGAAATACATTAGTGTTAGTGTTGTCTTTGGAGTCAAACGGACCTTGTTACATAATCAGGTTTCAGCTGTATAATCTCAAGCAAGTTAGTTAAATCCTCTGAGGCTCGGTTAGCTCAGCTGTAATATGAAGTTAATAGTATAAAATTTATAGAGCAAGATTCAAGAGATAATGGATGAAACATGCTCTGCACAGTGCCTGACACATAGGAAGCATACACTGTTAACTATGCTTATTAACATCTAGAGGGTTGAAAAGACGTCTCTGTCTTGGGCTCTGGGGAACCTAATGATACCATAATTAAAAATACAGAGTATAAATGCTAGTAAATTACAGTATGGAGAATCTTAAAAAATCTCCCACACATTAAATTCTGTTTTCATACCAAGTCTTTGCAATCTGGTATATATTTTGTACATACAGCACGTCTCAGTTGGCCTAGCCTTAGTTCAAGCTCTCAAAACTTCCATGCAGTGCCATATTGGACAGTGCAGGATTATATAATCACCACCTTCCTTCCTCTAGTTGAGTAATTCTTTACAGGAGATGAACTAAGCTGGAAAAAGAGAACTCAGCTTTGCTTGTCAGTCCTCAGGCCAGTGACAGCCATGCTTTTCTATGTAGCTGAAAGAAGCTTTGGAGTCAATGTTAAAAAAAAAAATCTCAACTTGAATTCGGGTAGTCAGTCACTGTTTTTCTCACGCTTGTATAAATCTGCAACAGGCTTCTAGCTCTACAGAGTGACATGAGTCAGGTCCCTAGATTGTGCAAAAGTAAAAAACTTGTCTGCCCCTGAAACTGATTCTACAGTCTTCCAGGAGCAAGGACTGACTTCCTCGGTCACTGTGTGTCTCTCATTTTAGTGCCTCAGGACAGCAAAGAAAATACAGGCAGAACAAGATAAGAATAATGACAAACTAGTAAACAATTGTTACTATAAGTAACATACTTTCTAACATTTTCTGAAGACTATGTACCAGAAAGTGTGCTAAGTCTTATATACACATCATCAAATCAATGGAATACAGTATTTTAAAATTAGATCTTCTAAGGGGTTACAGGAGAAAACCACTTATTTAGATGAGCTATTTAAAAGCTAAGGTCCAGTATTATTTTATTTCTCAAAAGCACATTAGAAACACTAAGGGAATCATCTTGAAACCTGGACCACACTGGGCAAAATTTTCTTGAGGGACATCTTTCTTCTTCCAAAGGCTCATCATGTACACTAAGGTTGTCTTTTCTTTATGCTATTCCTAACAATGAGATGTTATTATTGCTATTTTCATGTTCTTAAAAAGATATTTACAAGTATTTATTGAGCAGTTGCTATGTGCTTGGCACTGATACAAGCATTTTATATGCATTATCTCATTTAAAATCCCACAAAACCCCCAGGTAGTGGGCATTGTTTTTATATTATTTATATATGGAAAAAAATGGATGCTTAGTGGAGTTAAAAACAACAGAAAGAAAACAAAGAAGGAAAGAAAGAAAGAGGGGAATAGGGAGGGGGAGGGTGGGAAGAAGGGAAGGAAGGAAGGAATCTCCCTCGTTGCAGTGCAGATAATAATTGACAAAGGTGGGACTCAATCCCAGGTCTGTCCAGCCCCAAATCTGTGATGTTTAAGCATTAAACCATATTGCAGAGGGTTATTTAGGCTGTAAGGACTCAAGACAGGTACATTTTTATGTAAGAAAGCTCATGCACACTACACGTCCATGAATACACCTACATGGAAAGTCTTCTGTGAACATTTTATATCAAATAATATGCAACTATTGTGTGATAATGCCTATGTATAACACAGTTATAATTAATTTTTAATCTCTCTATTGTGGGAAAATGCCTAGATTTCTGAAATTAAGGTAAGAAGCTGTTTCTGCTTTACAGTAGTCAACTCTAAACTTATTTAGTATTGATTAAAAATACAGGCTCTAGAATTAGATAACCTAGGTTCTAATTCTAGCTTTAATAAACCAGCTTGGAGTGTAATCTAGAGAAAGTTACTGAACTTCCCTAAACTTTACTTTTCTCATATGCCAAATGGGAATAATAACAATAACAGGTATGGTGAGGATTGAATGAGTTAGTGCATGTAAAGCACTTAGTACAGTGCCAGGCACACACCTAGTAAGCAGTCCATGAATATTATTATTTTTTTAGTTATAACAATAAAATTTCAAATTGCATATATTTCTTCGCTTGACAAGAGGCAAACATTCGTTGGAAAAGAACGTTCTTTTTTCTTTAGGTTTTAGAGAAGAAAGGGAAGTGATAGAGTTTGCCAAGTGCTGGTTTTGAAGAGACACCCAATAACCTGGGCCGACTGCTGGTCTGTCTCATCTTTGCATGTGACAGAAGTTGCTCACCTTGCACTAGGTATTTGCAGTATGTACCTGAGTTTCTGGGGTTGCCGAAAACACGTGACCTGAGATAGTTGAATAGACATATGATTATGTGTTTCTATTAAAGGGCTCAGATTCTTATCTGAAATGTAATAGCCTGTAGGTTCTCAATTTATTTTACTATTCATACTTTAAATTACTTGGGAAGACTGGTAAAAAGTCTAAATGCAACTGCTGACCTCATGTCAGTTTTCTAGTCAACTTGCATATTTTTCAAGTGACAGCACTTATTAGATAACAAAGTTACTGGTTTATCAACACGGGCCTGGATATGAGGTCTGGCATTCCTATAACTCTTTAAATTTCTCCAGACACACATTTCTGAAGATTATGAAATATGGGAGTAAATAGGTTTCTGGGCCATGACTACATCATTCTAAAGTAAATTTTCTTTATTAATATCCTGCAAATTATCAAATTAATGGGAAATAAATATCCAAGTAATTGCTCCAGAAAGCCAGCAAGGTACATTTTAGATTTGCCAGCTTTGTCTTTTAAAAAATAGGTTATTTTATTTCCTGGTATATGGACGAGAAGAAATTGGCTAGAGTAAAAACAAAAATTACTTTCAGCATAAAGCTTTCTTTATCATAAACTCATGCTTCTACTCATTGACTTTTATGCGAGTTAAAACAGTAACTTTCCCAGTGTGTTTCATGTGAACATAAATTCTTTAAGTTACTGAATATAGTAGCTTAAATATCTGCAGTCTTCTCTATAAATTAAAAATCTCACCTTCTTCCAAAATGTTCGAATCAGTGAATGGAAGTTAAGAAATGGTTAAGGAAACTGTAATCACATTACATTGGCAAATTTTCATATTTTCTTGCAAACAAATGATCTCTTATTTATTGTGTTGCAAATATTATTCTCTACCCTGAAACATTACAAGAAAATTAACAAAATAAGAATGAATACTATATACGAGTCTTGTGGAATATTTACCGTCTAACTGAGAACCTGAAGAGACATACTCTTAACTCCTGAAAAGTAACAGCAGTGGCTAAATTGTCAGGTTAAAGAAAAATAAGATAGCCAAAAAATGTGTTTTTTCTTAAAGTAAGTTAAATTTAGCTATTTCTTGAACCAGCTACTTTCAGTCTGCCTTTAGATTGTCAGTGTGGCTTAATGAGTGTTTTTGAAATATAATCCTACTGAGGACCTATGGAAAGGTCACGGTTGTCATGAGCTGTTAATTATAATCACCAACAAATATTTACTGAACACCTATTCTGAGCAAGGTGCTCTAATAAATGCAATCGTACCCTCAAATAAATATTCCCATTGTAAACATTTTGTGTCATGAAATATTAATAACGGGGAAGGTATCATCAACATGGCTAGAGATCCACCAAGTCCATTAGAATGGAGCTAACAACTGTGGAAATAAATACATCTGATGAACTTTTGAAGATTTTTTGAAATGGTTTGTCTCTCTTCTCTCGACCACTCTCAAAATGCTGTAAACATGTTTGTTTGTTTTTTCCCAGGGGAAACAAAACCCAACACTGGAAATATTACCTACATTCGTAGGAGTTCATGACAGAAAGTGCTTCCAGCGCATGTCTTGATTTCAGGGTGGAAAATGAGCCATGTTATTCCTTACAGAACCTGGTTCAGGACCTTTATCATATCCAGTTCAAATTTCCTACAAAAAAAAAATGTGTGTCACATTGAAGCAGGTGAAAAAAAGATCAGCTTTTTAGAACTTTTTGGAAGAATTTAGCATAGCCGTGATGAATATATTTCAAAGGCCAAAATTTAGCTACAACTAAACATTTGAATGGGCAGTTATGATTAGAGAAAGAATGTATATAAGGATAAGCAAGTCCTCAAGGTTAGTATAAAAACAAGGTTAGTATAAAAACAGTAAGCCAGTCACTGTGGGCAGACTTAGGACTCGCAGACCTCATGCAGATGGGGAGAGTGAGTTTCTGGCTTCTGTTGATCTGCTGTTTCTTCCACTCCATCATAATAGTTTATTCATGTGATCACAGTGGCCTCAACCACTGGCGTCTCAGCGGTTACCATGCTCAGGGAAAAGGTGAAGGGCCACTGTCCTGGTGCCCTGTGGAAATAAACCTCTGTTCTGAGTGACCCGGGCAGCCTGCCTCTGGTCTCTGTGCCATCCCCATTGCTCTGTAGTAGCACATGTGTTCAGTGGTGGTTAACAGTTATCCAATACTAACTAGATGCAGTGCTGTAAGCATTTTCATGTATTATCTCCTTAACCTCATGAGAGCCCCATGACGTGGGTACAGCTGCCGTCCCATCTTACAGATGACGACACTGAGGCTCAGGGAGATTATATCACTTTCCCAAAGCCATGCAGTAGTGGACGTCATGGTCTTACCTAAAGGGACCATATTTTTAACCATTCTTTCAAAGCCAAATCTTTTTTTTTATTATTCAAGTATCATTATTATACAATCTTATGAAGGTTTCACATGAACAACATTGTGGTTTCAACATTCACCCATATTATCAAGTCCCTCCCACACCCCATTACAGTCACAGTCCATCAGTGAAATAAGATGCTGTAGAGTCATTACTTGTCTTCTCCGTGCTATACTGACTTCTGTGCACCCTACCTATATTGTGTGTGCTAATTATAATGCCCTTTAATCCCCTTCTCCCTCTCTCCCCACCTACCCTCCCCAACACTTCCTCTTTGGTAACTGCTAGTCCCTTCTTGGAGTCTGTGAGTCTGCTGCTGTTTCGTTCCTTCATTTTTGTTTTTTTGTTATACTCCACAAATGAGTGAAATCATTTGGTATTTGTCTTTCTCTGCCTGGCTTATTTCACTGAGCATAATAACCTCTAGTTTCATCCATGTTGTTGCAAATGGTAGGATTTATCTTCTTTTTATGGCTGAATAATATTCCATTGTGTATATGTACCACCTCTTCTTTATCCATTCATCTATTGATGAACACTTAGGTTGCTTCCATATCTTGGTTATTGTAAATAGTGCAGCGATAAACATAGGGGTGCATATGTCTTTTTGAAACAGGGATCTTGTTTTCTTTGGGTAAATTCCTAGGAGTGGAATTCCTGGTCAAATGGTATTTCTGATTTTAGTTTTTTGAGAAACATCCATATTGCTTTCCACAGTGGTTGCACCAATCTGCATTCCTACCAGAAGAGTAGGAAGGTTCCTTTTTCTCCACATCCTCGCTAGCATCTGTTATTTCTTGTCTTTTGGATGTTGCCCATCCTAACTGGTGTGAGGTGATATTTCATTGTTGCATTTCTGTGATGATTAGCAATGTGGAGCATCTTTTCATGTTCCCATTGGCCATCTGAATTTCTTCTTTTGAAAAGTGTCTGTTCAGATCCTCTGCGCATTTTTAAATTGGGTTATTTGTTTTTTTGGGTGTTGAGGTATGTGAGTTTTTTTATATATTTTGGATATTAACCCATTTTCAGGTAAGTTGTTTACAAATATATCGATACTGTAGGATGCCTTTTTGTTCTGCTGATGGTGTGTGTCCTTTGCTATATAGAAGGTTTTTAGTTTGATGTAGTCCCACTTGGGGATTTTTGTCAAAGCCAAATCTTAAAGTTGCTGGCTTTCATTCAGTGTTTGGCCCACTGTTCAAGCAGAAATAGCCTGGGCTTTGGAAATCACGTGGACCCAAAGTCCACCTTTGCCACACACTTGGTGTCTTATTTTGGATATCTAACTCAAACTCCAAGTATTGGTTTTCTTAATTTCTGTGAGGATAATAAAAATAGCTAAGACTGAATACTTACTATATGCCAGCCCCTCTTCCAAATACTTCGTAAATTAACTTGGTAGTCTTTCCAATACACCTGTGAGGTGAGTACCATTATCATTATTACCATTTCATGTTAGGTGAAGAAACAAAAGTCCACACAGGATAAGTGCCTGAGGTCAGCCAGCATGCAAATAGCAGGCCTGCCATTCAAACTTGCACAGTGTCTGAGGGAAAACAGGTTGGCACATGTTCACTGTCTGAACAACCAAAAATGAGTGCCCAGCCCCTTTCCTTGTGCATCTGAAATGTTTGTATAAAAGGATTTCAGCCTCTTTTCCTGGGTTTTTGAAAGTAAAAGGGGCTCAGATATACATAGGCAGCTACCATGCACCTGAATCATGTCACTGGACATGGTCCCACTGGGAGGTATTCGAGGTGACACAGATGGAGGGCAGGAAACATGAGCCAGTTGTGCCAGCGGGACCTTCAGGAGGTCCTACCCTATGGAGCCTTGTCTTTACC
Organism: Smutsia gigantea; assembly: GCA_032199065.1. Classification (NCBI taxonomy): domain Eukaryota; kingdom Metazoa; phylum Chordata; class Mammalia; order Pholidota; family Manidae; genus Smutsia; species Smutsia gigantea. The sequence continues at coordinate 596,305 of JAVSCE010000995.1, forward strand.
TCATTTTCAGTAACTGGTCACTGCGCCTACACCATCCTAACAGCCTGCTGGCTAGTAGTCTCTGAGTCTTGCCTACTCTAATCTATTTTCAACAAATTGCTCTGAGGATTATTTTTCAAAGAAACAAACCAATTGTGTTACCTGTCCTCTGCCAACTACCAACCCAGAAAGTCGTAATTGCTTTAGGTGGCCCTTATGATAGCCTAAACTCTTTCGTATGACCCTTCACCTCTCACCTCTCACCTCTTGCCTCTGGTCCTCTTCATGTGCTGACACTTCCTCCTGTAACACATTCCTGACTGCCCCACTGAATGCACATGCGAATGTGCATTCAACTCTGGCTCTCCCCGTCTTGCTTGGCTGGCCCCACCTCCCACCCAACAGATCTCAACTAAAATGTCATTTGCTTTGGGAAGGACTTCTTCCCCTCCAGCCTCTCTAAGTTATGGGCTATCACGACCATCAGAAATTTTCTCCTCCCTCTAGAACATAAGATAAATGAGGAAAGAAAGTGTCTGGGATATGGTAGATACTCACTAAATGTTTATTATCTATGAATGGATGAAGAGATTAGTAATTTACAGAGCCTGAAACAAAAGCCCCTTTTCAGAAACCCCCCTGTGCTTCAGCAGCTGCCTTGATTCTTCTCAGCCATAGCCTTTTTTCAGCTAAGCCATGCTTTTGCGTCCCCATCCCAAAACAACTAACTGGTTTTCAAGGACTAACTGGTGACTGGTCAAGTCCTCTGTGAACACCCACACTCCTGAAAGCTGCTGCGTTGACCACGAGAGGATAAAGGTGGGAACTAGAAGCAGTTCTTGCTTTCGCAAAAATAGAGGGATCAGGATTCAAACAACCCAAACAGGAAGCTGGTGGCTAAAGTGGCCCTAATCAGGGGACAGTCAAGGCACAGGGTACCAGGTGCCTAGGAGGCAACGTAAGAGAAGGCTTTTACGCAGGCATGATGTCTAGGTATTTGCCTTTTCTGTTAAGGGAAAAACAAACAAAGAAACAAAAGTGGGTGCCAGTGTATGTACTTGGGATTAGCAAAAGTTTATTTCCGGACAGTTTTCTTAATTCAAATTTTAAAACCTCATTCTAGGTTCTGTAATATTTTAGCTCATCAGTGCTCCATGGCTAGTCAACTTTTTATTCTATTTGTCATCGTGATATATTTTTGTTCTTTTATTTCTGTCACATTGTATAAAAGGAGATTTTCCCAGGCCTAGGAATCTAATAAAACTGAATTTTTAAATGTTTCTAACATATTACCAAAATATTTTGCTATTTATTCAAACTACCAGAGTTTTTATGTGATTCTTAGATATCTGTATTAAAATACTTCCTTCAACTTTAACTAGAATTCCTGGGGAGATTCCAAACAGCTCTCTTTAACAAAAAGAGTTATTTTTAACTGTTTCTTTTAAATCACTAAATCATTTCTGTTTCTATTAACACAAATTAAGTGAATATATTTTTTAAGAACCTTCCTCTAATGAATATCATATATGGGTGTTAGGTTATTTTCATTCAGAAACATTGCACAAGGGCAAATCCCCCTATTTCTACAGAACAACGAAGAAATGAATCTGATTTGGGATTATAAATTTAAGCTGGTTTCCCTGTGACAGCAAGAGGAATTCATGAAAAACTTTTTAACAAAGGCCTGGGAGTTAAGTACAAGTACTGCTCAAACTTTGCTGGGTTTCAGAGTTACAGAATTAAAATGCATATTTCCTGGCCCTTCATCCAGCGTTTCTGACTCATTAGGTCTGGGGTGGGTTCTAAAACCTGCATTTCTAACAGATTCTTGGTTTTGGCTGATGTTGGTACTGTGAACTTCTCAGTAGCTCTGCTCAAGTCAACTTCTCAAGAGAAGTCGTGCCGGCCAAAAGAACCCCACAAAGGGTGCAAATCTGTCCAGAAGGGGGAGCACTTGCTGAACTATCCTTTGCTTTTCTGAGGAATAACCAAGAAAATAAACATTGGTAGCGCTGTTGGCTAATGGAAATCAGTGCACTTCCTCTTATTTCTACAGTAGCAGATGCCTTAGTAAGTGTATAGTACACACATGTATCTTGAGAGTAGTGTTTCTATCATTTATTAAAATGTAAATAATTTGCCTCTTATTGCAAAGATTTGACTTCATTTGCTTATCTTCTCGAGGCCTTATAAAAAATGAAACCCCCACCAGTATACACCACATAAATTTGACCAACCCCATTGTGAAACAAATGCCATTTGGCAAAAGAATTCACATTGAAATAAAAATATCATTACTCAAAAATAGTAGCAATTTCATGATTTTTAGAATATGCTAAGCATTAATGTATTTTTCTTCTCTGATATCTAAGATATATCTTACTAAATGATGGTAATAGAATTAGGAACCTTGGCTCCTATGATTTTGGAAAAAGTTTCTTAGCACATGTAGCCAATTAAACTGTTTTCAGGTAAGTGATTAAAATAAAATGCTTCATACACAGAAGGCAGAGTCCTTACCTTGACATGGATTGAAGGGCTGCTGTTTGTCATTGTGAATATACCTTGAGAAGTAGTTCTTGGGTCCAGGAGGCGTTCATGAAAGATGCTGACAGGTGTGACCTTGTATGTCACTGAAAGGAAAAACCAAGCAGGCAGGTTAAAACTCGAATTCAGAATGGTTTTGAGACTAACAAATGTTGGAGAAATCAGGGGCTGACACTGGTTTGAAAGTAGAGGGTTTTGAGGAAATAAAGGGGAGGAACAGGAAAGGCCTATGCAAATGCAGAATGTGGTAAATGCTCAAAATTTGAGAACCATGGTACAGCAAATATACAGTTCTCTTAGTTTGGGTAGAGCTTTACTTTTTGATCTCTTTGGTCTCCGATTATGCAGTTTGCTCATGGCAATGTTTTACATCAGCAGTTAAAATGTTCTTGCTTTGTGTGTCTCTATCCACAACTGGCAGCACCACAACTGGCACACAGAACATATTTCAGATGGAGTCCAAGACATGAGAGAAGGGTCTGAAAGGGATGGGGGTGGAGGTGTGAAAGATAAGAAATGGCAGAAATAGTAGATGAGAGGCAAGGAACAAAAGGAGAAGGAGGAGGAAAAGAGAAAGACGAGGGAGAAAACAGGAGAAATTAGGAAGGAAGCCAGGAAAAGGAAGTGTGAAGGGTCAGAGGGTAAAGCACTGTTTAGTAACAAAAAAGGGGGCAAGAAAAGAAAAATAGTGTCTCCACCCTTGTTTAGCTGGGCTTGTAATGACCCTGCACCCTTCCCTGGCTCCCACCCTGTCCTCCCTCCAGCCACTTCTGGTTTTTATCCATTGCAAATAAACACCCAGCTTTCACTGTGCATTTCAGCTGTGCTTACCTTTCTCAGTAGATATTATGTTAATTTTCCATCTATTTCTTTTTCTTTGACCTTCCAAAACAGGATGAAAACTTAGAGTGAACTGTTAGATACTTTTTTAGAAGTCAGGATTTGATTTCAGACTACTTGGAAACTGGAGTGACAAAATGGAATAAAGAAATTTCTCTAGAAATACAGAGATGTCACTTTAGTCTAAAGGAGCATCCAACTTCTATTTAATTTAATGACATTCAACAAGGCTAATTGAGTAGCTAATATTTGCCTACAACTATGGCTGGTTGCGAAAGAAGTGGGTGCAGGCCTCTGTTTATGAATGGATTAGGTTCCCAGAATTCATTTGTAAAAGTCAATTACTTGGAATTTCAAATGCATTTTCCCACAGAAATAATGTTATAAATGGTGGTTAGATTTTTCCATATCTGATCCATAAGGTAGCCAAGACATATTTGAAATAAATAGTAGGAAGGAATATTGTTAGAGTTCCAAAAACCAATCAGAGAGAAATTTCAATATAATTGAATTAAACTTTGTTTCCAAATTATGTTAAATTCTGGTGCAGGAGCAGAGACTGACTAGTTTGCCAAGAGACCAAGAGGAAGCACAGTAGGCTGCTGCCTCTGTGTCCCTCCTATGGCAAATACTGCTGCTGGATCATGGCCTCTGCTGCCAGTAAGCCCTCAGCCTCAGAATGCTCCCAGAGTGGTTTTCTGCGACTGCCAGCCCTGCAGTTGTGCCCAACATGGAAGACTTCCCTTGTTTGTCATTTCACAGGTAGAGGCACCATTATCTTTCAACATCGTAAAGCAAAGTGAGCACTTGGGGGTAGGGGGCGAAGGGGTGGTGAGCGTGGAGCAGATCGGAGGAAACTCTGGGCCTCTGGCTGGCAGGACTTGGCCAAAACAATTAGCCTTAGATGAAAAATAGGGTTTTTAGGCCAGCGGTTGAGCACACTGAGATGGAGTCTCATAGGAAGGAGGAAATGGGAACAAGCCACTTTGCCGTTTACAGGCTACTTCTTTCTAGGTACATGGATTGGGGGCCATGGCACCAGTGCCCAAGCTCTCCTTGGCAGCAGCTCCCCAGATTGTGAATAAGAGCATGCTTATGTACAGTGTTGCCACTCAGACTAGCTGGGTAGTGAAGAATCTTGGTTCCCTGATTCTAAGGACATGATCATTCACTTCCACTCAACTTCATCGTTTCAGACAAATCTGGGGGGTCTTTGTGATACGTGATCAGTGATGCTATGATTTGTTAGTATGTACAGTCATAAATATGATGTGAGGGTTGAAATGTATAACAGAGTACAGAATTTGGTTCCTGCTCCTCTTTTGTAAAATGATTTTCACAGACTTGCCACAAAGGATATCAAGAGCAATATCTAAGTTTGTCCAGGAGAATAACTGCAGACTTTTAAAATGAAATAGAGGTTGCCTTGAGGAATTACCAACTTAATATAATAGCCCATGCTAAGTGCATATCTATTTCATTTCATGACACATGCAAGTATTCAACTAAATTGGAAGAAGTTAGTTCCTGTAGTCTTAAACAATGCCACAGTTTAATTTTAAGCTCTATTTTCTATACAAAGACTTTAAATACCTTACTCTTTTTAGGATTGAAATATATAAATATATTTGAAATACTTGAAATGTATGAGAAATATAATTTATTTTGTACTCCTAATACCAAGAGGATCAAGTGAGTTGTTTGAACTCATGAAATACTTGCTATGAATAGCGAAATATAAGTGTGACTCATGGTTTTGGAATATCATGTAATCCATACTAGGGAAGTTGTGTATTCTCAAATTGTCCTCCAGAAACATTCATCAAAAGGTGCAAAATGTTTATGTTTCTGAGAAAGGAAGGTAAAACAGAGCATATTTCATCTCAAAGTCTTTATTTCAGAAATCATGAAATTGCAACATATATTCCACATCACGAGCTTTTTTCAGAATTTTTAATATTTTTTAAATAATTTGAATTTTTATGAGAAAATCATTATACATTCATTGTAGCCAAGTCAGAAAATAGAAGGAAAAATAAATAAAAATCTGTTCATACACCACCATGTGTAGATGCTTGCTGTGAACATACTGGTGTACATCCTTGCAACCTTTATTCTGTATGGGTAGTTGTGTGTGTGCTCATTTCCCATAATGGGTTCCTATGGCATATGTTGCTTTAAAAGATGATTTTTAAAAATCGAAAGTATATAATTAACATGTTCTCATGTAATTAAATATTTTTCTTACTCATTCTAAAAGCTATATAGAATTCCATGTGATAAACGCACCATGGTTGCAGTAATGTCTTCTTGTTGAACATTTGGATTTTTTCCAGTTTTTTACTAATTAAAAAAAATGTGAATGATATCCTTGCTACTTAATCTCTGGTCATCTTTAATTATTTCCTAAGAATGAATTCCTAGAAGTCTTGCTGAAATGAGAAGTTATCACATTTTTAAGGCTTTTATCTTCCAGAGAGGTTGCACCAACTTACACTTCCATCAATAGTATGTGGAAATGCTTTGTTTACTTTCAAATGCAATAAAATCCTCTGCTAGTAGAACCCAGCTTTATAACAATTGTATGGGAGAATCAGTCTTAGGGCAATTATCCATGGGCTTTTTGAAATAGTGGCCAGTTCATTCTGCCCAACTTTCTAGCATTAGCCTTCATTAGGTTAAAGATACTTTTATATACCAAAAAAATTCTAAGGAAAATAAATCTATCACTTCCTGATATTTTCTACTGATAACTTGAACTGCTCTTACATGTTTATAACTCTCAGCCATGCACTTTTTTTGTTTTGTTTTTATTGAAGTATAACTGACATACAGTATTAGCTTTAGGTGTAGTCATAATGATGTGACATTATGAAATGATTCCCCCCAACAAGTCTAGTTCCCATCTTTACCATACAAACTTATTATAATATTATTGACTATGTTCCCTATGTTATACATTACTTTGCTAGGATTTATTTATTTTATCACTAGAAGGTTGTACCTCTTAATTCCATGTGTTTTTAAGAGGCTGTTCTAAGAATTTATTGCACTAAACTGATAACAGGGTTTGACTTTGCCAAACTCATTTCTAATCATTTAATCTTCTTGAATCATCTCCCTCTTCTCAATCTACATTCAGATTGTATTTTTATCTAGTTTGTTAAGGGCTACAAATTTCCAAATGTTTATTTCATGTCAAAGGACTTGCTACTATAATAATGAATGTTAAACATACATGAATATGCAGAGACTCAGAGACACATGGATTTGAATCGCAAAGACTCTTTCAGGTCATAAATCAGTCATAATACTCTAGTAGGAAAACAAATTGTTAAAACAAATCACTTCTGAACCAAATCAACACGTTTCATCATTTCATTAATAAGGCTTTCTAATTTTAGATAACATCTGACTTTACGCATTGAGATGCCTGGCAAAATAGCTAAAGAATTTTTCTTTGAAACAACTGAATGTCATTGTAGTCAATAGAAAACCATGGAGAGGGTCTGAAGTCTCATTAAAAACTTATGCGTGAAAAGCTGTGAATAAGATAATCTGATGGGGCAGGTGGGGGTAAGAGGGTCACTTTGTGCATATTAAGGTAGAAAAGCAAAGTTCCCAGCAGTTGATTTTACATCTCACATAGACCTGCATTCAGCTTGTTGAAGAAAAGAAAAAAATCACCTCAGAACCTTTTTTCTATGAGCTGATTCAAAATATCCATTTACCCAAACAGTCTTTGCTCCCCAAGCTTGGTGGAAAACCAGGCTGATTTCCATAAAATATCTGTATTTTACAGTCGTAGTGCCTAGCCTCAAATATATATTCTAGTATTAAGTTGCCTTGAAGACAATTAAGGGAGTAAAGGGATTTAGCAAAAGATGACTAAGGGAGAGATGTATTTCAGAGGATTTTATAGATGGTCTATCTATCATTTGGTGTTTTTAAGAAAGGGCAGCTACACATTTCAATGAATAATTTTCTTAAATGTTTATCTTCATTGGATCATATTAGAAAGAGGAAACCAAGTTATTCTTATGAGATTCAATATTATAAAAGTCAACAAAGTTATTTTTATCAACCTGTGGCTGAGCAAAGCGTGTGAGTGACAGAGGCAGGACAGACAGAGGTAATGCCTGCTTTCTATCATCTGCTTTTCTTCTGATCCCCGGGTGTCTCTCCAGCTTATGTCTGACAGCTCAGGGCTCTCCCAGTTTGTCTCATCTTCCCTGGGCAGTGTCATGGCTGGGAACCTAAATACCTGTTTTTTACACCTTATGGTAGAGAGAGTGTCCACAGATCATTACAGATTTTGTTATATCCCAAGTGATTCAATGTGGTGTATTTCTCCTCCCAGCACCTAATATTCAGTAAGGAAGAGTGTGCAATGACTTAAAGGAACAAGAAATTTCCAGGGTAGAGTATCAGGTATTAGACACCACAGAGAAGGCAGGGATAAGGGCAATATATTTACCGTCGAGAGGTCCTGTTTTAGTCTTAAATCCCAGCATGGAGGCAACTCTATGTCTCATCCTGGAGTAAGACAAGGACTCCTAATGGTTATTTGTAGGACAGGCAGCAGGAGACAGGGGTGGGGAGCTGTAGTTTATATGGATGTGTATGACAGGAGGTAATTGTGTCCAACCCACCTTACAAGAGGATTCTCATTTTAGGATTAGAAAAACCACCCTACAGAAACAGGTTTTAGGAGATTAAGAAAAATAGTTCAATTCTTTTCACCTCTTTAGACAAAGAAATAGTACAGAAAGGACAAGATGTGACCAAACTTGCCAAGAGACAGAGAATTAGAACTTGGAGAAACATAACTATCTCTAAGTGAAATAAAATATTGAGTAAAGAGCAGGGAATTGTTTGACAATTTTAAAAATCCTGGGCTGCTTCCTGAATCTGTCTCAAATTTCCAAGTCATCGCATTTGATTTGATATTTTGCTCTATTTAAATTTTACTGTGTCATGTGCAGAACTAATTTTCATCCTAATCACTGTTGTACTCTAGCACCAAAAATAGACTTTATTTATATTATACAGTAGACTAGCAAATATCTCAAGTAGTAAAGAATCAAATATCCTTGAATGACCAAAAAAACCAGCCCATTATATTTATTGTTTCTTTTCCTAAAGCAAGACAGCTTCAGGCTACATATAATAAAAAGTATTTAAAGTTCATTCTGTGGGTATTTATCTGTATTAGATTCTCTTGGGTTGCAGTAACATTAAATCCTTTGGTTGAAAGGGATTATCCATTAGAAATCATGTGGAAATAAGAAAAGACAATAGGCCTGACCGTATGGCCATATTGCATAGGAATCCAGGGATGGCCTAAACTGAACTTCAGAGGGAAAAGAGAAACTGCTATGTCCCTAGTTTGTTGGTTCACCTCTATCCAAAATTCACTGCAGCACAAGCTTCCATATTACCTCCTCACTTCTTCAGCATCAGAATCTTTTTCAGCAATATCGGTTAGTTACCCCTGTTGTATGTACTTGTTCTTGGGTACCTTTTTCTTCTTTCCCCATTATCACTACCTAATTCTCTGTATCTCTAGTTCAAGTCTGGGAAGAGGAAGTTACCCTGTTGCCCCTACCTGTTAGCCTACATATTGGCTGCTGTTGGACCTGACACTTTCCAATGCTCCATTAACCATGATGGCAAATATATGTGTTTTTTCTGTTAGAATGGGGCTCTGGGCACAGAAGGCATTCTGTGGTTTTGCTTGCCCAATATATATATGAAGTCAGTAACCTAAGTAAACTATCTGTCAAAAGTAAGGTGATAGAATTTTCTAATAGTTTTATTTTAATTATTTGGTATAAAGAGCATATTCAATAATATGTAATACTTAGTTCACATATCTGTTTATATGTAAACTTAGTTCAGTACATATCTGACTTGCACATTTGCTTAAAAATGGGCAATAATATCTTATGTTTTTATAAAATGTATAGTCTATAAGTTATTGTCTCTTAATTGTTCACATATAATGACTCCACAAAAAATCAATAAAGTAAGCAAGGGATATGTGTTAGTCCCACCTAGCATCTTAGTATGGAATTGGCCCTCCATGAGCAAAGCCATGATTTGTTGGTTAAAGAAACAAAGCAGGGCTGGGTCTTTCTCCAGGACACTCAGCCAGGGTACAATGGAGACGACATGAAGCCAACATCTTTCTATTTCCAGTGAAGCCCTCCTAGAAGAAGCTATGTGTTCCTTTCACAATAACTAGCAACTCAGTGAGAATCAACTGGTAGAAGTTTTTTGATACTAAAAGAAGCCTAGATAATGTAAGTTTACTTATAACAAATTTGTATGTCTTAAAGTTATTGCTCTTTCTGCTGAAACATTTCCACTTACACTCACTCAGGGCTTGAACATTAAGAAATTCATGTACAATGTTAATCTTCCCAAATCTTAGTTGCTCTGCATAGATGGTGATTCTAACATAGTCATTTGGGGTCAAAAGCATGTGAATGGCAATTTACAAAATGGTTGCAGAGATGATGTCATACTAGGAAGAGAACAATCTAATGAGTGATGTGGGTACAAGCTGTTCTCATTTTTTTTTCACCATCTTTGAAATGTAGTATAAAATAAGGATTTGAAGAGATAGTTCATAATGTTACTGCCTAGATTGTCTTCCTATGACAAGGGGATATTATGACCACTGGGAAAAATACTCACTGTGAGCAATTTTCTATAAAATGCTAAATTAACAAATCAAGATAATTTCATGCTCCCTTTGCCCTTGATGAGTTAGTGCAAATTGCATTTCATACTAATTGGTCCACAAAGTTTATGCATAATGAGAACACTGGGATTTCTTCAATTTGCTTGTAAATATATACACACACAAGTAACAAGACTTTTTTATTTAATAGTATTTTACAGACTAATAGGTGCACTCAGCAGTCTACCTCTCCAAGGGTTTCCTTTGGTGACTTCAAAAACAATAACAATTAGCAGTGACTGGTGGAATATAACCAGAGAGCAAAGACATGGTTGCTGGATTTAAGACAGAAAAATTTGAAATATGTGAAATCTTAGATTACAAAGTTTCAAATAAAAAGAATATTCAATCATCCTATTTTGTACATTCTTTCTTACATTATAGCAAACTCTTTGCTGACTTGAATAATAATCCAGTGCTTTCAAGTCTTTGTATCACTGCAGACTCTCTTTATTCTCTTCTTCCACTACATAGACCCCATGTTTTGAAATATTACTGCCTACAAAACTGTATTTTCTAGGCAATGACTAATTTTTTGACCATTTTTTAATCAATCAATTGTAGTATGGGTTGAAGACTACTGAGTAGTATGACTTATGAGTAGTATAGGTTGAAGTTTACTGTTTCACTTGATATAGATGTAGACTAAAAAAAGCAAAGCCACAGAATATATAGTTAGCAATGGGATATTTAATTGAGTAAATATATAGCTTCTGATAATATTGAGCAGACTCTGATCACCTTTGTGGTCACCCATGAGCTCTCGGAAGCCAAACTGAGAATCCCAGAATTTAACCTCATTTGGAAAAAAGCAAACAGTATAAAACAGACAAGAAAGAGAAAGAGCTTTACCCTTGATACACACTTTAGTGACTGTAGAATCCAGAATTTTTATTTGTTCCTTTTTCATTCATTGATTGAGCCACGTACTTTGTGTCAGTCTACTCTGTAACACAGACACTAAGATAAAAGAGGTGCTCATTTTAAGGAGGTAAGCCAATGATATGGCCAGGCAAGTAAACTACGGGAGAGAGTAATCAAAGCCATGCTCTAGGACAGTTGGGAAGCCGGGCAGACTGGCAACTGTGAGTTCCAGGTGTTGCTTTTGATTTCAGCCAAAAAGTTGTTGTTGATATTTCCTGTGTGGATTGTCATAGGTACAGATTACATTAATGTGTTAGATAAAAATTTTAAGGCTTTAGTTCTCGGCCCTGTGTAACTTCCCTTGTTCAATGGAGGTCCATTTGTTTATCACTGCTACTTGATCATGTCCTCACTGCTTGTTTGCTCTGAGCGTGATATGTCCAAAAGCCGTCCCTTTAATACACGCTCTGTATTTGATCTGAATGAAGTCCAACAAAGGGAGACTGAATTCCAAGACATTCGTTGGTGATCGCTGTGGAATTCTGTTCTCTGGTAATTTAGTTCAAAAGATCAGCATGAAATGAGCTTCATAAAGATTTAGTAGGGCCTCACCTTTGAAGTAAACATACACCTATGCTGTTCATTTTTTAAATGGCCTTGTCATTGTGTTTTTTTTTAAAGTAAAATTAAGTGTGTCTTTTACGAACAAAACATATTTTACATCTTTAATTATTTTTAATGCTAACAACATTCTAATGAGATTTATAAGGAATTATTGTTATTCCCACTTAATAAAGAAATTAAGATTGTATCTAAATTGCCACCAGAAATATTTCTGAAAAAGTAAATATTTGAGAGAATGTAGTAATCTAAATGATATCAAACAACTATTTTTATGTGACTTGGTATAGCATAATTACTAACTGGAGGGCCACATACACATATTTTCAGATACCCTGAGTCAAAGGCAGAATTATTTAAGAGATGTTACACCTAATACCATGTGCTTATTATGAAGAAATAATACTGAAATACAAGCCTTTTTTCAGTTATCAACATGATATTTTTTGCCTGACTATAACCTCACTAAATTTGATACCTGTAAAGCACATTTGATTTTCAGTGATATTTTCCAATTATGATGAAATGGCTGGCAGTTTGGGGCATTGAAAGTAGAATACTACCTACCCCAGCTAACCTTCCTCCCCTATATGTGTGGGGCCCTCTTAAACTGAATACAGACTTTGTAAGTCTTGTGCAGTCTCTCTCCAGTGAAACATGGAACCAGTGGGGTACATGGGACTTCCTCACTCAAACGTTCTTATTTACTCAGGAACAAAATTTATTTTCCAGACATAGAGTAGGCTTCAAAGCTTGGTACAACCAGCGGTTTAGTCTTGTTGCCAAGGACCCTGGTTCTTTTCCATCTTCACCATGCCCTCTCAGCACTGGCAGCCTCCTAAGCCTGGTTATTTTCATGGCCATAAAGTGAGTGCCAGTGACCACTGTGGCTACGTGCTTCCCTGTTAAGGAAAGAGGTAGAACGAGCAGCTTTTCCCCATCATATGGCAACTTAGAATGTACCCACCCTTGGGTCAGTATCTGTTACCAGAGGAATGTCAGTGATTACTTAGATTACTCATTTCATCCCCTTGGAAATGGAGTAAGGCATTTTACCGTGAATAAAATTGGAGTCCTTTTAACAATGGAGAAGCCTGAGGGAGGGAAGGCATTAAGGAGCTGCTGGTAATCTGTAGTATTCTCCATAACAAGGAATGGATGCTGCAAATACCTTAGTTCCCAAGACTTGATACTTTCATGAAATGTGACCTTAGGAATTAATTCCTTGGCAGTAGAACAGTTGTTGGATGACCGGTCAGATAGTAGTTCTCCAGGAGAAAAACTGATAATGCTAGTTTTAGTGAAAATGTGATAATTCATCATTGATTACTGTTTTTTTTTTGTTAACAGTCATTGATATACAATCTTATGAAGGTTTCACGTGAACAACATTGTGGTTTCTGCATTCACCATATTATCCAGTCCTCACCCCCACATTGCAGTCACTGTCCATCAGTGTAGTAAGATGCTGTAGAGTCATTACTTGTCTTCTCTGTGCTGTGCTGCCCTCCCGGTGACCCACCTAGATTGTGAGTGATAATTGTAGTGCCCCTAAATCCCCTTCTCCCTCCTTCCCCACCATCCTCCCCAACCCCTTCCCTTTGGTAACCTCTAGCCCCTTCTTGGAGTCTGAGTCTGCTGCTGTTTTGTTCCTTCTGTTTTGCTTTGTTGTCATATTCCACAAATGAGTGAAATCATTTGGTATTTGTCTTTCTCCACCTGGCTTATTTCATTGAGCATAATGACCTCAGCTCCATTCATGTTATTGCAAATGGTAGGATTTGTTGTATTTTTATAGCTGAATAATATTCCATTGTTTATATGTACCACATCTTCTTTATCCATTCATCTACTGATGGACACTTAGGGAGCTTACTGTTTCCATTGAAAAGGCAAGATGCAGATGGATAATTATAATTTTAAGGAACATAATAAATACCATGTAGCTAAGGAGAGGAAGAGATGAAACCTTAAGGTCATGTAATAAAAACCAGAAGTCTTTTTGAGCACTTCTGTGCCAGCCCCTGTGCTGAGCTTGTTATTTGATTTAATCCTCTGAGGTGCTCTAGTCATCAGTATTGGAGATCTGCAACAGCAGAAGGTCAGGACAATGGAGTGACTGCCCAAGGTTCGACAGTGGGGCTGAGCAGTGATGTGAACTCAGCCAGTCAGACTTACATGACCTCAGCCAGCTCTCCATATTCTGTTCCCAAGATTGATCAACTTAATTACAAGGCCACTAAAAACACCAGTGTTCCAGTTCACTAACTTAGGTGAGGGAGCACCAAAGGCAGGAGATACCTGGCAAATGTCAGTGGTTGGGAAGGGAGGCACCACCTCTAATAACTTGGTTGAGATATTAAATACCTCCTTCTCTATTTCTTATTTCTTGTCAGTGAACTGCAATTCAAAAATATCATTTATGATGTTCATGATGAGAACTGAACAAAACAATATACCAAGTGTAAAAATCACTAGAGACTCCAAGATGAAAGTCTATTTAACATCCTAATTCTGATTCTATGTGTCCCACTTCATTCCCCACGTTGTGTAATTTTTCTCTCTTATACATTGTTTTCAGATAGTTTCCAATCAAAGTATGAACCTGATCAAAGCTACTGTTTCCAGGTCTTGATGATAAGAAAACTTTAAGAGTTGGGCCTGTGTTGCATAATGGAAGGAATTATTTATCATGTGTTTCAAAATGAACTGAAAATCTTGGGGGAAACAGAGAATGAGCCATACATATGACTTATCTGTTTTGATCAGAGATATCAGAAAAAAGACAAAGGGTCTTTCTACCTGTGGTGCATAGGTTCAGATGATGAAAGTCTGAAGGACCTATCCATTGAGCAAGATGAGCAATGGGCACAACAGTGACATGACAGTCTTCAGAGTCAGACACATGAATTCAAGGATTAACTCCTCCCCTTATTAGCCAAATGATTTTTTTATTAAGCTATCATTGATATACAATCTTATGAAGGTTTCACCTGAGCAACACTGTGAGTACTACATTCACCCATATTAACAAGTCCCCCCAAACACCCCATTGCTGTCACTAGTTGTCTTCTCTGTGCTATACTGCCTTCCCTGTGACTTCCCTACATTATGTGTGCATTCATAATGACCTTAATCCCCTTCTCCCTCCCTCCCCACCCACAGTCCCTAACCCCTTCCCTTTGGTAACCATTAGTCTCTTCTTGAACCAATTTACATTCCCACCAGCAGTGTAGGAGGGTTCCCCTTTCTCCGCATCCTCACCAGCAGTTGTTGTTTCTTGTCTTTTGGATGTTGGCATGAAGTGATATCTCATTGTTGTTTTAATTTACATTTCCTGATGATTAGCAGTGTGGAGCATCTTTTCATGTGCCTGTTGACCAACTGAATTTCTTCTTTGGAGAAGTGTCTGCTTATATCCTCTGCCCATTTTTTAGTTGAGTTATTTGCTTTGTGGATGTTAACACGTGTGAATTCTTTATATATTTTGGATGTTAACCCCTGAACAGATAAGTCATTTACAAATATATACTCTGATACTGTAGGATGCTTTTTTATTTTGCTGTTGGTGTCCTTTGCTGTACAGAAGCTTTTTAGTTTGATGTAGTCCTACCTGTTCATTTTTGCTTTTGTTCCCCTTGCCCAAGGAGATGTGTTCAAGAAAAAGTTGCTCATGTTTATATTCAAGAGATTTTTGCCTATGTTTTCTTCTAAGAATTTTATGGTTTCATGACTTACATTCAGGTCTTTGATCCATTTTGAGTTTACTTTTGTATATGGAGTTAGACAATAATCCAGTTTCATTCCCTTACATGTAGCTGTCCAGTTTTGCCAACACCAGTTGCTGAAGTGGCTGTCATTACCCAACTGTATATCCATGACTCCTTTATCATATATTAGTTGATCATATATGCTTGGGTTTATATCTGGGCTCTCTCTTCTGTTCCATTGATCTATGGGTCTGTTCTTGTGCCAGTACCAAATTGTTTTGATTACTGTGGCTTTGTAGTAGAATTTGAAGTTAGGGAACGTAATCCCCCTAGGTTTCTTCTTCCTTCTCTGGATTGCTTTTGCTTTGTGGGGTCTTTTGTGATTCGATATTAACTTTAGAACTATTTTTTCTAGTTTATTGAAGAATGCTGTTGGTATTTGATAGGGATTGCACTGAATCTGTAGATTGCTTTAGGCAGGATGGCGGTTTTGACAATATTAATTCTTCCTGTCCATCAACTGGGATGTATTCCCATTTACTGGTATCTTCTTTATTTTTCTCATGATTGTCTTGCAGTTTTCAGAATATAGGTCTTTTAGACCCTTGGTTAGGTTTATTCCTGGGTATTTTATTCTTTTTGATACAATTGTAAATTGAGTTGTTTTCCTGATTTCTCTTTCTGCCAGTTCATCCTTAGTATATAGGAATGCAAATGATTTCTTTGTATTAATTTTGTATCCTGCAACATTGCTGAATTCAGTTATTAGTTCTAATCGTTTTTTGATGGGGTCTTTAGGATTTTATATGTATAGTATCACATCACCTTTAAACAGTGACAGTTTAACTTCTTTCTTACCAATCTGAATGCCTTTGTTTTCTTTTTGTTGTCTGATTGCCATGGCTAGAACCTCCAGTACTACGTCAAATAAAAGTGGGGAGAATGGGCATCCTTGTCTTGTTCCCAATATTAGAGGAAAAGCTTTCAGCTTTTAACCGTGAAGTATGATGTTGGCCATTGGTTTGTCGTATATGGCTTTTATTATGTTTAGATACGTACCCTCTATATCTCTTTTGTTGAATATGTTTATCATGAATGGATGTCGAATTTTGTCAAATGCTTTTTCAGCATCTACGGAGATGATCATGTGATTTTTGTCCTTCTTTTTGTTGATGTGGTATGTGATATTGATGGATTTTCAAATATTGTACCATCTTTGCATCCCTGGAATAAATCCCAATTTATCATGATGGATGATGTTTTTGATGTATTTTTGAATCGGTTTGCTAATATTTCATTAAGTATTTTTGCATCTATGTTCATCAGGGATATTGGTCTGTAACTTCCTTTTTTTGTGGTGTCTTTGTCTGGTTTTGGTATTAGAGTAATGCTGTCCTCATAGAATGAGTTTGAAAGTGGTCCCTTCTCTTCTGCTTTTTGGAAAACTTTAAGGAGGATGTGTATTAGGTCTTCTCTAAATGTTTGATAATATTCAGAGTGAAGCCATCTGGTCTACGGGTTTTGTTCTTAGGTAGTTTTTTGATTATCAATTCCATTTTGTTGCTAATCATTGGTCTGTTCAGATTTTCTCTTTCTTCCTGGGCCCATCTTGGATGGCTGTATTTTTCTAGAAAGTTGTCCATTTCTTCTAGGTTATCCAGTTTGTTAGTATATAATTTTTCATTGTATTCTCTAATAATTCTTTGTATTTCTTTGTTGTCTATTGTCATTTTTCCTTTTTCATTTCTGATTTTGTTTATGTGTGTAAACTTTCTTTTTTTCTTGATAAGACTGCTGAGGGGTTTACCTATTTTGTTTATTTTCTCGAAGAACCAGATCCTGGTTTCATTGATTCTTTCTATTGTTTTATTCTTCCCAATTTTATTTATTTCTGCCATGATTTTTATTTTAGGCCTCATTTGTTCTTTTCTAGTTTCATTAATTCTTAGTTTAGACTGTTCATTTGGGATTGCTCTTTCTTGAGGTAGGCCTGTATTGCAGTATACTTTCTTCTTAGAATGGCCTTCACTGTGTCTCACAGATTTTGGGGTGTTGAGTTGTTGTTTTCATTTGTCTCCATATATTGCTTGATCTTTGTTTTTATTTGGTCATTGATCCATTGATTATTTAGGAGCATGTTGTTGTGCCTCGATGTCTTTGTGGGCTTTTTCATTTTCTTTGCATAATTTATTTCTAGTTTCATTCTTTTGTCATCTGAGAAGCTGGTTGGTATGATTTCAATCTTTTTGAATTTACTGTAATTTGAGTAGTGTAAATTTATATTAAAATTTGCTTTTTGTGGCCTAGTATGTGATCTATTCTGGAAAATGCTCCATGTGTACTTGAGAATGTGTATCCTGCTGCTTTTGGGTGGAGTATTCTGTAGATGTCTGTTAGGTCCATCTGTTCTAATGTGTTGTTCAATGCCTCTGTCTCCTTACTTATTTTCTGTCTGGTTGATCTGTCTTTTGGAGTGAGTGGTGTGTTAATGGCATTGCATTCTATTTCCCCCTTTAATTCTGTTAGTATTTGTTTTATGTGTGTAGGTGCTCTTATGTTGGGTGCATAGATATTTATAATGGTTATATCCTCTTGTTGGACTGACCCCTTTATCATTATGTCCTTCTTTGTCTCTTGTGACTTTCTTTGTTTTGAAGTTTATTTTGTCTGATACAAGTACTGCAACTCCTGCATTTTTCTCCCTATTATTTGCATGAAATATCTTTTCCATCCCTTCACTTTTAGTCTGTGTATGTATTTGGGTTTGAGGTGAGTCTCTTGTAGGCAGCACATGAGTTGGGGTGTGGGGAGGGCTTGGGTCCCACCAGATCGTCACTTTGTTACTTTACCCTCTTCTGTGAGTTCTTCTCTTTTCTGCAGATGAAGGCAGTCTTTTGCAGTCTTCTTTTGATTGCTATTTCAGGATTATTTGTGTTTGCTGTATTTTTGTGTTATATGTGTTTTTGGGAGGAGTTTTCTGCCTCACTTCACACACTGTCCTCTCTTTCTGGATGCCACTAGACAAATGATTTTTTATAGTACTGAACTAATCATTACTAAATGTTTTCTCATCTGTGAATGTGTAGCTACTCCATGGGATTCTTTAATCATGAAATCCAGTCATACACATGTCGAGTGCTTGGCAGGTTGGCTTACACATACTACATCCTCAGTGAAGGATAGCTTTCACTATTCATACTATCATTACCATTTATATTTTGCAGTCATGTAATATGATATCCCAGCATCTCAATCTAGCTTTTTTTGCATTCTTTAAAGACACCCAGGAAATGAAAAGTGACCTTTGATCATTTCCAAAGAATGATCCTTAGCCTTTGCAGAAGGGAGTAGAGTCACCCACCTGGTGACTTGTTTGAAATTATTCTGTAGATTCTTAATAGGAATATCCTTTGTATTCTGTAGTTCTTTATCACACTTTGCTGTTTTCTCTGGATACCAAGATGAAATCAATGCTGAAACATGAATCAGAGAAGAGCTGTTGTTGCTTTTTCCCCTTTTAGAAAAGGAAACTAATCAGTTCTGTGAAGATATAACCAGCTTGATACCAAGGACTGTTGGACTGCCCTTCTTGCCTCCCTGCCTCAATTTTTTTGTTTCTTTCTAGAAAAATTGTCTGATAGAAGTTGCAAAAGTAAAACTGGGCCCTGCAATTTTTTAAAAGGTTATCCAATCAATTATGAGATGAAGAAAATAGTGCTCAGGGTTTTATTAATGTGGGTGGCCAGGGTCTGATGGGTGTTGTCTTTGCACATATTCCCAACGATAGTAGTGGATGGGAGTGTGGTTGTTCCCGTCACATTCATGTTGTGAATGGGATTTTCTTGACACCCATGTTTTCACAGTAAAAGAATTGCAGATTCTTTCTGCAGGGAAAAGGGTGGGAAAAACCCAGGCTACAGCACTGCTAATGTTAGAACTTCTTTATATAGACAGATCCTGCTAAACCTGCATATTTTTATTCCTGTATTCCTTATGACAATAACATTTTTTTCCTCCCATGGTATAATTTGGCTTCTTAGGCAGAAGCTTCACATTGTACACCTCCAGAGTTTTATTTTAAAACTTTGCTACTGTGTTGATAGCAAAGATCATTGTAAAGGAGAAGAAAGGATTCTAGTAAGAAAATGTAGGTGAACTAGAATGGTTAGCGAAAATACTGCCCATACAATTGTGATCCTGACTCTTTCTTATTTAAAGAAAGCAGTTTGTAATGTCATTGTTTTGGGTCAAATAATTGTGTATGCTGTCCATGCTCAGGGAGAAAAAGCTGTGAAGTCTAAGATAGAAAATCAGCTTTACATTTGCCGTCAAAGACTGTCCATGTTACATTCAACCGGCTCTAAACTCCTTACGGTTTTCTGAATATTCTGAAATGAAATATGCTGTATTTTCATGTATCTGTGCTTCCATCCCCTCAACCCTCCCATTGCCTTCTCCATGTCCACTCTCCTCTACCTCTTCTGCCTGGTGAACTCCTATCTGTGCTTTAAAACCCAACTCACATTTGCAGCCTTTTCAGTTGACAGGTTCTCTCTTCCACTTCTTTAGTCAACTCCTATGTGTTGTGCATATGTCTCTAATTCCGCTTTTCACTGTACATTTTAGATACATGTTTAGCTGTCTTTCACCCCTAGGTAAGCCTTTCTTTACTCTTTCCAACCTCTGTCTCTGGCCAGCTGAGCCAGGGAACCATTTCCAGTTTCCTACTGCACTGTGTGCAGACCTCCGTTGCTACACTGTTGCATCATGATTGAGGGTTTCTGTGGACACTTCTGTCTCCTGTGTTAGGCTCTAAACTCCTTAAAGTCAGGAGCCCTTATTCCTTTTCACTATTGTGCCCCCAACACCTCATGTATGGCACACTTTCCATCAATGATTGTTGAAGGAGGACTCTGTTTTAATAATTGTGGTAACTTAGGATATAGTAAAGTCTGGAAATGGCAGAAACCAGATAAATATTTGCTGGCTTGAATTAGCCTGCCCTATTAGAATGGCATTTAGCAAGCAGGATAATAAGCCCATATACACATGGCAGATGATGGGGGAAATGTGGAATGAGATAGTGATCTTTGAGTCATGGCAAGTAGGCAAGCCCATTTTGAAGTTACCAGGGTCTTTTTCTGGTGATTGTTGAAGGAATCTGAACCCTTCGAGCTAAAGCAAATTCCATTATAAAGGTCCATGGCCAAGGAAATATTATTGATTGGTTTAACCCTGCTTGACTTCCCAGTGAGGAAAAGCAGCTTTTATTTCAGCTCTCATCTTCTGCTGGAAATACCACTTTCTCCTCAATGATATAACTCAGACACATAAACCTGGGACAGCCATCAAAAAAACTGCACACTGTTCTCAGATACCTTTTGGCAATGCCTGTCAGCTCAGTGTCGATGATAGACATTCAGTTGAGGGAACACTTATTGATTTTCATCTGTAAAATTCTTTGTGGTTACTTTATTGATAGAAACCTCTTTCTCTACCTTTCAGGCTTGCTATTGATTAGAATAAAACATGAAGCTTTATGTGTTTTGCTTTATATCAGAAATAGATGTTAGTGGTCCTATCCCATAGTTATTAGGAATTTTTTATTCTTCATATTCTTTCACCACAATTTTAAGGAGGAAAATATTTCCTCATAAAGTTTCTGGCCAGAGACAGAGGTGGGAAAGAGTAAAGAAAGGCTTACCTAGGGGTGAAAGACAGCTAAACATGTATCTAAAATGTGTAATGAAAAGCGGAATTAGAGACATATGCACAACACATAGGAGTTGACTAAAGAAGTGGGAGAGAGAACCTGTCAACTGAAAAGGCTGCAAATGTGAGTTGGGTTTTAAAGCACAGATAGGAGTTCACCAGGCAGAAGAGGTAGAGGAGAGTGGACATGGAGAGGTGGTTTCCTAAGTCCAGCATTCTACATGAAGGTAAGTTACTTGAATGACTATGAAATGAAATACTTTCAAAACTCTTGAAGTGTGCTTTACTATTTGGTAAAAGAACATCACCCATGCTATTTGAAAGAAATGCTATACAGTTTCTAGTAGTGTTTAATAAACTTAGTTCATATAAAAAGGATGCCTATATTTTATTTTTAAAGAGTTATAGAGCTGTATTACTTATTCATTCCTTCAAAACAGTTATCCCCAAATGTAGCAGCTTTAATGGCAATAATACTTTATGATTTCTTATGGTTTCTTTGGGCCGTGAATTTGTGAAGGCCTCAGCTGGAGGGTGAGGAGATTGCATCATGGTGTTGGCTGGGGCAAGAGTTATCCAAATGCTAAACTGAGGCTGGAGGATTCATTCCCAAGGTAGCAAGCTCATGTGGCAAATTGCTGTTGCCTGGGGTGAGGTATATCACCTCCCTCTATAGGGGCCTCTTGTTCGGAGAACAATTCAACAGAACAAGACAAGGCCTTTTATACCTTTTTATGGTCTAGTATCAGAAGTCACACACTGTGACTTTTCCCTATTCTACTGATTGAGGCAATCTTGGATATCCACTTAGACTAGGGGTGGGTTGGGGTGGGAGTAGACATGGACTCACCTCTCAAGGATCAGGGATTGGAACCCTCTGAAGGCGTTCCAGTGCCGCATGTAATGGCAACAAATGGATTGGGATATACATTGGTGCAGCTCTTTGGAAAATATAGTCTGCCACAACTGGCAAAGTAGAAACTGAGAACTGTCTTTCTGGAAACTCAAGTGATAAACAAGATATATCCGCTGCTTTCCCAGACCTTGTGGTTTAATGGAATGAACCAAGAAAATGTGGGGCATGAACAGTCATTTTTATAAGCCTTAACAGTAAGGTTATATGAGCGCAGAGAAGGGATCATCTCTTGGGGACATTGAAGGTTACCTGGACAGAAGCTTTGAGATTTGCTTTGGCCTTTGAAGCCTTAGTCAGCTATTTTGAAATACTGTCATAGACTTTTGTTCGCCATGGATATGGGCCCCAATGTCTTATCATAATGCTGTAATATATATAGTTTTTACATGTATTGATTAGAGCCCACTATGTGAAACAAATTTGATTTTATTGTAAAACTTCAATCTTTCTTTTAGAAACAAACTATTACTTATGGGGCACTTTTGAAGGTTTTCCTTAGGTGAAGGTGTGACTTAGGTTTTAGAAGTTTAATTTAGATCTGTTGAAGTGTCTGTAAATCTACATGGATATATTGCCTAAAATTTCACTTGACTTTGGAAAGAAGCAAGGATTCTTATTTTAACGGTCTTCAAAAGATTAGGGCTGTGCCTTTTAAAAAAATGACTAAAAGATCCATATGGAATTAATATGTGTCCCATTATTCTAAGCATGTATTTTTCTCCAAGGATAATCCTTTAAAGTCTAATTCTGTTCTAGTGAAAATAATAGGTAATCTAATTTTTTTTAATTAAAAGTTTACTTTAAAATAGCCTTAGAATTAAAAGGGCTAATGGCTATACCTCTTCTCTCAATTCTCACTAAAATGCACCACTTCTTCTGAAAAGAAGACAGTCCAGAGATACAGAGACCTGCCATGATCTGGGAGGCCATCTAGGCAGCTTGTGTCACTCAGCACATCATTTTGGTATACATAAAAGAACTATGACTATTAAGTTTATTCATTTTCTTGAACTTTGATTTATTGAAAGGATAAAGAGGCCACATTTGATTTTTTTTAAAGTGAAAAACTGCTGTACATGAAACTTTCCAAGAGAAAACAAAGGGAATGCTTGGTTTCTGCCATCATGACTGTCTACATTTTAATGTTGGAGTGGGTCTTTCCTTGCTGTGATTAATCATTTACTAACGTAGAATTTGAGGGGAGAAAGGTGTATGGCATAAAATGTAAAATAAAGGGTAATGGATACATCAAAGGATCAGATAGGAAAAGAGATGAATCTTTCATGCACAAAATAATTTATGAAAAGAGCTCTTAAATGCAGCTACATAAAGAGTGGTATTAAATTTGGCCAGAGAGCTAGTCCAGAATATCCAAAATAGAAGGAAAGCCCTACCTTTTGGGATTACTATTTTGCTTTTACCCCACTGAGTGATGGGTCTTTTTGAGTCCTTAGAAAATTGCTTAGGAGCTGCCGAGGATATGGTCAGGGAAATACTACGGCCTATGATTAGGAAGTTGTTAGTTGAGAATTATGATAGTCTTTTAAAAGCTAATTAGATAGTTGAGACTTGCAAATAAATCTTGTACAACACTGCTTTTTATAAATTTGAGTTGTGGGAGCACCAGCTATAGGAGGTGTTAAGAAATCCATGAATACACCTGCTGGAACTTGAGATGTAAGAATTCACTGTTACATTATATAGCATCAGGCCTGGGAAAGAGAAACCCAGTTTTGATGTTGTCTGCCTCCTGTGTCTGTGACCCACACAGATCACACAAGTATACTTATGCTTATAGGTTTTCCAATTCAATAAATATAGTAAAAATGATAAATATAAAAGTTACAAAATATATCAGCATCCAACTGGGAAGACTGCTCAGTACCAGTCATTTTAAATGAAATCAACTGGTATAAGAAGAACTTTGGGCTAGAAGCAAAATTCCTGTCTTCAAATTCTAGCTCTGCTGCTAGTTAACTTGGTTGCCCCAGGACAAATAATTCAAATCCTCTGATTTTCAGTTTATTTAACTTTTCAACTGGAGATAGTGATAACTGCTTGGCAACATTATAGGTTAGAAATACATGAAAATACATAGAAATACATAAAGAAGTCCATGAAACCATTTCCAGACAATTCCTTGTAGAGTAAATGATTATTGCTCTTCTCCCAACAGATCTGTAGCACTTTTGGCTGTATAGGTATCATGGTTCATATTCAGAGATGGATGTTGCTGGCCATCCGCACACTTCAAATTGTCTCTTTCACTAGCGGGTTGTTGAGCCCTCCACATAGTCTTGTTTAGTCCTAGCGTTTGGAGCCAGGTACACATTTCCAGATAAGCTGTGGCAGGAGAGGTGAGCTTTTCCCTGGGAAAATCGATCTGCTGTGTCATTAACACCATAGTCTAGCGATTCCACCAGCCACTCTAAGCACGTTCCCCCCTAACAGACTAGGGAAGAGCAGGCTACAGCTCATGAAATATACTGAGTACAGGGAGTTAGGAAAAATGTGGCATTGAAACCACAGGATATTTAAGGGCACTTATTAGCACTCTGTGTACCAATGAAAGAGGATTATTCTTTTTAAATAATAAATAAATGTGATTCTGGGGTATTTTATTCCTGGAAGTGTGTGTCTACTTTTTGGGTATGTGATATTAAGGAAGGGGACCCCCAGAACAATGCAGTCTGCTTACTAGAGGCGTGGCTACAGCCAGCACCTGCACCATCCTCACTCACATTTACTTAAGCTCTGTCTGCCTGCCATGAACTGCTATAGGGCTTTACCCGCATTACCTCATTAACATATTCAGCAGTGTGGGCGCTCGTATTATACCCACATGGCATTGGTAATAGTTGTTTTGCTGTACTTCATTTCAGCTCTTGACCAGGTGCAACTTGAATGGCACACACACATACACAAAATAAAACCCTCCCCAATTTAAGTTAGTAAAGTGGTGACCCAGAATCACACCAGTCTTGAGTAACTGATCATAAAATAAATTACTGCTAAGATGTAAAGTGTTGCTCATGAAATTGTTGAGAGGCCTCAGTTCCTTAGAATCCAGAAATATAAGATTTTTGTTTCTTAGGATCTCTGACTTAGAAACAGTTAAGCGTTATCTAGTCTGCATTATAATGATCATCCAGTTACTTTGGAAATGCCAAATTACTATGAATGGTTACTAGGGTTCTTATGGAGGCAGAGTCTCCAACATAAGTCATTCCATAAACAAAAGTACAAATAGAAATACTGTGTATTACTATCCATGGTAGAGCTTTACCTATGACATTCACCTCCAAAGCTTATTTTTCAAATGGTTTCATTAAGTCTTATCAGACTATTTAAATTACATTACTCAATTTCTGGTTTTGCCTACTAAATTTTTAGTAAGCTTTTTTTTTTTCCTGGAAACATAGGCCTATTTAAAATCTTAGACCTATTTTAACAAATGTCACAAGTTCATATGTTTACCTTTGTGTCGCTAAAGTAATTTAAAAAAATAACCACCAAATTTACTCTCCCACATATTGGGTTGCCTTTTCATTTTGTTAATGGCTTCCTTGGCTGTACAGAAGCTTTTTAGTTTGATGTAGTCCCATTTGTTTATTTTTGCATTTGTTTGCCTTGCCCAGGGAGACATATCCCCCCAAATTAATAATGTTGATGTGTAAGAGTTCAGTGCATATGTTTTCTTCTAGCGGTTTTATGGTTTCAGGTCTTATGTTTAGGTTTTTTAATCCATTCTGAGTTTATTTTTGTGTTTATTATGAGGTGAACCCAGTTTCATTCTTTTGCATATGGCTGTCCAGTTATGTGATAAGGGGTTAATATAAAAAATATATGAACTCTTATAATTCAATACCAGAAAAAACAAATAATGTGATTTAAAAAATAGGCAGAGGGCCTGAATAAATATTTTTCCAAAGAAGACATGCAGATGGCCAACAAACACGTGAAAATATCGTCAACATCACAGTTCATCAGGGAAATGCAAATCAAATAAACACCATGAGATATCACCCCACATCAGTTAGAATGGCCACTGTTCAAAAGACAAGAAAAACAATTGTTGACAAGGATGTGGATCAAAGGGAGCCCTCCGATCCGATCCTGTTGATTGCAGTGTGGATAGGTGCAACCACTATGGAAAGCAGTGCGGAGGTTTCTCAAAAAACTAAAAATAGAAATACCGTATGACCCAGCAATTCTGCTTCTGGAAATCTACCTGAAGAAAACAAAATTACTAATTTGAAAATGCATATGCGCACCTATATTTATTGCAGCATTATTTCAATAACCAAGATATGGAAACAACCCAAGTGCCTATTGATAGATGAATGGATAAAGAAGATGTGTTACGTATAGGCAACAGAATATTATTCAATCCTAAAGAAAGAAGGAAATCTTGCCATTTGCAACAATATGGTTGGAACTAAAGGGTATCATCTAAGTGAAATGTTCAACAAAGAAAGACATACCACGTGATTTCCTTTATATGCGGAATCTAAAAAACAAAACAAACAAACAAAAAGAAATAGGTCCATAAATACAGCAGACTGTTAGTTACCATAGGAGAGAGGGATGGGTGAAATAGGGGAAGGGGATGAAGAGGTATAAACTTGAAATTATAAAATGAAATAGTCACAGGAATGGAAGTACAGCATAGGGAATATAACCAATATTATTGTATTATCTTGGTATAGTAACATAGGTAACTACACTTAACCATAGGTAAGCATTTAGTAATGTATGTAATTTGGTAATTTATGTAATTATTAAAATACTATGTTATACATTTGAAACCAATGTAATACTGTGTATCAACTATATTCCATTAAAAAAGTAAACACCAAAACAAAATTACTTAATGGAATGGGTTATATATAAATGTGAAGTAGATTCAAATATTGGACATGTAGCCCTTCATTGGCAGACAACTGAAAGATAAACTAGATATTTAAGACATGGAGCAATATAAAAATATTAAAGATTTTTGTGTTCATAAATGTATATGTATTTTTCAGGAAAATAACATTTTCTTTGATATCCATCTTGGCTTCTTTTCAAACTTCTATTTGTATCATCTTTTAAGACCAACCTTTAGATGGTGTTATATGCAGCATTAGAACAAGAAATTCATGGAGAAAAACACAGCACTGGTTCTCTATTCTAGCTGCTTTCCAGAATAACCTATGGTGCCTTTTCAAAATACAGATGCCCTGCTCTAGAACTCTTAGATTCTGATTCAAAAGGTCCTACATGGAGCCCAGTAGTCTCTATTTTTTTGTATCTCCACATATGAATTGGATATGTAATCACCAATGACAACCATCAAGTGCTTTTAAGAGCCTAAAAAATAAAGTCTTCCAGAGGGGAGTAAAATTCTAGTCAAAAATATTTCTGGCATCCCATCAAAACTAGATTGACTAATAATCTTTTTTGGAGAATCTGTATTGATAAGCAAAAGCTCTCTTTCAGACTGCCTGCCCCAGTAAATTTTATTGCTTTCACAACTCTCTGATGGACTCTACCAAGACTACATATGCTTTGATATTGATGTCATAAGGATGTGAATGCCAACTGGGTTAATTTCTTCACTGAGGTAATCAAGCATATTGAAAAGGATGAATGTGAATATAAAAAGAACAAGAAAAGGGAAATGAAATACATGGTATTGAACAGAGATGTCAGATGATACCAGGAAACAACTCGGGAGTCTTCATGACTCAGTTTATGTGTTACCTTGTTGTTGATTAGCTACAACTGCTCTTTATTAATTCAGATCATCAGAAATGTGTGGTCTTGTCCTACTGTTAGAAGGCTGGTGGTAGGAGTCGTGGGTCTTTCCACCATAGCTCTGCCACACCACACTACTTTCTAAAAGGTCAAGGCATTTGAACCCTGGGTCCCCATTAGTCAGGCCCACGTGGAGTGCTCTGCCCTGCTCACATCAATGTAAGTTTTTTTTGCATAAGCAAAGGCAAGGCACTTAGTTGAAAAAGTTCCTTTATTCTCTAGAATATGAGAATGTACATACTAAATAAAAAGTACTCAAAATAAATAGCCATGTTCTGTGTAAACAGAAATTTGAGAAGAGTATCTCTTAGAAAATGCTAAGTCAAAAAGATACATTTGACTTAAAGAATGGCAGAAAAACATTGACCTCTGTTCCTGGGCTGGACTGCAGACTGGCAGGACAGGCTCCTACCTTCTCATACAAGAATTAGATTATACAGTCTTGGCTTAGATGGCTAAGGGGAAAATACTGTCCATGCTGAATCTTATTCTCAGCTGGTTTCTTTATATCTGTTGCATTTACTCAAAACTGAATCCTCACTTTATTCTTAGCCTTTTTGACTAACCATTCATTTATCTTGTTTTAGGATGGGCTTCTAAGTAGTCAGGCAAATAGGAGGAACCATTTGGTTACTCCTAGTCTTTGATTTCCAAATACCTGGTTTTTGTGTACACTATCCTTAAAAGTCATGGCATTAGAGAAGGCCATGGACATTGACATTCATGAAATGATAACTTTGCTAATTTATAGTTTGTGCTTGACCATTTCCAACACCACTAAAACCCATGTGCTTAATGCCATTGGCAATATATACTTTTCATCACATTCATTTGCACATATGCATTAGAAATAGGACTATTCCCTTAGCAATTATGAAATTAATAAGAAGCGGGAAGACTTAAATTGTCTTTGTAAGGAAAATACCCAGCCAAGTTCAGAATGGATAGATTTATATAAATGGCTTCAAGGAAAGATTTGTAGATAGAAAAAAATAATAAATCTTTGCTTTAAATGTCTGAGAAATGTTTTACTTATCTGGGTTTTTCAGAAGCAACTACTCAGGTAGACTCCCTGGGGTGGCTTTGCTATGATTAGGAGTTTAGTCTTCAGCTTGATAGATTCAAAACATAAACAGTATTAGAGTTGATAAGGCTCATGGTTACTGATTCATGTTAGACAAATGTGCAAAAGGCTCAAACATAATCTCATGGATAAGCTATATATAAAAATTAGAACACATAATGGCCATTTGCTGCATGCTTATTTTAGTAACAATGATATGAAAGTTCCTTCACATACTAGGATGGTATGTTGGCAAAGAACAGATTGAGTCGGGTTTCAGTGTCCTCCAGACCTCTACTGGCACTGTAAACTTTGGTTTCTCATCTATAAACAGGAATAATAGTACTGACTCATAAATTGATCTAATGTGTATAAAGCACTCAGCACAGTACCTGGAACATAATAAACACCCAGTTAAATGTCCACTGTCATCATCACCATCGTCCTCATCTTCCTCCTCCTCATGTTCATCCTACTTCTCATTGTCAACAACATATCAAACAAATCCTGTTCTCTCTGATTCAAAGCCCAGTCCTTTCCACACCATCATTCTGCCTGCAGCAGTTGGGTTGAATAACCAGTGCAATTTCTGTAGAAGAAATCCTGCCCAAAAAATGAAATTATAATCAGAAGGCAGTTAGTAGAATGAAGTCATGGTAATCAACCTAATAATCTTAATATTTATGCCTCCCAACTCTGGTTGCCTGATATGTCTATCTTTGCAATGGAGAAATCCTGCCATTCACACCCAAAAATTGGGTTAATTTCATAAGTCTGACTACTCCAGTCACTTTCATTGTTCTTGCTCATTTCTAATAAAGTGCAGTGGAAGGATTCGAGCATTGGGGTCGCCTGGGAGCTTGTTTGAACTGCAAAATCCCAGACCTGGTGAATGAGAATCTGAAGTTTAGCCAGATTCCTTGGTGATTCAAATGCACAGTCAAGTTGAAAATCATTATCTTAAGATATTCCTCGATTTCTAAGGTAACTGATCTCATTCTTTATATGTAATTCTTACTAGTTTCCCTCCCAGAGGGTAACCATATTCCCAAGTAATCTTAATTTCAAGCCATACAGATTTACACAATATGTCTTTTTTTCTTTTTATTTGTTTCTTCCACTACTATACCAAAAACTCTTGCATAAAAGAGACTAAAGAAGAAAACATTTTTTTCTGAGTCTTTGTTTAAAAATGTCTCTGTCACTCAAGCTCTGGATCTTGGCAGATGGCCTCATTTATATTTACGGGAAAGATAGTTTTAGATTCTTTGGTTCCAATTACTAGAGTTTACTTTTGCACAAGGTAATTCTTTATTTTCTGTCACCTCTTTGAAGTCTTCCACTTTTTTCTCATTTTCTCTGCTGTGATTTCTCAGTCACTGTCGCTGAAGTAAGCTCAGTGTCAGCGTGACACTGACCAACTGGAAACCTGGCAATTGCTCTTGGAAATTCTTAGTTTTCCAGTATTTCCTAACAGAACATGGATGCATCTGTGTTTGTAACCACTGATATGTGGGTATTCAAAGCCGCTTTATAAATCCATTTACATTTTAATGAGCATTCTATAATCATGTTCTTTGATGAGTTTGATCTCCAAAAAGAATGTACATGTCAAGTCCATCTAAAACTTTGGAGCTTGTTGATGAGCCTATTCTTCGTGGAGACAGCTTCCCTATAGCCTGTCAGGCTTCCATTTATCAGCTCTTCTCCATGTGTTAGTAGAGCTGATTAACACCAAACTATATATACAGTTATCTCCAGATTCTATCTCACTGCTAAATTCAAACACAGGAATCTGTGTAAATAAATTGGAGGTCCTTCTTGGTCTTCAGCTTCATAGAACCAAGACACACACAGTAGTTGAAAGTCTGTTACCTCCATATGCGCCTGACTCTATGTATTTAAACAGGATAATAAGGAGTCATTTCTTCAATATTTGCATGAAAGCTTCCTCCAAAATGTTTTAGATTATTTTTCAGATTCTGAATCAAACCTGTCATTATTACAAGAAAACACAGAGGAGATAATTACCCCTCGTTTTATTAAACCTTGTAGTTTAGAGAGGTAAAAATGCCTGACTAAGTCTAGTACCACCACCACCACCAAAAATCACCGATTAAACCAAGTGTTGTAGTCCTGGTGTCTTGGGTTCTGGGCCATTGCTCCATTGACTAGCCCATATCATAGCAATTGGATGGTGAATTTGAAATCTATTAATTCATCATTTAGTAAAATTAGTGAGGGATTGCTGACTTATTTTACTAGGCTTATCCTCCCTTTTAGCAGCTCCTAGTCTTTAATGACTAAGACTCCTTTTCTTCATGTTGTCAGAAGAGCTAAAAAAAAAAGTATTTTCAGCTCCAAGGATTTCAGCAAGGGAGCTGTAACTAGTTATGCTGCACGTATTCAATTAACTTGTGAAATCTTATCTCTTCTACCAGTAAAAAGAGCTTAAAAAGAAAAACATTAAAATTCCAAAAGGAGCAAGAGGGTGTTTTTGGTAACAGGTGACTCAACTGGAAGAGAGTTTGGTAGCCAAAAATGGTACTTCTGTCATTTTGTTTTCCTTTAAAAGGTGCGTCAAGCTAGAGAGGGAGTTGCTGAATACACAGGTACTGAGGCTGCCAGGGGAACAACTCTTATGGTGCTCAGCCTGGAGGCCATTTGCTCCTTGTTTCTGTTTCTGTGCATAACAACTAGCTCCATAAAAAGAACTAGATGAGAGTCTTTCTAGTGATAGATACTGTTTTTTTTCTTCATGTTTCATCTGCCCCCTTATTTTTGCACCTTTTATCTTTGTTAATGTCCTTTGCTTTTCTGGTTTTTCTGTTGCTGTCTAATTGATGGGTTGTCTCTGAAAAGTGGAAGAACTCCAAAGTCTCTATCAATTCTTTCTTTTTAATTTTTTTATTTTGGTATCATTAATATACAATTACATGAGCAACATTGTGGTTACTAGATTCCCCCCATTATCAAGTCCCCACCACATACCCCATTACAGTCACTGTCCACAGCGTAGTAAGATGTTATAGAATCACTACTTGTCTTCTCTGTGCTATACTGCCTTCCCCGTGCCCCCACCCCCTACATTATGTGTGCTAATTTTAATGCCCCTTATTCCCCATCTCC